>CM061057.1:26096260-26696260 GCA_030762865.1 Paraleonurus japonicus | reverse complement strand
TAGAACAGAGAAAGATCGAGTTTCAGAAGAAAGTAAAACAGAGAATAAAGATCAAGGAATAATGAGAGAGAGAGAGAGAAAGAGAGACGAAGAAAAACAATTTATAAGAGAGAAGAAGGAAACCGCTAAATTTTAAATTATATAATAAAATATAAACGTTGATTTGCATATTGCACGATCAGATCGAACGGTTACGGATTCAACGGTTCGAATTCCGAAAAGTGCGTGTCCTCAGCTTTGGATTTGAAAAAGGTATTTTCCAAAATTAAAAGATTTTCGGGTCCGCAGAAATAGGATGTAAAATAATATTTTTAAGGAAAACTTACCCCATAAATTGTGGTTGAAAAGATTTGATTTGACAGTTCACATAATTACTTTCCAATGCTGAGGATAAACTCAGGAATAAAATATTCCGAAAATTTATTTAACCATACAGACTAAGGAATATTTTAGACCAAAATATTTGACAAACAAATAAACAAGAGCAAAACGAAAGAGAGAGAAACATATCTGTCAGTTGATATTGTAATCAACTGATACCACTGAGTACTGTAGTAGCAAGCTTTAGAACTTTCTGCAGTAAGTTTTAAAGTTTTCTTCAGCAAGCTTTATCTTCTCTTCAGCAAGTTTAATATTCTCTTCAGCAAGTTTAATGCTTTCTTCAGCAAGCTTAATATTCTCTTCAGCAGGTTTCAAACTTTCAGCAATATGGTTAACACGTTTTTCCTGGATCCAGTAGACCTAATTCTACACATAGATCTCTAAACCGTGCCTCTGCCAATGGTTTCGTCAGAATATCTGCTCTCTGTCGATCTGTATGAATCTTTTCCACTCGAATGTTCTTCTTTTCGACGTGATCTCTAATAAAATGATGACGTATATCCACATGCTTGCATCTTGTGTGAAGTACTGGATTCTGAGTAATAGCAATGACACTGTTGCTATCACAGAATATAGGAATTTCTTTAGCGACAATGTGATAGTCTTGTAATTGTTGACTTATCCAAAGTAATTGTGAGCAACAACTCCCGTGACCATATATTACCTTTCGTAGTTGACGTAGCTATCTGAAGTTTGCTTCTTAGAAAACCAAGAAACCAGCTTACTTCCAAGAAATTGACATGTGCCCGTGGTTGATTTTCTATCAATTCTACAACCACCATAATCAATCGAATATCCACCGAGTTCCAGTTGTCATCGAGGGTACCAAAGACCTACATTTGTTGTACCCTTGAGATACTTGAGAATTTTCTTTTTGCTGCATCCAAATGACTTTTCTTTGGATTGGCTTGAAATCTAGCGCATACTCCAATCGCGAAAGAAATGTCAGTCTCGCTTGCCGTTAGATACAAGAAGGAACCTATTAAACCTCTCGTACATGGTCTCGATCAATGCTTTCACCATCCTCATCCGGATCCATCTTGTAGTTTGTTACCATCGGAATCTTTGCATCCTTGCTTGTTAACATTCCAAACTTTTCTAGCATATTTTTGGTATACTTTGCTTGGTTTATGAATATTCCTTTAGAAGTTTGCTTGACTTGAAGACTTAGGAAATAATTCATTTCTCCCATCATAGACATTTCGAACTTACTCTGCATCAATTTACTGAATTTCTCACAAAGCTTCTTGTTTGGAGATCCAAAAATGATGTCATCCACATATATCTGTACTAATAGAATATCTTGTTCTTCTTCAATTCTGAACAAGGTTCTATCTATCCTTCCTTTACTGAATCCATGATCAAGTAAAAATTGCGATAGTGTGTCATACCAAGCTCGAGGAGCTTGCTTTAGTCCATATAAAGCCTTCTTTAGACGGTAGACTTGATTTTCTTGAACAAAACCCGGAGGTTGTTCAACGTATACTTCTTCAGCAAGAACTCCATTTAAAAACGCAGATTTTACGTCCATTTGATATACTCTGAATTTCATGTATGCTGCGTATGTAAGGAATAATCTTATAGCTTCTAATCTGGCTACAGGTGCAAATGTCTCGTCATAGTCAATTCCTTCTGACTGTGAGTAGCCTTGTGCGACAAGCCTTGCTTTATTTCTGGTGACTTCATCTTTCTCATTTTTCTTGTTCTTGAAAACCCACTTCGTGCCAATCACTTTTTGATGTTTTGGTCTATCAACAAGTACCCACACATCTTGTCGTGTGAATTGATTCAGTTCATCTTGCATAGCTTCTATCCAGTTTGTGTCCAACAGTGCTTCTTCAATATTCTTAGGTTCTTGTAGAGAGACATAACAGCTAAATAAACCATCTAGGTTTATTTTCCTTCTTGTCTTTACTCCATCTTGAGGATTTCCTAAGATTATGTCACTAGGATGATCAGTCATCCAATTTCTTCTGTTAGATACGTGTAATTCTTCTGAAGATATTGTTGGAACATCATCTTGCGTCATTCCCCCTTGAGTTGACACATTCACATCTGGTGTTCTGGGTGAATCATCAGCAGCCTTAGAGGTTTCGTCAGCAGACTTTGTCTTGTTTGAGTCTGCTGCCGCAGAAGTTTGCTGATCATCTTCAGAATCTGAGTCTAAAGTAGGTACTTGAACCTTGACATATCTTGTCTTATCCTTGAGTTCTAGTTTCCCAAATCCTTCTGCTAGAGGTTCTTCTTGTCCTTTGTCCTTTCCATAACTCATATGGTGTCTTTCCATGTTCTTTGGTCAGCAAGCTTCGATTTTGAGTATAGCATGCTGTATTCACAGCTTCTGCCCAAAACCTCTGAGGAACATCATACTCTGCTAGCATTGTTCTGGCAGCTTCCTTGAGTGTTCTATTTCTCCTCTCAGCAACACCATTTTGTTGTGGAGTGCGAGCCGCAGACGTTTCATGTTGGATTCCAGCTTCTTTGCAATATGTCGCTATGTGAGAGTTTAGGAATTCTGTTCCTTTGTCACTTCTAATCTTTACAACACTTTCTCCTTTCTCGTTTTGTAATCTCTTCAGTAATTCAGGTAACCTTGTGATGGTTTCATTCTTCTTGAACATAAATATCACCCATGTGAATCTTGAATAGTCATCCACCACCACCGAGTATATTTTCTACCACCGAAGCTTAGCGGGGATACAGGACCAAAAAGATCCATATGGAGTAATTGTAATACTCTACTTGATGTTGGTACGTAAACTTCCTTGAAAGTGGCTCTAGTTTGTTTTCCTTTTGACATGAGTCACATATCCGATCTTTTGAGAAAACTTCATTTGGTAAGCCTTCTACAAGAGACTTTCTCGGCTATCTTGTTTAGCGTCTTGAAATTTATATGATCGAGTCTCTTGTGCCATAACCAGCTGGCCTCTCAAGTACTCTTTGCTACAAGGCATGTATTACTAGAACATTTTCAAATTTCGCAACATAAACATTTCCCTTTCTCGGGCCGCTTAAGAGCACCCGATCGTTTAAACCCCTTAGAACAACACACAGAGAACTAGAAAACTTAATCGAGTATCCCTTATCACTGCAGTGCGAAGGCGAAAGCAAGTTATGTATTAATCCCTCCACATAGAAGACTTCCTCAACACGTACATCTCCAATGTATAGAGTCCCAACACCTTTGGTAATCCCAAAGTTATCGTCTCCAAATACCACACGTGGGCCATTTTGTGATTTTATTGAGCTCAAGAATTGCTTATTTCCAGTCATATGCTTCGAACAACCACTGTCGATGTACCAGACAGTATTTCCAGCAACTTCTCTTTTATGCCCCACGGCGCCCCGCACGTTTAGTTAAGTTTTGTGTACCCTTTAGATTTGGGTCCTTGAGAGTTAGCACAGTCTTTAGGAATCCATAGGAATAGATTCTTCTTATCATATTCAGAAGATCTTATCCTTCTTCCATACATATCAACATAGACAATCTCATCCTTTGGTGCCTTCTTGAATGTATGCCTGGGGGTGTCGATTGTGTTCCTTCTAAAAGACTTGACGACCCTTCCGAGGTCTTCTCGTATGGAGTGATCAGCCGTGCAATGGTCCGATGGTTTTGATGATAAGGGTACGTTCTACTTGAGCCATCAAAAGATTCATATCTCACAGCATGAGATGACTTAGTAGATCGGTTAGCAACCTTTGAAGTTTGCTTAGGTTGTGTAGTCTTCAGCTGAGACTGTCTCCTCAGAGATGATTTCGGCTGAAGTCTACTTTTCTGACCTTGCTGAGGTTTCTTAAGTTGGGAATCCCCTTTCTTTTGATACCTCATCAGTTGTTTAGGTTGTTGAGTATAACTACTCTTCTTCCCATTCGACTGATTTGCTGGGTCAGCAACCTTTTTACCCTTATTAGTAGGTTTAGGTTTGGAACCCTCTCCTACCAAATCATTACCCTTAACATGTGTATTCTTCTTAAGTACACTTGTTTGAACCTGTGAGGATTGGGCAATGGTAAAACCAATTCCCTTCTTTACGTTAGGTGTTTGAGACGATTCAACTATTGTTTGAACTGCATGAGAAGCTTTGTTCAGTTAATTCAACCTCAAACTTAAACGTTCCTCACTTGATTTTATACGCTCATGCTGATGGAAAAGTTCATCGAATTTTGCTTGTAGAATTTTCAACTGATCAGTTTTCTCAAGATTCTCAAAGAAGCAACCTTTCTACCAAAGAAACCCTTGTTCAAGATACTTCATTTTAAGAGTATTTAACTCTTCTGAAGTTATCTGATTAGAATCTGTTAGTGTCTCAGATGTCTTGCTAATAGATTCTTGTGTAAATAGATCAATTTTTTCTTTCAAGCTCACATTCTCCTTTTCCCACAGCTTGTAAGCATTTATAGCAGTTTTGAGATCTTCCATTAACTTATCAACAAAGTTATGGTCAAACTCTTTCGCAAAAAAGAAACACGAGAAGCGCATTTAAGAGCAGGAATCGAAAGTACCTCATCTCCTTTTGTCATAAGACACAAATCATTATCTCAAGAGAAGTCTCAAGATGATGTTGAATCACTTGAAAGAGTATCCTCCTCTTCAGCCACTAAAGCACGTTTGTCAAAGAAACTTTCTCGTTCCTCATCGCCTCTTTTCTTCTCTTTATCTTGGAGTTAGATCTGGACAATCATAACTGAAATGTCCCGATTTATGACAATTATAGCAAGCATCACTTCTTGAAGATTTTCTTGGACTAGAATCCCTTTTTGGAGAAAAATCTCTTCTTTTTGGGCTATCTTCTCTTCTTCTTTCTGGAGTCTTGAACCTTCTGTCTTCTTTGGAGTCTTCTGATCTCTTGTCTGAAGATTTGTTTTCGGATCTAAAACCAGCTTTCTTTGTATTCTTCCAATATCTTCTATATTTCCCAAATTTTGAGTTCATTCTATCAAATTTTCTGGTCAGTAAAGCCATCTGTTCTTTTAAGCTTAAATCCTCTCCAATAGGCTCTTTAGATAACTGATTTGAAGTGACCTTGAAAGCAACTTCCTTTCCCGTGGAATTTGAATTCCCTTCATCCTCGTCTTCTTCTTGTTTCAGATCATATTCATGAGCTTTCAAATGCGAGAATAGCTCATGATGACTGATCTTGCTCAGTTCTTTCGTATCCTTAATCACTGTAATCTTGACTCTCTATTTGCTAGTTAGAGATCTCAATATTTTGTTGTTGATCTCCTTCTCGGTGTATGATTTTCCTGTGGAGCTTGCTTTATTGATGATATTTGTCGGTCTTAAGTCCAATTGATCTATCGTCTCATCAAAGCTTCATCTTGAAGGTATCAAATGAATGTAGAATGGATCGCAACTTGTTCTCTTTAATCTGCTCCGATCCTTCACACATGAGTGCTAAAGTTTCCCACATTTCTTTAGCAGTCTTACATGTCTTGACTTTCTCTGTAAGCTCTCTAGTTAATGTCTCTATGATCTCTGTCCGAGCAACTTGATCAAGATTAAATAGTTTCCTTTCATCATTTGACATTTCACTCCTTTTCTTTTCAATCTTCTGTCGAGTAGATGCCTCTGCTCCACCACTCCCAGAACTTACTGGTTCAAAGTAAAACTTTATCGGTCCATCTTCTAGTGTCTCGAGCATCCTATCATGAATTGCACCAAGATGATTTTCCATGCGGAATTTCCAGTAGTCATAGTCTTCAATAGAGAACTCTGGTAGCTTTCTTTTACTGCTCTTAAGGGAACTCATGTTAGCAATAAAAACAATTATGCAATGAATGCAATGAGTTTTATGAAAACGGTTTTTCAAAAAGATCTGTTCAGGTGACCACAACAGTCTTTCCTCAAAGACTATTGGTAACCAAAGCCAGTGGTCAGTTGAACCACTGCTCTGATACCACTTGTTGGTCCCGGACGAGATGTGCAAAGAGGTGGAAAGTCTAGAAGGGGGGGTTGAATAGACTTTACCACACCCAAAACTTTTTACAACTTTCGTGAGCTGAGTGTGAGGTTAGAAGACTTTGAAGTCTTCTGCAGCAAGGTACTCAGAGTGTGCTTAAGTGAGATCAGCAGACTTCGGAAACTCGGAGTCTTCTGATGGTGCGGAAGCTAATCTCGTGTGTATTTGAAAAAACCCTTTTAAAGAAAACCTTCTTGAAGTTAGAAGACTTTGGAGTCTTCTACAACAAGGTTGATGCAGGTTTGTAAAAACGATGAATGAGCAGTTATAAGTATGAATGCAGAAAGCAAGTAAAGACACAGAGATTTTTATAGTGGTTCGGATATAACGATCCTACGTCCACTCTCCCTGATCCCACAGGGGTCTTACTATCCACCGAAACTGGTCTTGTCTCCTCTAATCTCCTTGAGGATTCGACCACAGGAAGTTTAACAAGTTCCTGCCCTTGGTACAATCAAGATGATCCTCGAGTGTTAGCTCTTAGATCAAAACAATCAACCTTTTTTCTCACATGAGAGATAATGAAAGGTGATTTACACTTCCTTGACCAAAAATAAATCTCTTAGGAAATTCAACGTGATAGATTGATTTCTGGTATAAAGAATTCAGCGTGTATTGCAATGAGTGAAGGAGATATTCTTGATGTTTCTCGTGCGCGTGTATTCAAAAAATCCTTCACTTCTGTTTTTATGATCTTGAATTTGACTAGCCGTTAGACTAATTTGTCAATCAGGTCTTCAAAGAAATGGTAAGTAATCGTTGGAAGATTTGTTTGACTTTGGATAATTGATTGTCTGATACCAATCAATTATGCTGTGATTGATCTTGATTGATAATCAAATCTTCACTTGACTTACTTCGGATATCTTTGAAATATCTTTCTTTCTTTAGTTAATCCCTGATGAACTTCTTGAAGTCAACTCTAGCAACCTTACACCTTGCTCCAGCACATCTTAAAGTTTGCTGTAGCATGGATATCAACCTTGCTATCTTTACTTGAACCTTTCTTAACAGAACTTCTTTTCGCATAACTCTTATCATCTCTTCTTGATCTTCGCGACGCCCTTCCAATAGACTTCGACTGAGATTTCTCTTAGATCTTTAAGTCTTCTTATCAGCAGCCTTCAGTTCTCAACCAATATGAAGCTTCAGGTTAGGCCTAGCAAGATTAACTATACAAAGACACAAACCCTATCTAGATCAACAGCTGACTAACAGATCCAGCTGGTCCTATTACACTTAGGTTTTGGGGACATCATCAAAACATACAAATTCAAATCCTAACATTACAAAGTACAGATTACTTGAAATACACAGACTTAAGAACTTTATTTGAAAACAGATATTGAGGATAAACAAAGATGAAGGTTTTCTGAATGAAGAGTTTTAAGAGACTAATCTGGTATACCTGTTCCTGCAAACAAACTCATCAAAACTATTAGTAGCTGGGGTAGATCAGATAGGGTGCAGGTAGTCATCTGTTTTCTAGAAATCAGGTGACTATTGTGCCCTAGTCTGATTTACCAAATGCCAGATAAGTAATCATCAAGTCAGATAAGGTCAATATGACTAATCCTTGATTCTTGATTCCTAAAAAGGAGATCAATGATATCAGCTACCTGATTGTCCTTTGACTCATATCTAGTCTGATAATTCTTTCTAGACATTAATTTAAAGAAAAGATCAGAAATAAGGAATACAAATATCAGATGCAAGTAATTTAGAAACCAGCTAAAGATGCATCAAGTAATCCTAATTCTAAGCATAATTCTTTAAACCTAGACTCAGCTAATGGTTTTGTAAGAATGTCAGCTCTTTGTGACTCAGTGGCTATTTTCTCAATCCTAATGTCATTCTTCTCAATATGATCTCTAATGAAATGATGCCTAATGTCTATATGCTTACATCTAGAATGCAGAATGAGATTGTAAGTCATTGCTATTGCACTATTACTATCACGGTAAATAGGAACAAAGTGATGTCCGAATATTATAGTCTCTAAGCTGTTGACTAATCCAGGAGGAGTTGAGAGCAACAACTTCCATTTGCCATGTATTCGGCCTTGGTGTGTGGAGGTGGCAACAGATGTTTCTTCTTGGATAACCAAGAAATTAATTTGTTGCCTAAAAATTGACAAGTTCTGAAGTGGATTTCCTATCAATCTTACATCCTCCAAAGTCCGAATCAATAACTCGTCACTCAAGGTTGTCATCGGTTGGTACCATAACCCTACTTGCAAGGTTCCTTTGAGATATTTAAGAATTTTCTTAGCCGTCTCCGGATGAGTTTTCTTGGGATTAGACTCGAATCTTGCACATACCCCAACCGCAAAGGCTATGTCCGGCCTCGCTTGCGGTGAGATAGAGAAGAGATCCAATCACCCACGATACTCCGTTGCATCGGTGGGTATTCCCCGCTCATCTCGAATCCATATAGAAGTTAGTTGCCATAGGTATTTTAACTTCTCTGCTAGTAGTCATTCCAAATTTCTCAATCAGATCCTTAGCATATTTAGACTGATGTATAAATATACCCTTACTCATTTGTTTAATCTGTAAGCCTAAAAAGTATGTTAATTCGCCCATCATTGACATTTCAAACCTGTTTTTCATGAGAATGCTAAACTCTTCACATAATTTCAGATTAGGTGAACCAAATATTATGTCATCTACATAAATTTGATCTAATAAGATGTTACCATCTACTTCCTTTCTAAACAAAGTTCTATCAATCTTGCCTTTTGAAAAACCATTTGATGTCAAGAAATCAGATAAGGTATCATACCAAGCTCTGGGAGCTTGTTTCAGTCCATATAGAGCTTTGTTGAGTTTATAGACCTTGTTATTGATCTTAAACCTAGGATGCTGCTCCACATAAACTTCCTCAAGTAACACACCATTAAGGAAGGCAGATTTAACATCCATTTGAAAGACTTTGAAAGATTTAAATGCAGCAAATGCCAAGAACAACCTTATTGCCTCTAATCTGGCAACTGGAGCATAGGTTTCATCATAGTCTATCCCCTCAGATTGTGAGTAACCTTGTGCAACCAATCTTGCCTTATTTCAAACAATAAAGTTGTTCTCATCTGTTTTGTTTTTAAACACCCATTTGGTGCATATAATCTTTCTGTGTAAGGGTCTTTCCACTAGTTCCCATACATTTTGCCTTTCAAACTGATGCAGTTCTTCCTGCATGGCAGTTATCCAGTTTGGGTCTGATAGAGCTTCCTCAATAGACTTGGGTTCAAGAAGCGACACATAACAGCTGAAAAGACTTTCAGAGTCCAGCATCATTCGTGTCTGCACACTACTAGATGGGTCTCCTATAATCTGATCAGATGGATGGTAGCTTTTCATCCTTTTGCCTATGTGAGGAGAAGGATTCTCATCTTGAGTCTCAGTAGACAACTCCTCTGACTCAACCTCAGCTGACGTTCCCCCTTCATCAGCTGACCCCCGCTGATCAGCTGACGTCAAGGGTGTCTGATCTGATGGAGTCTGATCAGAAGTTGTCTTCTGATTATCAGATGGGGATTCTTCTTCGTCTGATTCTGAATCAAGACTAGGTAGATAGACAGTTCTATGTTTAGTCTTGGGCAGTTCAATTTTATCTAGACTTTCAGAAATTTGATTCACTTTATCTGAGAAAGAATACAACTCATCAAAAACAACATGAGGGGTTTCCTCCACACAAAGGGTTGTCTTGTTAAAAACTCTAAATGCCTTGGAAGTGTTAGAATATCCCAAGAATATTCCATCAGCTGCCTTAGCATCAAAGGTTCTTAACTTAGATTTCCCATTGTTATGGATAAAACACTTACAACCAAAAGCTCTGAAATATGAGATTCTTGGAATCTTACCCTTTCAAATCTCATATGGAGTCTTACCCTTGTCTTTGACAACTAAACATCTGTTCTGGGTATAGCAAGCTGTGTTGATGGCTTCAACCCAGAACCTATGTGGGGTTTCATACTCAGCTAACATGCTCCTGGCTGCTTCCTTCAAAGTTCTATTCCTTCTTTCAACCACTCTATTTTGTTGAGGAGTTCTTACTGAAGATGTCTCATGAATAATTCCATACTCATTGAAAAAGTTAGATAAACAGGAATTCAAAAATTATGTGCCCTTATCACTCCTTATTTTAATAATATTAACACCCTTTTCATTCTGAATTTGTCTGAACAGATCAGGGATCTTGTTCATAGTCTCATTTTTCTTGAAAAGAAAATATAACCCAAGTGTATCTAGAAAAGTCATCTACTACAACAAGAGTATATTTCCTTCCACTTAAACTGAGAGGAGAAACAGGTCCAAACAGATCCAGATGAAGTAGTTGCAACACCCTTTCAGATGAAGAGGAGTTAATACTCTTAAATGAGTGTCTAGGCTGTTTACCTTTCTGACAAGCATCACATTTAAGA
The DNA here is from genome assembly GCA_030762865.1 of Paraleonurus japonicus. Taxonomy (NCBI): domain Eukaryota; kingdom Viridiplantae; phylum Streptophyta; class Magnoliopsida; order Lamiales; family Lamiaceae; genus Paraleonurus; species Paraleonurus japonicus. Next base: position 26,685,496 of record CM061057.1, on the reverse strand, counting down.
TCAGTGGATAAAAGTTTTTCAGGTAATCCCTTGACAAGGTTCTTTTTAGCCAGCTTACTAAGGGTCTTGAAGTTCGCCATAGCCAGCTGAGATCTTCTCCACCCTTAGCTATCAGACAAGTATCTTTGGGACAACTATTAAAGTTGGCCACATAGACATTACCATGTCTGAAGCCAGTTAAAAGTACCTTATCTGAAGAATTATCTAAAATATCACATCTATCCCTTGAAAATTTGACAAGAAAACCTTTATCACAAAGCTGGGAAACAGACAGCAGATTATGTTTCAAACCTTCAACAAAATATACCTCAGATACCTGAATATCCTTGATAATCAGAGTACCTACACCTTTAGTCTGACCACAATTATTATCACCAAATAAGACTCTTGGACCATCAATGCTTTGGAAATTGGATAACAGCCTCTTGTTATGGGTCATGTGTTGTGAACAACCACTATCAATGTACCATATTGAAGCTAAGATCTCTTCCTTGAGTGATGATCCCTGTGAATCCTGAAAAAATCAGTTGTAAGGTACCCTAGTGATCTTGGGTCCTTGAAGGTCAAGTATCACTTTAGGTAACCAAATAAACATCTCATCTCCAAACAATAAATCAGACTTGGTTTTTTTACCAAATCTGTCTACAATTGTATCACTTTTGAAGGATAACTTGTTGTATTCAGATTGAGTAATTTTCCTAAACTTAGGAAATGTAGGATAACATCTGCTTCTTCCATCAAAAGGATTATAATAAGAATTTCTTCTTATTTTGATTCTTGGGTTTCTCCTAGTCTGATCAGAAGTCCTCAGCTGAATTTTTGTTTTCAGGCTGGGAGATGCAGTCCTTACTTAACTAGTTGGTTTCCAAGGACCAATTTTAACCTCTTTTGATTGATCAGATGCTTTCACAAATTTTCTAGGTTTTTGTACATCAGATTTATTATTTCTATCATAACCAAGACTTGTTTTGTCATGGGATTTTTTAGATGTATTAAAGATATGATTTATTGCTGACTGTGAATTATTAAGTTGACTAATTTTGAAGACTAGCTTCTCATTGTCTTTCTTAATTGATTCATTTTCAGCACAGACTACTTCAAATTTGTCTTTTAAAGTTTTCAATTCATTTTCTAATCTTTCAGGTAAGTTGGCTGATGTACTAGCCTCAGCCTGGGGAAAACATTCCCCCTTGAATGTTTCCTCAGTTTCTGAATAGTTCATCACCTGTTTTCCTTTAATTAGAATTTGAATTTGATCCTTTAAAGCCAAATTCTCTGTCTCTAGTTGTTTATAAGCAGCCAGAGATGTCTTTAAATCTCTCAATAATTCATGAATAACAGTTTGGTCATGATCAGATGCAGACTGACATGAATCATTATCAGAAGATGAATAGTAGATTACCTCTTTAGCCATGAGACAGATTTCATCATCTGATCCGAAATCAGATGAGGATGATGATGATGATGATGATTTCTTTGGCTCCTTTTCTTTAGCCAACAAAGCCCTTTGATCTGCAAATCTCCTGTCTCTCTTTTTCCTTTTCTCTTCCCTTTCTTTTGGAGTCAGTTGAGGACAATCATAGCTGAAGTGTCCTGGCTTGTTGCATGTGTAACAAGTATCACTCCTATCTGATCTAGGGCAAGAAGGATTTCTTCTGACAGGTGATCTGTATCTTCTTGTCTGGCTCCTGCTTTTATCATCATTTGTAGACTCATCTTCCTTTCTTGCTGATCTGGATCTTGATTTATCCTTTCCTGCAAATCTCAATTTATTTCTTTTATACTTCATTCTCAATTTATCATACCTTTTGGTGAGCAGAGTCATTTGCTCCTTCAAAGATAGATCAGCTTGATTGGAGTGTATAGGGTAAGAGTTATTAAGACCAATCAACAAAAATATCAAACTCAAGGGAGAAAGTATGCAAACGAAATTCAAGGATAAGAGTTCTAGATGGCTAAAGTTGCAACAAATTTTTGGACTAAATCACTACAAAATGCAAGAAATTAAATGGCAAGATTATGCAAACAATTTATCAAACACTTAGAATGCAAGATCAAATATACTAAAATCAATGGGGGAATTGGGTGCAAGGGATAATCTCCATCAAGGAATCCATGATTAACAAGCTATGATTGTATCCAAATGCAAATCAATCAAATTAGAAAGCATAAACCATCATCAAATTAATCACGTCATTAATATCACAATGCCTAATGTGAGTATCCTTAGTTCTTCCCATCTCTCAATGTAGAAGTCCCCAATTCATACAATCATGCAAAATTGAAACCCAATTAACACCTAATCACGTTAGCTCAACTCTCACCTATTACTAGGGTGATCAACCATTAATCAAAAGAGACAATTTTTCATGAAGCACAATTAAGAATCACAATTAGGAAGCAATCTAATTCAATTGATCACAATTATCAACAATCATAGCATGAGGCAATCACTTCATCCCTAATTTCAATTATCCCAAGCACAAAGCTATTAGCCCATGGTGCTACAAGCAAAAGTCATGGGTAGAAAATCTAAGAAAGCAATTAACAATCTAATCACTACAAACAATGAATTTAAGAGAACAAAGGGTAAGAACATCACCAATTAAGCTTCAATAGGCAAAAATAAGAATGATTAATCTTCTACAATGCTTCAATCCAACTTCAATTCTTCCCAATTCACAGCTGCAAACTTCAATTACAATCTATCAAACTTCTAATCTAGTGGACTAAATGTAGAATCTATCCCAATTCTAACAATCTAATGCAATTACAAGTAAATTCAAGCTACAAAATGTAAAATTCGCCCAAAGAAACTCCTAGAAACTGCTCTAAACTGCTAGAATGAATATATGCTCTGTTTTGGCTTCCAGTGGCTTTAAAACTGAATTTTTCGGTTTTGGGCACTCCTCGAGTCGAGCTTCAGGCCCTCGAGTCGAGGCCTAAGAGTCGCTAACACGTTTCTTCAAAATATCTCCTGCCTCGAGTCGAGGCTCAGCCCTCGAGTCGAGGATCCTACAATTTTCTCATCCCTCGACTCGAGGCTCCTCCCTCGAGTCGAGCTCACTGTCTTTTTTAAATTGTTTCCCTCCAGCATGAACCTCGAGTCGAGGTCTGTGCACCCTCGATTTTAGCCCGAGACCAGGGAATTTTTATCGAGAAGGGCTTCGGGCCCGACCCCCGTTTTCGTCCCGTATGTTCGTCTTTTCATTCTAAGAATACCGGTACTCTCGGTTTGGCAAAATTTCACCGATTTACCTGCAAAACGGGCGAAAAACATCAAAAACTCACAAAGTAATACTTTTTAGGCAAAAGAGTGATACCCCCAAAAATCTCACTTTAGCTCACTTTTTGCACTAAAATTGGCCTTAAAAACATGTATCAATTCACTCCAATCATACCCCCAAACTTGAATTGTTGCTCGTCCTCGAGCAACGTAGAAACTAAGAACAAAGGAGTGAATTGATAGCACTTATGTCACATGGCACCATAGACGAAAATAAGACAATCGAACTCATCAATAAACACTTGTATCAATGCAACTATCCACTAGCCATCAAGATGAATCATGCTCAAATAAATGCTCAATCAAATACTCAACACATTGCTCCTTCCATGGAGTGTTTCACTCTTCACTCAAGTGTATAAAGGTATAAAGCACTCAATCATCAAATTCATGAACTTGCACACCATATACTTGCCAAAAGACTTAATCTCAATCAAAATCATTTGTGTTCAATCAAGAATCAAAGAGGTCTTTCTCTAAGGTTGTAATGTAAGCTCTTTGGAAAGGTGGGATATCTTTGGATAAGAGTGACTAAGTAGTAGAGACTTGAATGTAAGCTAATCAATACAATACACATCTCTTCACTTTTCATCAAGCAACACTCTTCCTTTTGAACTTCAATGATCAATCCACCATTCACTTGAGCTTTCTCTTTATCTTAAGCTCTCAAATTGAATTTTACTTCACTTCAATGTCACATATTTTACAATTCAATTTTTTCACAACCTTTTTTTTTTTTTTTCAAGCATCATCACTTAGCACATTATTTTCCAACACTTAGCAATCAAATCACCATCATTAGCCAACATTCAAGCTCAACTAAATATAGGACAAGAAAGGCTCATAAAAATAGGCTAAAATGGTTTCCATCTCACTTGGTTTGTCAAAAAATAAGGATCATAAGGCTCAACATGGCTCACTAAGGAAATCACATGTATTTGGTAGGAAAAATTTGGCAAAGTAACTCATAATTCCAAACATGGTCTCTTATCACTTTCAAAACATCACACAAAGATCAATATCAACAAGTCTAGTGGTAAGTTCTAGCATACAAATCATGAATGATGCACTCTCAAAGAAATATGTATCAACCGTATAAGATGTATGATTATTAGGCACAAAAGCTCACGGGCTTAACTTGAGCAATGAATCAAGCATCATCAATCACATTCATCCTTACACAATTAATCAAGAAACTAGCTTCAAGCTACAAATCTACTCATGATCATATCAAAATCCAACTAGTCTTGCAAATTAAACTCAAGTGCTCATGTACATAAGTCCAAGCATACTCACTACTACATGAATGATACTCAAAAATATATCAATGAATCCACAATGAAGCTCAAGTCAAAGAATATGGAATCATAGAAATAAAGAATCCAAAAGATCATCCAATCACAATCATCAATAGACAATAAGCTCAAATAGATCAAGGAAATCATAGCATCCATAAAATCATCCATCAATCCAAAACATCAAATTCATCAAGTCATCACATCATCAACAAGTCAATCAACAACAATCACCAAGATAAAAGAGTACAATCCACCAAAACATAAGCATCTAAAATCTAAGGAGAGGGAATGAGGGATAGGGGGTAGCCCTAGTAGTCGGAAGGCGGCGGTGGAGGAGGGTAGCTCGGCCCGAAATTCCATGAGTTCATTTGTTGAAGGAGGGCATACATATCATTTTGAGTCTTCATTGATTCTTCTTGCATCCTCCTCGTCTCTTCATTGAACCTACGAGACTCCTCCATCATCCGGTACATCTCATCCTGACGGGTCAGACTCTCAATGTGCATCCTCTGACTGTCTGCCCACATCTCCTCAGTCAAGACCCACGGTCTGTGAGATGAACTCCCCGCCTCGTACTCTCTACTCCTCATCTCATCCTGCCAGTACATATTGATCTCTGGCTGATACTCCTCTTCCATCTGGACAGGCTGCTCTTCTTGCTCCGGCTCCTCGTCATCCTCCTCCTCAGACTCAACCTCCTCCTCAACCTCTGCTCTAACTGTATCGCCATCATCATCAGAAGAATCGAAATCTGACCCTGACTGCTGGCCTGCCTGATCATCGTCATCCCCCTCATCTCTAAGCACGTCCGCATGCTCCCTCGTGTAAGCATCTATGGCATCGGTGTGACGCTGCGATCACATACGCAGGTTAATGGTCACAAAAGTTGTGGATCCAAAAACCGTCGTCAACCTCTTATTAGGAAGAGGAAACCGGCCACCATGGTGCTGCTGTAGGCACCACGTCCTCCCGATACGATCCAATGTCCTCATGCGTCTCATAGTGTCTGTACTCAAATCTGGACCATCTAGTGCCGCAAGGTTATGAGTCGGGATCCCAAGATGCTCAGCTATCAGAGTAATCATCCCACCAAAATTTATCTTCTTGAACTTCGTGCTCGTCGCTCTCTCAAACAAATAGCAGAGGTACGCAGCCGCGTTGAACCTCACTCCATGTAAGAAGCACCACAATACATATAGCTCTTCAGAGACCACGGCTCCTCCTTCTGATCTCGCGAATATGGTACTCGTGAGGATCTTCTCTAAGTACCGGACCACCGGGTTCCGAATGTGTGTGCTCTTAGACTTCCCCGGCACAAACTCGGGTTGACTCGGAGCCCCCGAATCAGAAATACGCCTCCAAAACTTTTTGGCGTTGTACTCCTCTCTAATGTTGAGCAAAGATCTATCAGGGTCAGTAGGTGCTCCCAGTAGCTCATTGATCTCATCCAACGTCAATTCATACTCGTTCCCCATAAGCTCAAAAGTGATCTTCCTTGCAAACTTGTTCCTCCTCGCCTTGTGGACTTTAACTGTGCATAAGAACTCGAGAGTGAGTCCAAGATGGGTCCGAGGCCTCTTAGCTAGAAAGTCTCCCATGCCTACTTGCTCGAACAACCGAGGGATATCATCCTCAATCCCCATAGAGAGCATACAATTATAATCGACTAGACGAGTCTTGACCACCTTCTTATACAACTCAGCATACAGAATGATATGCTTTCTCCACTTATAGTCATCCCATTGAATTCCCAATTCAGCGGGCATCCGGTGTGCAAAACGTATCGCCTCTTCTCTCTCTCGGATCTCAGCATCCGAAAAATTGTGGCCATCCACTCCCCTAAACATGATTCCTGCACGAATAATCCCAATAGCACAAATTAGTCCAACAACCAAAATGTGAGCTCAAAATATCACTCTACCATGGACGAGTCAACAATACGATATCCAAACACAACAAAGTTCCTAGTGACTAGGCAATAAATCCTCAACAAATGGTCAATGAGTCAATCAAAACACTTAAAGTCAATAGAAGTGCTCAACATCCTCAAACATATGCATACTTAACTAGATGGCTTCACAATGAACACCAAAGAAACTAATCTCAATGAATAATCATGCAATTAAGCTCCAAAAATCATATCTCCAAACATGAACCAACTAGCAAGCATTTAGACAATTAAGCATTACTCACAATCAACTTCTATCATCATCAAATCCTCAAATAGACCAAATATCCAACAATGCACTAGGAAATCCTATCATGCTCACAAATCACAATTCAAGTCAAATTCACCAATAAACGAGCAACACACAATATATACAATCCAAAACATGCTCCTAAAATCCTCAATTAACTCAAAAATTCTCCCTAAAGGCTTCAATTTATCAACATCAATCATGCATACCAAGTGTTTGACAAACTGCCCAAATGAAATTCTAATTCAAATTAATTCATGCAATTTCATCAACACCCAAGCATCAATCATACACTAACCATGAAATTGAAAGCCAAAAGAGAAGAAATTACATACCTTATTGAGGAAATTCGGCTTGAAATGATAAGAATAAGACACCTACGCACCTTCCACTAAAAACCCCAAATTTTGATGAACAAACCCTCAAAATTCAATCTTGGATGCAATGATATGATAATATGATGATATTGTGGTGATTAATCGCTGATAACGGCTGGAAAATGTCGAAAATATGGAGAAACGGCGAAGGGAACGTGAAAGAGAAGAAACCCTCGAGTCGTGGAATGTTATGACTGAATTGCGACTTTTATATCAGACACCAGCCTCGAGTCGAGGGTCAGGCCTCGACTCGAGGAACACCGATTTTTCAAAAGCCTCAACTCGAGGCTCCTCCCTCGAGTCGAGGGATGTGCCGTTTTCATAAATTTTTCTAAGTGTCAATGCCTCGACTCGAGGACTATGCAGGCTCGACCTAGGGTCAAGACCAGGGAATTTTTTACGATTCCCGGGCCCGACCCGACCCCCGAAACTCCTAAAATCGACCTCTACGCCCCTAACAAACCCAAATATGCAAAAAATTACCCTGTTGGTCCCTCGATTTAAGCCCGGTCGCTCATTCGATCGAGGAGACCGGGTTCTCTTCCTTAATGCTCATTTTCACCAACTTTTAAGCTTTCCTTTCCTTCTCGATTCCTCTAGTCCGTTTTTCAATTCCCTCATTTTTCAATCTCCGTAGTGAGTATACCTACAAACGGGCATAAATAATCATCAAATAATCATCAATAAGGGATGCATTTCGACCCTAAATAACACACACCCCCAAACTTGAATGAGATATGCATTCAAAATTAAGTATGGGAATGATACAACTATGCAACCCTTAAATGATATAAGCAATTAAGCTCCATATTCAAATGCACTTTCCATCAACTAACATATTCTCCTAAGCATGAGCAATTCCTAAGAATCCAAGGCAAAAATCCACAAAAAGAACAAAACACAACACAAAACAAACACACCAAAGCAATAAAATGATGGGTTGCCTCCCATCTAGCGCTAGGTTTAACGTCCTTTGCCGGACGGAACTCAAAGAGTTCATACTTCCCTTTCTTTGTTAATGTAGAGACCGGCTTTGTGCTCCACTAGGTGTTCCTTTGCAAAAAGGCAACACCCCCATTTATCTTCTAGGAGTAGCTTTCCTCCTTCTTTGATTTCTTTCACTCTAAGCACCTATTTGGGTCTTTCAACACCAAGTAGCCGACTCCAATTTGATTCACACCACACCACTTGATCTCCTACTTCAAACTTTTCCTCCCTTTTCTCAAGTGGTTCTTTTTTCTCAATCAAAACCCCCAAACTTGAGCCATGCTCAAATTTGTTCAACTCTTTCTCACTTTCTTCCTTCTTCTCTTGTTCACCGGGTCAAGCATTATTTTCCCTCCATCCTATCCCTCGACTCCAGGCCTCTGGCCCTCGACCAGAGGTCGAGTCTAGGGCATTTTTTCGGACGGGACTCCGGCCCCGACCCTCATATTTGTCCGTCTTGTCCGTCTCTTCATTCTAAGCATGCCTGTACTCTCGGTTTGGCTAAATTCCACCGATTTACCTGAAAAATGGACGAAAAATATCAAATACTCATCAAGTAATACTTTTTAGGCAAAGAAGTGATACTCTACACATTTAAGCACAAAATCTAATATTTTGATCACTTTTTGCACTCAAATAAGCCCTAAAAACATGCCTTAATTCACTCTAATCATTGATCAATTGAGTTAGATTTCTTCCTAATTGTGATTCTCATTGTGCTTCATGCATTTTTATCTCTTTAGATTAAAGTTTGATCACCCTAGCAATAGGCAAGAGTTGAGCTAACGTGATTAGGATTAATCGGGTTATAATTGTGTATGATTGTATGAATTGGGTGCTTCTTAATTGAGAGATTAGTTGCACTAAGGATACTCACATTAGGTATTGTGTGATTAATAGAGTGATTAATTGCATGATGGTTTTATGCTTTCTATCTTGGTTGATTTGCAATTTGATTCAATCATAGCTTGTTGATCATTCATTCCTTGATGGATATTATCCCTAGCACCCCAATCCCCCATTGATCTTAGTCACTTGTTATAGCATTCAAGGTGTTCGATTAATTGCTTGCCTAGTTAATTGATTGTATTTTTTCATTTGTACTGTAGTTTTAGAGCCATAACCAGTTTGCAACAATAGTCATAGAGAACTTGTATTCGTAGGGCCTCATGTGCATACTTTTTCCCTTGGGTTCGATATACTTGGTTGTCATAAAATCGCTTGCCCAATTCTTACAATCAAAATGGCGCCGTTGCCGGGGAATTAGTTTTTGAGCCTTAAGTGAGACTTAGGAATTTGTTTGAAGTGGCTACTTGTTGCTTTGTGTTTTTATTTGTTTTGTTGTTTTTGTGTGAATTTGATACTTGTTATCTTGTGTAGATGGATGGATATGACTCATACGCGTGGAATCGAGATTTTTATCAAGAAAGTATGGTTTATCCTCCACACTATGAAAGATTGGCTACGATAATTGGGGAAACTATGAGGATAATTATCTAATGCAACAAGTTCCATCCGATTATCAAGATTGGAGATGTGATGAAGTTCCTCCTGCACCTCAAGAGATGTTCCCGTATTATGAGCATTATGATCAAACATTTGATCCATGGGGTGGATTTGAGTTTCAAGGAGCGTCGGAAGGAGATTTTTACAATGATGGGAGAAGCTATGAGTATGATTATCAAATGCCACAAGCTTCTTCTCATTATGAAGAATGGGGAATCCATGATGTGAGAGCTATCTTGAAGGAGATGCTTGGAGTGTTGTTGAAGAGATTTGAGGAAAATGACCCTAGATGTGAAGAAATGTTCCCCTTATATGAGAACATCTATGAGACCAAGGAAATGGTTGATGCAATGATAGATGGGAACATGGAGAACACCGAAGCTCAATTCAATGTTTTAAGAAGTCAACTCAAATATTTTCTAATCCAAGTAAAGAACGTAACCATCATGGAGAATCATCAAGAGGAAGGGAAGGAAGAAAATGAAAGTGAAGATGATGAAGAAGAGGGTCCAAGCAAGAAGGATGAAATAGAAAATTTCCTTGTCAAAAGTGATGAAGGGGAATGTCCATTGATGGACATGAGCAACAATGAAAAAGAAAATCTAGAAGCATCGAATGAGGGATTGAAGAATGAAATGAGCATTTCTATACCTTCAAACTCTTCAATTTGTACTTTAATTGAGATTGATGCTTCTATTGATTTTATTTTATCTCTTGTGAACTTTGATTATAGGAAAGAATTAATGAAGTGCTTGGGCATTCTTGGAAAAAAGGAATGGAGAAGGATGATGGTGAGAGAGCAAGGGGGACAACCATTAACAATGTGCATATATATGTGTGGTTGGCCTACAAATCATGAGTGCCTCCAAGATTTTGAAGCTCAAAGATTGAAGTATTGTGGCAAGGAGGACCGATATCCTTTGCCATTCCGATTAAAAGAGTTTAAAATGAATGAATAAGTCCGGCATAGGACATGAAAAATAGCGTTTGATGGGAGGCAACCCATCTTTTTTGTTGTTTTTATTTTTATTTTTGTTTTTGTTTTGTTTTGGAGAATTGGCTTGGAATTTATTTGATGATGCTTAGGAGATTGTGATATATATTGCTATGGAATGATTGAGCTTATTTGATACCTTTGGGGGTTGCATATATTTGTATCACTCTTTTGCCAAACTTCGAATTGCATGCTAAAATTTAAGTTTGGGGGTGATGATTGTTTTTATTGGTTAACTTGCATCTCGTCTTGGTACGAATTTAATGGTTTTATGCTCGATTGTAGGTACACTTGCTAGATGAAGTGGGAAATGCTAGAAAGCATGATGAGCCCTACATGCTTAAAGGAAATTAGGAGTTTAAAGGCTTTATGGTACAACACTTCCTTTCAAACTTAAACTTGTCTAAGTTTGGGGGAGATGTTCTTCTTTCCTTGCCTATCTTTTGTGCTCTTGTATATGATTTTGAGGTGTGATTCATTTTTTAGCTTTAATTGTGGATTTCATGCAAATCTTTGAGTTATCATTGTTGCCATAGTGAGTGTGCTTGAGATTATGTACTTGTGCACTTGTGCTTGATTTTCAAGATATAAATTGAATTTTTTATTTGATCATGAGTTGAAATGTAGCTTGATGCTAGCATGATTGATGATTATGTGAAGATGAATGTAATTGAAGATGCTTGATTCATTGCTCAATTTAAGCCCGTGAGCTTTTGTGCCTTTATAATCTTACATCTTATACGGTTGATTTGATTTCTTTGTGAGTGCATCATTCATGGATTTGTATGCTAGAACTTGCCCTTAGACCTGTTGAGATTAATCTTTGTGTGATTTCATGAAAGTGATAAGAGGCCATGATTGATATGATGAGTCATTTAGCCAAATTTTTCCCACAAAAAACATTTGATTTCCTTAGTGAGCCATTTTGAGCCTATTATCCTTATTCTTTGGCAAGCTAAGTGAAATTGAAGCCATTTACCTATTCTTATGAACCTTATTGTCCTATGTTTAGTAGAAATTGATTGTTGGCTAGAAGATGGTGCATTACTTGTAAAATGTGGTGGGAAGATGATTTGCTAAGTTGATGGTGAAATAAAGAAAGGTTGTGAAAAATTGGATTGTGAAAAAAGTGATGAAAATGAGATTGTGAAAAATTCAATTGTGAGCTAAAAAAAGAAAGCTCAAAAGAAGGGGGTGATTGAACTTTGAAGTGCAAAAGAACGAGTGTGGCTTGATGAAGATTGAGGGATGTGAATTGTATTGCTTAGTTACCTTTCAAGTATCTACTATTTGAGTCACTCTTACGTAAAATTTATCCACCCATTCCAAAGAGCCTACATTACAACCTTGATGAAAGACCTCTTTGATTCTTGATTGAACACAAAAGAAAATGATTGAGATTGAGTCCTTTGGCAAGCTTATGGGGTACATGTTTGTGAATTTGATGATTAAGTGCATTTTACCTTGATACACTAGAGAGATGAGAGAAACACTCCATGGGAGGAGCAATGATTTGAGTGTTTGATGTTGCATTTGTTTGAGCATGATTCATTTTGATTGCTAGTTGAGAGTTTACATTGATACTTGAGTTCATTGATGAGTTCGATTGTCTTATTTTTCTTCTATGGTGCCATGAGACATAATTGCAATCAATTCACTCTTTCGTGCTTATTTGCTACATTGCTCGAGGACGAGCAACACTTCAAGTTTGGGGGTATTATGATTGGAGTGAATTGATACATGTTTTTAGGGTGTATTTTAGTGCAAAAAGTGATCAAAAGTATTAGATTTTGTGTCTAAATGTGTAGAGTATCACTACTTTGCCTAAAAAGTATTACTTGTGAGATATTTGATGTTTTTCGTCCCATTTTCAGGTAAATCAGTGGAATTTGGCCAAACCGAGAGTACCGGCATTCATAGGATGAAGAGACGATTGAGATGGGCGAAAACGGGGGTCAGAGGTGGAGTCTGGATCGAGAAAATTCCTTGGACTCGACCTCTGGTCGAGGGCCAGGGACCTCGACTCGAGGGTGCAGGCCATAGGATGAAAATCGAAAAATTGAAGGAAGCTCGACTCGAGGGCTGAGCCTCGAGTTGAGTATCAGGGCAAAATCGGCAAGCTCGACTCGAGAGCTGAGCCTCGAGTAGAGGTTGGAGGTAAATTTGAAAATCGTGGATGCGACTTAAGGAGCCTCGACTCGAGGGCCCCAACCTCGAGTCGAGGGATGACCAAATTGAAATTTTTGTTTTTAAGTCCATTTGAGCGGAAAACAGAGCATAATCTCCATAGCCTAGATTAGAGCAGTTACTTTACAGTTTTTTTGGGCGAATTTCTCATTCCATAGCTTAATTCTCATTGTAATTAGATTAGATTCATAGATTTAGATAGATTTTAAACATTTGTACCCTAGATTAGCTTTTGATCCAATAGATTTTCCATTTCAAGTTGTAATTCAAATGAGGAGAAAAGATTGTATTTGAAGACTACTTTGAAGATTCAAGCATTTCTATTATTTTGGATTCAATTGGTAATGTTCTTCTACTTTTCTAATTTCAATTCCATAATTGTTGTGATTAGCTATTTGATTGCTCAATTAGATTTTCTACCCATGGGTTTTGCACTTTGCACCATGGGTTAATACTCTTGTGCTTGGGATAATTGAAATTGGGGATGATTTGATTGCCTTATGCTATGATTGTTGATGATTGTTGATCAATTGAGTTAGATTGCTTCCTAATTGTGATTCTCATTGTGCTTCATGCATTTTTATATCTTTAGATTAATGTTTGATCACCCTAGCAATAGGCGAGAGTTGAGCTAACGTGATTAGGGATTAATCGGGTTATAATTGTGTATGATTGCATGAATTGGGTGCTTCTTAATTGAGAGATTAGTTGCACTAAGGATACTCACATTAGGCATTGTGTGATTAATGGAGTGATTAATTGCATGATGGTTTTATGCTTTCTATCTTGGTTGATTTGCAATTTGATTCAATCATAGCTTATTGATCATTGATTCCTTGATGGATATTATCCCTAACACCCCAATCCCCCATTGATCTTAGTCACTTGTTATAGCATTCAAGGTGTTCAATTAATTGCTTGCCTAGTTAATTGATTGTATTTTTGCATTTGTATTATAGTTTTAGGGCCAAAACTTGTTTGCAACAATAGTCATAGAGAACTTGTATTCCTAGGGCCTCACGTGCATACTTTTTCCCTTTGGTTCGATATACTTGGTTGTCGTAAAATCGCTTGCCCGATTCTTACAATCACTTCACCGCAGCATCAAAACTATATTCGTAGAAATGACGAATATGGGGACCCATATCACCTAAGAAGCTCGAGTGTTGCAAGTATGTTTCCTGCAAGGAAAGGCGAAGGGAGTGCAAGAAAGTTTGCCCTATCTCTGGCATAAAAAGATTACTCAAACATAGCGTGGCCCCTTCCAGATGAGCCTCCTGATGGACCTTTTTCTCTTAAAGAGAATAGTGCATCGATAGGTCACTCATCTCTTTCTCTGCCAGGATCCGAGCTGATTTCTCCTGGAGGAGCTCTTTTCTTAAATAATCGGCCTCGCCTTCTAGCCTCTTGATGCGAGACCAAGCTAAAGCATGTTTTTTCTTCTCAGAGGCCAGAGAATCCTCAAGCTCTTGAACTTCAGGGGAGGGGAGCAAGTGGGAAGAGTTCCACAAACTAGAGAGGAGCACGCCCAGCTGACAAAAAAAGAAAAGAAAAGGGAAGGGGATTAGCTAATTCTCTTAAAACAAGAGGCAAGTTCTCTAAAGGTGAATGGTGAGTGCTGACAATACCTGAGCAAAGTGAGTAGCTGCCTGGTGCTTTTATTGATATGGGGATAGCTGCAACAGTTGATCACATTCTTGAGTGGTAACAAACTTGCTGAAAAACCTGGAGGTAGAGGGCCTAGAGGGATGAGAATCCACATCAATGGGTTGAGAAGGAACACCCTGACTACAGCGAGTCGGGTATTTGCGGCGGGTGGTCTCTTCAAAAGGCACGGAATCCTGGCTAACTTGTCATTTGCCTTTTCCAGCCCGGGTCCTCTTCAGTGGAGGCGGGGCAGTCTCTTTTTCAACGTCATCAGGGAAGGTGGAAGATACTGGGACCACTTCCGAAGGTTTGATGACAGGAGGTGGAGGGACGGAGTTGGTGGATTCAGTAGGATTCACTACCACCTTCAACAACCAAGACATCTCTGCACCCAGAATCATAGCATACAAGAAGTCAAATAATGAAACTAACAAAGTTAAGACAATATAGAGAGAAAGAGAGACAGTTACCATCGCCAGATTCCAAAGGGATTTTCTTGGGGCTGAATTTGAAAAAGGAGAACAAGCGGGAGTTGGAGAAAAGGTCAGGGAGATTGAAGTACCCGAAGGCCTTAACATGAGAATTCAGTTTTTGAACTATTTACTGGTTCAATGAAGAGCGAATGTTTGGTGAAGGGGCAGGCGATAATGGATTTTTGTAAATCCATTTACAATTATTGAAAGGCCATGGATGAGACGAAGAAACAAAGAAATAATAATTGGGCCACGCTTTGTTAATATTACCAATGCTGCTAAGAAATGTGCATTTACCCTTAACGCGACTACAGACATAGAAAAAGGGACCAGAAGACTTACAAGAAAACTGAGAGAAAAATAACTTAGCGGTGGGTTTCCCCCTATTCCCCTTGATTAAAGCATAAAAAGAGATCATCATGTGTATGGCGTTCGGTACGAACTTTGGTTGAGAGGGAATTTATAAAGATTGGAGATATGATACAGGAAATATTTATTTTTTATTTTATTCTATTAAAAATATTATATTTATATGATTAATTAGGCAGTGATTCAAGTCTCACTACTATTATTATAAATTTAGTTTGATAATTTAGGATATGAAATTAGTTGAGGTATAATGTTGGAAATTAGGGTTTTAATTTAGGGATTTGCATTATCCCAAATTAATTTATACTAGTCTCCAACTACTTGAAACTCTTGCAATTCGATACTCAAATTTATATTAAGTGTAAAAATTATTAATGATAGGTGACTTAGGTTACGAGGATTAGTCTATTTGAGGCTATCACAACTTGTTTCTAGCACTTACCTTCTTGAGGTGGGGTTTTTGATTGTTTTATGTTCTACAGTGGTTAGTAGAGTTTTCATGTTTATTCAATATTAAATATTTGATATAAATTGTTGGGTTGTCTGCTATGTAATTTCATTTCCATGTTATTCTAATAGTCAGGGGCCCTTGTAAGGTCCGGGACTGACGGGTCTTCGGGTGTATCCCGCCATGCACAATGGCAAAGTCTAATAGCCTGGAGCCCTAATGGGGTCCGGGATCGACGGATCCTCGGGTTTAATGCGCCGTGCTGCAAGATATGAAAAATATTTAATTTTAAAAATTAATACAAATAGGTTCAAAGAATAACCCAAAATTGCAAATAGGTTCATTGTGCAAGTATTTTTGTGCTTCTTTGTAAATTTATCTTGTGCTGCTATGCAAATTTTTTAATTCTATTTTTAATTTTGAATTATTTTTTAACCTATTTGTAATTGGCCCTTAATTTTAATAAACTCGATATTTTGCAATTAATAAAGATAATAAATAATACTGGAAAAATTAGGGGTATTACAATATCACCGAATGAATTAAATATACGCTATATAATCCGTGTATATTACCAAAGAAATTAAATATATATTTTCTGCTGACTATCTATATAATCCGTATATATCACCAAATAAATTAAATATATGTTTGCTTTCTGCAGATTATCTATATAATCTGTATTTATCACCAAAAAAATTAAATATACACTTGTTTTCCGTACACATTTTATATAATTTGTATATATCATCAAATAAATTAAATATACACTTTTCAAATATTTGAATACAAATTAAACAACTTGATTTAAAATTTCAAAATTTTAAACGTAGATTTTGTATCTTCACTTAAAGAATTTGTATATTTCAATATGATGGATGCATGTTTTTTTTACGAACAAAAAGAATGTGCTTGAAGATGAAAACACAACATAAAATCACAATTTACATAAATTCGAAAGAAATATTCAATAATGAGATACAAATTAATTGTTTGTCCATCAAAATTATATTCTAAATTATCAATTGATATAAATTAACAATGTAAATTAAATATTCTTCATAATCTTCTAAATAGTTGATCGTCAATCAAATCTTCACAGATAATTAAGAAGTTGTACATCTGCAAAAGAAAAAAAACAAAGCAGAGTTAACATACGAACAAAACAATTAAGATGTATAATTATCAGAGAAAATTAAACGGTAAGATCCTAAAAAAAATACACTTATTGAAGATCATCAATCAGTACTTTCATTCTTTGTAATATGAATCCGCATCTGAAAAAAATTTATCAAAGCAATGGGTAAGGTAGCAACTGTAGAGATGATGTGAGGATGAAGAAGAAAGACCGACCTTAAAAAAAAACTCAATTCCCTCTCGTTCAACCACCGGACGAAGATGATGAGAGGAGAGAATAAAAAAATTAGTGTTTGTGATGACTCTCATAATAGACTAATATATAAATAAATGGACAGATGAAATTAAAATTTATAAAATTGATGGATGAGATCAATACTTAAAATTTAAATGAATGAGAGGAGAGAAATTTTGAGATAAAAGAATGTGGCTCTGCCACATAAATTTTTCTAAGTAAATTAGGGTTCAATCGCAAAATGAAGATGATGAGAGGAGAGAATAAAAAAATTAGTGCTTGTGATGACTCTCATAATAGACTAATATATAAATAAATGGACAGATGAAATTAAAATTTATAAAATTGATGGATGAGATCAATACCTAAAATTTAAATGAATGAGAGGAGAGAAATTTTGAAATAAAAGAATGTGGCTTTGCCACATAAATTTTTCTAAGTTTAGCTTTATAAGGTTAAAGATTGCTCATGACTCACCAGGTTTAAAGTTCAAATCTTATGTACATAAATTTTTCTTTAATTAATTTTCATATTATAGGGTCACATAAAATATACACATGATTTTTTTAATTAAATGACACATAAGCTAATCTAATAAAATGACATGTGTACTTAATTTGTTCATAAAATAGTACATAAGTCAAATGAATGAGAGATTGACACATCATCAAAATTAAACTCCGTATTAGTATAATAGGGGATATGGGATAATTAAATCTATGATAAATTTTTTAAATTTTAAAAATATTCGGCAGAATTTCCCCTAAAATATTATTTTTCATTGAAACATAATATCAACATCAAAACAAACATAAACTAATCTAACAATTATAACAAATATAATAATTAAGTAAAATGAATTGTAACAATTTTTTTAAGCAAACATGGATTATAATAATTAATCTAATTACCAAATCTGATATAATCTAGCAATTATAACAAATTTAATCAACCTAAATATCTTATTATTAGAATATATATAACAATAACAATTATTAATCTAAAATTATCTAATATATATATAACTAATCTAATAATTTAACACACACACACACACATATATATATATATATATATGTATATATACATATATATATATATATATATATATAACAATTAACCTACTAAAAAATCTAGCAAATATATATAATGATATATACAAACATACATTATATATATTTATCAAAAAATATTTATAAAACAAGAAAAATAACCGATTAAAAAAACCTTTACCGTAGAAATGCTCCCCTCAACATGTAGAACTTGGGGTGCAAATTCGTGTGATGATAAGATAAATAAATAAATTTAATAAAACTTATATTATACTCCCCCTTTCCATATGAATTTGTATCAATTTTTGAACACACAAAATAAAAAATATACTTTTTGCTTGATGGAATTGGTTTGTAACAAAAATATGCACTTTCTGCTTTATCAAATCGTTTTTTTATGACATTTTATGTAAATATATAAATATTGTGAGGGTGAAATTTGTGAGTGATTTTCCATTTTTAGAGTGTGCAAGTTATTTGATGTGAACTTAGCCAACAAGCCTAGAATTGAGTTGCCACGAATTTTGCATTTAGTCCTTTAACTTTTGTATTGCCCATTAGGGGCTATTTTGCAATAGTTGTATTTTTCTATTAGTGTTAGTTGAAGTTGTTAGGAGTTAGTTAGTTGGTTAGATTGAATTGTTATCTATATACTTAGTTGTATAAGCTCATTTGAGAGATGTGAAAAATATAGCAAATTAGTTCTTGAAGCAAATTCTTGCTTTGTGGATTGATTCGAAAGCTTGCTAGCCTGAGCTAAAGCTTCGAATCGGGTTTCGTTGCTTGCCAACCTGAGATGGGGCATCAAAATTACGTGGGATTGAGAAGTTTGTTGCTTGCCAACCTCAGTTGGGGCATCGATCCTAATTCGCGGTTCCCATCATTGGTGCTTTCATTGAGAGGGTCATTCTTGAGAATCGCGAAAGATAATCAATTGTTAATGGAGGAAAAGAGTGAGTCTGAGGTGCAAGATCGGATCAGTGGCCGCCTCATCAATTTTCCACTACCTCTGCAAGGTCATATCAATTAGGGGTGGGAATAGGCCAGGCCAGGCCAGGTCGGGCTTTGCATAAGAAAGCCTAAGACTATTATATAATTTTTAGGTCTGAGCCTGACCTATTATCTATGATAGACTTTTTTTTAAGGCTCGGCCTGACCTCTTTAGTAAATAGGCTAGGCCTGAAAGCCTTTTAAAGGCCTATTTGTTGCAACCTTTCTATTCTTCATCAAATTTTAGAAAATCACACTTGTTACATTACACCGTAAACACTATAAAACTCAAAATACGAATAAAATTAACATACCAAGAATTATCAACCTACAAAAGCAATAACAAAATCTTCAAGTAGTTCTAGAATTATAATATATATTATATGCCATATATTACATATATATTATTATATATATAAATATAAATATAATATATTATACTATTATATATATATATATATATATATATATATATATATATATATATAGTTAAATAGGCCGGCCTGTTAGGTTTAAAAGGCCTACGAAAAAGCTCAAGTCTAGCCTATTTAATTAAATATGCTTTTTAAAAGGCCTGTGTCTGGCCTATTTATTAAACGAGCCGAGCCGAGCTAGGCTTTAGTAGGCCAAGCAGTAGGCCCCTGTCGGGTAGTCTGGCCTATTTCCACCCCTAATATCAATCCTATTCTTCAGTTAGCAAATATTCTTTATTCAAGGGAATTTTCAACGAGAGCATCAAAAACAAAAGTTGAGTTTGAAATCTCAATTTTCCAATTGGGCCCGTTTCCGAAGAGTTTCATATCCACTTCAAGTATTTTGATTGCAGAGGACCACTGTTTAATTTCTTGGCTAGATAAACAAGAGATTGAATCAGTCATTTATGTGAGCATTAGCAATGGAAGAGAAGGACTTTTTGGAGGTAGCCTGGGGGCTAGCCAATAGCAAATATCCATTTAAATGGGTCATTCTTCCTGGATTGATTCACGGTGCTGAATGGTTGGAGTCATTGCCTGAAAATTTTATAGAGATGATGAATGATAGAGGAGTTTTTAAATTTTGGGTTCATTTTCGATAGAGAAAAATCTTATTGTCTTCTCTTGATATCACAAAAAATAAAGAGATCGATCCGGAGTTATCCTTGAGGACAAGAATATTTTTATGTGGTCGAGAATGATGTGAACTTAGCCAACAAGCCTAGAATTAAGTTGCCATAAATTTTGCATTTAGTCCTTTAACTTTTTGTATTGCCTATTAGAGGCTATTTTACAAGAGTTGTATTTTTCTATTAGTTGTTAGTTGAAGTTGTTAGGAGTTAGTTAGTTGGTTAGGTAGAATTGTTGTCTATATAACTAGTTGTATAAGCTCATTTAAGAGGTATGAAAAATATAACAAATTATTTCTTGAAGCAAATTCTTGCTTTGTGGATTGATTCGAAAGCCTACTAGCCCGATCTAGAGCTTCGAATCGGGTTTCGTTGCTTACCAACCTGAGTTGGGGCATCAAAATTATGTGGGATTGAGGAGTCATTAATATGAGACGTCTCAAAATAGAAAGTGTGCAAGCCAATATGGGAAAGATGGAGTAATATTTAATATATCAAACAATATCACACGACACGATAATACATGTTACACGATATGATATGATTACACACGATAAAAAAGTATAAAATCTCTAATAAATTACAAGTTATCAAGATATATATATATATATATATATATATATATATATATATATATATATATATATATATATATATATATATATACACACACTAGCCTGTATACCCGCAATGTTCGTGGGGTTGTGAGATAAAATTATTTATAAATTATTTTTATGTGTGCACAAAATTCTCAAAATTTAGTTTATTTTTTATTAATCAATACACATGTAGAACATATTATATTTATCGTTTGATTTATATAAACAAATAGTTCACAATTGAAATTACAATTTCTTGGTAAACAACATTTATGGTACAATTAGATGGTTTGCCATCGGATCCGAGAGAAATTTTTTCCAATATTTTGCTTTAGAAAATATCACTTACAATTTTCATGCATGAAAACGGGCTTTGGAAGGTACAAACCAACGATCGAAAGAGATTGTCCTTTACTCTGTATTTATGGTTATTGCTAAACACAGTACGATAGAAAATTATCTCCTTTGAAAATTAGCGGCATTGATGGATTCAAATTACTCAGCGTCATTCTTTGGATGAACACTTTATTCCCAATATTCCTTTCCAAAATAATTTTCGCTTCAATAATGCGCTTTTCAAGTTTTTTTACAATTAACCTCGTCCCAATGCATAAACCTACTATTTGATCAATATTCCTCATGCATTATCTTTCCTTCAAAATCAAACCATGGTTCGGAAGTCCAGAACAACTAATAATATTTAAAAAATCTATAGAAATCAACTCGCCATTACGTCCTTCCTGAAACATCGTTTTGCAAATCTTATCGGAACAAAAATATAATTTATTGTTGCATGGACAACATCTTCCCTACTTGCATTAGGTAACACAGAAAGTATCTGTCTTAAATAAAAAGAAAAACAATCGTCTTTCCTCTGCATGACAAATTAGACATATAGACATATAACCATCAGAGGACCTAACAACATCTCTCAAACTCGATCCAAGACTTCAAACTGAATTTGTTCATCATCGGAGTCTTATCCCATGTTATTAATTTAGTCTTCAAAATAACTCGTGACAAATCTGAACTGGTATTATGTTACATGTGCACGACTCATTTATATTTATCGGTATACAAAATCTAAAATAAACTTACGACCACCGGGCAAAAGAAGAGACGTTATTCCACTTGATGCAATATTAAGAACTATATGACCCTCTGAACTTAGGAATGATGAAAGAATCCTCCATTTGAATATTTTTTCTGTACCACCGTATCCATATAAGAAGTAAACATCAGTAGCATCGGACCAAACAACTTCGAGAATTTGTTCTAAAATATATTTCTGCTCAGTTGTTAATGAAGAGCTCAACTGCTCGTAATTTGACCTCAACTCTATCCGATAATTGGCTTCAATTCTTCTTGTATAAGACTATTGCTAGGATCGGATATAGAAGAATAGTCCGATATGGGCATTGATGTGCATCTGCTTAAGGTGCTACCATTCATTTGTAGCAACTTTTCAATTTCGATCATTGCGTAATTTTTCAACTCCTCATTAATGAAACAAAAATCTGAAAAATAAAAGTAGATCGATACAATATTTAGAAAAAGGTTTAATAAATTTGAAGAAGAATTAATAGCTATTATAGTGATTAATTTTAAATTTTAAAAAATTAAATAATACCTGGAAAGTTCATCGAACGTCTCTTTCTCGAGAGAATATCATCGGCCATACACTCCCATGTTTTTTCAAAAATCGATTCTGGATATTCATAGATGATGATAGGAGTAATATTGAAAATAAATTCCTAACGTAATGAGCAGATTTAAAAAACTTAACTTCATTATTCTGTCCACATATTCACGATCGTTATTTAGCAATCCCATGGCATAGAAAATATCTATAAAGGTAGGATAGACAACGGCTCTAATTTTTCTTATCTCCTTATGTGATCTCGAACCCTTACTATGTGGTAGTAGTATTCCCAAGTAATAAAACTCTCCAGTATCGGGATGGACATTGCATAATCTTCCCAATGCGTACTTATTGCTCATTCTCTCTCAAGTGTAATTTTTTTTCTATCCCAAACATAATATTTAGGGAATTAATGTACATCAACTTTCTAGCTTGATCATCATGGGTGTTGCATTTCATCCATGCTAAAAACATTAATTGATCAGCAAATAGTTTCTGAAGTACGTCATCCATGCAATCGTCATCATAAAAAACAATATTATGTTCATCTAGAAGATGAAATCTCAATCTTTGTACCAGTGGGAACCTGTAGTGTATTTCAAACCCAATTATTCTTCAGACCGTTTCACACGGAGAAATATATCTACAATTGACCAAATTCTCAACCTCGTATTGTTCTATGGAAGTATTCTTTTTTCCATTATCCTGGACAACATTTGCAGTAATTCTATCAGGACCCTTGTTAATGTATGTGAAAAGATACTTGATGGATTTATGTGTATTAACCACTCAACATTTATATGTGCATGATACCTCTTCAAAAGAATTCCACTGTAAGGTACAACAAAACCATTGTCTAAATTAATATCACCGTTTGAAACAGTTATGCCATTATTCTTTCTTTTTTAAAGTGGATAACCATCCTCATCAATAGACGTTGATTCTCTAAATTTCTTTGAAAATCTTTTTGGAACAAATATTGTCCACCATGCAGGGAGCTTTCTTCCTGGAAGTTCCACACAGACCATGCATCATATAATCTCTAACCAAATCATATCATCATCTTTATTAGGTATTTCTGGGGATATGATACGATCAACATATTTAGGGTTTGGTATCTTATTGTCAGGATTGAAGAACAGAAGAATGTGCGCATGAGACAGTCCTCTTTTTTGAAACTCCACTGTGTACACAACTTAAAAAAAGCAAATTTAATATAAAAATGAATTCAACCCAATCATTGGACAGAAAAAGTAATAGGGTATTACTTAAATACTGGTTATATAATATTTAATAAATTTAAAATTACCTGCATCAATTTTGCCAGAAAATATTTGTTCTTTAAAATCTTGTATAATACGATTGAGCTTCATCTTGAATACTCGACAAAAAATGTCAGGTCTGTCCACTGTTTCAAGATGTCTATCTGCCAATATTCTTGTTATCTCTGGCCATTTAGGATTTCACGTAATTGTGATGAACAAATCTGGATACGAAAGATCATATTGTCATTGCATCTTGCAAATTCTGCTTCAAAGATCGAGTCCCCACCGTAAACTAAGATGAAATTATTCTTTTACTTGTTGAAGATGGTTCAGTATCTCCTCTTTCAATTGTATTTTTGATATCACATACTTTATAAGCTCTCAAGTTAACCTGATTATCCCTGATGTAGCACAACCTCTCGGACTCTATCATGGTATATGAAACAAATAAGAACTGTTGGAAAAGTCTTCTGAATATGAACAAAATTGAGGGTTCAATTCTTATTTCATGTAATTTGAATTTAAATACTAACCCGATTGATTTTATTCTATTTTGTTCTTCATTCTCAGTGTCGTAGATGCACCACTGTGCAAATATTGGATCTTGTCCCGTCGGAGGCAACATACTGCCTATTTGATGGTAATTCACACCACTAAACACGTAAGGTGCACTACCTTTATTGATCAAACGGTCAATCCTTCCACCCATAGAAGTAAAGGTGAAAATCATGTTATATGCTCGAATATGTTTAATGAAATGTTTGCTCTTAGCATTATATCCCGAAAGAAGGTTCTTCAATGTAAGGTGGGTTTTTTTAGAATGGGTGGCTGTATTGGCATCACCAAAATCGATATATGCTGAAAAAAATAGAAACAATTACTAATTTCAATATGTCATAAAAATGTAAATTAAAGGTAGAAAAAAATTAATCATACCCAACAAAATTTGTATTTTTCATATTCCTTCTTTCGGGTGCAAAATGATCTCGTTTGTGTACTCCTAAAATAGAAATATTAAATTTTTAATATCGTATGTAAATATACTTTTAAGTAATTTAGTTTAACACGTGAACACATAAATTAGTTAATTGTTTTTATAATTACAGTAAAAAAGAAATCTTACCAAGAATTGAATTATTTCAATTGCTATTTTCATTAAATCCACCTCGTTCGATCTCCAAAGGACCGACCTTCTGAAACTTTGGGCATCCTTAGCAGAATTTTCTAAACCTTAAACAATCATTATAAGTTATTTTTAAGATAAAAAATATTAGTATGAATGATATTTAAACGTAAAATTTCATTTTTTGAGTTATAAATATTCAATGCTTTTTTATTATCTCAATGATAAATTATGAATTTCTTAATTCATCATATAAATTATAACAAATTGAAATTTCATTAGAATTCATTTATCAATAAAAAATGACGTTTGATGTAATAATTTTTTACAAATAACCTATACAGAATATGAGAACAATATTTGGTAAATAAGTTAACTCATTAAAAATATAAATGAACATATTTCAATTACAGAATATTATATCAATTACAAATTTGATGGGTGCAAGAATGGTATGAATTTATAATAGAAATAAAATATCATTTGATATATTTCACCAATTTGTATGACAGTTAAATTAATTTATACAAATCAATATAGTTGAGTAATTATAGTAACTATAAAGTAAAAGAGAAAAATATATTAACATTGGTCCCAGAAAATTGTTAAGACTTCTAGTGGAAATCTAGAAGGGGGTTGAATAGACTTTCATTTTTTCAAAAGAAATCTATTCAAAACACTTATTAAAATCAAATTGAACAGCGAAAATTATCTATACTCGATGTTTTTAGAATTTCTTCTTTAACAAGTTTAAAAACAGATAAGCAAGATTAAACAAAAATAGTTAAGAACACAAAATTTATAGTGGTTCGAATATGAATGATTCTACATCCACTCTCTTTCTACAACTTGTGAAAGAAACTCTGCGTACTATCTTTCTTCCTTTAATTACTACAGATTACAATCTTCAGGAATACTCAATCTTCATCTTCTTCCTAATATTCAAAAAACAGAAAACTAGAACAATAAAAAAGAAAATTATTAACAATGTTCTACAAGCACTGAAAACAGGAAAATATGCTTGAATAAACTCTAGAATATCACTAATTTTTTTATTGCTTCGAACTTTTGAATGTCTCTCTCTTATACAATCTTCAGCAACTGATATCCTTTTATACTTGTCTTCAGTTTGTTACAACCGCTTAACTGTTCTTGAGTCAGTTACAACTACATCTTGATATTTATCTTTGAAACCATTATAATTGTCTTTTCTTCGTCTGATTTTAACTCTTTAGATAACTTGATTATTCTTCCTAGTCTGTGTTGGTCTCGGACGAGATGTGACAAGAGGTGTAAATTCTAGAAGGGGGGGGGATTGAATGGACTTTACCACACTCAAAATTTTTTTGCAATTTTTCGTGAGCTGAGTGTGAGGTTAGAAGACTTTGCAAGTCTTCTTCAGATAGGTACTCAAAGTGTGTTAAGTGTGATCAGCAGACTTCGAGAAGTCGAAGGCTTCTGATGGTGCGGAAGCTTATCTCGTGAGTGTATTTGAAAAACTTTTTATGAAAATTAAAACTCTTTTTATCAAATTATCAGATAACTTGATGTTGAAACTGATATTCAGAGTTTGTTATGTAAGAACACCTATAAATGTTAATAGACAAAAAGCAATAAAAAAAACAAATTTTTTTATAGTGGTTCAGATATAACACTCCTATGTTCACTCTCCCTGATTCCACATGGGCCTTACTATCCACCAAAATCCGGTCTTCTCTCCTCTATCTCCATGAGGATTTGACCATAGGAAGTTTTATAAGTTCCTGTCCTTGGTACAAATGGTGATCCTTGAGTTCTTGTGTTGGTCCCGAGATTGAGTAGTTTAATAGAAATCAAGCAGATCTTCCAGAGATAATCTAGAGGGGGGAGGTCTGAATAGATTATCTAAATCTTTTTACAAAAATTTAGATTATCAATTCAAACCCCAAAATCAAAGTTTAACAGCGAAAACAGATTCAACTCAATCTATGAAACTGGATATAAAGTAATCTGAAACAAGTTTATTCAAAACACAGATAATCAACAGAAATTAAATGCAGAAAGTAAATGACACACGATTTATAGTGGTTCAGATCAAAAGATCCTACATCCACTTTCCTTCTTCAACTTTGAAGAAGGGGCTCTACCTTCTTACTTACTGTTGATTACAATTTACAAAGTTAGACAATCTTCGTCTTCAATTCACCTTCAGTCTATCAATCTAACTAGCTAATCTAGAAATTACAGTGCAGATTGTGATTTGAAGATGTACAGAAAGTGTTCTTTAAACACTAAGAAAATATTGTGCTTTTCGAGAATGTGAATTTCAGAATAATGAGTGTTAAGAGTTCTTCTAAGAATTGTGCTTAATCCTATTTATAAGCCTGTAAGACGGTTAGTTTGTTGTAACAAAATTAAAACCACTTAACAAACATTTCTTAAAAATTGCCTTTACCTCAGCTGATCTTGAGTTAGTCGTCTGTCTTTGACTTGGTGAAAACCTGTCTTTCTTATTCTACTCAGCTGGTCTTGACCTTGTCTTGAGCTCTTCATTATTCTCTCAAACAGATGACTTCTTCAAGACTATCTTCAGATGACCTTCTAGCTTCCTGATCTCAGCTGACTTCATTTACCTTGCCTTAGTCTGATCAACCTAGTACAAAGCTACTACTTCAGCTGGTCTATACAATTTCAGCTGGTCATCCTATTTTTACATGAGTTTATCTAACCTATACATTTTAACTCATCAAAACTAAAAACCTGATCTAACATCTTGACTAACTCTAAGATCGATAAACCAATCAACCTTCTCTCGTACTGAGAAAATGGAAGGTGATTTACAGTTCCTTAGCAAGAATCAATTTCTTCAGAATAACAACGTGAGTTTGATTCTTGATTTGAATGAATTAGCGTGTAATCACAATGATAGGATTTCTGGTTTCTTGTACTATAAATGTTTTTCGCACGTAGACCGTAGTCGGTTCTGAAATCCTTCACTCCAATTTATAATATCCTGAAATTAACTAGCCGTTGGCTAATTATTAATCAGGCCTTCTAAGTATGGTAAGTAGCCGTTAGGTTGAATTGTTGACTTAGATAATTGATTGATTGACTCCAATCAATTATCTCTTGATTGATTGTCTTGCAGATTCGATCTTCTCATCAAGGGGTCTGATTGACACTTGATTTCTTAATTGACAATCTGACTTACTTCGATCTGGATAAGTTTTCTAAGTTAACTCTAGCAAGGTTCTCAACCTTGCTATCTCCTCTTCAAAACCTTCTTGACAACCTTCCTTTCATAGATTACTTTTATCTCTTCTTCTGAGCATTCTTCAAGTCATCTAAGCTCCTTGTGACAACTTCCTTAAGTACAGTCTTCTTGTTAGAAACCTTTCAGCCTTCTAGTTGTCTGACATCTGGATCTTCTGACTTCAAGTCTCCTGTCTTCAGTCTTCAGTTCTCAACAGCTTCAAGTCTTCTGGTCAGGTCCTAGCACGGTTACTTTAGCTAAGATTCTAACCTATCTAGATCATCAGCTGACTAACAGACTTAGCTGGTCCTATTACACTGAGGTTTTAGAAACATCATCAAAACATACAAATTCAAATCTTAACAAATTCTCCCTTTTTGATGATGTTAAAACCTTTTGAGAACTGACGGCAAGTATCAACATAAACAAGAACAAGAGACATTTAAATAAGAACCCACATAGAACAGTTGACAACGAGAAGTTTTCTTTAGCAAAATAAGCACTTCTATTAAGATAAATGTTCAAGTACGTGATTATAGAAGTGACCTATCAGCTAAGTAGAAGCAAAAAAAAAAAAAAAACAGAAAAAGATAACAAGCAACCTTCACCATCCAACAACTTCCTTTCAGTCTGCTTTATTCAAAATAGATCCTTAATTGTTAAAGATAAGTATAAAACGCCCTATGAGATATGGAAATGAAGATCACCCAAGATTTCATATTTTCCTATTTTTGGTTGCAAGTGTTATATTCACAACAATGGGAAGTCCCAGCTAAAAATTTTTGATGCTAAGATAGCAGATGGGATATTCTTAGGGTATTCCATTGTATCTAAAGCTTATAGAGTTTTCAATAAGACAACCTTGTGTATGGAAGAAACACCGCATGTTGTATTTGATGAATCCACTTTTGAGTCTAAGGAAACAGGTGACATCACAAAGATAGCAGACGATCTACAAAAGATGACTTTTAAAAGATCAACTGTGAAGTTCTATGTACTAGAATCTGAATCAGATGATCAAGAAGAACTTGTTTTAAGTAAAGATACAAATCCTGAATGTTTTACCAAGTCAGCTGATCAGATAGCTACCCTTCTAGATGATCAAGAAGAAATTCAATCAGAAGGTAACACGGAACCAAATGAAAAGGATATTTCAGACAAGACTTCATCCTTAGTAAAAGACAAGGGTAAAAAGGTAATGAACTATCATCCAGCTGAACAAATAATAGGAGATTTAAACTCTGGAGTCCAGACTAGAACACAGCTAAATCTAGATTGTATGTTCAGTTACTATGCGTCATTACTTGAACCCAAGTTAGTTACTGAAGCTCTAAATGATTCCAATTGGATTAATGTCATGCAAAAAGAACTAATCAGTTTCAAAAATAAGATTTGTGGGAGCTTGTTGAAAGGCATCATCATCAAAAAAATCATTGGAACTAAGTGGGTCTTTTAAAATAAAAGGGATGAGAACAATATTATGGTTAGAAATAAAGCTAGACTAGTTGCTCAGGGTTACTCGCAATCAAAAGGGATTGATTACGATGAAACCTTTGAACCTGTAGCTCTTCTAGAAGCCATTAGATTGTTCTTAGCCTATGCTACTTTTAAAAGATTCATAGGTTTTCAAATGGATGTTAAGTCAGCATTTCTAAATGGAATCTTAGCTGTAGAGGTTTATGTAGAGCAACCTCCAGGCTTTGTCAAAGGAGACAAGGTCTATAGGCTGAAAAAGGCTCTATATGGACTCAAACAGGTTCCAAGAGCTTGGCATGACACATTGTCTGATTATCTAATTCAAAACGGTTTGTTAAGGGTAAAATCGATAGAATTCTTTTTCGAAAAGAATGTGATAATGATCTTTAATTAGTTCAAATATATGTAGGTGATATTATTTTTGGATCTACTAATCTATCTTTGTGTGAAGAGTTTAGTCATCTTATGAATAGCAGATTTAAAATGTCCATGAGAAATGACATACTTCCTTGGATTACAAGTTAAACAGACAAAGAAGGGAATATTCATCAATCAAGCAAAATATACAAGGGATCTTTTAGAAAAGTTTGGAATAGGTACCAGCCGAGAGGTTAAGATACCTATGATGACAAACTTCTCCATGGATCTAGACGAGAAGGGGGAAGACACAGATCCAACTAAATACAGGAGCTTAATAGGTTCTTTATTATATTTAACTGCCAGTATACCCGATATTTCATTTGTAGTAGGTGTTTGTGCGCGTTTTTAAGCTAACCTAAAGAAGAGTCATCTTGAAGCAGCCAATAAGATTCTTAAATTCTTGAAAGGTACAATCAATGTAGGACTGTGGTACCCAGCCGAATAATGTCGAGTTGTCTAGATACTCAGATTTAGATTTTGGTGGGTGTAAGATAGATAGGAAATCTACCTCTGAAACTTGTCAATTTCTGGGAAGTAAGCTGATTTCATGGTTATCTAAGAAACAAACCTCTATAGTTATTTCTACTACTGAAGCTGAGTATATGGCAGTTGGAAGTTGTTGTTCACAGCTAACTGGATTAGTCAACAACTAAGGGACTATAACATTATCACTAGAGACGTACCAATATTTTGTGATAATAATAGTGCTATAGCTATTACCCAGAACCCAGTCTTACATACTCGCTGTAAACATGTTGATATAAGATATCATTTTATACATGATCATGTTGAAATAGGTGATACCAGACTAGAAACGATATTGACTGATTTTCAAAGAGCTAATATTTTGACAAAACCATTAGTAGAGACTAGGTTTAAAGAGTTATCTGTAGAGTTAGGATTACTTGATGCATCTTTAATTAGTCTTTGATCTACTTTCTATGCATTTCAAATCTGTCTCACTTTCTTTTAACTTGTCTAGAAAGAAATATCAGACTTGTAAAGGATCATATGGGCAATCACAGAGCTGATATCATTTATCTTCTTTAAAGAATCAAGAATCAAGGATTAGTCTATTGACCTAAAATTAACTTGATATTTTCTTATCTGACATCAAGTAATTCAGACAAATATACATTAGTCATTTGTTGGTTAAAAGCAGATGAGTATGTATACCATGTCTGAATTACTTAAAATGTTACTGATGGTTTTTTTCTAAGTGTTTTTGTTTTCAGGAAACATCAATTTAGTTGATATTACAACACTCATGGTAACAGAAAAGTAACATTCATCTGTTGTTTGAAGTCAGATGAATACACAAACTCATCCAGACTAAGAGATAGGAACATGAAGTATTTTCAACACTTGCATTTTATTATTTGTGAAAATTTTGCATATTAGTTCACATAATTAATGTGTAAATATATTATCATAATTTTTTTTATTTATTCAATAATGAATTCACTCAGAAGTTCTTTAAAATTGATTTTCTGAAAAATTATTACTTTTATAATATTTTATTAAAAAGGGTTCTTATCTTATCAAATTTCTAAAACGTAAAAAAGTAAGAAGTTACTTCTTTGTCAGGGAAGTTACTTCAGACCTGAAAATTTCATTAAATTTGGTTTTAAAAAACCCGAGTGACATTCACGCACACGTTTTGGAGGCGGTTCAGCAATTTGAAGCGTCAAACATTACACGCGCGACATATTAAACTTGACTATTAATTAATTGACACGCTTTTTAGAAATATAGTAATGATTGCCTTTTAATAGGCACGTAAATCCAGTTTTACACTTTTCAGTCAATAATTAGAAATTAAATTATTTTATTCTTTATCTTTCCATATAAATAGGAATTTGTGTGCATTTTATCATTTACACACAAAATACCTGCATTCATATTCTCTCTCTCTCAAGTTTTCTTTCCCTCTCAATTACTTAAACTTCTTCAATGACGGATCAAGCAAAAATCAAGTTCGTATATGACCTTGAAAACATCAGGAAGTAGGCAAAATCCGAGATGTATATTGACTAGGAAACTATATCCGATAAAGAATCAGTGGAGATTCTTCGACTTCTCAAATCCAGAGGATTAAAGAAATTCTATATGATGAAATCGGAGAAGAACAAGACTCTGGACGACCTTGCGGTGGAGTTTTTACTAGAGCAACATTAAAAAAGAACTCAATTGAAACAAAGGTAAAGACTGATGGAAAAAGGGTAGATGTGGTGGTTTCTATGGAAGAGTTAGGAGAGATCTTTGGACTTAGTACTGAAGGAGTGGATCCATTCCACTATAAGAATGAGGAATATTTAGAGAGCTTCAAGTTGATGGCGAGGAGTTCGCATCAGGAAACCTCGACAAATCTGAAGAGGCCAATGCTGAAAAGGAAATATAGACTCCTTATGTTGATTCTGATGAAATGCATTTTGGGAGAACAACAAAGCCACCCTGGATTAACAAGGCCCAGAATTTGTTGTTTGAGGGCAATAATCGATGGAGTACAAGTGAACTGGGCTAGATTGTTGTTCACAAGACTGGTTGAGGAGTATAAATGATTTCAGAAGGAGAAGATTTCAGAAAACAAGCTCAGATGGTCTTTAAAGTCTGTGGCGAGCATGATGAATAGGATCACCTTGATCCTGGAGGCAAAGATAGGGACAGACAACCTGAATTCGGAAGTTAGGGTAAAAAACTATACAAGGCAGAAGGGTCTTCCGACTAAAGACAAAAATATTCTTGGCCCTTTTGACTGTGAAGGAGATGAGGTGGCTCCAGCTGCACCTAAGAAGAGACCCTCAAAATCAAAGTCTAAGAAAGCAGAGACTCTTTCGGTGGACGAATCATCTAAGGAGGAGTCAGATGAGGAAGGGTAAGACAGAGAAGAAGAGGCAGAGGTGGAAAAGGCAGCTTCCTAAGGGGGAAGTGTCTCAGCCAAGATTGCAGGTACCTCAGAGCAAGAGGAGGCCCTAGCAGAGGAAAGGGTTGAGATTTCCTCAAGGGAGGAATCTGGAAAGACTGCATCTTCATCATCTTCCTCATATGAGGAAGCACCAGATAAAGAGCCTTCCACTTCCCAACCTGGCAATGAAGAAGCAGACGTGGTCGCTGCTTCTGAGCCTCTAAAACGATCCACCCCAGAAAGTCCAAATACCCCCATCCACCCAAACACCAGCTGATCCATTCTTTTTTATTTCAACCCCGACCATAACTGAACCTGCTCTTTTCTTGAATCTTCCAAACCCATCTGGAATAATAGTTCCACCTGAGCATTCTCTCCGGGTCCTTGGAAGGAGGTTTATCCTCAAGAAAGAGTCAGCCTTAGCTGAAGAACCTGAGCTTCTGAAAGAATTGGTCAACATTTGGCTGCTAAGAATGCTAAGGACAGGTTTCTTTGAAGAAACAACTATCCTAATTGGGAAGGCAGGTGGAAACAATCTCTCCATCTGGGAGAAGAAAGTTTTGAGACAAGCTGGACTAAAATCCTTCGAGGAAATATTCACTGAAGACAGTTTTGTCGATTATATTTTAAGGAGAGTGTATTTGGGTTCACCTATCAAAGAACCATCTGAGGAGCAGGCAGCAGATAAACCTGAAGGAGCAAAGGGTGAAAAGGAGAAGGAGACAAATGCTGAAGTTGAGGAGGAGTAAGCTGAGAAAGAAGAAAGGGTGAAGGAGGCTGATGAACCTGTTGATATGGAGACAGGAGAGGAAGCCCAGACAGTGCAAGTGGAGGAGCAGACTCCAACTGCAGTGGAATCGGAGGTGCCAACTCAACAACCTCATTGGGCAGATTCCGCAGCTGAGTTAAGGCCAACAAAGAGAGGTGGAAAAGATAGACTCCATCCGACGTAGACATTGCTCAAACCTCCACATATGCATCTGCATCCGAGGTTGAAGCTGTAATAACCCGAAACCAAAACCTAGAGTTTTATATTTGATTTTCTAAGTTGATTTATTTTATTGTTTGATTTAAAATTTTATGTGTAATTTTTCTCCAATTGACGAACGGTTCTTCGAACCGAAAATCTACTAATACTTCTAAAACCCATATCCGTAATCCGGATTAGATTAATAATGATTAATTATCAACAAGTCCTTTAAAGGTGGGAAACACTCAAGAAAACCCTAAGAAAAATGTTTGTTTTCCCATCGCGCGTTTTAATAATTTTTCGGAGCCGAAACTCAGACCGAAAAATACCGAAACCTCAACAACGAAGTCACACCACTGTATTAGAAATTGGACTACCAAATGGCAGCCCAAATCTTCCAAATTTTCGTGCACATGAGAGCCTTAAATGAGGGAATATGGTAGTACATGAAATCTTGCCAAAATCTTAGGTTTTAGCTCCTAAACTAACCTTTTAGCCTTATGCCTATTTAACCACCTAGTTGCTCCCTTTTTCCCACCCCTCTTGACCGGAAACATCCCCTCTCTTTTCCCCTATAAATACCCCTCTTCCCCTTCTTCATTTCCTACACCAACAAAGAAGGAAAGAACAAGTAGCAACCAAGAAGTCCTTAGGAGGAAACTACAAAGGTTAGCCTCTAAGCTTATGTTTGTTTTAAGAGCTTTAAACAATTAGTAGAAGCATAATAGGAACTCTTAAGAACCCCTTCTTACATAATATGATCCTATATGGAGTGCATGAGTTGGAATTTTGGTGTTTGGAGTCAAAATGGTGAAGTTATGCTTAAAACATGAAGCTGCCAAAACCATGCCCTAACCACTGACCAGTTTTCGTAAAATTTATTCGGACCCTTTCCACCCGTTTAAAAATGATGAAAAAATTCCTAGATGTATTATTTGAATTTTAGAATAACATACTAAAATTTCGTGGTCATTGGATTTTTGTAGACTGAGAATAAAATCGTGAAAGATTATGTGTCGGAAGTAATCCGAAACTGGGAGCAGTGACTCATTTCTTTTATTTCTCCCCTTTCTAATAATTATAAAATTCTAGGAAAAATCTTTGACGTCCCACTAGATGTGTTGTAAATCATAGTAAAAAATCATAATATTTTTTTTAGTACTTTATTAGATAAAATTCGTTTTCTGAGTACCTGGTCGATGTTCAACGTATAGGGTTATTTTGTGTTGAACGAATTTATTTTTCCAGTTAGACTAACGTGTAAATTATGGGAAAATTCATGGATATCCTAAAACCTGTTTATAACAAGATTTTAAAATTTGGTGATTTTTAAACAAGTATCCAATAAGTTATGAATTTTCTCGTAAGACATGTCCAGTAACTGAGCCAAACGATAGATTTAATGTTCACGATTTTTCTGGGTGGAATCCATAAGTCAAATGGCTTGGGTTCCTGAATAAAAGTTGTTCATACATGAGTAATGCATCATATGTTTTAATTTCATAATTTTTGGACATTTCTACTGAGAGTTATGGATTTTATAAGTGCCCTCCCATATGATGAAAGTTTACGGGGTTCGGATGTAGTAGGAAATTATCATGTGTCCTCCCATATGATGAAAGTTTACGGGGTTCGGATGTGATAGAATAACTATCATGTGCCTTCCCATATGATTACGGGTCGCGGACGTGTAAACGTGCCATTCCACAATGTGATTATGGAGATCGGATGTGATAGGAAACTATCATGTGTCATCTCATATGTGCTATATTTATGTACTAATTGTTGCAAAGAAAGATGAATCTCTTAATCGAACGAAAGTAAAAGGATGAAAATCTTATAACGGAAGATTACCTAATACAAATGAACACAACGCCATAACAAGGAAGTAAATAACGAAAGATGAGAATAAAGAATAAAACATTCAACTATTTTGGGATTTCCTGTCGATTTGTATAACAGCGTACAGGTCATCCACTGAGATTTTATCTCACGCCCTATAACTAATATTTTTCAGGTCACGAGATTGAGGCCCGGGAGCTGTAATAGACGACCCGCTTCCACTCTCTTTTTATCTAAATATGTCGCTTTATATTTCCCAGATCTTTATGAAAATTTGTATTTTGTTAAAGACTCGTCACTACGATTTTCCTGAGAGTTGAACCTTAGACTCACCGGGTGACTTTTGTCAAACGATTAATCTCTTCGTTTAGTTATGAATATGGTTCAAATATTTTAAATAAATATTTGTAAAATCTTCCGCTGCAACTTAAATAAATAGCTTTGCTTTCTAAAAGAAATTTTTCGGCTCGATTTTATGGTTCACTAAGTGATGACTCGGGTTTAGGACGTCAGGACCTCAAAGGTCGACTTTCTAAATTCTGGGGCATTACAGAAGCCCTTAGAACTGAGGTGGCAAGTTTGAAAACTGCCTGTCTATCTGCGTTCTAGATGCTACCGACATTTGCCACCTTGTCTATAAAGGAGAATGTAGAGGCAGCTATGCTAGAAAAGACGAAGATCAATCTCTACTTCTCCGGGCTAAGACATAAAGAATAGATGGCAGCAGTCAATCTAAAGATAGCCGAGGAAGAATCAAAGCAGGAAGAATGGGTGAAAAACTATGTTCATGCAGCCGATTTTGAAATCAGAGACTCAGTTAATGAGCAAATGAACATTAAATGGGCTGAACAAGAAGCATCTTCCTGTAGAAAAATATGAAGATGGCCTTGGCTGTGGAAAAGGCATCTCAAACAAATCAGTTGCATAACAAACTCTGAAGAATAGAAGCAACTCAGAAGAAGATGTTCGATATGCTAGATCAGAAGACAGGTCTTGTCCGACATGAGGTCATTGGTCAAATCGAGCAAGTTGCAATCATCTGCAACACTCGTTTTGCTGATGCTAAAAAGGGAGAAAGTAGTGATCTCAAGAAAAGAATAGACACCCAAGATGATAAGATCCTGGCCCTGAATCTAAAGATTGATGAGTTAGCTGAAGAGTTGTTGCAAGCTGAGGATGCCAAAAAAAGTGTTGGTCCCTAGATTGAGTGATTTAAGAGAGTTTAAGCAGACCTCCTAGAGATAATCTAGAAGGGGGGGGGGGGGTTGAATAGATTATCTAAATTTTTCAGAAAATTCAGATTCTCAATCCAAACTTAATTTTTAAATCAAAATTAAAGTTGTCAGCGGAAACAAATTTATACTTGATGCGTAAAAAATATACCTTTATTTTTCCCGCTTGGAAAGTGACATGGGTAATTTTGAATGGCACGATTTAATTTGCCTCCTTCTTGAATAAAAGAACCTGCAAAACACGCCGGAGGGTTATCCGGCGTAGGCACTCCGACGCTCAAGTCAGATACCGAGAAATCCAAAGAAAACTGTATTATAATTAATACGTAAGTTTTAGTGAGTAGAGATTGTGTACCTTGTGTTGGATAAAATATTCTATTTATACAAATACTTACGGGTATTTTTCTTTTACTGCAAGTCATCACGTCCTTCACGTCCTGCCTCTTCTCACGGGCAACTATCTCCTCTTTCATCGTGAAAGTGGACGCATGGGGGAGAGGTCAATGACTTCTCCCTCAATTCTCTCTGTTTCGGTTAATCCTCAAGGAATAAAGAATATTCTCTGATCTTTCAGCAGATGGGCTTTATCTTTGCGGGCCCATTATCCATTTGGGATGTTATTTCCTGGGTCTGCCCTTATGAGACCCACATAAACATATTTTTAAATCCACACAGGCTGTCCCTTAACATAATCTTGGGCCCAACTTTACTTGAAGCCCAGCGAGGTAGTTTAATCCACACGGCTTATGGCCCAAGAAGGGAGGTTGGGCCTACTCCTGGGCCGTACCTCTCTCGAGCCTGCTACAAAATGCCGTATCAACCACTCCCCCTACTCTAGCGAGGAGAATCCCGACTGGCTAGTGTAGAGAAAGAAATACCTGCTTGCCTCCAGGCGGGCCGGGGCGAGACTTCTTTCTCACGCTAGCAACTATTCCCTTTCGGCTTCCTTTTTGAATTCTCGAAAAATCTTAGTGACGCCTCGTTTCCCATTCCCATCAAATCAATAATTCTAAAACCCTTTTCTTTATTTCATTAATTTCCCTTGGACACATATTTTTCTCCCTCATATCGTCTTCCCCCAATCTTTCTCCTCGTAACAGTCCCCAGAATTCCTGCTCTGCACACTCCATCTCCTTCACAATCCCAGGTAAATACCATCTCTTCCCTCACTTTCCCTCTCTTTCCATTTAATTAGGGTATCTTTTCATCATGTCTTCTACTGATCTTTCAAGAACCCCCTCTGATACACCGAACTCTCCTCAAAGCTCTTATCACTCTGTAACCGATCACTCTTCCACTCCCTCCGTTCTTTCCCAGGAAAAAATCCTTCACTGGGACACCTTTTAAGGTCCTACAAAACTTCTTCAAGAAAACTTGAAGGTTTATCACGAAGAAGGGTTAATCCCTCTATCTTACCAGATTTCGATCCCTAAAACTACTGACCGTCCTACCTTGACTCCTCATTCTCACCTCGCCTTTTGGCATGCACAATTTGAGGCAAGTCTCAGGTTACCCATCCCTAAAAGGGTCCTTTATCGATCTCTCCTTCCTACAATCATCAAGGGAAACACAAGACTTGTTAGAAATGATCTTACAAGAGGGAAGGAAATGCTCATTAACTAAAGGATAAGTAGAAGTAATAGGTGTAGAAACTTCCCTTTCAATGGAAGGGCATTCATCAACAATCTCTATGTATCCACACATTTTCTTCTCTACCCACTACAAGAAAAATAGAATTTTACAACGCATGTAAGACAACGGTTTTAAAAAAAACCGTTGTCTAAAGTAAAGAAACTGTTGTCTAAAGTCGAACCGTTGTCTATCAGAGCAGGCTTGCGCTGATAGACAACGGTTTTAGACAACCGTTGTAGTAAGGCATTGCAAAATCCTAGTGAAAGATGCCAAAAGACAACGGTTATCTTTAACCGTTGTAGATTCACATTTAGACGCTGATAGACAACGGTTCTAAACCGTTGTAGTTTTGTGTTGCCAAAATTCAGAAAATACAATGCCTCATGAGCGTTGTCTAAACGTTCTCAATTGAAATAACATGTGCGCTGATAGACAACGGTCATGAGGCGTTATAGTTTTGTGTTGCCAAAATTCAGAAAATACAACGCCTCGTGACCGTTGTCTAAATGTTCTCAATTGAAATAACATGTGCGCTGATAGACAACGGTCATGAGGCGTTGTAGTTTTGTGTTGCCAAAATTCAGAAAATACAACGCCTTGTGACCGTTGTCTAAACGTTCTCAATTGAAATAACATGTGCGCTGATAGACAACGGTCATGAGGCGTTGTAGTTTTGTGTTGCCAAAATTCAGAAAAAAAAACGCCTCATAACTGTTGTCTAATCATTCTCACATTTCAATTCGTTGAAATAACACTTTTATGTATTTGAATTAACATTTTTACACATAAACATTTAAATTAACACTTTTAACTCTTTTAAATAACACTTTTAATTTAATGAATTAAGTTAGCACTTTTAATGCACTTAGATTTTTTTTTTTTTTTACTATTTGAATAACACTTTTATTAAATTAAATTAGTAATTTTAATAAATTTAGAAAATAGTTTTTTTTTTAAACAAATTTAAAAAATAAAATCGAACTATTTGAATAATACTTTTATCAAATTAAATAAACACTTTTAATACAATTTTTTTTTTAAAAAAATAAATCAAATGACACTTTTAATTATTTGAATAATACCCTTATATATTCAACATTTGAATACACTTAAAAAATCATATAGCAATTTTAAATACTTGAATAATACCTTTATTAAATTAGATGAACCCTTTTAATATACTATAAAAAATCAAATAACTATTTCAATAATATCTTTATTAAATCTAATCAACACTTTTAATACACTTAAAAAAAATTAAATAACACTTTTAAATACTTGAATAATACCTTTATTAAATAAAATTAACAATTTTAATATACTTTAAAAAATCAAATTGCACTTTAAACTATTTCAATAAACCTTTATTAAATTTAATCTAAAAAAATTTAATAATACATTTAACTATTTGAGTGAACACATTTATTAAATTAAATTATCACTTTTATTACACTTAGAAAAAAATAATTATATCACTATATTTTGATAACACTTAAAAGAATTCAAAATAACAATTTTAAAATAATACCAAACATATAAAATTACACTCAGAAAAATTCATTTTCCAATTTGAATTGGGAAAAAGAGCAGAGCGTCATCGATCAATCCTTCTCCATCGCCATCGATCTTCTTCGCTGAAGAAATTCGCCATGGATCGCTGTCCTAACGCCGTCATTGCCCCGTTCGTACCCTAGCGCCTCCACCGTCGTCTCGTTTGTGCCCTAGCACTACTGTCGTATTCTGCGTGCCCTACCAGTAGAACGGATATGGCGGAGAGCAGAAGCAGCCACGTGAGTCATCAATTTCTCTTGCTAAGTACTCAGCTCTTTATCACTTGAATATCAAATTTAATACGTTCTACTTTATCATTCTTATTGGTGATTGATTATGAATTCGGTCAAATGACATAGAAGAGTTTAATTTGCTTTCTAATTTTATCCTAAATCATGTTCTAAACCCTAGCAAATGCTGGTAAACTTCCTGAAGTTATTTTCACCTGGTAATCGAGGTCCTTCATCAGGTTTTGAATTAATGCAGCAGAGTAAAGCATTAAAATTATTGTTGATTGACTCTCATATTCTCTCTTTGTTAAATAATTCCTCAAGTTTGTAGATTTAAATAATGTCTTCACTATGTTGGTTTTGCTGTATTCTTTTGATTTTGCCTTCATATTGTTCAAAATTATATCTAGATTCAAGTTGCGATCGTTCATTCTTTGACTCTAGTAGTGTCTCTTGTGTGCCATGTCTTGTTTGTTTGTTTGCTTGATGTTTTCCGGTTCTATTTCATGGGGAAGAAGAAACGAATTCCTTTGTAGTTGAAGAAGCCAAGTTAGGCAGTGGAATCTTGTTAAATTTGCTTTGCTAGTAGTACATTATCTTGGCCACTGTTACTGATAATAAATTCATACTATTACACAAATTGGTACGCATATCAAGTCTTTAATATGTTTGAGTTATAGATTTGAAGACCAGCTTGAGTTCATCTGTGTGTACTTACTAGCTTTAATAATGTTGCTGTCAGCGGCTTTGAAGGTTATTAGTTGAACTAAGGTCATTAGTTTATATGCGTATAGTTGCTAGCCTTAATAATGTTGTTGTCATTGGCCTCGAAGATTATTAGTTGAACTAATGTCATTAGTTTATGAACGTTCATTTGCAAATGATGTTTGAAAGTGTTAAAACTTTTATCATTGGTAAGGTTCATTCTACAAAATTCTGCTTCACCATTAAAAGTTGTACACCTGCTTCACTATTAAAAGTTGTACACCTATTGTAAACTCAATTTGTTAATGCAACAGAGAGCAGAATATATGGATTAGGTGGTTTTAGTTATGGATTTCTCATCCCTTTTCTATTGTTCTTAGAAATAAAACTTTGTTTATTTTTTTTTTAAAAAAAAAGGGTTACAGAAATATGCTTACTTACAAATATATGACAAATAGTTATGTTAATATATGGAGAACATTTTATTTATCATTTTTATTGGTGTTAGGGCAAGTCCATGCTCTTAACCCAGCAATGCAAAAAATGAATCATTAGCCATTACCTGCGAAATTTTTACAGAAACTTATTTCAATTTCTCCTTGTATTTGAACTTTGTGCTCTATCTAATGTCTCTCGTTGATTTTCTGTAGAGCATAAGCAAGCACTCCTGGTAAAAATTGCTTCTATAAGAGAAGTGGTACAGGGTGTTAAGCAACTTCTTTCCTTCAGGTGCATGGTTCGAGTTGCTGGGGATTGATCCTACCATGATTGTGTTTCCACTTTCCTTTTTCTTTTTTTGTTTTCTCTTTCAGTCTGCACCTTTACCTCTGGCCTCTACAAGGCTAATAACAGGACGGAGATTAGCACCATACAATAATATTATTTGACTTTAAATTGGCCTAAACAAATTTGTCTCTCTTTTACTTATCTCCTGTACTATTGGTTGTGTTGGATTTTCAGTTCATTCTTTCCATTTTCTTAATTACCTGGTTTATGTCCTTATCACTGGTTTCACTTTGCTCTGAATTCAAATGGTATAATTATCCAGTTTTCAAAATTTCAAGCATCACATATCTCTTTCGCTTTAACTATTATTGAAGATGGCTAACAATTTTAAATTATCAAACATTCAGATACTCTTTTTTCTTAACCATTAAATAATATGGCTAGCAATATATTCCAGATTCGTGATGTTATGACCATCTCTCTCTCTTTAATAATTTTTTCTTTTTTTGTGGAATGAGTATCTCCATAATCACTGTTGTTGACTGATACATTATTATTCACTTTCCGTGTTAATGGTAGGAACTTGCGGCAAAGTTAAGATCGATTCTGTCACTAAAGCGGCAGCTTGATGAAGTACCAGTACAGGCTAAAACTAATTCAATACCCTCCTATTAGTTTAGTAGCTTAAACATTGTGCTATTTTGATGGTTGCTAATCTGTTTGTTGATTCACTTGAAGTTAAGCCATTAGTAAATATGGTTGTTTAAGCTTTTTTATTAGTTTTTAGAAATATCCTTAAACATTGTTTTGTAACATAAGAACATAGTTTTTGAACTCCGTGATCTATTGTGGGAAAATGCATTTTGCTTTAGTTAATCACATGCAATGAATTTGATGATGTATAAAGTTTTTAATTGATTTGAACACCATTAAATTTTTTATGAAAGATAAAACTAAGTTCAACCATTTTGATAATGGGATAGTTGTCATAAGATAGGTTGTTCCCATCTTCTGGTGGTGCAAAATGGACTACTACATTTTTCAAGTGATATGGTTGAGGTGCTTTTTTCATGTGATGCGTCTTAATCATTTATTGGGTTTTTAGATTCTATTAGTTTTTAGGTTAAACTAAAATAGTATTTTTTGATGATACTTGAAATTAGGAAATTTTGATGATGTCTAAAAGGTACTTGGAAGGAGGAATTTATGAGAAGGAAATGGAAGAATATTTTTACTTATTTTAGATTTGGTAACCATTTTTTACTAGTTTCCATGTATACCATCTTGTTATATTAGAAACATCACCTCTCTATTGCTATCACTTTTAACTTTGAAATGGCTTTTATCTTATGGCAATAGACTCGTGGTCTTGGTGACGACAATGAGTCTGATAAGTCCAAATCCGAGGTCAATGATGGGGATGATGAAGAAGAAGCAAGTGAAAAAGGTGAGTGTATGTTGAGTTTTATTCTATAGTTACTTAACTAACGTCTGCAACCATGTGAACGACTACAATTAACACGGATCCAATATTTTAGTAACCATAAGATCGAGGTTTGTTTACTTATTTTTCTAATTATTTTTTCATTCTTGGACTATACGTGTGTGATTTTATTTGTTACTTATGTTTTTTCTTTGTAATATAGTGTTGAAATAGATGGTACACAAATGTTGGTGGAAGAATCTGGCTAGCTTGTCTATTTTCTGCATGAATGTTGGTAAATAGTAGACAAACCTTTTTGTCAATGATTGTTGATGGTATTCGAAAATAATTGTAAATGATTTATTGGTGGTGTTCAGAACTTTATGAAATTATTGTTTGTTGTAGTTGAATGGGAAGAATATTTTTGTAAACTTCATTTTGTTGACGAATTGATAGTTGAATGTTTATGGATTTATTTTGAATTTTATTTTGCTATTGATATAATAAACAATGAGTTTTTTTAGGAAATTAATAAAAAAATTAAAAAGACAACGTTCCAAAATTATTGTCTATAATGAAGTTAACACAACGCTTATTCAACAAAAAGATAACGGGTAAAAACATTGTAGTAAAATAGAAACAACAATGGTTCTAAATCGTTGTCTATCAGTGTTTTGTTGGGAATAAACAACGGTTTATTGGGTAAAGACAACGGTTATAAACCGTTGTATATTCTGTTGAAAGACAACGGTTCTAAACTGTTATCTATCAGCATTTTGTTGGGAATAAACAACGGTTTTTTGGGTAAAGACAACGGTTATAAACCGTTGTATATTCTGTAGAAAGACAACGATTTTCAACTGTTGTCTATCAGCGTTTTGTTGGAGTACACAACGGTTTTTTAGGTAAAGACAACAGTTATAAACCGTTGTATATTCTTTATAAAGACAACGGTTCTCAACCGTTGTCTATCAGTGTTTTGTTGGAATACACAACGGTTTTTTAGGTAAAGACAACGGTAATAAAACATTGTATATTATATGGAAAGACAACGGTTACCAACCGTTGTCTATCAGCGAAAATTAGATAATTTTGTTGCTTACTACAACGGTTTTTTTACGTAAAGACAACGTCTGTAACCGTTGTAAAAGAAGTGGAAAGACAACGGTTTTTAACCGTTGTCTTTCAGCGCCCACTTACTACAACGTCTTTTTCTCTGGATAGACATCGGTTTTAACCGATGTCTTTCAGCATTTTTCTTGTAGTGACCTTGCTTTGAGCAACCTCTTCCTCATGAACTCTTGTAAATGTCACTTCATCACCATTTGAGCTCAACTTAAGCTCTCCTTTTTCCACATTAATCATAGCCTTGCCCGTTGCAAGGAAAGGTCGACCAAGAATGATCGGTGCCTCAAGTTCCTCCTTCATGTCTAATACAATAAAATCCACCGGGAACATGAGTGTACCAACCCCTACTAACACATCTTCAATTATCCCAAATGGTTGAGCATATGATTGATCCGCTAATTGAAGATTGATGTTCGTAGGAATCACCTCCCCTAAATCCAATTGCTTGAACACGGACAATGGCATCACATTAATACTAGCTCCTAGATCACACAAGCCTTGAATGTTTACCTTCTCTCCAATCTCACATGGGATAATGAAGCTTCCGGGATCCTTCTTCTTTTGTGGCAAGTGTCTC
This sequence comes from Paraleonurus japonicus, assembly GCA_030762865.1. Classification (NCBI taxonomy): domain Eukaryota; kingdom Viridiplantae; phylum Streptophyta; class Magnoliopsida; order Lamiales; family Lamiaceae; genus Paraleonurus; species Paraleonurus japonicus. The sequence continues at coordinate 26,640,532 of CM061057.1, read as the reverse complement.
TCCAAGATGTCTTTGCATTCCTCCACTAGCTTGAGCATCCCCTTCTCATCCCAACTCCTTTTCTTGGACATAATTTCTCTCAAGAACTTCTTATAATGTGGAACTTGTTCAAGGGCCTCCAAAAGTGGGATATCGACATGCAAATTCTTGAAAATCTCTAAGAACTTACCAAACTCTTCATCAAGTTTCTTCCTCTCTAGTCTCTTTGGAAACGGAACCGGATTAGCCTTCATTGGAACTCCCCATTCATTCTTCGATTTTTCTTCCTTCTTTGCATTTCCCCTCACTTTCACCTCTTCTTCACTTTTCTTCTCCTCCACAACCACTCTTTCTTGTCTCTCTTCTTCCTCATTCACCACCTCTTCATCAAACTCCCCTTCTTTGGACAATTTTGGACATTCATAGCTAGTGCCACTCCGTAGCTTGATTGCACTACAAAACTCTTTAGAATTTGGCTCTGTAGTAGATGGATACTTTCCTTTGTTTTGTAGATGGTCCACCGTAGACGAGAGCTTCCCAACCGTAGTAGCAAGTTGCCCTACTTGATGCTCGATCGTCTTGAAACGAGTGTCCATTTGCTTCCCTATATCATCAAGCCTTGAATCATTAGATTCCAACTTCTTCACAATCAACCCCAAAATCTCCTCCGTGGTAGCCTTTCCTTCATTGTTTAGAGCCTTTGCACCCGGATCAAATCCGGGAAGAAATTGAACGGTGGCTCTCGGATTGGCATATGAAAAATTTTTGTGTCTCCTCCATGTATTCCCATTAAATTGAGCTTGCGGTTGAGGTTGATAGCTTCCTTGTGGCCTATTTTGGTAAGGCATTTGGTAAGGCCTTCCTCCTTGATAATTCCCTTGAAAGTTTCCTCCTTGATAGCCTCCTTGGAATGGAGGCCTACCCATATAACTCACTTCTTCAACCGGAAATGAACTTGGACCAACATCAACATGAGGAACGGATGGACTCACACTTGCTTGGCTTTGTGAAGTAGTAAGAGCTCCCAATCGGTCCATCATAGTCATCATCATACTCTTCATACTCTCGATTTCATCAACTTGTGACACTCTATGGTGTGCTCCTCTATTAACCGACACTTGGAATGAGTCTTGAGCTATGTTCTCCATTATTTCATTCATTTGCCCCACGGTTTTAAACCAAATCGATCCATTAGCACAAGCATTCAAAAACGATCTATCCCCATCTGTCAAACCATTGCAAAAGTACATAATGGTTTGCTCCTCTGGAAAACCGTATTGAGGACAATTGATAAGTAACATGCCATACCTCTCCCACGCCTCCGGTATCGTTTCCCCATTCTTTTGTCGGAAGTGAGAAATAGCCTCCTTCGCTTGCACGGTCTTTGACGGTGGGTAGAACTTCATCAAAAATTTCTTCGACAACTCCTCCCATGTACGTACGGTCCCGGGCGGTAATGAATTAAGCCATGCTTTTGCTCTTCCTTTCAATGTAAAGGCAAAGAGCCTCAACTTCTTCGCATCTTCGGGTACCCCATGGTATCTTGTTATTAATCTCCTTTTCTGTATAATTCTTTCCAAGGTCAGCTGCTTTGTTGAGGAGATTAGTCAACCTTACATCTAACTGATCCACAGACTCATTTTCCTTCATTTTGAATGTCTCAAATGCATGCAAGACTGACTGTAGCTTGTTCTCTTTAACTTGTTCAGATCCTTCACAGACATTGGCTAGAGTCTGCCATATTTCTTTGGCAGTTTTGCATCACTTAACCTTCTCTATCCAATCTTTACTTAGAGTCTCAATGATTTCAGTTCGAGCTACTTGGTCAAGATTGTGGACCTTTCTTTCATCATTTGTCAACTCAGAACTCTTTTTCTCTTGTCTGGTTCTGGATTCAGCTGACTCAGCTCCAGTGCTAGTGCCTCCATGATAAAATTTTATAGGTCCCTCTTCAAGAACCTCTTACATCCTATCATGAATGGCCTTAAGGTGATTCTCCATCCTAAATTTCCAATAATCATAATCTTCAATAGAGAATTCAGGAAGATTCCTAGACTTCTTGCTTTTCCCTGATGACATGATGAGATAAAGAAACAAAATACTCCACAAACTAATTAGTAGCACTGTTAGTAGCAAATAAGAGAATGAAGAAAATCAAGATAATTTCAGAATCTTATTTAAGACCTAAAATCAATATCAGAACAACTTAACACTGCTCTTATACCACTTGTTGGTCCCGATTAGTTGAGTAGATTAGGTAAAACGAGTATCAGCCTTCTAGGAAAAATCTAGAAGGGGGGGGGGGTTGAATAGATTTTTCAGATTTTTCAAATCTTTCAAAATTTATTCAAAGTACCAAAGTGACACAGCGGAATTCAATATTAACCTCAACTTTTAATAAGATCAAAAGCAACACTGATATTCAGATCTTAACTTTAATTCTGAAATTAAACTTTGAACAATAAATTGTAACTTGAACAGAAAGATAAATGAAAGCAGTAAAGAACACCAGATTTTATAGTGGTTCGGATTATAACAATCCTACATCCACTCTCCTTCTCCAAACTTTGAAGAAGGGTCTCCACTAGCTGCTTACTTACTTACTTACTTTACAATCTTTACAACTTACAACTTGATCTTCAACTCTTCAAGAATTCTAATCAAACTTCTAAAATCTAACTCTAAGAATAAGAAGTGTATTTGAAGATGTGAAGTGAAGTGTTCTATAAACACTTGAAATATTTGAAAACTCTTTTGAAAATACTTTGTGAACTGAATAGTGAATAGTGTGAAAAATCAGATTTGCATTAGTATATTGAAAAATAAAATCTAGACCTATTTATAAGTCTGAAAAGACAGTTAGTTTGTTAGTCAGTTCTAACAAACTGAAAACTGCTCAACAAACTTAATCTTGAAAACTGCTCTTGACCTCAGCTGATTTCTTCTACACGTCTGCAGCTGACTTGGTGAAGACTCGCCTTTCTTATTCTACTCAGCTTGTCTTGACCTCGTCTGAGTTCTTCATGATCGTCTCCTGCAGATGACTAGACTTGAGCTTGTCTCCAGATGACTTGTAACTTCTGATCTTCAGATGACTTAATCAGCCCTTGACCTAGTCTGATCAGCTTAGTACCGAACTCTGATCTGAGCTGTTCATCAAAGTTCCCTGCTCATCTAGATTGTTCTTTTAACTCATCAAAACTCTACTTGATCTAACAGCAATTAACAAGATAATCAACACAAACAAGGAATTAAAGAGAGAAAAGTAGAAGAACATCACCAATTGGTCTTCAATTAACAATAATAAGAATGCTTCAATCCTCCACAATGCTTGAAATTCAATTCTCCACTCTTCAATTACAACTTGAAACTCAAAATTTAATGGATCAAAATGCTAAACTAATGATTACAAGCTTGAATATAATCAAAATCTATCAATCTAATGCAATTACAAGTAGAATTAAGCTAGGAAATGATAAATTTGCTCAGGAAACTACCTAGAAACTGCTCTAAAATGATATGAGAAGAATATGCTCTATTTTTTCATCCAAGTGACTTAAAACAAAAAATTTTCGGTTTTGGGGCCCCCTCGACTCGAGCTTGGGGCCCTCGAGTCGAGGGTGAAGAGTCGTGTCCAGGATTTCGCCAAAAATCCTCCTGCCTCGAGTCGAGGCTCAGCCCTCGACTCGAGGGATGCTCAATTTTCCAATCGACGTTTTTGTTGTAGTGACGCTTTGGGCAAGCGTCACTTGATTTGGCGTTTCAATATTTTATTGTTGTGGTGCTTGAAAGTGTCACTATGAATGTATATTGTGACACTATAATGCATCACATAAGCATTCTTTAGTAACACTATATAGTGACGATGTTTAGTGTCAGACCAATGCGCTTTTGTGATATTTTCTGGCGTCGCGTAAAAATGTATAACTAACTTAACTATCATATTTAGTGACACGTAAACCCGTCACAAAATTATTGCCTTGTGACACTATTATGTGTCTCGATAGATACTTTTCATAATATTTATTTGCGTCAGTAAAGTATATATAACTACCTTAGCTATCTCATTTAGTGACGCATGTATGTGTGACTAACCATTATATCGTGACACTAGATTGTATCATGATAAATAATATTTTGTGACGTTTTTTTATGTCATGTAATACCAATATTTAATTTAATTATTAAATTTTATGACGCTTTATTATGTCACATATATTTGTAACAATATACATGTAGGTCAAATTATACCTACATGCATATCCCTAACCTGTTCAATCATATATAATAACTTAAAATTTTTAATCATTTATACTAGATATAAACATTATAATAATAAAATATCATCATTCACTTGTTAACAATAAAAATCCAAATATATTCCAAATAAATATAATGCAACATAAAAAAATATTGTTAAATTCACCAAAATAATAATCTCTAAGAACCATCAAGTCCAATCCAAAAAAAATAATAAACTATTTAGTTCAATTAGCTTGTTCTTCTATTCAAGTTCTTTTTCCAATTTTACCGTTTCCATGGCAATGTGATGGACATCATCCTTAGAAAGTGGATCACCACCATATACATCCTTTGCACTTACCATACATACGCACTCGTCCACCTTTATCTTCGCCGAGGACTTGAGAATATATATCATTTGGGCCTTCATCTCTTGTACCAGGTGGTAGTTGACTTTTTAACTGTTGTATTTTTTCCCGTATATAAGTTTTTTATGGTAAATTTATTACAAGAAAATAATTTGGTTTAATATTTTTATAGGAAAATAAACTAGAGAAGTAAAAAATGAAGCTTCACCAATGCATTATCAACTTCAGGATTAGATGTATTGCCCTCTCGCGTGTAACACTTTGAAAAAATTTCAACTCTGGTCAAATCACTTATTCCCAACTCCTCATCGTCCATATCATTATCTTCTATCCCTTTATTACGTAAACCTTCTTCCTACAAGAAAAAAAAAATCTTATATAAATCATCACTCAATAAGTTATCATCAAACTTGCAAATGACAAATAGTTACCTTAGTCATTTCATAGACTTGAGCAAAGATCGTCTTTCCAATAATATGCTGCATTTTCTTCATCGCTCTATTTTCTTTATTCTTTCACTAATTTTCTATAGAGTATAAAAAAGCAAAGGCTAAGGAGTAAAACATAAAAATAACGTGTAAACAAACAAAAAATACAAGACGATTACCTTTGACTATTCACTACACAAATATTCTACGAGAGACTTCCATTGATCTTCTTTCACCCTCTCATCACATGTATCAGGTCTCCTACGCAAGTTTTGTTCCATAGTGAACTTTGGATTAAAAAAATTTGTTTAAATTCTGCATTTGAATGCCCTCCAATTTTTACTTAAAGCTTGTAAAATAAATTTTTCAATCCCATAGGAACAGTAAAGCTCCCCTACAAAAACATATTTGATCTTGTTAGATGTTGTAACAACTAAGCAACACTATAAATATATTTCCACATTATAAATTATTACCTTCACTCTATCCAGCATGTCTTTTTTTAAATTTGCAGGTACCTTATGTCAATCCTTGTAATTTAATGGAGCAAAGTTTCCATTTCTCACTATGGATCCCAAGAATTCAACATACTTGCTTTTGTTAGGGCCTATAGGTTGTCCATACCTGTTAAATTCTATTTTTAGAGGTTGAATGTTTGAGTGGTTAGAACTTAAAGCCCATATGCGAGGCATATAAGTATATCCTCTAGCTTTAGGTTGTTTAACCACTTCATCTACATGTAAAAAAATAACACAAATTACGCTGTAATATTTATTGATCTTTGAAAAGTATTGTCTTTTCATATTTCAAAATTTTAAGTTCATGTCTTCTATTTTAAAATTATTATTATTTCAAAATCCATTATTTATGAAAATTATGTCGTGACAGATATACACAGATTATATAGCGTATAGTTAATTTATTTGATAATATATACAAATTATGGTATTTCTCTTTTTTCACCTTTATTTCTCTCTATAATGTAAATAGGTCGTGTATTATAACTATTTAAATTAAATTTTTCATTATATATATAATTTCATTCATTAGCCCGCAAAATTCATGGGATCTAATAATAGTACTTATAATATTCACCAACTAAGCTAAACTAATGGGGATAAGGTACAATTTGGACCCTCAATTAGTATCTCAGGTACAAATTGGACCCTAAACTATTTTTTGGTACAAATGTGACCCTGAACTAATGTGTTAGGTACAAATTGGACCCCAAATTATATTTTTTTAATAAATAAATATTTTTACTTTTAAAATTGAACAAATAGGCCCTTCAACTAATGAAATAAAATATGGAGGCCCTTTCATTAAAAGAATTGACATAGAAATTATTATATTAGTGGATAAATTGACAAAAAAGTTAAAAATATTATGATAAATTCTAAAAAAATGAGTGAAATATGAACAATACTTTTTTTTTTTTAATAATAGACTCATATTTTTTTAATATACAATAAATGTTAAACTATAAAAAAGAACTATTTTATCAATAAAAAAACTATAATAAATTCTAAATTGGACCTTGAACTAGTATTTGAGTACAAATTGGACTCTGAACTATTTTTTTTTTTTTTACAAATAAATACTTTAACTTTTAAAATAAAATACATATGTTCTTCAACTAATAAAATGAGACATGAAGGTCCCTTTAAATATAGTTTTAAAACAATAAAAGTATATATAAAAATTGTAAACGGAATAGTCTCATATTTTTAGAAAATATTATTTTATTATTTTTACGAATTTTAATATTATAATTGTTAGACAAAAATATAGTTTTGATGAAGTTAAGATAAGTATGTAAGATAAGATGACTATCTGAAATTATTATATAGATAATTAAGGTAGTGTTGGTCCCGATTAGTTGAGTTGATTAAGAAACTTAGAGTTAACCTTCTAGGACAAAATCAAGAAGGGGGGGTTGAATAGATTTTGTAGATTTTTCAAATCTTTCAAAATCGATTCAAAGTGTCAGATTAACACAGCGGAAATTCAATATTAATCTCAACTTTATAAAGATCAAAAGCAAACTGATATTCAGATTTTAACTTTGATTCTGAAATTAATCTTTGAACAATAAATTGGAAATTGAACAAAAAAGTAAATAAAAACAGTAAAGAACACCAGATTTTATAGTGGTTCGGATTATAACAATCCTACATCCACTCTCCTTCTCCAACTTGAAGAAGGGTCTCCACTATCTGCTTACTTACTTTACAATCTTACAACTTACAACTTGATCTTCAATTCTTCAAGCTACTAACCAAACTTATGAAATCTAACTCTAAGAAAAAGAAGTGTATTTGAAGATGTGCAATGAAGTGTTCTACAAACACTTAGAAAAATCTATCAAGAAATCTTGGAAAACTATTTTGATCTTTTTGAAAACTTGTAATTTGAGAGAATAAAGTTCTGGAAAAAATAACTTGTGAATTCTGTGTATTCTGTATGCAGTGTATGCTTAAAGAAGTGCCTAGACCTATTTATAAGTCTGAAAAGACAGTTAGTTTGTTAGTCAGTTCTAACAAACTTAAAACTGCTTTAACAAACTTAATCTTGAAAACTGCTCTAGACCTCAACTGATTTTATTCTACTCGTCTGCAGCTGACTTGGTGAAGACTCATCTTTCTTATTCTACTCAGCTTGTCTTGACCTCGTCTGAGCTCTTCTTGTTCGTCTCCTGCAGATGACTAGACTCAAGCTCATCTCCAGACGACTTGTACTCTTCCAGACCTCAGCTGACTAGATTGGTTCTCGACCCCGTCTGATCAGCTTAGCTTATGGTCTCAATCTCAGCTTGTTCTACAGGTCGTCTGATCATCTGAGCTGCTTCATTTAACTCATCAAAACTTCTTGATCCAACAGGTAGTAAGATAACTTATAACAGTTAAAGACTTATTATAGAAGTTCAGACGGAAGTTCAAGGCAAACAAGGTCAAGATAGACGTGGTCGAGAACCAGATGACTGTATCCTTAAGAAGATCAAGACATGTTGAGTAGGATAAAAAAGGCATGGGAAAGATCAGACGAGGACAAGTCATCTGAAGACTTAAGATGCAGATGATTCAAGAAAAGTGTTAAAGATTTCAAGAAGTAGTTACAACCAAATAACAGAATCGGTTATAACTACTCAAGAAGCAGTTTCAACAACCAAGAAAGAGTTATTCAGTTACAACAAATTTCGAAGAATTATCAATGCAGTTACAACTTCTAGAAGTCCATATAAATAGGATTAAAATTAGAATCACAAACACTTTTGACACCTGACACATTATTATCTCAGTATTCAAAAAGCACAAACGTGAATTCAATATTTATAGAACACTTCCAGTATATCTTCAAGCCTAGAACTCCAGAATAGAGAAGAAAGTGTAAAGGCTGAAGAATAAGCTGTAAATAAGTGAGAAAGTAAGTAAGATAGTGATGTCTCTTTCACAGGATCGTGAAAGGAGTGTGGATGTAGGATTATTATGATGTCTCTTTTAGAAATACTTAAAAAAAATTTGAGTCTTAAGACTTAAAAAAAATTTTTAGGAAAAAGTTTTTAAGTCTGAGAAATAAAATTCTCAGATGATTTATACTTAGAAAAATTTTATGTTTTTCTTAAAGCGGAAAAAAACTTTAAAAAAAATAAGACAAGTAATTCACATAAGTCCAGATATATTCATTCACAAATTTACAGAATTACAGATAGATGAACTGATAGAAAATAAAAGATAAGGAAAAGAAAATCCTGCTCTATCAGATTCCCCATCTGCTGGCTTCTGGAATGTTCAGCCAGTTGAAAATCCTCGCTCTTAGCTGTTTAAGCTCATCCTCGTCTGTGAGCTCGGATTCTCTTTCTGCTTTGACTATAACAGTTCTAACCCATTCCAGATCTGGAGAGCCGTCTTCTTTCAGCTTAGGGGTAACTTGCTCATAGGCTGGTGCGACTAAATCGTAGTTGAACACATTATGTGCCTCATCGAGCAGCTTCCCATAAAGATCGGCGTCCTCCTTTTCCATCCATTCATGCCAGCTCATATCTTCATCAGCTGCTCCAGATGGAGATGCCTTCAAGATGTACCAGTAGTACATCCATCTGGCATCCAGAGCCTGCTTCTTATATTCGCTGGTGTACTTCCCTGAAACCATCTTGGGAGGAGCTGACGTGCGGTGGACAGGGCGGAAGTCCGCTTCATCTGCTGCTTTGGATACCCACTTCCGAGTATCCTTATCCTACTTCAGCTCAGCTTTCCCCAGCTTCTTCAGCCTCTTCTTCTCTTGCTTCTCATACTTCTCCTTCTCAGCATGGATTCTTCTGATTTGCTCAGCTGAGAGGTTTGAGAAGTCAGGCTCCTTCCTTTTGCGCTCGGCTCTGGGGCTGATCAGCTGCTCAGCTGATGAGGACTTCTCCACTGCCTTGACTTTACCCTTGCCCTTGGCCTCGGGTTTTTCTGACTCTTTCATCTTGGCCAGCAGTGCCTCAGACTTCTCTTCCTCCTCCTTCCTCCTCTTCTCCTCATCCTCTCGGATGGCCTCCTCTATCTGGGTCACCCTCAGTTGCAAGGCAGCCACCTCGTCTGATTTTATTTTGATTTCTGCCTTGGCTGCCTCCAACTCAGCTGAGTCTGCCTTCGAGTCTACCTTGTCTGTGAGTGACAAGACTCCAGCTGTGAGGGTGTTCATTCTTCCTTCAGCTCCTTCCCCCTTTTTGACTTCATCTTTGAGGGTCTGGAGCTGTCTTTCCAGAGCTGAGCAACGAACCCTGAAGTCATTCTGATCAGATGTGAGTGCATTGACCAGGATTTCATTGTCAGCTGCCACCTTCTGCTTAAGTGCCTTGACCTCCTCCTCCAGGTCACTCAGCCGAGAACCAACGGCAGTGCTGAGATTGGCTGATAGGTTGCGTGAAATGTTGACCTCAACAATCTGCATGTTGGCGAGCATTGTATCGGTGACTGCTCGAATCACCTTCCTCGTCTTCCTTTCCATCAGCCTTTGGACTTGGGATATTATCTTCTTGTGCAGATCCTCAAAAGCTGACGAAATGGCAAGGATTGGACTGGCCTCCTCCTCTGAATCAGGAGAGGAAGAGGTGGTGGGAGAAGTTGGACTGGGGGAGCTCATGTGGATATCCCCAAAGATGTTGGAGGTATCCACCGGCTTGGGTTCAGAGGGGTGGGATGAAGTAGGGGCGTCTGATGGGGGAGGGGGGATTTCTGGTGGGGGTGAAGATGGAGGGGGTGGAATTTCTGAGGTAGTGGGTGGTGGAGATGGGGTTGGCTGGGGTAAGGTGGGTTGGATTGGGCTAAGGGTGAGAGTTTGAGAAGATGTGGGTAAGGCTGGTGGGGAGATGGTAGATATGGGGGTAGGGGCGTACACTGGTCCTGTGAGGAAGGACAACATTTGAGATGGGGATGATGGAGGGGATGATGTTTGGGTTTGGGGGAGGGTAGATGAGGTTGTGGCTTGGACTGATTTGGGAGTAGGCTGTTTTAGAGGCTCTGAGGTGCCAGCCTGGGACACCTCTTCATCGCCAGAGTGGACTGGAGAGGGGGAGGGGGAGAATTGTACCTGGCTGTGAGTGGGGGAGGGGGTCCTCTCAGAGCTTATGTCTTGAACCTCCTCTGATTGGACCACCTGGGCTGCTATCTCCAGCGTCGTTACCTCTTCAGGCAGAAGGCTCGGCTGATCAGCAGACGTTCCCCCAAGCTCCGAGGTTTTCACCAACCTCCTCCTCCTCGTCGCCTTCTCCTTCAGCTTCATCGGCTGTGAGGCCTCAGCTGAGCTCACCGTCGGCAGCTCCTCCTCTCTTTCCTCTTCTTCCTCCTCCTCAGCTTCCTCTGCTGCTGGTGCCTGGGCTCCAACCTCAGCTCCTCCTTCATCTGAGTCAGCTGGAGCCCCAAGCGGCTCATCCTTAGTCAGGATCCCTTTCTGTTTTGTGTAGGGCCTGACTCCATCAGCCCAGTTTATCTCAGCTGACAGCAGGTCCTCCAGGATCACCGTCACCTTATTGAATAGGCTGGTGATCGACCTCGCCTGCCACTTTCCGCCTACCACCTCCAGCCTTTTTCCTTTCCGACTCAAGCTTCTCCAGTAGCATCCCAGCCCAGTTGGCTTGAACTCCGTCTATTATTGCCCTCATTACGCACAGCCTGGGTCTGGTCAGCCCATCATGGGAACTCTATTCCCCAAGAATCACTTTCGTCACAATCGTCATCAGAAGACGATATCTCCGCCGGAGCATCTTCTTCTTCAGCTCCGATCGCCGGTCCCTCATCGAATTCCGGGCAATCATCTCAAATAATTCTACCCATTCATCGGACTTGTATGTAAGGGGGTTAACTCCCTCACTGCTTGTGTCAAATATACGGGCTACTTCCGCCGGAGTAACAGTGAGAACTTCGCCGTAGACTCTAGTCTTGAATACTCCATTCTCAAATGTTCCGTTAACGTAGAACTCGATCCCTCTCATGTCCAACATTTTATTGGAGGGGGATTTCTTGGAACACAAAGTCCTCAATCCTGCCCTCTCCAATAACTCCAGAATCTCCCTCGATTCACCGTCAGTAGTCGTCTCAAAATCGACATACATCTCCAATTTTATCTTCTTATTGTACGTATCATTGTGAACATCCACCATGGTTGAGGTAACTCCAAGTGGTTTTTGAGAAGAACTCATAAAAATAAAACTGAAAGTTTTTGAAATTTTGCAGAGTGTATGTATGAAATTCTGAAAGTGAAAAGGTTTGATTGAGGAAGAAGACGTATTTATAGGAGGGAAGATTGGAAAGAGAAACCGCCTTTTTAGAAAATTTGAATTGATCTAAGACATTTATTTAAAAAGTTTTTACTGCGCACGAATCAATGGTTAAAAATTAAGATAAACGATTGGGATTCAGCGCGTGGATGTTACTCGCCTTTGGAATGCGTAAATAGTTACTTTATAGACTGTTGATTTGACAGATGTAGGTTACTTTATGCAGGGAAGTAAGTATACCTGACATCAGCCTAGGGTTACCTTACTTCGAATAAGGGTTTGCAAAACAGATGGGTTTAAAAACAGATGGGTTTATAAAGTCATCTAATAAAGTAACCTGTCTGATTTTAAAAACAGCTTAGTTTTAACTTTTTAGCAATCTTAAAACCACTTAAATAAACAGGCTCAGACTTAATTTTCTAAAGATGAGTTTTCCAACCAAATAATCCAAAAAGAATTTTATGAAGAATATGAAGTTTATTTTAGAAACAAAGGTGTCAGAATAAAAGATTGAGGAAAAAAAATGAGGTGAAACAATCTGATCTTGTGACCTATTCCTGCAAAGACAAAAACTTAAGGAAAACCATTAGTAGCTTGAGGTAGATCAGATAGGGTGCAGATAGTCATCTATTTCTTCAGGAGATCAGCTGACTATTGTGCCCTCATCTGATTTACCAAATGTCAGATAAGTAATTGTCATGTCAGATAAGGTCAATATGACTAATCCTTGATTCTTGATTCCTAAGAAGGAAATCAATGATATCAGCTACCTGATTGTCCTTTGACTCATATCTAGTCTGATAATTCTTTCTAGACATTGATTTAAAGAAAAGAAATAACCAGTAATAAGGAATATATTAAACAGATGCAAACAATTTAGAAATCAGCTAGAGATGCATCAAGTAATCCTAATTCTAAGCACAATTCTTTAAACCTAGACTCAGCTAATGGTTTTGTAAGAATGTCTGCTTTTTGTGATTCAGTGGCTATTTTCTCAATTCTAATGTCATTCTTCTCAACATGATCTCTAATGAAATGATGCCTAATGTCTATATGCTTACATCTAGAATGCAGAACAGGATTGTAAGTCATAGCTATTGCACTATTACTATCACAGTAAATAGGAACAGCTGATGTTTGAATATTATAATCTCTAAGCTATTGACTAATCCAGAGGAGTTGAGAGCAACAACTTCCAGCTGCCATGTATTCAGCTTCAGTTGTGGAGGTGGCAACAGATGTCTGTTTCTTAGATAACCAAGAAATTAATTTGTTGCCTAAGAATTGACAAGTTCCTGAAGTGGGTTTCCTATCAATCTTACATCCTCCAAAATTTTAATCTGAATAACCTGTCAACTCAAGGTTGTCATCAGCTGGGTACCATAACCCTACTTGCAAGGTTCCTTTGAGATATTTAAGAATTTTCTTAGCCGTCTCCAAATGAGTTTTCTTGGGATTAGACTGGAATCTTGCACATACCCCAACTGCAAAGGCTATGTCTGGCCTACTTGCAGTGAGATAGAGAAGAGATCCAATTAGTCCACGATACTCCGTTGCATCTGTGGGTATCCCCTGCTCATCTGAATCCATAGAGAAGTTAGTTGCCATATGTATTTTAACTTCCCTGTGGGTATTTTGAACTAATAAGATGTTACCATCTACTTCCTTTCTAAACAAAGTTCTATCAATCTTACCTTTTGAAAAACCATTTGATGTCAAGAAATCAGATAAGGTATCATATCAAGCTCTGGGAGCTTGTTTCAGTCCATATAGAGCTTTGTTGAGTTTATAGACCTTGTTATTGATCTTAAACCCAGGAGGTTGCTCCACATAGACTTCCTCAAGCAACACACCATTAAAGAAGGCAGACTTAACATCCATTTGAAAGACTTTGAAAGATTTATATGCAGCAAATGCCAAGAACAATCTTATTGCTTCTAATCTGGCAACTGGAGCATAGGTTTCATCATAGTCTATCCCCTCAGACTGTGAGTAACCTTGAGCAACCAATCTTGCCTTATTTCGAACAATAATGTTGTTCTCATCTATTTTGTTTTTAAACACCCATTTGGTGCCTATAATCTTTCTGTGTAAGGGTCTTTCCACTAGTTCCCAAACATTTTGTCTTTCAAACTGATGTAGTTCCTCCTGCACGGCAGTTATCCAGTTTGGATCTGATAGAGCTTCCTCAATAGACTTGGGTTCAAGAAGCGACACATAACAGCTGAAAAGACTTTCAGAGTCCAGCATCATTCATGTCTGCACACTACTAGATGGGTCTCCTATAATCTGATCAGATGGATGGTAGCTTCTCATCCTTTTGCCTATGTGAGGAGAAGGATCCTCATCTTGAGTCTCAGTAGGCAACTCCTCTGACTCTGCCTCAGCTGACGTTCCCCCTTCATCAGCTGATCAGAAGTTGTCTTCTGATTATCAGATGGGGATTCTTCTTCATCTAATTCTGAATCAAGACTAGGTAGATAAACAGTTCTATGTTTAGTCTTGGTCAGTTCAATTTTATCTAGACTTTCAGAAATTTGATTCACTTTATCTGAGAAGGAATACAACTCATCAAAAACAACATGAGGGGTTTCCTCCACACAAAGGGTTGTCTTGTTAAAAACTTTAAATGCCTTGGAAGTGTTGGAATATCCCAAGAATATTCCATCAGCTGCCTTAGCATCAAAAGTTCTTAACTTAGATTTCCCATTGTTATGGATAAAACACTTACAACCAAAAGCTCTGAAAAAAAAAAAAGCTCTGAAATATGAGGTTCTTGGAATCTTACCCTTCCAAATCTCATATGGAGTCTTACCCTTGTCTTTAACAACCAAGCACCTGTTCTGGGTATAACAAGTTGTGTTGATGGCTTCAGCCCAGAACCTGTGAGGGGTTTCATACTCAGCTAACATGCTCCTGGCTGCTTCCTTCAAGGTTCTATTCCTTTTTTCAACCACTCCATTTTGTTGAGGAGTTCTTGCTGAAGATGTCTCATGAATAATTCCACACTCATTGAAAAAGTTAGATAAACAGGAATTCAAAAATTTTGTGCCCTTATCACTTCTTATTTTAATAATATTAACACCCTTTTCATTCTGAATATGTCTGAACATATCAGGGATCTTGTTTATAGTCTCATTTTTCTTGAAAAGAAACATAACCCAAGTGTATCTAGAAAAGTCATCTACTACAACAAGAGTATATTTTCTTCTACTGAAACTGAGAGGAGAAACAGGTCCAAACAGATCCAGATGAAGTAGTTGCAACACTCTTTCAGATGAAGAGGAGTTAATACTCTTAAATGAGTGTCTAAGTTGTTTACCTTTCTGACAAGCACCACATTTAAGATCAGTGGATAAAAGTTTCTCAGGTAATCCCTTAACAAGATTCTTTTTAGCCAGCTTACTAAGGGTCTTGAAATTCAGATGACTAAGCCTCTTAAGCCATAGCCAGCTGAGATCATCTCCACCCTTAGCTATCAGACAAGTATCTTTGGGACAACTATTAAAGTTGGCCACATAGACATTACCATGTCTGAAGCCATTTAAAAGTACCTTATCTGAGGAATTATCTAAGATATCACATTTATCCTTTGAAAATTTGACAAGAAAACCTTTATCACAAAGTTGAGAAACAGATAGCAGATTATGTTTCAATCCTTCAACAAAATATACCTCAGATACCTGAATATCCTTGATAATCAGAGTACCTACACCTTTAGTCTGACCACAATTATTGTCTCCAAATAATACTCTTGGACCATCAATGCTTTGGAAATTTGATAAAAGCCTCTTGTTATGAGTCATGTGTTGTGAACAACCACTATCAATGTACCATATGGAAGCTAAGATCTCTTCCTTGAGCGATGATCCCTGTGAATCCTGAAAAACAGATTAGTTATAAGGTACCCTAGTGATCTTGGGTCCTTGAAGGTCAAGCATCACTTTAGGTAACCAGATAAAAATCGCATCTCCAAATAATAAATTAGACTTGGTCTTCCTACCAAATCTGTCTACAATTGTATCACTTTCAAATGATAACTTGTTGTATTCAGATTTAGTAATTTTCCTAAACTTAGGAAATGTGGGATAACATCTGCTTCTTCCATCAAAAGGATTATAATAAGAATTTCTTCTTATTTTGGTTCTTGGATTTCTCTTAGTCTGATAAGGAGTCCTCAGCTGAATTTTTGTTTTCAAGCTGGGAAATGCAGTTCTTACTTGACTAATTGGTTTCCAAGGACCAATTTTAACCTCTTTTGATTGATCAGATGCTTTTACAAATTTTCTAAGTTTCTGGACATCTGATTTATTATTTCTGTCATGACCAAGACCTGTTTTGTCATGGGATTTTTGAGATGTATTAAAGATGTGATCTATTGCTGATTGTGAATTATTAAGTTGACTAATTTTGAAGACTAGCTTCTCATTATCTTTCTTAATTAATTCATTTTCAGCACAGATTAATTCAAATTTGTCTTTTAAAGTTTTCAATTCACTTTCTAATCTTTCAGGTAAGCTGGCTGATGTACTAGCCTCAGCCTGGGGAAAACATTCCCCCTTGAATGTTTCCTCAGTTTCTGGATAGTTCATCACCTGCTTTTCTTTAATTAGAATCTGAATTTGATCCTTTAAAGCCAAATTCTCTGTCTCTAGCTGTTTATAAACAGCCAGAGATGTCTTTAAATCTCTCAGTAATTCATGAATAACAGTTTGATCATAATCAGATGCAGACTGACAGGAATCATTATCAGAAGATGAATAATAGACTACCTCTTTAGCCATGAGACAGATTTCATCATCTGATCCAAAATCAGATGATGATGATGATGATTTCTTTGACTCTTTTTCTTCAGCCAACAGAGCCCTTTGATCAGCAAATCTCCTGTCTCTCTTTTTCCTTTTCTCTTCCCTTTCTTTAGGAGTCAGTTGAGGACAATCATAGCTGAAGTGTACTGGCTTGTTGCATGTGTAGCAAGTATCACTCCTGTTTGATTTAGGGCTGGAAGGATTTCTTTTGACAGGTGATCTGAATCTTCTCGTCTGGCTCCTGCTTTTGTCATCATCTGTAGACTCATCTTCATTTCTTCTTGATTTGGATCTCGATCTATCCTTACCTGCAAATGATTAGGGTGAATTATTGCATGTTAATTGTGTGCTTAATTGTCTCAATTTGATATGATTTTCATGTTAATTAGCATTTAATTGGTCAAATTACATTTCAAATTTGATTTGATATTTTATGTGTGAATGTGTAGGTTGGATGCCCTTTTGAGTGCAAATTGAGGACAGTTATTATATTTAATTCAACTGGGCAATTGTATTGTTTGAAAGAGGGCCGAGAGAGCTTCGCAACGCAAAAAGAATTAGGTCAATCGGAGCTCGTATGCAAAAGATATGGTCGAACGAAGTTGGGATGGCGGAAAAACACAACAGTCGCATACACCCACCAGATTGGTGAGTGCACCCACCAGCACACCCACAAAATTGATAAGTACACCCCCGTCGTCTTCAACAATTCAGCGCCATTCCCGATCATCCCAGAATCTGCAACAACCCCAAATCATCAATAAATCCACCATAATCAACCCCAAATCGCACAAACCCAACCAACGAACACAACCTACTCTCGCCGCCGTCAAACCCCATCGCCGATTCATCGCCAATCTTTACCACCGCGCACCTGCAAAAATCAGAACCGCCATTGCGCAGCCACCTGCGTTGCCGCCAACCACTGCCCCACTCGAGTCAGATTTTACGGAGGGAAGTGACTCGCCCGAGTCACTAACAACCATGCCCGAGTCGGAGGATTTACGAAAGAAGGTGACTCGGGCAACTGAAATCCGACTCGCCCGAGTCACAATTGTCCAAGCCGAGTCACCTAAGATCCAAGATGACCCGAGGGGATACCCAGCAGCAAGAAATTGCAACACGTTTTTTCAGCGCGATTCTTTTCTTTCCTTCAGCCATTCAGAGCGTGCCACATAAGGAATTTTTCAGCGTGATTGGATATCAGAGAGGGAGGATAATACACATTCAGCGAATTTAGAATAGAAATGGGAATAGAAATTAGAAAAGGGGGAGCTGAACCCAATACGCAGAATACACTTTTACACACACATTAGACTTAGAATTACACACACTCACACATAGTAGTAGGTGTTTTTCATTTTCTTTTCAATTTCTTGCAAATTTGAGATAGATTTTAATTCAATCAAGTGTATCAACACATTTAAGGTGATACCCATCCTTAATCTCTTTATTTTTATGGTTTATTTCTCAATTATCATGCTCTCTTCTCCTTTTATTTTCTTCATTTTCATGGGTTTAATTTCTTTAATTATGTTTGGCTAATTTCTCAAGTGTTTGGGTGTTTGGAAGCTATGGATGATTGAATTATGTTGATTAATTGAGTGGGTAATTTCAATTGTAGGTTGATTGATTGAATTGATGAGTTTTGCATGATCTATTATTTGATTGAGCTTGAATTCCATGTTTAGTATTTAATTATTGCAAGGATACTTGGATGATTAGGTTTCTAGCTTGGTTGAAGTGTTTAATTGGATAATTAGAGTGGATATTGTGTAACGCAAGGAAACTTGGTTAACTACATTAGAATTACATCAATTCACAATAATTGCTTGGATTAATAGTCGGGTCATTAGTGAGGGGACAAAAGGGACGTACCTTAGTAGCGAAGATTGATCACGCTAGGGAAACCTATTGACTCGTGAGAGAATCGGGAAGAACGGGACGTTGGCCTAATCAATTCTTCATGCTTTAACGAAACATGACTCCTAGGCTTACCAAGTACGGTGTTGTGTTTTCTTACTTGAATTGCCCTTATCAATTTGCCGACGAGAGAGTTACTATTTGGTTTTGATTCGTATTTCATAGTCCATAGCCGAAGAACACCCGAACACATCTTTTATCTTGCTTGAATTTAATTGTCTTGCTTGATCGTTGTTGCTTGTTTATCGTTGTTTGAATCCTAAATCTTGTTGAATGGGTTGTACTACAATTATGACTAAACTAGTAGATTTAGGGCTATCTCCCACTTGATTCCCGCGGATTCGATAATTTAACCCGGTACTTGCTCGCTACACGATCCTCCTACACTTGGGAGGTGAGTGCTAGTTTGCACTTATCAGCAAATTCAATTTATTTCGTTTATACTTCATTCTTAATCTGTCATACCTTTTGGTGAGTAGAGCCATCTGCTCCTTCAGAGATAGGTCAGCTCCTACAGACTCAGTTGACACCTTGTCTTCTTTGCTGACAAAGGCGACAGACTTGGATGAGGTGCTCGACTCCATCTCATCTTCCTCATCTTCTATTTGAATGTCATACTCTAGAGCTTTAAGATGAGAGAACAAAGTATGGTGAGTAATAGAAGATAAATTCTGAGTTGCTTTAAGGATATTGGATTTCTCTCTCCATCTCTTGGTTAATGATCTCAGAATCTTGTTATTAATCTCCTTCTCTGTATAGTTCTTTCCAAGGTCAGCTGCTTTTTTGAGGAGATTCGTCAACCTTACATCTAACTGATCCACAAATTCATTTTCCTTCATTTTGAATGTATCAAATGCGTGTAAGACCGACTGTAGCTTATTCTCTTTTACTTGTTTTGATCCCTCACAAACATTTGTCAGAGTCTGCCACATTTCTTTGGCTGTTTTGCATCTCTTAACCTTCTCTATCCAATCTTTACTTAGAGTCTCAATGATTTCAGTTCGAGCTACTTGATCGAGATTGTGGATCTTTCTTTCATCATTTGTCAATTCAGAACTCTTTTTCTCTTGTCTGGTTCTGGATTCAGCTGACTCAGCACCAGTGCTAGTGCCTCCATGATAAAATTTTATAGGTCCTTCTTCAAGAACCTCTTCCATCCTATCATGGATGGCCTTGAGGTGATTCTCCATCCTGAATTTCCAGTAATCATAATCTTCAATAGAAAATTCAGGTAAATTCCTGGACTTCTTGCTTTTTCCTGATGACATGATGAGATAAAGAAACAAAATACTCCACAAAAACATATTAGTAGCACTGTTAGTAACAATAAAGAGAATGAAGAAAATCAAGAAAATTTCAGAATCTTAGTTAAGACCTAAAATCAATATCAGAACAGCTTAACACTGCACTGATACCACTTGTTAGTCCCGATTAGTTGAGTTGATTAAGAAACTTAGAGTTAACCTTCTAGGACAAAATCTAGAAGGGGGGGTTGAATAGATTTTGTAGATTTTTCAAATCTTTCAAAATCGATTCAAAGTGTCAGATGAACACAGCGGAAATTCAATATTAATCTCAACTTTATAAAGATCAAAAGCAAACTGATATTCAGATTTTAACTTTGATTCTGAAATTAATCTTTGAACAATAAATTGGAAATTGAACAGAAAAGTAAATAAAAATAGTAAAGAACACCAGATTTTATTGTGGTTCGGATTATAACAATCCTACATCCACTCTCCTTCTCCAACTTGAAGAAGGGTCTCCACTATCTGCTTACTTACTTTACAATCTTACAACTTACAACTTGATCTTCAATTCTTCAAGCTACTAACCAAACTTATGAAATCTAACTCTAAGAAAAAGAAGTGTATTTGAAGATGTGCAATGAAGTGTTCTACAAACACTTAGAAAAATCTATGAAGAAATCTTGGAAAACTATTTTGATCTTTTTGAAAACTTGTGATTTGAGAGAATAAAGTTCTGGAAAAAATAACTTGTGAATTCTGTGTATTCTGTATGCAGTGTATGCTTAAAGAAGTGCCTAGACCTATTTATAAGTCTAAAAAGACAGTTAGTTTGTTAGTCAGTTCTAACAAACTTAAAACTGCTTTAACAAACTTAATCTTGAAAACTGCTCTAGACCTCAGCTGATTTTATTCTACTCGTCTGCAGCTGACTTGGTGAAGACTCGTCTTTCTTATTCTACTCAGCTTGTCTTGACCTCGTCTGAGCTCTTCTTGTTCGTCTCCTGCAGATGACTAGACTCAAGCTCGTCTCCAGACGACTTGTACTCTTCCAGACCTCAGCTGACTAGATTGGTTCTCGACCCCGTCTGATCAGCTTAGCTTATGGTCTCAATCTCAGCTTGTTCTACAGGTCGTCTGATCATCTGAGCTGCTTCATTTAACTCATCAAAACTTCTTGATCCAATAGGTAATAAGATAACTTATAACAGTTAAAGACTTATTATAGAAGTTCAGACGGAAGTTCAAGGCAAACAAGGTCAAGATAGACGTGGTCGAGAACCAGATGACTGTATCCTTAAGAAGATCAAGACATGTTGAGTAGGATAAAAAAGGCATGGGAAAGATCAGACGAGGACAAGTCATCTGAAGACTTAAGATGCAGATGATTCAAGAAAAGTGTTAAAGATTTCAAGAAGTAGTTACAACCAAATAACAGAATCGGTTATAACTACTCAAGAAGCAGTTTCAACAACCAAGAAAGAGTTATTCAGTTACAACAAATTTCGAAGAATTATCAATGCAGTTACAACTTCTAGAAGTCCATATAAATAGGATTAAAATTAGAATCACAAACACTTTTGACACCTGACACATTATTATCTCAGTATTCAAAAAGCACAAACGTGAATTCAATATTTATAGAACACTTCCAGTATATCTTCAAGCCTAGAACTCCAGAATAGAGAAGAAAGTGTAAAGGCTGAAGAATCTGTGTAATCTGTAAGCTGTAAATAAGTGAGAAAGTAAGTAAGATAGTGATGTCTCTTTCACAGGATCGTGAAAGGAGTGTGGATGTAGGATTATTATGATCCGAACCACTATAAATCTTTGTGTTCTTTACCGTATTCATTTTATTTCAGTCTTTATCGTTTATTCATCGAATTTCCAGTAAATAACTATTTTAAAATAAGAGTTACTAAAGAATTGAGTATAAAATTAATTCTGCTATGTGTTCTAATTACTTGTTGTGTGATTCAATATTTTGGAAAGAAAAATTTGGAAACTTGATTCTCTGGGACCAACAAGTGGTATCAGCGCAGTGTTAAAATTGTTTCTGATATATTTTAGGTCTTAGTAATCCTTAGTATTCTCGTTCTTGTGATTATTTCTATATTGTTCTTTAAATCTTGCTAATCAGTCTTCTGTAAGCAAATTCCTCATCATGTCTACGATCAAGGGTAATAAGTCTAGGAATTTGTCAAACTTCTCTATTGAGGACTATGATTATTGGAAGTTCAGGATGGAGAATCATCTAAAGGCAATTCATGATCGTATGGAGGAGATTCTAGAAGATGACCCTATCAAGTTTTATCATGGTGTAATTATTGATGGAGCAAAATCTTCAGAAACTAGAGTGAGATGTGAGAAAAAGAATGCAGAATTGACAAATGATGAAAGGAAAATCCACAATTTAGATCAAGTTGCGAGAACAGAAATTATAGAAACTTTGAGCAAAGATTGGATTGAAAAGGTGAAGCGATGTAAGACAGCTAAAGAGATGTGGCAGACTTTAGCAAACATGTGTGAAGGGCCCGATCAAGTGAAAGAAAATAAATTACAACTAGTATTACATTCTTTTGACACTTTCAAGATGAAGGAAGGAGAAACTATAGATCAAATGGACATCAGAATGACAAATCTACTCATTAAAGCTTCAGATCTGGGAAAATCCTATACAGAGAAAGAAGTCAATAATAAGATTCTTAGAGCGCTAAGCAAAAGATGGAGAGAAAAGACTAATACTCTTAAGACTACTCAAAATCTGTCAACTATTTATCATCATACTTTGTTTTCTCAACTTAAGGCTCTAGAGTATGACATCCAAGTTGAGGATGAGGAAGATGAAGCAGAGTCATCAACCTCAGGAAAGGCAATCGCTTTTCTACACCAAGAAGAATCAGAGAAAATTTCCAAGGCATCCGATATATCTGTGAAAGAAGAGATGGCTTTACTGATAAAGAGGTGTGAAAGGCTAAAGATGAAGTACAAGAGGAGCAAGAGAGACCGGTTAGGTAGAAGAAGCTCAAGATCTGAAAGAGAAGATAGTATAACTCAAGTGGTTAGAGCTCCACTACGTGTGGCCCAAAGGTCATGGGTTCGAGTCACCCTTTGCCCGATCAAAAAAAAAGATAGAAATTTTGATGGCGAAAGAAAAAAGGATCAACTTAAAAGATTTAAGTCACATATCAGACGAGGAGAAAGAAGTCCAAGATCTGAAAGAGATATCAGCTATACATGTAATAAACCAGGTCATTATAGTTATGATTGTCCTCAGCTAACTCCCAAGGAGCGATAGGAAAAAAGGAAGAAAAGAGATAGGAGGTATGCAGATCAGCGGGCTCTTGTGGTTGAAAAGGAAGAAGTCCAAGAAACTTCTCCATCATCATCTTCATCTGATTTTGGTTCAGACGATGAGATTTGTCTTATGGCATGTGAGGTAAGCTATTACTCTTCATCTGATAATGACAGTGAAAACCTATCCGAATCAGATCAATGTCTTATCACTAAACTTATGAAAGATTTGAAGACAACTCTATCTGCTTATAAACAGATAGAGACAGAAAATTTAGGTCTTAAGGAACAAATTCAAAATCTAACTAAAGACAATCAGACAAGGACTAGTAACAAATCTGAAGCCACATTCAAGGGGTAATGTGAGCCAGAGATTATAACTAGCTCCTCATCTGACAAGTGTACATAATAAGTTAGAAAAGGAATTAAGCACCTTGAAACTTAAATTATCTAATGCATATAATGAGAATGAAAATATTAAGAAGACTAACAAGGAGTTTAACTTCAAGTTAGGTCATCTTAATAACTCTCAATCAGCTATTGACAAGATTTTCAATTCTTCTAAAAAAGCAAGTGATAAAACTGGTCTTAGTTTTGATAGGAATAAGAAAAATGATCCTATAAAACCTAGAGGTTTTGTTAAGGTTAAGATAGGTCCCTGGAAACCTGAGAGACAAGTTAACTCATCTGGTCAATCATTAAAGAAAGATCAGACAGTTAAAAATGTCTCAAAAGGCAAACCGAAAATAAAATCTAAATCTTATTTAAGATATAATGGCTTTGACGGTAGAAGTAAGTCATATCCATTTTTACCTAAATATAAGACTATGACTGAAGATCAACTGAATAAGCTATCGTCTTACATTGGTAGATAGATATGGAAGAAAGCTACAATCACTCGTCTTAAAGAATTTGGATTCATTTTTTTGGATACCAAAATCTCAAGTTAACCAAATAGGACCCAATAGCTTACCGGTACCTAAGAGATGACCTTTGAATGCAGGAAAGCACAGGTCCAGAAGAAAGAGCAGACGTACTCGAGGTCATTTGGTACATTGATAGTGGTTGTTCAAAACATATGACCTTCGATAAACATTTACTCTCAAACTTTCAGACAATTGATGGACCTCGTGTCATGTTCGGGACAACAACTTTGGCCAAACCAAAAGAGTTGGTACCTTATTGATTGGATACATTCAGGTGCAAGAGATTTACTATGTGGAAGGTTTGAAACATAATCTTCTATCAGTTTCTCAATTTTGTGATAAAGGTTATAGTGTGAAATTTACTTGTAATGCCTGTTATGTATTAAACGGTCTTGATGAAAGCATTTTGTTATCTGGAGTCAGACAAGACAACATCTATATTGCTAATTTGGGAAGTTGTCCTAGAAATACTTGTCTGGTTGCTAAGAGTTCAGATGATTTAAGGTGGCTATGGCATAAACGTCTTGGTCACTTAAACATTAAAACTCTTAACAAGTTGGCAAGAAAATTCATAGTAAAAGGACTCCCAGATAAGGTGTTTTCAAAAAGTCATGCTTGTGATGCCTGCCAAAAAGGGAAACAGACCAAAGCTTCTTTCAAGATAATCAACAGTTCTTCTTTAGAACGAATTCTGGAACTCCTTCACATGGATTTATTTGGTCCAGTAACTCCTCTCAGTTTTAATGGGAGAAAATATACCTTGGTAATTGTAGATAACTACTCTAGATTTACTTGGGTTATCTTCTTACACAATAAAAATGAGTCGATGACCAAAATGCCTGAGTTCTTTACAAGAATTCAAAATGAAAAATGTGTTAGCATTGTCAAGATAAGAAGTGATAAAGGTACTGAGTTCCTAAATTCTCATGTTGTTAACTATTGTATCAAGAATGGTATAGCCCACGAAACTTCAGCAGCTAGGACACCCTAGCAGAATGGAGTAGCAGAAAGGAGAAACATTAACTTATGTGTGGAAGAAACACCGCATGTTGTGTTTGATGAGTCTACTTTTGAGTATAAGGAAACAAATGATGTCACAAAGATTTTAGATGATCTACATAAGATGACCATAAAGAGATCAAATGTTAAGTTCTATTCACTAGATTTTGATTCCGGCGATGAGGAAGAACCTGTCTTATGCGACGATTCTAAAACTCCTTCCAAGTCAATTGATCAGACGACTACACTTCCAGATGATCAGAAGTTCCCTACTCAAGGGGGAACATCTCTAGAAGGTAATTCTGATCCTTTTGAAGAAGATACTTCAAACAAGACCTCATCTTTAGTAAAAGACAAAGGTAAAAAGGTATTGAACTATCATCCAGCTGAGCAAATAATCGGAAATTTGGATTTTGGAGTCCGGACGAGGACACAACTAAATTTTAATTATATGTTTAGTTGTTATGTGTCACTACTTGAACCTAAGTTAGTTACTGAAGCTCTTACTGATTCCAACTAGATCAATGCTATGCAAGAAGAACTGAATCAGTTCCAAAGACAAGATGTATGTGAGCTTGTTGATAGATCCCATCATCAAAAGGTCATTGGTACTAAATGGATCTTTTAAAATAAAAGAGACGAGAACAATATAGTGATGCGCAATAAGGTTAGATTGGTTGCCCAAGGATACTAACAATTTAAAGGGATTGATTATGATGAAACCTTTGCGCCAGTAGCTCGTCTTGATGCCATTAGATTGTTCTTGGCCTATGCTTCTTTTAAAATATTCACAGTTTTTCAAATAGATGTTAAATCAGCATTTCTGAATGGAATCTTAGCTAAAGAGGTCTATGTAGAGCAACATCCAGGCTTTGTCAAAGGAGACAAGGTCTACAGGTTGAAAAAGGCTTTATATGGTCTCAAGCAAGCTCCAAGAGCATGGTATAACACTTTGTATGATTACCTTGTTCAAAATGATTTTGTTAAGGGTAAAATAGATAGTACTCTTTTTAGAAAAGAATGTGGAAATGATCTTTTGTTGGTTCAAATCTATGTAGGTGACATTATTTTTTGTTCTACTATTCAATCTTTGTGTAAAGAATTTAGTCATCTTACGAAGAGTAGGTTCGAGATGTCTATGATGGGAGAGATGACCTACTTCCTCGGCCTACAAGTAAAGCAGACAAGCAAAGGGATATTTATCAACCAAGCCAAATACACAAGGGATCTAATAGAAAAGTTTGGAATAGGTACCAGCTGAGAGGCAAAAATACCTATGATGACAAATTTCTCTATGGATCCAGATGAGAAGGGGGAAGATACAGATCCAACTAAATATAGAGGCTTAATAAGTTCGTTATTATATCTAACTGCCAACAGACCTGACATATCTTTCGATGTAGGTGTTTGTGCACGTTTTCAGGCTAGACCGAAAAGAGTCATCTTGAGGCAGCCAAGAAGATTCAAAAATTCTTAAAAGGTACAATTAATGTAGGACTGTGGTATCCAGCTGATGATAACTTCGAGTTGTCTGGATACTCAGATTCAAATTTTGGAGGTTGTAAGATAGACAGAATGTCTACGCTTGGAACTTGTCAATTTCTGGGAAGTAAGTTGATTTCTTGGTTATCCAAGAAACAGACTTCAATAGCTACTTCCACAACTGAAGCTGAATATATGGCAGCTGCAAGTTGTTGTTCACAACTTATCTGGATCAGTCAACAGCAAAGAGACTATAACATTATTACTAGAGAAGTCCCAATTTTTTTATAATAATAGTGCTATAGCTATCATTCAGAACCCAGTCTTACATACTCGCTGCAAGCATGTAGACGTTAGGCATCATTTCATACGTGATCATGTAGAGAAGGGAAATGTCAGACTTAAGAAGATTCATACGGATAATCAAAGAGCTGATATCTTGACCAAACTCTTAGCGGAATAAAGAATCAAGGAATTATCAGTTGAGCTTGGCTTGCTTGATATTTCACTTTGTAATATTGAATAATGATATATAAATCTCCTCATCTGATATCTTGACTAAGATTAAGATGACCTCCTCATCTGATTTATCAGATAAGAATGATATCTATAATCTACAATCAAATATCATACAAGGACAATCTATATATCATATTAGGAAAAAAAATTCAGGACCGTAACTTAGGGGGGTGGCAAAATAAGGACCGTATTTTTTCGGGCTGGCAATTTTAGGCCTGTAACTTTTAATTTTAGCAAAGTAAGGACAAAACTTAATTGGGCTAATTTCACACGTGAATGTCAGTGAGCCCAATATCAGGCTGAAATTGAATATGTGGACGCCAGCTAGACTCCAACTCATTAAGAAATTGCCACATAACATCCGGGGGGTGGCAAAATAAGGACCGTATGTTTTCGGGCTGGCAATTTTAGGCCCGTAACTTTTAATTTTAGCAAAATAAGGACAAAATAGCCCAAATCTTTATCTCATCTATTTCTGAATCTCCATCTATCTTACGTGCCATATTATATTTTTTCCATTTTGAAATCCTGCATTCTAATGAATCCTAATCCTTAAAATTATTTTTTTCCATAACATTTGAATTTTAAATTTTAAATTTAAATCTTGTCCATTTTCTAATATGGTTATTAACTTTTCTTTAAATCAATTTTATACTCATTTTACATTTTCAGACTTCAAATTTTGTCGTGCATTCACATAAAAATTTACGATGAGTGGTGTTTTTATCTAATATATATCTTATCTACTTATAAGTGGTGCGAAATTAGCCCAATTAAGTGTAACTAGTATAAAACCCGCATAATATGCGGGGTGTTTTATAATAGCATTTATTTGTGAAGGAATAACATAACATTAACTCGAAACCAAGAAGGAGGCTTCGCCACCTTAACACTCAAATGTAAGGGAAACAACAACATGCAACATAAGCAATCCGAATTAAAATTCAGAATTCATAATTTTCAACACAAATACATCTCTTGAGTTGAATCACAAAAATCAAATCAAAAAACTGGATACTCAAATTTCAACACAACCCATTGATTATTATTTAAAATTTTAACAAACAATATTTGATTTTGTAATATAATTTTTTAAATTGAATCATAGTGGAAACACATAAGTAACTGTAAAATCATACATGTATAAGTCGGCAAGATATATATTAGATAAAAACACCACTCAGCGTAAATTTTTATGTGAATGTACGACAAAATTTGAAGACTGAAAATATAAAATGAGTATAAAATTGGTTTAAGGAAAAATTAATAACCATATTAGAAATTGGATAAGATTTAAATTTAAAATTTAAAATTCAAAATTCAAATGTTATGGAAATAAAACCATTTTATGTATTAGGATTCATTAGAATGCAATTTTTCAAAATGGAGAAAATATAGAATTTTACGCGAGATAGATGGAGATTCAGAAATAGATGAGATAAAGATTTGGGCTATTTTGTCCTTATTTTGCTAAAATTAAAAGTTACAGGCCTAAAATTGCCAGTCCGAAAATATAAGGTCCTTATTTTGCCACCCCCCGGATGTTATGTGACAACTTCTTAATGAGTTGGAGTCTAGCTGGCGTCCACGTATTCAATTTCAACCTGAAATCAGGCTCACGTGATATTCACGTGCGAAATTAGCCCAATTAAGTGTAATTCGGGCTATTTTGTCCTTATTTTGCTAAAATTAAAAATTACGGGCCTAAAATTTCCAGCCCAAAAATATACGGTCCATTTTGCTGACTATGGTATAATCGGGTAAGAGTTATTAAGACCAAATCAAGTTTATCGAACCCAAGGGATAAGATATGCAATGAGGCCCTAGGACATGAGTTTTCAATGACTATTGTTGCAAGCAAGGGTTTGGTGCCAAATACACTACTCAAATGCAAGAATTAAAATCAATCAACAATTATGTTATGAATTAGGCAAGAAGCAAGGAATGAAACTAGCTAAGCAAACTTCAAGTAATCAAATGGAGAAGGGGTGCTAAGGATAATCTCCACCAAGGAATCAATGATCACAACTATAATTGCATCAAATTGCTATTTAACCAAGATAGAAAGTATGAACATCATGCAATAATGTCTTCATTCATCACACAATGCCTAAATATGAGTATTCTTAGTGCAACTATTCTCTCAATTATGAAGCACCTAATTCATACATTCATACACAATTATAGCTCGATCAATCTCTAATCACGTTAGCTCAACTTTTGTTTGTTGCTAGGGTGATCAAAAACTAATCAAAAGAGATAAAAATGCATGAAGCACAATTAGCATCAACAATTAGGGAACTAACTATCTCAATTGAACAACAATTATCAACAATTATAGCAAGAGCAATCAAATCATCCTCAATTTCAATTATCCCAAGCACAACAGAAATAGCCCATGGAGCAAAGTGCAACATCCATGGGTGTAAAATCAATTAGCATGATCAACATGATAATCACAATAATTAAACAATAGAAATTAGTAAAGAGGAAGAATATCACCAATTTTGCCAAATCAACAATGAATTGAATGCTTGAATCTTCAAATGTAACTTCTTCTTCAATGGGATTACATCTTCAAGTGATTAATCTTGTGAATTAAAGGCTAATCTAATTAACAATCAATGGAAATCTAACTACAACTATGAATCTAATTATCTAGAAAGAAGAAATTGGCTTGGAAACTAGAAAATCGCCCAAAAACTGAAAGGTGACTGCTATGGAGTTAAGTATCCTCTGTTTTTCATCCAAGGGGATTTAAAAAGAGAAAAATATGGATTTAAGGTGGGTGCCTCAAGTCGAGCTCCCGGGCCTCGACTCGAGCTTGGGGCCTTCTAAAAAAAAATAAAAATTTTCGCATGTTTGGGGTTTGACCTTAGGACCTATGGGCGGATATGGGCAAGCTTCATGACATCTTGGCTAGCCACGAACTTGTTAACAAACACGCCCTTTAAGGAAACGTCTTTCCGCCTAGGCTAGGCACGATCTTGGTTCTGATTCGCCTTTTATAATACATATTCAACTTGAGCACACCAAAAATTCAATATTTCCTCACTTCATCCTCAAGCTCGACCCAAGCCGCCCCGGGCTCTACCAATGGTCGAGTCAAGAGATTTTTGTGTACCCGACCTTCGCTTCTGTCCCCCATTTTCACCCCACGTGTTTGTCTCTTCGCCGTATGAATTTTGGTACTCTCAGTTCAGTCTAATTCCTCCGAAAATCCTGAAAATGAGACGAAACACTTCAAAAAACCATTAATTTTCACATAGTAATACCTTTTATGCAAAAGAGTGATACTCTACACCTTAAAGAACAAATTCTAACACTTTTCAATTATTTTTTGCAATTAATTACCTCAAAAATCATGCACCAATTCACTCACATCAAACACCCCCCCTTAAATTACAGTCCTGAAAAAAAAATTTCCTATCATATTATGTTACTCCTTACTAACATTGCAGGTAACAGACAAATAATCTTCTTCTGGTCTTTAAAAAGACAGACGAGTTCATTAAACCTTATCCAGACAAAGAGAGTAAGACAAAGAATATCTCTACCTTACACTTTTACCTTCTTGTATCAAAGTTATGTACATTATTTCACATAATTAATATGTGGATATGATGTCATAATTCTTTATTTTATTTAATAATGGATTCACTCAGCAGTTCTTTTGAAAATTATTTTTCAAAAATACTACATACATACATCCTTTCTTTATATTATTTTAATGGATGTATTATTAAAATCTTTTTAATAAAAAAGTAAAAGTTACTAGTTACTTTTATGTCAGGAGAAGTTATTACGAATCCAAAATTTTATTAAATTTGTTTTTGAAAACACTGAGTGACATCCATGCGCTAGAATTGGAGGCATTTCAATTGATTGAACCGTCAATAATTCACGCGCGACATATTAATACTTGGCTTTTATTGATTGATACAACTTTCTGAAATATAGTCATGATTGCTTTTTAATAGGTGCATTTACCCATTAAAACACTTTTCAGTATAATTATTGGTTTTTATAATATTTTATTAAGAATCATTCCATATAAATAGGTTTCTCAGCATAATCTTTTTATTTTCGCATATTCAACCTGTATTCATCCTTTCTCTCAAAAATCTCTTTTCCCTCCTAAAAATAACCTTCTTAAAAAATGGCGGAACAACCCAAACCCAAGTTCATCTACGATCTAGTTAACACTCGCGAGAAAACTAAATCGGAGATGTAAGTGGATTGGGAAACCACATCAAATCCAGAATCTCTGGAAATTCTTTAACTACTGGAATCTAGAGGTCTCAAGAAATTTTGTTCTATGAAATCGGAGAAGAACAAGACGTTAGATGACTTGGCCGTGGAATTTTTTACCAGAGCCACCTTCAAGAAAAACTCTATCAGTTCAAAGGGTAGAATTGGAGGAAAGAAAGAGAAATTTGAAGTATCAATTTCTGATATGACGAAGATCTTTGAGTTGAGTTCTGAGGGAGAGGATCCATTTTCTTATTAGAGCGAAGATTATTTGGAGAGTTTTCGATGGATGGCCAGGAGTTCGCATCGGAAAACCACTGAAAATCTGAAGAGGCCAATATTATGAAGGAAATACAGGCTATTGATGCTCATTTTGACCAAATGCATTCTGGGTGAGCAACAGAGTCATGATGGATTGACTAAGCCCAGAATCTGTTGTTTAAGGGCTATCTTGGATGAAGTACAAGTGAATTGGGCAAGATTGTTGTTCACAAGATTGTATGAAGAAAATAAGAGGTATAAATAGAGTCTGAAGACGGTCACCAGCATGATGAATAGGATCACATTGATCCTAGAGGCAATACTGGGAAGTGAAAATCTAGACTGGGAGGAAGGAGTTAAAAAATATACAAGGCAAAAAGGTCTTTGTACAAAGAACGAAAGATTTTTTTATCCTCCAGATTCAGATGCAAAGGAGGCTGCAGAGTATGTTAAACTGGCTAGGGTTCAAAGACCAAAATCCTCTGAGTCCAAAAAGAAGCCGGCTACTCTCCTGGTAGATGAACCGTCAGACGAGGAGGAGGAAGAGTCAGACGGTGGTGAGGAGGAGAGGACTATCTCTCAAGGGGGAAGTGAGGCAGCTGAGGTTGTTGGAACTTCAGGGCAGGAAGAAACCCCAGTCGAGGAGTCTGTAGAGGTATCCTCGAGAGAAGCATCAGAAAAAGCAGAGTCGTCTTCCTCATCTGAGGAAGAATCAGACAAAGAACCCTCACAATCATCTCCTCATCTTGGCGATGATGAAGCAAACAAGGTCACTGCTTCTGAGCCTCTAAAACGACCTAGTCCAAAAGAACCCTTCACCACTTCAACAGATACATTTTCATTCATATCCACCCTAACCACATCTGAACCTACCTTATATCTGAATTTGCCCAACTCATCTGGGGTCATAGGTCCTACTGAGATGTCTCTGAGAATCCTTGGGAAGAGATTTGTGTTGAGGAAAGGACCAGCCTTAGCAGACAAGCCAGAATTGCTTAAAGAAATGGTAGATATATGGTTGTTAAGGAGACTCATTGGTTTCTTTGAGGAGACAACTATCCTCATTGGGAGGCAGAAGGAAACAACCTCTCCATCTGGGAGAAAGTTATTTTAAGGGCGGCTAGTCTGAAATCCTTTGAAGAGATCTTTTCTGAAGACCAGTTTATTATTTATCTGGAGAAGAGAGTCTACCTGACTTCTCCTGCCAAGGAACCAGAAAAGGAGCAATCAGAAGTTGAGAAGGAGTCAGCTGAGGAAGTTATTGAGGAAGAACCAACTAAGGAAGGAAGCTCAGCAATCATTGCAAAATCAGTTGGTGCTCATGAGGAGCAAACTGATATACCAGCCCAGAAAGGGGCAGAGGAGATGGAAATCGAGAAATGGATAGCTCTAGAGGAGCAAACGATGACAGAGGTGGAGTTTGAGAAGTTATTTGTTCAGCAACCTCATTGGGCAGACTCGCCTCGGGCTAAAGAAATTGTGCCTCAAGAAATAGAGGATATAGACTTGATAAAGTCTTCTCCGTCTGAGCAAGAAGAAGCGCAGCCATCTTCGTCTGTTCCTAGCTCTGAAATTGAACTGCCAAGGAACGAAGTGGCAAATCTAAAGAAAGCTTGCATATCTGCATTCCAGATGATTCCAACATTTGTCACCTCCACACTAAAAGAGAATGTATATCATGCTTTCAGAGAGAAAACAAATATTGATCTATATTTCTCAGGTCTAAGGCACAAGGATATCAAAGCTGAAGTCCTAGCAAAGATCATTGAATGCAAGAATGAGCAAGCAAACCGGGTGAACGAGTATGTCTCCGGAGCTGATCAGATAATGAGAGATTCAACTTAGGGACAACTCAATCAAGTTCTGTCTGAGAGGGAAGCGACTCTTATGGAGAAGATGAAAAAGTCCTTTGATGAAGAAAGGACCTCTCAGACAGAGGAGATTAAGAGGCTGGTTGAAGGAATGCATGCTGAATTCCACAAGAACGAAGCCACCTAGAAGAAGAAGGTTGATTACTTATCTTAGAAGGTAGGATCTTTTCGAAACGAGGCCCTTCATCAGATAGAGCAAGTGGCATCCATCTGCAACACGAGATTTGCTGATCCTAAAAAGGGAAAAGGAAGCATCAAGAAAAGAATTGATGACCATGACGATCAGATCATGGCCTTAACACTTAAGGTGGACAACATTGCAGAAGAAGTGCTAAAGTCGGGAGAGGCAAGAAAGAAGGCAGCTGAGGACAAGAGTCAGCGTGTCCTTAAGAGATTGAGGAGAGGGAAAGCCTCTGAATCAGCTGAAGTCGAGGAGCTGAACCCACTGAGCCAGAAGAAGCCCCTGTATTAGATCCAGTTCCCCCAGTCCAGGCAATTCAACCCTCCTCTACAAAATCAGCTAGGAGAGCCCAGACACAGAGTCACTAAGTCAGATTCAAAAGACTCCAGCTGAGGTGGAAGAAGAAGAAAAGATAAAGAAGAGGAAGAGGAAGGAATTGGCCAAGTACAGATGCCGTGATGCAAAGAGGAGATGGGAACTCTAAAAGGCTCAAGGCAAGATATATGATCGAGAAACGATGAAGTGGGTTCAGAGGTCGAGGAATGCTCGAGGAGAAGAGGTGTTCAGGCCATTCCACATAACTGAAGGAGTTCCCAAATAAATACCCTTGATGAGCGAACAAGAGAAATGGAGATCACTTGAAGTGAACTGGATCTTCCTATTTTATGTCTGCAAGAAGGTATCTTTGGGAACAGAAGAAAACGTCGCATTCCACGAATGGCTTGAAGCTGAAGACCCCGACTTCTACCAGTACCTGATCGACTTAGTTGATGAGGAGTTCAATATGGACGTAGTCGCACCACCTTACACTCAGACTTCTCCTCCTCTTACTGAAGATGGTTGTCTGGATTGCGAGAAGATCAAGCAGACACTCATCCGAGCTGAAACTATTGCTGATCTGGCAGAAGGAGGAGAGACAAGGAGCTTAAAGAAAAGAGTCTTCGACTGGATGGGTATTCCGAAGAAGAACAGTGGTATGATTAAGTCCTTATTTTTTTCCTAATCTGATAATCCTTGTAATGCTCATCAGAATGATCAAATGTGTTTTTTAATGTGAATATGTGAATATACATTGAAGTTCCTATCATATGAGTGTTATTTGTTTTAACTGAATCGAATGACTAATTCTTATAACTGTCTAATCTTCTAAAAAGATAAAATTCGTTTAAGTGTTGAAACTATCTGAATTCTAATTCATCTATTTAAATCGACTAAGCTGTATCTTCTGAATATCTGACTACGTGTCTTAATTTTTATCTCTTATAATTTCTAACTTTACTAACTCACTTCTTTTCTTGAGTGGTTTTAACATCATCAAAAAGGGGGAGAAATGTTAGACAAAAATATAGTTTTGATGAAGTTAAGATGAGTATGTAAGATAAGATGACCAGTTGAAATCATTGTATAGACAGCTGAGGTAGTAAGATAACTTATAACAGCTAAAGACTTAGTATAGAAGTTCAGATGGAAGCTTAAGGCAGACAAGGTCAAGACAGACGAGGTCGAGAACCAGATGGTTGTATCCTTAAGAAAATCAAGACATGCTGAGTAGAATAAGAAAGGCATGGCAAAGATTAGACGAGGACAGGTCGTCTAAAGACTCAAGATGCAGATGATTCAAGAAAAGTGTTAAAGATTTCAAGAAGTAGTTAGAACCAAATAACAGAATCGGTTATAACTACTCAAGAAGCAGTTTTAACAACCAAGAAGGAGTTATTCAGTTACAACAAATTCCGAAGAATCATCAATGCAGTTATAACTTACAGAAGTCCATATAAATAGGATTAAAATTAGAATCACAAACACTTTTGACACTTGACATTATTATCTCAGCATTCAAAAAGCACTCAAAAAGCACAAACATGAATTCAACATTTTAGAAGTTACTCATTAGTTTCTCAAGTGTTTATAGAACACTTCCAGTATATCTTCAAGCCTAGAAATCCAGAATAGAGAAGAAAGTGTAAAGTCTGAAGAATCCATGTAATCTGTAAGTTGTAAGTAAGTGAGAAAGTTAGTAAGATAGTGAAGTCTCTTTCACAGGATTGTGAAAGGAGAGTGGATGTAGGATTATTATAATCAGAACCACTATAAATCTTCGTGTTCTTTAACACTTTCATTTTCTTTCAGTCTTTATCGTTTATTCATCGAATATCTGGTAAATCACTATTTTAAAATAAGAGTTACGAAAGAATCAAGTATAAAATCAATTCCGCTGTGTGTTCTGATTACTTGTTGTGTGATTCAATATTTTGGAAAGAAAAATTTGGATAGATTGTGAAATCTATTCAAACCCTCCCCCCC
This sequence comes from Paraleonurus japonicus, assembly GCA_030762865.1. Taxonomy (NCBI): domain Eukaryota; kingdom Viridiplantae; phylum Streptophyta; class Magnoliopsida; order Lamiales; family Lamiaceae; genus Paraleonurus; species Paraleonurus japonicus. Next base: position 26,604,692 of record CM061057.1, on the reverse strand, counting down.
TGTAGATTTCACTCGTTTAGAAACTTGATTCTCTAGGACCAACAATAATTTATTTAATTTTAATTTTATTTTCAGTTCATTATATTAAAATAGTTATCTTCTTTTTTATTATAGTTTAACATTGTATTATATATTAAAAAAATATGAGTCCGTTATTAAAAAAAAAAAGTGTTGTTGATGTTTCACGCATTTTTTTGAATTTATCATAATATTTTTAACTTTTTTGTCAATTTATCCACTAATATAATAATACTTTATGTCAGTTCATTTAATGTAAAGGTCTCTATATTTGATTTTATTAGTTGAAGGACTTGTTTGTACAATTTTAAATGTAAAAGTGTTTATTTATTAAAAAAAAAATAGTTTGGGGGTCCAATTTGTACCCGAGACATTAGTTCAGGGTCCAATTTGTAACGAAAAATAGTTTAGGGTCCAATTTGTACCTGTCACACTAATTGAGGGTCCAAATTTACCTTATCCCGAATATTTATGGATTTTAAATATCGATCTACTATATTTAATTTTAGTTTAAATGTCATGAATTAATAAAAAATTAAATCATATATTATTTGAACATACTTATTATACAATATAATTATATTATATAAGGATAAATAACTCAATTTATATATATATAATTAATATATTAGAATATTAATTGATTTTTTTTAAAAAAATTAAAATATTAATTGATTTAAAAAAAATTAGAATATTAATTGATTTAAAAAAAAAAATATGCAGGCACTCATCTAGTTTTAATTTAAATTCGGTTTGGTTTTTAAATTTTTTATATTTTTGTCTTAATAACCGAAATCAAACCGAACACCAAAATGCCTAAAATTTAAAGTTGAAATTGAGTCGAATACCGAATATAATCGAACCAAATTTATATATCGGTTCTGTTCGGCTCAGTTTTTTCGAATTTTTCATGATTTTTCTCACCCTATTCATAATTATATATTCAGACTTTACAGTGTCCAATAACCCTTATATGCATAACATTATACAATTTGATGGCTTCAGTACACATATTCAAGATACATTTGGTTTGAACATATATAAATTTGTACGAGGAAAATGTTATTACATTTGTTCAAGGAACGGTAGAAGTTCTTTGCAAGGAAGGTGATGATGAGTTAAAAATTTCTTGTCCAAGCTCATTTATTTTGGTGAGGAGTAGCATCTGCTCCCTCTCCAGTTGAACCATGAACTCTTCTTGACTTACATGCAGACTTTCCAGCTCACTCAGTGACTTCAAAACCCCTTCGAGATCTTCATCCTCGACCTCCGATCGTGCCTTGATCATCATCTCCTTAATCTATAAGAATCCAACCACGTTTAGTACGTTTTCAATCAAGAGTAACACTTAGATGCACCAACTGTAACCCGTGCATATTCACTGAAAATAACTAACATTGTTTGGAATTAAATCCTAATTTGTCCCATCGCATGTTACGTTTTTCGAAATGGTCCCACATTTTTTTCGTTTTTCCAATTTTGTTCCATGTGTTCAAATTTTATGCTTTTCGTCCAAAATCGACAGAAAATGCACGGAACGTCGTTTTTCGTCCCAAATTGCCGGAAAATATGACTGGCACATGCTGAAAACGACGTCGTTTCACGTGTTTTGTAGCGTTTTGGGACAAAAAGTATGCATAGGGACTAAATTGGAAAAACAATTATGGGACCATTTTGAAAAAAGTAACAAGTTAACCAATACTGACCAACTAATACCTTTTAGTAAAATAATAGTATTTGTCATCAGCCAAACAAGCTAGGAAAAAAAAAAGAACTGGACAAGTAGAGCAGCTGTGGCTCACCTGGTCTAAAATACGGTGGCGAACTTTTGTAGGGGAGGAGTCGGATTCAACACTTGGTCTCTTCTCGAATTCAGGGACTTTTCTGGTAATTTGGATGTGAATCTCACCGCGTTTTACGCCTTGAAGTGGTATCCATTTATCGGCCATCTGATTAGGAGGCAACATGTGATACTCTACAACACAGTCTCCTATGCTTGACGTAGGCAACAACGTGTTGTGATCTTTAACGTGCAATGTGAGGGGGCTTCCGTCGTCTGGAAATTCTAGGGTTTGATGCCATTTTGGAGTCAGAGTTTTGAACATAACCTACAGAGAATGCAGTTACTTAATGAAAAAAAATATGGTTTAAAAAACAGGTTAATTGCAAAAAAATCACGATTTTTCCAATTACACCACCTGCTTTTAAAATTTGCAATTCAATACACGATATTTAAATTGTTGCAATTTGATCACATGACAGATTTCCGGCAAATCCTGCTGCCGTGGCAGTGTATGAAATTGCCAAAAAAAAAAAAAAAAAGATTGTGATTAATTGAAACAATAACTAAAGTTCATGAATTTATTCGCACTTTTTTCATGAGTTGGTGGAAATAGTCATACGATATAATTGCAAAATTTAAAAAGTCTATCGATTTGCAGATATTAAAAACATAAGCTGTAATTCATAAAATGTGAAAAGGTAGTGAATTTTTATGCAACTAACCCAAAGTTTAACCCACAAAAATATCAGACCTTAGTACTTCTCTTCAAGTTCCCGTAGTGTATCCTCACATACGGGTCACTTGTTCCTCGTAGATCAGCTGCAACGAGGTCTCTTGCTTCGATTAGAACAAGTTCTATCCAACCATTTGATAGACTTGCATTTGAGCCCTGAAAATACGAAGATCTTAATTCAGTTTCTACTAAACCAACACGAACAAGCTAGCTATGTGAACATATATATATACCCTTGAAGAATCATCGATTTTGATTGCTTCTATCTGAAGCCGTAGCTCTCCTGAATTTACTTTCTCGAGTGGGATGAGTACATCCCTTACTGAACCTTCTATGAGTCCTTCCAAATTGACTCGTGCACTACCAATGCTCTCATCGCCAAGTGTTTCTTCGGTATAGCATTTTATCTTCAAATACTCCCCACTTATTTCATCAAATTCGAACTTCTGGTTCCAAGCAGGGTTCGAAGAATGTGGGGCGGGTTTTGTTCTTTGGACAGCCTGAAGAAGAAATATATACATTATAATGAAAACAGCATACATAAACATCGAATTAAAGGGGATATGGTAATGCACCTTGCCGTACTGCAGTTTAACATATGGGTCAGATTTGCCAATTTTGTCCTTCACAAGGAGGTCCTTGCCCTCAACCACAGTTATGCAGATTTTCCTTCCAGTTTTAGGAGAATAATTCGAGGACCCGCTAAGTGAATGGCGAGAGTTTGCGTTGAATGTAGTCGAGCTATGCAAACCATCGGAAAACAGCCACTCTTTAAGTACAAGCCTCACTGTCAACTGCAAGATTGATTATAAGCAAAAATGCTGCATCCATTTATGATGTATTATTGTCTTAATGAATAATCTTAATCTAAAAAATAGAGATACCTCTCCTAAATTGGTGCCCTCAAATGGAACTGTCATTTCGATTTCTTTTCCACAAGTTTCAGCACGCCTGGCGATCACCGTGTTGTTGGGACCGATCGCCCAAAATATAGTCGAATCATCATCAACGTACCTGATCTGCATTGTCGGAAAAGTTTGTGTTATGCATGAAGCTATTTGTCAGATGTTGAAAACCAACAGAAACTACATTAATACCTTAATTTCACAGCTACTAAGATAGTCATATTTGATACTTCCAGGAGTGCGTTGATAGAGATGTAGTCGAAGAATTCCTGTATTTTCATGGAGGATGAGATTGAAGGTCGAGTCCCAGTTTGGACTAGATCCGTTTCTGACCTCTGTTCTCCTCGTCAGTTCCTCAAGTTCGATCTCTACGAATGTCTGAAGCTCTTTGCCTTCAACTGGATCCTCTTGAGTAGAGGTGTTGGTTTGTTTCGTAGAAGCGCAGCCTTTCAAGCTATGACCAGAGAGTTTTGTTGCGGAGAGAACTGTGACATATAATATACCACCTACGGCTTTCTTGTGCAGGTCTTCGGGTGGCAAAGCAAGACACTGTCGACGTGGTTCTACCATCCTCTTGTTCATCGTTTCAGTCGCAAGTTTAACCTGTCAAATAACATATTCAACATGCGCTGAAATTGGAAACGTAGGAAGAATAGGAAAGATCCCGGTATGGCCGTATGGAGTTTATTAGTTACGGGACATACCAGCCATGACGAAACACCGGGTAGCTCCGTCGCAGGTAGAGACTGGCTGCCACCACTTCCAAAAGCAACACCGAGTCTCACCTCTGGAGTCGACAGAAATGAGTATGCAACAGCTTTCCCTTCTAATATTGGCATAAGAAGAAGCTGCACAAATGCAATTTATGTCATATGCCTGCTTGATGGGAATAGGATTATATATAATAAATATTGCTCACTTAGACGAATTTATTCGTTGCGTAAAGCTGATTATACAACAATCATGATACATAGTTACAAATACTTCAATTCGGCAATTGCACCATGCAACTCAAGTGTATTTTTAAATGATATTAAAATGTATTAGTTGTTTTCAATGAACAATATTAGTTGCTAGGATCTCTCGTGCAAGAAAAAATATATGAATGTCCTGCGATAATCACAAACCATATTTTCACTCCAGTAAATAAAAAACATGAGTCACTCTCCTGTAAAACAGTTTCATAGTATGAAATTTGTACCATTACAATCATTTATTGATACTATTACAATCATTTACTGATACCATAATCATATAATACTGTGATATCAGTTTATATGTGTAATGGTATCATTTTACGAATGTTATGGTATCAGTAAATGAATGTGATGATATTAATTTCATACTATAAAACTGTTTCACACTAAATTTTGTGAAAAAACATAGTATAAGACAAGAAAAAGAGGGATTGATGCATACATCACCCTTGATGTGGATGCTGTTTACAACGATTCGAGCTGTCCCCATCAATGGCATGGCCAACTTAGCAAACAACAATATATTCACATCGTCCGAGTCCCAGTCGAAACTCGTGTGCAAGATTTTCTGTTCCAGATGAAACCGAAAAAGGATTCAGGAAGATCATTATGTTAAACCTTTGAGGAGATCAAATAACAGACATTAGCAACAATTTATTGAAAACATGAACCAAAATTTGCATAACAAAATAAGTAAAATATATCAAACCTGATCACCTGAAGCTACCCAACGGGTTCCATGCAGCCCAAATAACGGCGGGCGTGAACCAAGAGAAAATTCTTGTAGCTCAATCTTTTCCTAGAGATGTAATATACAGTAATAATATTATTCACAAGTCCACACAAAATAATTTATTCACGGAAATTCGGGACTTACAACAAGCCTTGATTTCCGATGCTTCAACCGCCTCTGCATAATTATTACAAGTGAATAAGCAACATTTGACTAAAGATGCATCCGTGATATTCAATGGGTAAAAGACGAATGACAATAAAGATTATGGAGAATGAAATAGTTACCTCAACAATAGACGCAAAACGTGAAGAAAGCTTCGGGTTGATGTAATTCAACCAAACTTCAGTTAATAGCTTGTTCAGCCATTCACAGTGTTCCAAAGGGGTTACTGGCTGTAATTATATGAAGAATTAGAGTTATTTCCAAATGTAACAGACAAACACACGTTTGTAATGCAGATGAAATAAAGGAAACTCATACCGAATTGTGTAGTGTCACTTGCATCCATTTCTTTTTCAAGTCTTCCTCAATATTTCGTCGCTGATAACTTCCGTACTGCCAAGACACAAGTACAAGTCTGTAAACGTTCATTCTTAGTTACCATTGGAGATTTCATTTTCCATGAAAATAAATACGAAAGATCTGCACATCTAAATGAACTAGCTAACACGGCAATAATAATGAACTGTTTAGGTGAAGCTATCCAACTCATAGGGTACCATTCATGTCTAGACCTTCAGAAACATACACAATGTGATGCAATACATCACATAACCGTATCAATTTTGAGACGCAATTTTAGTTACTTATCCTCAACTTATGTCAAAGTATATAAGAAGCATTCTGGTAAAGTTAACTATTCTAGCATTCAAGAATTAAGCAAAAAGCTTCAACAAAGACTCGAAAGTCGAGCATTTCAAATTGGGCTTTCCCTCAAACACGGAAAATAATTTAGTAACACAACCCCAATCTCTAGGTAGCACTTGATCTTGAGAAACAACACGAAATGTACATGCCACGTGTATTAAGCTTTACAACACAAGTGAGTCCCAAATTCGATAAATTAACTCATTCCATCATTCTTACATCAAAGATCCAAGTAGACAACTAAAACCTAAATGTGAAACATCTTTTCCTCCCACCATATATCAAACAGAAAATCAAAATTCAAGTGCAAAAATCCAACCTATTCACAATTAGGCTCATACATCAATTCTCTGCCTTCAATTTTACTTCTTCAGACAAAATTTCATTAATTCACCCATTTCCCATTGTTACTATTAGAGAATTAATATAAATTAATTAATTTCACACGTTACTACATGTTCGAGCTTTTAGATTAGATGAAATTCATTCATGGTTCATTCCCGACATCCATCATTCTTACATCAAAGATCAAGTAGACAACCATATATCAAACAGAAAATCAAAATTCAAGTGCAAAAATCCAAGTTATTCACAATTGGGCTCATTCATCACATCCTTTCTTCCTTCATTTTTACTTCTTCAAACAAAATTTCAATAATTCTCTGATTTCCCATTATTACCCATTATTACTAGTAGAGAATTAATATAAATTAAATAATTTCACACCTCCCTGCAAGTTCGATCTTAATCACGTCCAAATCCTGGTTCAATTCCCACAGAAAACAACTCCACACATATTAAATTGTTCGTTCGTTATGCACTCAATTAGCCCCACTAATTAAGTCAAGATAACTAAACAGCGAGAGAAACAAAACAGCAACAAGAATATGCATCTCTTCATAATTCTAGTTCTAACAGCAAGATCATGACACATATTTCTAACCTAAAAAGGGGGGGGTGGGTGGATTGAAAGAAAAGAAAACCTGAATTGTAGCCCAGAGAGCAAAAGCAAGAAGAACCCAATTAGAGAGAGCGAAAAACCACTTTTCAACAACCCAAAGAAAAAGCAAAATGGGAATGACAAATGGAAGCAGAGGCTGCTCTTCAACCAACTTGTACCACGATTCCACTGCATCATTCAAGTCCCACAATTTCTTCTTTATTCTTCTCATCTTCTAATTTTTCACTCTTCACTCTTTTCTAAGACTGATCAAAGATTGCGCACACCTCTAAATCTTTAACAGGGAAGAGCAAAGATCAATTATCTAACTCATAGTGGCCAATAAATACACAATAATTAAACCGTTGAAGAAAAAAAGAGAGGGGTGGGCGGGGGGTCAAGAATCCTCTGCGTTCTTGTGGGTGTGTGTCTTCTCCTTTGGTAGGCCGAGAAAGAGGCAAAATGTAGTCCAAATCATTTGTCTGCAAATTAAGGGGAAAAAACGTGTGATGGTTTCTTGAATTTTCTTGATTATAAAATGTAGAAGTGGAGCTGCAAAGAAAATTCTTGGTCAACCGAGATGGTCGTTAGAAGCTATGCTAGATAAGAAAGGACTTTTGATGTAGTAATAAATATTACTCCATTTGAAGATCTGCAGATTGCACTTTGAAAATATTATTATTATTATTATTATTATTTTTGAAAAAAATTCTATCTCAAAGTGTTTGTAATTATTAAGTTAAATATTTACAATTGATTTTGGAGAAGTAATTAATACATACTTTTGGATTCTAAAGAATCAATTCTCACATTGGATACACAAATGTGCATCTCTGGAAAAAAAAAAAGATTATTTAAAAATTATTATTGAAGTGGTTTTTTTTGCATTTATATTGACCTTTTAGAATTACTTTATATCAAAACAATCTTTACTTTTCATTTAGTACAAAAGTTATCTAATACTCCCTTCGTCTCATACTCATTGTGATATTTACTGTTTGACACAAGTTTTAATGTAATAGTTGTTTAATAATATAGATTATTTTTTATGGAGGTAGGGTAAGTCTTTTCAACTTTAAATTGGGTTAGTGTGGGAAAAACAGTGGCATATGGTGTAATATTGTAGCGTTTGAGGGGAATACATAAAAGTTAAAAAAATTATTTTATCACCATTTAAGGATATGATGCAACGAGTACGGGACGAACTTTTTTGGCAAATGTCACAACAAGTATGAGACGGAAGGAGTATCACTTTTTATTTTTTCATAGAGTTTCAAAACACACATGAAGTGACATATTTTATTCATTCACACAAATCAATATTTTCTTTTGTTAGAGTATTAAAAGATATGTATACCCTTATTTAATACACTTAAGTCTATACCTAGAAATCCCTATTAAAAAAAAAAAAATTATACCTAGAAAAAATCATTAACAACAATTTATTAGGTACACTATTGGAACAAATATGACAAATGTACATTGATTTGTATATAGTGACACATAAAACGGACAAAAGTTAGGATAAAATGTTGGGACTCAGAGAGTATTGAGGAAATTTTGCACTCAAGTGTATTTTTAAACGATTATCTTTGTTTTCATTGAACATTCATTATTTTTACTAAACAATTATCGTTTATAATGATTTAATAATTATAATTATTCAGTATCCATCCGCTAGACTATGCACATTAGACTATAACTCTATTATTTCAACTAATTTTATTTCAGATTGGAACTTTTTTTATCCTGTGGTCCCTATCATTTGTCTGGTTTGTCTGGATTTTTGTTAACTACCAATAAGGAAACTGACAAGGAATCTCTGCTATCATGTATGTGAACTAGTATAAAATTCGTTGTCGAAATTTAAAAAACAATTTTATTTAAATATGTTCAAGATTAATTTATAATATAATCATAAGTTTTCTTAATAAAGTATTAAAAATAGTATATTAAAGGCTATCAAATTGTTTATTGCAGCACACTTATATAAATTTAGTATACAAACAAACCCAACATTTAATCCCAAATAATTGGGGTAGGTTACACAAAATAATAATAAAATCATGTTGGGTTGTGTGCAAATTTTTTTTATTAATAAAAACATATGATAAAAAATATATGAACATGATTTATGATATTAATCATTATTCAATTTCATGAATTCATTATTTAATTTTTAATACTTTTGATTAAATATTTAATTTAATTGATCAAATATTTGATATTTTAAATAATTTAAATAGTAAAAAAAAAATTAACAATTGTTGATACTCCTTACAAATAATGTGATAGCACTAATCTGAATTCTTCATATTCTTGATGATATTTTTAATATTTTTTCATATAAAACTTTGTCCATATTTATAAAAATTACTTTCTAGTACAAACATTAGAAATGTTACTCATTTGGAAGATGTGCAACGAAGTATTATTATGTGATATTGATTGATCTGAATCCTAGTGGAAGATGTGAGAGATCAAAGCAAGGGTGTGGTCATGGATATCGATTAATAAACCGGAATTCTTAAAAAGGATCCTTTCAAGAGTGGTTAAAGGCACCTGTGTAGACTTTAGTGGAGGATGAATGTTGTATGTAAGCATAAACTGTGTTGTTATTATGTCCAGTAGAATATGCCTTGTACTCTTTTCGGATTTTCTCAATAAAATTTTCTTTTATGATAAAAATAATAATAATAATAATAATAATAATAATAATTATAATTCATATTAGATGAAGTGTTGAAGAATTTTTGTAACGAAGAACAATAATTTATTCGAAATCCATTTATTGTATATTTTTCATTAATATGCTTGAACTTGTAATTATCATCACTCTTAATTAGCAAGTTTAATATAACTTTGGGAATGACAGAAATCCTAGTAATCCTTGAACAAATTTGAAATAAATAAAGTTCGGAATATCTTTAAACTCAATAGCATATTTTGTAAATAAAAAACTAATTAAGAATGACATAGTATCTATATCAAATTCATTAATTGCATATTTTGCATCAATATCTATACATGTTAATTTAGTAAATGTAAATTAATTATTTACTTTTAGACCAAATATAAGAATCAATCACATAAACATATTTAACTAGATGAAGCCTCACATATTACGTGCAATGTTCATTAAATAAATTTTACAATTTATATAATATGTAGTATTATATATATAATTTTTAGGAAAAATTTTGAAAAAATTACTATTAGGTACAATTTTGGAGCAAAAATAACTAGTAGATACAATGATTTTAAAAAATTACAATCCACTATAATCTATACCAAATTTATCCCTAATTAGATAAAACCCACTCATGCGTCTCTCTCTCTCTCACTTACATTCCTATTCTGCCTATTTCTCTCTTCCTCTCTCTCGCGTCTCAACCTCACCGCCCAATGCTCCCCACCACCCCAACGTCCACCGCCCACAGCCACACTATTTGGGTACAAAGATCATCGTAGCACTGCGAATCGAAGCCAAAAGTGCAGATCGACGATGGCTAGCACTCTAGGATGCAGATCGACCACACACGCCCTCAGTTCCTAGCCCAAGCAAGCGTCGCCGCCTCATTCCAGCGTAGCAGGCCACTGCAACCGCGACGGCGCACCCACCGCGATGGCTCCCTCTCTCTCCCGCCGCCGATGGTCGTGAGGGTTGTGGGGATATAAAGAAGGCATTGATGGTCGCGAGGGGGGCCAACCACGACGGCTGGAAATCTTTCCAACGCGGGCGATGGCTGCCAGAGCTCTCGACGGCACAAATTCGATTTCAGGTGAGTTTGTTATGTTTTGTTAGTTTCTCGTGAGTTTGTTGGTTTCTCGTATTTTTATTTCTTGATTTTTGGAATATTTTTGTGTTTTGTACAGATCCGATTTCTCTGTGAGTGAATCAACAAAATTATTCCACTCACTTGAAGTTAAATTTATCAACTATGCAATTTTTCTGGAGGAAGAAGAAGGCAACTGTATTGATTCTTGTATTTTTCGTAAATTTCTTTATGAAAGTTTGATTGTGATAAGCAAGGTGGTTTCCCAACTTTTGCAATCTGAAGTGATGTCGGCCACCCCGAGCCCTATGGCGTAGCCTTTATGCCCCCTCAGTCTAGATGCTCCTATCTCTCAGGAAGAGGCCTGCCTTCAGCGAGCCATGGAGGTGGAGGCAAACCAAGACACTGCTGCCGCTATGACAGAAGGACCCCATAACTCCCCTCCTACTCATTCCCAGTAATCTTTTTGAAACTATCCGCTTCTTTATGTATTTAAATTCTATTTTATGTATTTGTTTAGCACTTGAACTCTGTTCTCCCTTTGTTGAGAATTTTATACTTTCTTGAATTTTGTTGCTCCCTCTCTAGGAGCCTTTTTGGTTTTGAACCGACATGATCCTCATTCGCTGGGAGTTAATTTTCATAAGCAGTATCTATCTTCCCTTGCCGGGAATTAGTTTTTGACAAACATCTTATGTCCTCCCTTGCCAAGAGTTATGTGTGCATGCTTCTATCTTTAACCTCCTCATGCTTGATCTTTAATACATGTTTTCATAATTGTTATCCTCTAAACTATTGACTTCAATGTGTAGACTAGCTGTTGAGAATTTTTCTTTAGTCTCTAGCATAGATAGATAGTTGAACTCATAGGTTTAAAACCTAATTCCTGAGATTGTATCCTCCCTTGCTGGGAGTCGTGTGTGCATGTTTCTTATTTATACTTTTTCTTGTGCATGATTTTCAAACCATTAGCCTCTAAGTTGTCAGTTTGAATGCACCACTTAGATGTCAAGAACCTCTTCCCCACTGTAGCTTTGACATAACCCAATTTCTGAGATTCCTTTCCCATCTGCACAGGGTTTCCTTCAATCCTCCCACCCGCTGATAGGTTTAATTTCCTCTAAACCTGAATCCTTAGGTGTCTCTGATGTTTAATTTGAACTTTACAGGTTTAACTTCAATTTTCTTTATGAAGTTATCTCGTCTTCAACTTTCGTAGCCCCTGTCTGGGTTATTCAAACACTGTTTGTAGCTCAGAACGGCCACTTTGATTTTAAATCTCTAAACCCTTCCTAGGTTTAGTCAACCCTACCTATTACAGGTTTACTCTAGGCTTTCTCAAATCTATATTTCAGATGAATCTCTCAACCCTTTCTGGGTTTAAGTTTGGTAAGACCCTATCTATAGGTTTATCCTCACATCTCCGTTGTTATCCTTTGGCTTTAATTCCGAAAGCCTCGTTTTGGTTCAAACTAGCTAAACCGCCCTCTTCGTGGGTTTAACTTTGTGTTTGAGAAGCTATACTTAGCCTTTGATTATGTAAACCCCCTCTGGATATTCGGTTTAGTTAAACATTGTAGGTTTAACTTAGTTTTTCTCGAAGCTACCTCTTAGCATTTGATCAACCCTGTTTAGGTTTAGTTAAATACTATAGGTTTAACTTAGTTATTTCAAAGTTATCTCTTAGCTTTTACTCTAGGTTTTGGCTAGTTAAACCCTCTCTGCAAGTTTAAATTAGTGTTTTGAAACTATCTCTTAGCTTGCAACTCTTGTAACCCTCTCTGGGCTTTAGTTAAACCCTCACTGTAGGTTTAACTTAATTATTTCAAAGCTATCTCTTAGCTTTTATTCTGAAAACCTTCTCTAGGCTTTGGCTAGTTAAACATTTTCTGTTGGTTTAACTTTAGTGTTTAGAAGCTATCTCTTAGCTTGCAATTCTCGCAACCCTCTCTGGGTTCAGGTTAGTTAAACCCTCACTATAGATTTAACTTTAGTGTTTTGAAGCTATCTCTTAGCTTGCAATTCTCGCAACCCTCTCTGGGTTTAGATTAATTAAACCCTCACTGTAGGTTTAACTTAGTTGTTTCGAAGCTATCTCTTAGCTTTTATTCTGAAAACCTTCATTAGCTAGTTAAACCTTTTCTGTAGGTTTAACTTTAGTGATTTGATTGAATTCATCTTTGCGGATATTAATCATATTTGTTTTTTCTCATTACATGCTTTCTAGCAGTTTACTCGTTCATGGAAGTTATCAATTTTCATACAATCACCATGTTTCATAATGCAATTATATGAAGTATCACGCAATCATATCATCTCAATCGTAATCAACGATAAAGTAAACTGGCAAAGCTCATGAATAATGAAGAATGTTTTTCATTAATTGATAAACAAGGTTGTTCCATTGACCATAATCGATCAACGCAAGTCATAACTAACTTGGCCGGCCTCTTTAAAAAACCTCCCTACGGTAAAATCCAATGGGAAACCCGTAGGCAGGAAAAAAAAGCACTGGTGGAACCAAATTACATCAAACTCAAGAATTCAAATAGCGTAAATAAAACGACTCTAAAATAGAAAAAGAACCACCTACTTGCAGCGAGGTGGGTATTTCCTTCGAGTATAAAATCTCTTCAAGTGGAAGATATTCTGCAACTCGTAGGCCCTTCCTCTAAGGACTTTGATCACTTTGTAAGGCCCCTCCCACTTCGGATCCAGCTTTCCAATGTTTTTCAAGGCATCACCTGCCTTAACACCAGATCTCCTTCCTCAAACCTCCGGCTTATGACTTTCCGATCGTAGGCAGCTTTTACTTGGTTCTTGTATCTTTCAGCTTTTAAGTAAGCTATTTCTCTCTCTTCTTCCAACATATCCAAGTTTTCTCTCATTAGTTCCTCGTTCTTACCTTCCTAGTAGTGGGCTAGACGATGCGTTTCCATTCCCACCTCATAAGGTATTACTGCAGCTACCCCGTACACCAGGTAAAAAGGGGACTCTTCCGTTGGTTCTCTAGGGGTGGTTCGATAAGCCCACAGAACTGATTCTAGCTCATCTACCCACTTACCTCCAGCTTTATCCTGGCGGGCACGTATCCCATTTACGATCGTCCTGTTGGTGACCTCCATCTGTCCATTGGCTTGGGGGTGTGCCACCGAGGTGAACCTCTGAATGATCTTCAGATTATCACACCATTCTCGTACCATGGTTCCCATGAATTGGGTCCCATTGTCTTACACTAGGATCCTGGGTATGCCAAACTTGCAGCAGATTTATCTCCATAAAAATTTAATTATATTACCTTCCTCGATCCTCGCTAGAGGTACGGCTTCTACCCACTTGCTGAAGTAGTCCACTGCTACTACCAGAAACTTCTGTTGACCCACTACTAACAGAAATGGGCCCACTAGATCTATCCCCCACTTCGCAAAGGGACACGACGAATGCATGGCCCCCATCTCCTCTACAGGAAGGTGGATAAGACATCCATGCTTTTGACACTTCTCACATTTCTTTACCCAGTCTTTGGCATCCTGGTTCATGGTGGGCCAGAAATAACCGGTCCTCAAGACTTTCCGAACTATTGATCGAGCTCCTGCATGGTCAGCGCAACAGCCTTCATGTATATCTTTAATAATGTACCTCCCTTCTTGGGTGGATAAACACCTCAAATAAGGTTGCGTGAAAGACTGTCGATACATCCTATCTCCGATCATTGTGTATCGGATCCTCCATCTCTAAGCTTTCTTCCTATCTGGGCAACTCTCCGGGTTCTGCAACACTCGATAAATATTGGTTCTCCAATCATCTTCCGCTCCGATGACCCCTATTGAAGGAACCGTAGCTTCTGCTTCTGCAGTCACTAGGGTAATCTTGCCACCTCCCTGTAGTGTTGCTGAACTCGCCAGCTTAGACAAGCTATCTGTTCTGTAATTTTCTTCCCGAGGTATCTATTTGACCTCAAAAGAGTCAAATCTGCTCTACAGCTCCACTACTCGCTAGAGATAAGCTATCATCTTCTCATCTTTTGCTTCATACCCGCCTGTAACCTGCTGGGTTACCAGTTGGAAATCTAAAAATATGACCATTCGTCCTGCTCCCAGCTCCGCGGCTATCTTTGCTCCTTGAATTAAGGCCTCATACTCAACTCTGTTGTTCGAAGTAATAAATTCGAACCTCACTGCAACCTGCGTCTCCTGACCTTTTGGGTCGATAATCACAATCCCAGCTCCGTACCCTGCACGGATACGGACCCATCTACATAAACTCTCCACTCTCCTTCCTGCAGTGCATGTGTTCCTTCCTTAATGAAGTCAGATGAGGCTTGTTCTTTGATAGTCCTCCGTGGCTCAAAATCTACATCATACTCCCCCAGCTCGACGGCCCACTTGACCATCCTTCCTGAAAGATCAACTCTGTCAATTACCTATTTCATAAGATAATTAGTCCGAACAATGACCTTATGTGGCAAAAAATAAGGTCGTAGCCTCCGGGCCGTGACCACTATAGTCAGGGTTGTTTTCTCTATCTCCGTGTATCTTTCTTCTGCTCCTTGAATCAATTTACTAATATAGTAAACTGGTTTCTGGGTTGACCCCTCCTCCCTCACCAAGACCGAGCTAAGTGATACCCCACCTACAGAAAGGTAAATGTAGAGTGTCTCCCCTGGTACTGGCTTAGTCAACATAGGTAACTGGGCCAGATGTTGTTTGAGCACCTCAAATGCTTGCTGGCACTGCTCATGCCACTCGAATCTGGATCCCTTCCTCAAAATTCTAAAGAAGGGGTAACTCTTTTCTGCAGATCTGGCTATAAATTTGCTTAGTGTTGTAATCCTTCCGTTTAGTCTCTACAGCTCCTTGATATTAATGGGGGGCTGCATGTCGAGGACAGCTTTCACCTTGGCAGGGTTGACTTCAATACCCCGCTGGGTCACCATGTATCCAAGAAATTTTTCGAACCTCACTCCAAAAGAACACTTCGCTAGATTTAGCTTCATGTTGTTCAACCTTAACACCGAAAAAGCTTCCTCTAGGTCCGCAACATGTCCTTCTGCCTTCACACTTTTAACCAGCATATCATCTACATACACCTCCATATTTCTCCCCAACTGGTTCTTAAACATTTTATCAACCATTCTTTGATAGGTTGCTCCTGCATTTTTTAGTCCAAAAGGCATTCTGATATATCAAAAAGTTCCACTGGCGATAATGAAACTCACCTTAGGAATATCTGGAGAAAAGATTTGTATTTGATGGTAATATTGATAGGCGTCCATCATGCTTAGTAACTCAAACCCGAAGGTAGAATCAACCAACTGGTTAATTTGGGTTAACAGATATAGCTCGATCATCATCAGCTACTCCTCAGCTCTTATTCTCGGGGGATCAGCTTCTTCCATACATCTTTTGGATTCTCGATCAATCTCTTTGTCTCTTTTCAAGCCTTGGTGCAGTTCTTTATCAGCTATCTTTACTGCCTCCATGTAACATTTCCTGGACTGCAGCTGGTCACCAGCTACTTCACCCACCTCATCATTCACTCGAAACTTGAGTTTTATGTGGTACGTTGATATGACCACCAGGAATAAATTTAATATTGGCCTACCAAAGATCATGTTATAAGATGATGGTACATCGACTATCAAAAAATTAGCCATTACCACTCTCCTCCGTGGAGCTTCGCCAAGCCCCACCTGGAGGGTTACCTGTCCTAGGGGGTGCACTGCCCCTCCTGTAAATCCATACAACGTTGTGTCAATCGACTGCACTTTTGCATTCAGATTCATTTTCTTGAAACAGTCCAAAAGAATGATATCTGCTAAACTCTCCGTATCTACGAAGATCCTCACGACGGTGTATCCTGCTACATCCGTAGTGATGACTAAAGTATCACTATGGGCTCTCTTCTTGAGTCCTCCGTCCTCTGGACGGAAGTGGATTCGAGGTGTCTGGCCCATCTCTTTCTGATCCACCTCGCTCAACATCTCTCCCACCTCTCTTCTCAGGGTCTTCTCTCTAATTTTGCGTGCATGGAACGAGTCTCTCTCAGCTGGACCTCCAACTATCATCTGGATTAGCCCTCTCTTCTGGGAGGGCCTTTCCTCCTGCCTCCCTTTGATCATCCTTCCCTTCTCTTCAGTTTTATCATCAACTTCCTTTCTTTTTTATCCCCTGGAATTGACCCGATCCCTATAAATAAATTCTTTAAGATGACCTACTTGGATCATCCTTTCAATCTCATGACACAAGTGGAAACAATTATTAGTGTCATGCCCATATTCATTATGGAAACGATAAAATTTATCTGATTTTGGCTTCATCGGCCCTCTGGATCGCGACCATGGGAACTTCATCTCTGGGTGGTCGGATGCTACTTCTAAAAGCTCCTCTGGCTCCAGCTTCAGCGGGGTGTATTTTTCAAACCTGGAGCGAGGTCCAGATTTCGTTGTCTTTTCAGGCTCTGTCATTGGGCTTTTCTTTATGGACTCTTTCTTTTTCTCAGGTCCACCTAGCTTGACCTCTGCTCTCTTCGCTTTCCTTACCTCCTTCAGCGTGACGTACTTCTCTACCCTCCTCAGCAGCTCATCAAATGTTTGAATTGGATTTTTCGCCAGGTAAGAGAACAGGTCTCCATCTCGGAGGTTGCTAGTAAAAACATTGATTTTGACTTCTGGGGTGGCAGTTGGAACCTCCAGTGTCGCCTGATTGAATCTCTTCATGAAGGCCCGCAAGCTCTTAATTTCTCCCTGCTTCATGTTACCACGCCAACGTAGCTCTAGGTTGTCTCCTTGCGCTGG
This sequence comes from Paraleonurus japonicus, assembly GCA_030762865.1. Lineage (NCBI taxonomy): Eukaryota > Viridiplantae > Streptophyta > Magnoliopsida > Lamiales > Lamiaceae > Paraleonurus > Paraleonurus japonicus. The sequence goes on along the minus strand of CM061057.1, from coordinate 26,587,161 downwards.
CGAACTGGTGCAGGAACAGCTCTCCGAACTCCTTGAAAGACCCGATGGAGTTGGGCTCCAGTTGGCTGAACCACTGCTAGGTGGCCTTGGACAGAGTGGTTAGGAAAACCCTGCATTTTACGCCCTCCCTATATCGATGGAGGAGGGCCAAATTTTCGAATCTCACCAAGTGATCGTAGGGGTCAGTTGTGCCATCATATTCATAATTAAGAGGTTTAAAATTACTAGACAACTCATCTTGTAAAATGCTCTCAGTAAATTAACAACCTGTAACCGGTCGGGGTACACTAGCCCGATTTTCCATTTGGTGCTTCATGTTGTCCATCTGCTTCTTCAAGGATCTGATCTGATCCTTCATAGCATCCGACTGGGTATCTCCCGTACCCTCTTCCTCGTCCTCTATTTTACTCCCTTGCTGCTTGGGAGCTGTCTCCTTCCCCCGTGCAGCTTCTTCAGCACTAACGTCCCTTGCTTGTGAAACTGTAGACCTTCTTTCTTGGATTCCTTCAGCTCCCAGGACCTCTTCCTGGTATCTGAACTCCTCCTCTTTTCTTCGCTCTTCTTGATACTCATCCTGTCTTCTTGATTGGAGTGAATTGATACATGTTTTTAGGGCTATTTTTAGTGCAAAAAGTGAGCTAAAGTATGATTTTTGTGCCTAAATGTGAAAAGTATCACTCTTTTGCCTAAAAAGTATTACTTTGAGAGGTTTTGATGTATTTCGCCCGTTTTGCAGGTAAATCGGTGGAATTTTGCCAAACCGAGAGTACCGGTATTCTTAGAATGAAAAGACGAACATACGGGACGAAAACGGGGGTCGGGCCCGGAGCCCTTCTCGATAAAAATTCCCTGATCTCGAGTTCGAGTCGAGGGTGCACAGACCTCGACTCGAGGTTCATGCTGGAGGGAAATAATTTCAAAAAGTTGGCAAGCTCGACTCGAGGGAGGAGCCTCGAGTCGAGGGGGACGAAAATTGCAGCGAGCTCGACTCGAGGGCTAGGCCTCGACTCGAGGCTGGAGAGAATTTTAAAGAAACGTGTTAGCGACTTTAGGCCTCGACTCGAGGGCCTGAACCTCGACTCGAGGAGTGCCCAAAACCGAAAAATTCAGTTTTTAAGCCATGGGAAGCCAAAACAGAGGGGGAGTTGATTCTAGCAGTTGAGAGCAGTTTCTAGGAGTTCCTTGGAGCGAATTTTACATTTTGTAGCTTGAATTTACTTGTAATTGCACTAGATTGTTAGAATTGAGATAGATTCCACATTTAGATCATTAGATTAGTAGATTGGTGATTGTAATTGAAGTTTGCAGCTGAGAATTGAGAAGAAGTGAAATTGAATTGAAGCATTGTACAAGATTAATCATTCTTATTTTTGCCTATTGAAGCTTAATTGGTGATGTTCTTAACCTTTGATCTCTTTAATTCATTGCTTGTAGTGATTAGATTTTCAATTGCTTTCTTAGATTTTCTAGCCATGGTTTTTGCTTGTAGCACCATGGGCTAATAGCCTTGTGCTTGGGATAATTGAAATTAGGGATGAAGTGATTGCCTCATGCTATGATTGTTGATAAGTGTGATCAATTGAATTAGATTGCTTCCCAATTGTGATTCTTAATTGTGCTTCATGAAAAATTGTCTCTTTTGATTAATGGTTGATCACCCTAGCAATAGGCGAGAGTTGAGCTAACGTGATTAGGTGTTAATCGGGTTTCAATTTTGCATGATTGTATGAATTGGGGACTTCTACATTGAGAGATGGGAAGAACTAAGGATACTCACATTAGGCATTGTGATATTAATGGAGTGATTAATTTCATGATGGTTTATGCTTTTTAATTTGATTGATTTGCATTTGGATACAATCATAGCTTGTTAATCATGGATTCCTTGATGGAGATTATCCCTTGCATCCAATTCCCTCATTGAATTTAGTCTATTTGATCTTGCATTCTAAGTGTTTGATAAATTATTTGCATAATCTTGCCATTCAATTTCTTGCAATTTGTAGTGATTTAGTCCAAGAGTTTGTTGCAACTTTAGCCATTTAGAACTCTTATCCTTGAATTTCGTTTGCATACTTTCTCCCTTGGGTTCGATATTTTTGTTGATTGGTCTTAATAACTCTTACCCTATACATTCCAATCAAATGGCGCCGTTGCCGAGGAGTTAGTTTTTGCGCCAATAAGTGAGATTCGAGGATTGTTTGAAGTGGCTATTTGTTGTTTTTATTTTTGTTTTTGTTGATTTTATTGGTGAGAAGTTGATACTTGGATTTGTGGCATTGTAGGTGCATGCGAACAAGATCAAGTGGTGTTCCACCCTTGCCACTAAATCCGGAAATTGAGGCTACGTTGAGAAGAAATCGTGTGAGGCAGCGAAGGGAAGATATGGAAGGAGAAGATCAACGGAATGAGGAGAGAGGGGGTGGTGAACCACAAGTTGAGGAGTTGAATAGACATGGAGAGGGAAGAGTAGACAATGGAGGTCATGGGAACAATTTTAATGCTCAAGATAACCCTTTATTTCAAGGGATGCCACCACAACACTTTCCTTACCAAAATCCATACCCTTATCCTCCACAAGTCCATCAATACCCATATTATCCACCTTATCCACCATACTTCCCTCAAATGCCTTACATGAATGAGCCACGATACCATGAGCCACCCCACATTCCAAATGCCCAACCACAACCACAACCTATGAATGAACTACCACCTCAAGGGAGGCCATTGAGAGAGTTTTTTGAGCCACAACCTAGAGAGCACTACGATGGGATAGCAAGGCCGAGAATAGAAGCCAACAATTTTGAGATAAGTCCCGCTTTGGTGAGGATGCTTAGAGAGAGACAATTCGAAGGCAAGGACGAAGATGAATGTCCACATCAACATATGGCACAATTCTTAGAGATTTCGGACACTACAAAATACCATGGGGTACCCGAAGATGCAAAGAAGCTTAGGCTTTTCTCCTTCACTCTTACGGGGAGAGCCAAAGCTTGGCTCAATTCTATTCCGCCCGGAACCGTACGTACATGGGAGGACCTTAGCAAAAGATTCTTGATGAAATTCTATCCGCCATCCAAGACGGTGCAAGCAAAGGAAGCTATTTCTCACTTTCGGCAAAAGAATGGAGAGACTATTCCGGAAGCATGGGAGAGGTATGGTATGCTACTCATCAATTGTCCGCAACATGGTTTTTCCGATGAGCAAACCATTATGTATTTCTATACCGGCCTCAATGATTCCGATAGAGCTTTCTTGAATGCTTGTGCCAATGGGTCAATTTGGTCCAAGTCGGTGATAGAAATGAAACAAATTATGGAAAATATTGCTCAAGATTCATTTCAAGCAAGTGTTAGTAGGGGGAACCACCATCGGGTGTCTCAAGTGGAGGAAATGGAGAGTATGAAGTCTATGATGATGGCCATGATGGACAAGATTGGAGCTCTTACCGTGTCACAACAAGGGGGAAATCCTCCACCACATGCTCAAGTTGATAGTTTTCAAAGCTTAATGCCTATGGAAGAAGTGAACTATATGGGGAGGCCTCCATTCCAAGGAGGCTATCAAGGAGGAAACTATCAAGGGAACTATCAAGGAGGAAGGCCTTACCAAATGTCTTACCAAAATAGGCCACAAGGAAGCTATCAACCTCAACCGCAAGCTCCATTTAATGGGAATACATGGAGGAGACACGAAAATTTTTCATATGCCAATCCGAGAGCCACCGTTCAATTTCCTCCCGGATTTGATCCGGGTGCAAAGGCTCCAAACAATGAAGGAAAGGCTACAACGGAGGAAATTTTGGGGATGATAATGAAGAAGTTGGAGGCGAATGATTCAATATTCAAGACCATTGAACACCAAGTGGGATAATTAGCCACAACGGTTGGGAAGCTTTCTTCTACGGTGGATCACATGCAAAACAAGGGGAAGTATCCATCTACCACCGAGCCTAATCCAAAGGAGTTTTGTAGTGCTATTCAACTAAGGAGTGGTGTTAGCTATGAAGGCCCAAAGATGCCTAAAGATGGGGATGTTGAAAAAGAGGTGGTGAAAGAGGAAGAAGTTATTGAAGAAAATGTGGTTGTGGAGAAAGAAGAGGCAAGTGAAGAGCAGCAAGAAGAGAGTCCAAGAAAAAAGAAGAGAAGTCCAAAAAAGGTGCATGGGGAGTGCCGATGAAAGCTAAGCCGGTTCCCTTTCCTCAAAGACTTGTGAGTAAGAAGCTTGATGAGGAGTTTGGTAAGTTTTTAAAGGTTTTTAAAAGCTTGCATGTTGATATTCCACTATTGGATGCCCTTGAACAAATACCCCACTACAAGAAGTTCTTGAAGGAGATTATGGCTAAGAAGAGGAGTTGGGATAAAAAGGGTATGCTCAAGCTAGTAGAGGAGTGCAAGGAGATCTTGGAAAGACACTTACCACAAAAGAGAAAGGATCCGGGGAGCTTTATAATTCCATGTGAGATTGGTGAGAGTGGGAACCTCAAAGGCTTGTGTGATTTGGGAGCTAGTATAAATGTCATGCCTTTGTCCGTGTTTGAGAAGTTGGAGCTAGGAGAGGTGACTCCTACAAATATAAATCTTCAATTGGCGGATCAATCATATGCTCAACCATTTGGGATCATTGAAGATGTATTAGTAGGAGTTGGCAAGTTCATCTTCCCGGTTGATTTTATTGTTCTTGACATGAAGGAAGAACTTGAGGCACCTATCATACTTGGTAGACCTTTCCTTGCAACCGGAAAAGCCATTGTGAATGTTGAAAAGGGAGCTCACGTTGAGCTTTAATGGCGAAGAAGTGACATTTTCTAGAGCTCCAATGGAAGAAGTTGCTCAAAGCAAGATGGAGAAGAAGAAATGTGGCTACATAGAGATCATTGATTTGTGCCCTTCAATTGATAGGGATGATTCTCCACCTTCTACTTCTTCTAAGTCTTTAATTAATGAGCATTTTATTCCTTCTTGTAATATGATTTCTAATAATTCTTGTGTTTCTCTTGATGATTTTAGGAAAGAGAAGGCTCTTCATGTATCTTTGCTTGATCCGGGAGATAGGAAGAAAAAAAAGGAGTGAAGGAAGTGACCAAACTTGAGCAATGCTCAAGTTTGGGGTGTTAGCAGAAAGGAAGCCACCACTTGAGAAGAAAGTTGAAAATTTTGTGGTTGGAGATCAAGTGGTATGGAGGGAGTCAAATTGGATGAGACTACTAGGAGTAGAAAGACTCAAAGAGGTGTTGAAAGTGAAGGAGATCAAAGAAGAAGGAAAACTCCTAGTGGAAGACGAAATGGGATGTTGTCTATTGACAAAGGAGATTTTGGTTAGGCACAAGGACCCTTCCACCCCAAAAAGAAGTGCCTAACATTCTTGTAGAAGAAAGGGAAGTATGAACTCTTAGAGTTCCGTCCGGCAAAGGACGTTAAACCTAGCGCTAGATGGGAGGCAACCCATCCTTTCTTGCTTTTGTGTGTTTGTTTCATTTTGTTGCTTTGAATAATTGGGTCTTTTTGATCCTTGTAGGTTGTGAGATTCGCTTGGAACTTGAGGAGCTCTATGCATGCTTGAAGAAAAAAATGGAGTTTAAAGGCTTATTGGTACAACACTTCCTTTCAAACTTAGACTTGTCTAAGTTTGGGGGAGGTGTTTTTCTTCCCTTCTCTAATTCTTTTGTGCTCTTCTATGATTTTGGGGATGGATGAGCTTATTGCTTAATGATGATGATGATATAATTGTGTTTTGGCTACCTTGTATATTTTGAGCTTGATTTGTCTTGAACTTAATAATGGATTATTTGACATATTTTTGAGTATCATCTTGATATAGTGAGTATGTTTGAGATTATGTACATGAGCATTTGTGCTTGAGTTGTAAGACTAGTTTGAATTTGTTATGATTATTAGTAGATGTGTAGCTTGATGCTAGTTGCTTGATTAATTATGTGAAGATGAATGTGATTGAAAATTCTTGATTCATTGCTCAATTTAAGCCCGTGAGCTTTTGTGCCTTAATAATCGTACATCTTATACGGTTGATATTAATCCTTTGTGAGTGCATCATTCATGATTTGTATGCTAGAACTTACCACTAGACTTGTGGATATTGATCTTTGTGTGATGTTTTGAAAATGATAAGAGGCCATGTTTGGAATGATAAGTTACTTTGCCAAATACTTTCCTACCAAATACATTTGATTTCCTTAGTGAGCCATGTTGAGCCTATGATCCGTATTCTTTGGCGAGCCAAGTGAAATTGAAACCATTTAGCCTATTTTGATGAGCCTTTATTGTCCTATGATTAGTTGAGCTTGAATGTTGGCTAATGATGGTGATTTGATTGCTAAGTGTGGGAAGATGATGAGCAAAGTGATGAATGAAGCATAAAAGAAAAGAAAGGTTGTGAAAGATTGAATTGAAAAGAAAATGCATGAAAAGAAAGATTCAATTTGTGAGCTTAAAAAGAGAAAGCTCAAATGAATGGTGGAGTGATCCTTGAAGTTCAATAGAAAGAGTGTTGCTAGATGAAAGTGAAGAGATGTGCATTGTATTGATTAGCTTACATTCAAGTCTCTACTACTTAGTCACTCTTATCCAAAAACATCCCACCTTTCCAAAGAGCCTACATTACAACCTAGAAGAAAGACCTCTTTGATTCTTGATTGATCACAAATGATTTTGATTGAGATTAAGTCTTGTGGCAAGCATATGGTGTACTTATTTGTGAATTGATGATTGAGTGCTTTAAACCTTGATACACTTGAGTGAAGAGTGAAACACTCCATGGAAGGAGCAATGTGTTGAGTATTAGATTGAGCATTTGTTTGAGCATGATTTGTCTTGATGGCTAGTGGATAGTTGCATTGATACAAGTGATCATTGATGAGTTCGATTGTCTTATTTTTCGTCTATGATGCCATGTGACATAATTGCAATCAATTCACTCCTTTGTTCTTAGTTTCTACGTTGCTCGAGGACGAGCAACAATTCAAGTTTGGGGGTATGATTGGAGTGAATTGATACATGTTTTTAGGGCTATTTTTAGTGCAAAAAGTGAGCTAAAGTATGATTTTTGTGCCTAAATGTGAAAAGTATCACTCTTTTGCCTAAAAAGTATTACTTTGAGAGGTTTTGATGTATTTCGCCCGTTTTGCAGGTAAATCGGTGGAATTTTGCCAAACCGAGAGTACCGGTATTCTTAGAATGAAAAGACGAACATACGGGACGAAAACGGGGGTCGGGCCCGGAGCCCTTCTCGATAAAAATTCCCTGATCTCGAGTTCGAGTCGAGGGTGCACAGACCTCGACTCGAGGTTCATGCTGGAGGGAAATAATTTCAAAAAGTTGGCAAGCTCGACTCGAGGGAGGAGCCTCGAGTCGAGGGGGACGAAAATTGCAGCGAGCTCGACTCGAGGGCTAGGCCTCGACTCGAGGCTGGAGAGAATTTTAAAGAAACGTGTTAACGACTTTAGGCCTCGACTCGAGGGCCTGAACCTCGACTCGAGGAGTGCCCAAAACCGAAAAATTCAGTTTTTAAGCCATGGGAAGCCAAAACAGAGGGGGAGTTGATTCTAGCAGTTGAGAGCAGTTTCTAGGAGTTCCTTGGAGCGAATTTTACATTTTGTAGCTTGAATTTACTTGTAATTGCACTAGATTGTTAGAATTGAGATAGATTCCACATTTAGATCATTAGATTAGTAGATTGGTGATTGTAATTGAAGTTTGCAGCTGAGAATTGAGAAGAAGTGAAATTGAATTGAAGCATTGTACAAGATTAATCATTCTTATTTTTGCCTATTGAAGCTTAATTGGTGATGTTCTTAACCTTTGATCTCTTTAATTCATTGCTTGTAGTGATTAGATTTTCAATTGCTTTCTTAGATTTTCTAGCCATGGTTTTTGCTTGTAGCACCATGGGCTAATAGCCTTGTGCTTGGGATAATTGAAATTAGGGATGAAGTGATTGCCTCATGCTATGATTGTTGATAAGTGTGATCAATTGAATTAGATTGCTTCCCAATTGTGATTCTTAATTGTGCTTCATGAAAAATTGTCTCTTTTGATTAATGGTTGATCACCCTAGCAATAGGCGAGAGTTGAGCTAACGTGATTAGGTGTTAATCGGGTTTCAATTTTGCATGATTGTATGAATTGGGGACTTCTACATTGAGAGATGGGAAGAACTAAGGATACTCACATTAGGCATTGTGATATTAATGGAGTGATTAATTTCATGATGGTTTATGCTTTTTAATTTGATTGATTTGCATTTGGATACAATCATAGCTTGTTAATCATGGATTCCTTGATGGAGATTATCCCTTGCATCCAATTCCCTCATTGAATTTAGTCTATTTGATCTTGCATTCTAAGTGTTTGATAAATTGTTTGCATAATCTTGCCATTCAATTTCTTGCAATTTGTAGTGATTTAGTCCAAGAGTTTGTTGCAACTTTAGCCATTTAGAACTCTTATCCTTGAATTTCGTTTGCATACTTTCTCCCTTGGGTTCGATATTTTTGTTGATTGGTCTTAATAACTCTTACCCTATACACTCCAATCAGGGGTACACTAGCCCGATTTTCCATTTGGTGCTTCATGTTGTCCATCTGCTTCTTCAAGGATCTGATCTGATCCTTCATAGCATCCGACTGGGTATCTCCCGTACCCTCTTCCTCGTCCTCTATTTTACTCCCTTGCTGCTTGGGAGTTGTCTCCTTCCCCCGTGCAGCTTCTTCAGCACTAACGTCCCTTGCTTGTGAAACTGTAGACCTTCTTTCTTGGATTCCTTCAGCTCCCAGGACCTCTTCCTGGTATCTGAACTCCTCCTCTCTTCTTCGCTCTTCTTGATACTCATCCTGTCTACTTCCCCCAGGCTGGGATCGAGCAGGTAGGTTTCTTGGTCCTGCTTCTCCGGTTCTCCTTATAGGTGGGGCTCCTCCCCTCTCTGTCATTGCTCTAGCTACAACTCTGGCTATCATATCATCCAGCTGCTCCTGAGTGAGGGCGATGGTGGCAGCTGGTGCTGGCATCATCTGAGGTGCCCCCCTCGACGGAGTACTGGTATTTCCTGGAACTCTAGCTAGGGGGATTCCCTCTGGAATCACAGAAGAAGAAGTAGGTAGGTAGGTTACCTTTTCTCTCCCTAACAGCAACTCCTACTCCGGGGTGACGCTGACCAGGAGTTGAGTTGTCATCTCGAGCCACCGTAACGAGTGGTGGACCTCCACTATTGGGAAGGACCGGTGGTGCCACAGGGTTGGGTGCAGCTTCGCCTTGAGTAGGATTTAAAGGGGTCGTCCTTCCCCGGGTCGGTACCAATACAATCAGTCTCATCGGTGTATGCTCACTAGTCATGCTTTCTTTCAGATGATAGAAAAGAAGTTGAAACTCACGTCTCAGATCTTCTTTCCCACAGACGGCACCAAATGATGCGTGAAAACTAACCTGGTATTTTCCCACCTGGGATAATGTCGGGTTCAGCTGGGTAATTCCACGTAATCACCTTCTTCACGAGTAGATAAACCTGCAAAAGCACGCCGGAGGGTTCTCTGGCGTAGGCACTACGACGCTCAAGTCAGATAATCGGAAAACTCTTAAGAAAAGTGTATTCAATTACTCAAGCAATTAATTCGTAATCATCATTTACCTTTTGTTTTACCTTTATATGCGTAAAAACCATAACTACAGTTACTCATTCTCAGCTGGTTAATTATCGTGGGCATCCCACTCCTGATCGTGATTTCTCCCTTCTCTGAAGAACCGTAAGCCTCTTTTTCCCTCACTGAGACTTGGTTAAAGCTCTAGGATCCCAAGAATATTCTTTTCTTGGGCCCTAATCTCCTTAGATATCTCAACTACTCCATTTGGTTCAGTGTTTACTCCCAAATATGGAGATATGGGCTCGAAGGCCCCATCTCCGAGGTCTGTTCCCCATTTGGGCCCGCAGCCCACCTGCAGTGTATTGGGCCTTCGGCCCAACTGCCATCGAGATGGGTTATTTCCTGACTTAGTCTCACGCCCTGAGGGAAACAAGCTATGCTTATTCTGGGCCAAATTTTATTTGGGCCTCGTCTCTATTTGGGCCGGGCATATTTTCCCGTATCAATGTTGAAAGGGAATATTGAAATACTAAAACTGCCAAGAGATCGCCACATCATCAACATTAAATATGAAACAGTAATAGGAAATATATATACATATATATAAATTTAAATTTCAACACAAATATTCTCTATAAATTTTCAACCAAATATTTTTCTGGTGTTAGGATGCAATTTTTATAGTAAAAAAAAAAAACGATTGAAAAGCATTCAATAAAAAATATCAATTAAGTTCATATAACGAAAAAAATATTATTTGTTTAATAAAAGTATTAATATTTTTTAATTACAATCTAATATTTTTCGTTGTATGAATTAATATTAATTTTCATTATATCTTTCGGCTTATTATGTGGGTTTTTCTATAATCCATTAAAATATGAGTCAAATTTTAATCAAAATTACATTAATTGCACGCTTCAGTTGGTGTGTTGTATAATTTTATCACATATATACATATGCACGTACATTTTTGTATGAAACGGCCAATAATGAATTATTATAAATCACAACGTTAGTATAAATATATTATTTGTACTTATTACCATGTACAAGTAATTTGTGTTAATATTGACTAGTACTGATCCGTAACCGTGCTTCGCACGGTTGTATAATAAATAGTTTATTTTGTATTTTTAATAATATTATTATTTTATTATAAAATTTAATCAATAATACAATAATTAATGTGTGACAAATCAAGAAATCATAAAACAAACATAAAATTTTTAGATAATAAAATTTTTATTTAACAAATATCTCAAAAGTTAAAGGTTTAAAAAAAAAAAACCTCATTGAATATGACATTCTGTCTTATTACAATTATTATCATCACTGTTACACAATAAGATCTTCAAACCAGCTCGATTAGTAATCCTTGAAATTGCAACATGCAGTTGACCATGACTGAAAACCGGTTTCTTAAAAAATATCCGACGTGAGAGAATGATTATCCTTGACTTTTATTGATTGACATAGCATATGATATAATTAATGGAAATTGTCAATTTAAAGGGCAACCTTGCATTCGATTAGTAATCCTTGAAATTGCAACATGCAGTTGACTATGACTGAAAACCGGTTTCTTCAAAAATATCCGACGTGAGAGAATGATTGTCCTTGACTTTTATAGATTGACATAACTTATGATATAATTAATGGAAATTGTCAATTTAAAGGGCAACCTTGCATTCGAAGGATTTAATGTTTGTCTTGGTATTAAAACCAATTCACCAGCACTGCTACCAGTCAAAATCATTTCTTCAATTATTTTATCTCTCAATCGTGTAATCACCAACCTAATATTAAAATAAATAATTAAAAATTGACAGAAATATTAAATATATTATTGTTAACAAATATTGTTGGTCCTGAGTTTGAGTCTTCTAGAGATAATCTAGAAGGGGATTGAATAGATTAACTAAAATTCTTCGAATTTCATATTAACTATTCAAAGTTATCTTCTAAATCACTTAGATTTCACAGCGGAAAACTTTTAAGCTCAACCTTTTAGAAAATGGATCTTTGATTTTTGATATGATTATGAACAGTAAGAGCAAATTAATAAACTAAAATCGAAAGTGCAGAAAATAAGAACACTGATATATAGTGGTTCGAATTTGAACAATCTTACATCCACTCTTGTTTCACAACTTGTGAAAGAGACTCCACAAGCTCACTTACTTTCTTACTTACTTACAGTTTACAATTACAATGAATCTTCATGCCTTCTATGCTTTCTCACTAATTCTGGAATTTGGCTTTTGAAGATATGAAGAAAGTGTTCTACAAACACTTTGAACTTGATGAAATACTTCTAAGATCTAAGAATACACTTTTCGCTCAAATGCTCTCTTGAATGCAAAGTTACAAGTGAATCTAAATTATAATTTTAATCCTATATATATGAGAACTTGACAGTTGCAACCGAATTGATGATTCCTGAATTTGTTATAACGAACTAACTCCTTCTTGGTTTGTTCAAACCGTTTCTTGAGTAGTTGCAACCGTTTATGTTATTAAGTTGTAACCACTTCTTGAAATTTTTAACTCTTCTTTCATCATCTGCATCTTGATTCTTCAGATGAGTTGTCCTCGTCTGATCTTTGTCACGCCTTTCTTATTCTATTCAGCTTGTCTTGATCTTCTCAAGGATGTAGTCGTCTGATTCTTTTCCTCGTCTTATTCTTGACTTTGTCTGCCTTGACTCATCGTCTGAACTTCTATACTTAGTCTAACTATTACAAGATGTCTATCACTTACTACATCAGCTCTCTATACAATATTTCTCAGTTGGTCATCTTATTTTACTACTCATCTTAACTTCATCAAAACTACATTTTTGTCCTAACAAATATAATTATAAATCTTAACACAACTATAAATAAATAACATTAATAAAAAAATTTACCTCGTTCTATTACATAACCCCTTCAAATAATCAATATTCCTCAACAACATTACTGGCATACTAATTTTCAAACTGATTTCATGATCAGGCACACCAGAGCATTTTAGAGTGTTCAAAAATTTTGGAGTATTGACATCAGAATTTGAATCTGACATGCATGATCTATCAGAACTAAAGTAAGTACGTTCATCTTTAGAATTTAGAGTCATCATGTAATCATTTACTGATTTTATGACATCAAGTGTTAGTGTAAGGATAGACCTCTCTTGCAAGTAATTATAATCATTCAACTTATACCGAAAATCAGGTTAAACCTTATTCACTATTGTCTCAATCGGACCATCATCACAATACAACAAAAGATCAATTGAGATCTCTAATTCTGATCCATAATCAGTCTCTACTCCAATAAGTCCATCACCAACACTTGCAACCCAACCAGATAATTGCTCAAATCATTATGTCTGCACTATACTCTACATTATGTAACCTCATATTTCTAGCTAATCGAAGAACAGTGCAGAAATTCCATAAATGAGAAAAATTGATGGTCGCTCTTACAATGTCCTGTTGTTTTCCTTTAGGTATAATGGGCAAGATTTACCGAAAATCACTTCTAAAAACAACAGTCTTCCCACCAAATGGTATTTTTAAACGTGACAAATCATTCAATTACATTATGTCCCTTAAAGAAGTATCAAATGCTTTAATACAATTCCTCTGAATTTTGCGAATTAGCTGACTTTGGTATTTAAATATAATACTACTTTTGTGTATTTTTAGTGTGTGAGATTAACCAATTAGTATTAGATTCATGGTTTAATAGTGAATTGAAAAGTTATAGGACTTATTCATGAAGATTGTGTAATGAGACATTGTTAAGAAAATTGTTAAAAATTATAAAATATTTGCTATAAAATACACTTGAATTTTTGTAGCAAGAAAAATTACTTTATTATACAAATTGAAGTATTTAAAAATTTAATCGTTGGATTTTAAATATAAGTTAAAGTTCTTTTTTTCAAAAAATACAGTATACATACCTCTATTCATGAAACATAAAAAAAAATAATACTAATTAAGTATATTTTAAATATGTGAGACTAACCAAATATTATTAGAATCATTGTTTAATGGTGAATTGAAATTTATGGTGGGTTAATTGCATGTTTGGTCCCATGAGAAATTTATTTTACGATTTTGGCCATTTTTCGTCACTTTTGGTCCATAGTTATTTTAGTCTTCAAATTTTTCACATAGTTGTTTCTAGTTATTCGCAAAAATTCATTTTTATATATTCAATATGAGTTATAGTCCTTTTTTTCAATAAATATAATAAAAGTATCTCTATTCATGTAACATATAAATTTAATACTAGTTTTGTGTATTGTTAATGTATGAGATTAATCAATTGTTATTAGAACCATTGTTTAATGGTGAATTGAAAAGTTATAGGACTTATTCATAAAGATTGAGTAATGAGACATTGTTACATATAATTATTAAAAATTATAAGATGTTTGCTATAAAATACACATGAATTGTTGTAGTAAGAAAAATTATTGTATTATACTTATTGAAGTATTTAAAAATTTCATCTTTGTGTTTTAAATATAAGTTACAGTCTTTTTTTCATAAAATATAGTATACATACCTCTATTCATGTATCATATAAAAAATAATACTAATTAAGTATATTGTAAATATGTGAGACTAATCTTTTGTTATTAGATTCATTGTTTAATAGTGAATTGAAATTTATGTTATTAATATAAATCTCATAAATAAAGTTCATTATATTACAAACCATATTCAAATTAAAATATCACTCAATTTATTATTCCTTAAATTTATATGGTAAAATTTTCACGGTGATGTTAATTTTACAATTAACTAACATCATTTACAGAGATATTGTATATTTTCATAAGACGATTGACTGCATGAAAAGCAACATCATTTTCAGCCTCTAGTTCGGCAGTCCCAAAATTTTCTTGAATTTTAATTTGTTCTTCCTCATCTTCGTAGAAACGAACAACTGAACAATATAATGGAATAGTATATGATCCATAGTTTTCGGTCTTGTATATAGGAATCGAAAAAATAGCTTGCGTAAAATATCACCCATAACTAATTGTCATATCTGAATTTGAATAAGAACTTTTTTTATTATCAACATGTATAATAACATTTCTTTTTTAATAAAGAATAAGAGTAATTTCGACTATATGAATAATAAAAATACAATGAATAATACTCACTCCCTCCACTAAAAGTATGCTTGGTTAATTTTGACAGGTTTTTAAAAATGCGGATAAAGTCGATAAAATAAGAGTATTTTGGGGTATTGTGTGATCTATTTATGAGTTAAATAGTTGTTTATAAATATAAAATCAACAACATATGAAAATATCAAGTGATGGTTAAATGGTGAAGCAAACCAAATTAATAAAAAAAAAATAGTGTGAGCATACTTTTGGTGGACAGAGGGAGTAATTTTTTGTTCATCGAAAGCAGATCGAAGTTTATCAAAGTTTGTACATAAATGATTGAGTATGTCATAAATATTGCCAAAAAAATTATGCAAAAACTTAAACGCAAACTCATTACAAACATGCATTTATCAAATATCATAAGAATACAGTCTACTATTGTACAACAAATTCAATAATAACCAACCTATTAAAAAAACATAAAAATAATAATGTATACAATGTACTTTTTTACATAAATAAAATTCATTATATTGCAAACCACATTCAAATTAAAATATTACTCAATTTATTATCCCTTAAATTTAAAGTTTATACGTAAATGATTGAGTATGTCATAAATATTACCAAAAAAAAAATCATGCAAAAATTTAAACACAAACTCATTACAAATATGCATATATCGATAAAAAAAAAAAGGACGGTGACTTTATAATCAAATCAAAGAAATAACCATTAACAATTCTAATATGCATACAGTTGTCTAAGAAAAATTTTAAAAGAATGTGTGCAGTTAATAATAAGAAAAATCTTTAAAGAATGTGTGCATTTATTAGTTTTAGATACGGAAGTTCAATTTTAACGGAAAAAAAATATTTTACTAAGGATGTAAAAGAAGTAGTATAACTTCTACATCAAAAAGAGAAAAAAAAATAAAAATTTCTTAATCTAAAAGTCTTCATGATACAATAAAATCTAACATTCATAAAGAGGGTTAAAGAAATTCAGTAAAATATATTATATTTTTGGAAAAAGGACATTAGCTTATAACTGAAATAAAAAAAAAATCAACAGTTCATAGCATTAATCTATGCTCAATTACTTCATAAAGCTCTACATAAAGTACGGGAGATACATGATTTTTCTAAAGCTCTACGTTTTCATCAAAAATATAATAAGCAAATGAACTTACGCATGATTGAGGTATTTTTCCGTGCAAGTATTATTACAACCCAATCAAGTTATCGAACCCAAGAGATGTGATTGCTAAGAGGCCCTAGGATACAAGTTGTTAACGACTATTGAAGCTAAACGATTTTGAATCTAATCACTCTACAAAAGCTCACCAAATGAAGTTCAATATGCAATCAAACAATGATTAAATCTATGAACGAGAAACTAGTTAACTAACTTCGAAGAAATGCAAATGAGGAATGAATTATTAGGATAATCTCAATTAAGGAGTCATTGATCACCACTATAATTGCATCAAATTGAAATTCAATTGAAACAAAAAGTAATGAACATCATGCAACAATATCTCTATTAATCACATAATGTCTAATTTTGAACGTTCTCAATGCAACAAATCTCTCAATTACGAAGCATCTAACACATACAATCATGCACGACGTCTATCCCCCGATTAATCCCAAACCATGTTAGCTCAACTCTCGTTTGTTGCTAGGATGATCAAACACAAATCAAAGGGGTACACAAATATGAAGCACAATAAGCATCATCAATTAGGGTACTTAACTATCTCAATTAAACAATGATCATCAACAATTATAGCTAGAACAATCAATTCATCGCTAATTTCAATTATCTCAAGCACAAAGGAATTAGTCCATGGTGCTACAAGCAAATTCCATCGGTAAACAAACAATCAATACAATCAACATAATAACAAGGAATTAAAAGATAGAAAGGAGAGAATATTACCAAATTGTCAATGAAATAAGAAATGAATGCTTGAATCTTCAACACTTGAAACTTCTCTTCAATGGACATACAATCTTCAATCACTAATATAATGGAATAAGCTCTAATCTAATGATCAATTGGAATGAATCTATCTAAAAACTTGAATCTAAGTATCTAGGAAGGAGAAATTGGCTTGAAACTGAGAAAATCGCACTAAACTCGTATGAAAACTGCTACTAAAAGTTGTGCTTTGTTTTTCGCCAAAGTGTGTTTAAAAGGAGGAGAAACTGATTTTGGAGTGCCTCGAGTCGAGCCTGGGGACCTCGACTCGAGCTCAGGGACATAAAACGTGACTTTGGTGACGATGGCAAGCACCTTGATCGAGCTCACCAAGTTCGACTCGAGCTTGGTGCGGTCTTGAGCGATTCTTCATTTCTTGCTCCATGCTCGACCTGTGCTTCCTCGGGCTCGACCCCTGGTCGAGTCTAGGGATTTTTCGGCTCCTAACTTTCGCTTTCGACCCCCATTTTTACCCGTGTCGTTTGTCTCATTTCCGTGTACATGTTGTTGTTACACCGATTATGCGTCCTGTTATTGAGGATTTAGGGGTGATAATCGGCCTGTTTAGTTATGTGAGTTAATGGATATTGAATGCTGATGATTAGCTTTTAATGAGAGCAATAATGGAGAATAAATGCAGAAAGCAGTAAATGCAAGGAGAATTGCTGGGAAGATGAGTCCCAGTCTTAAGGGTGGATATTTTTCGATCCATGTTATTGTGCCCAATAGGGTCTATTTATACATGCCATTTGGCGGCTCCTAAATCCCAAAAAATTAGGTGCATTTAATGTAAAGGTACAGTATTTAATGCCTTAGTACAATAATGTACGGACGAGCAGGCCGTTGGCCCTCTCAGCGCGCTCCACGTGGCAATGTGGCTGAGATCTCCTGCGGCAGCGAGATCTTTTCCCTTTTAGGGCACGGCCTTTCTGAGGATGCCCTGCTGTGAGATATTTTCCTTATTTGGGGAAGATCTGGTCTCCTGGTCGTCGCTCTTCGGTCTTCGCTAGAGGGCTTCTCGGGCCCAGCTCGGACCGCTGGTCTGAAGCCTTGCCTGCGAGGTCCATGGAACCTGCTTGGTAGGTCAGCCGCGCTGCTCACCGAGCCTTCGAGAGTACTCGCCCGTTCTGGCGGGCAACGAGCATAACCTGTTGCTAATCTCCCATGTCACAACATTTGCCCCCAACTCAGTCCTGGCCGTCCTCGGCACGGGGCGAGGTGCGTTCTTCGGGTGACATGATGTGAACTCAGTCGACTCGGATGCTCCTATGATGTCCTTTCAACTGCCCATGATGATATCGTGTGGCAGCCTTTTGGGGAACTGATGCGTCCCTTCACCTTAAAGGGCGCGAGTGGGCTCGATTACCAAGGCACTTGAGCCATCGCAATTATCGTGTTGGGAACCCACGCACGCGCCATCCCGAGGTGAAACTTGCCCCTAGGGGGCCCAATTATGGGAAAATTCCCCCTGGGCCCCCATTTTTCGGCTTTTACAATTTGCAAAGGGGCCCCTCTCCCATATCTATAAAAAGGGGCTCCTTGTTGCCATTTGACACTTTGCGTTCCTTGAAACTTCGAGAGAAATTTCAAAATCTCTGAGATATTTCGAAACTTCTGAGAGTTCCCTTGGCTTTGGCTTGCATCGGATTTCTCCGATATATAGGTAAATCTCCATTCAAATCTTCCCCCTTTTTCTTTTTCTTTCTGGTAGTCGAGATGGTGAGAGGCTCCGGTAGTGGAGGCTCTGGTGATGGTGATTCCGGTGGCCCTAGGCCCCGAAAGACGATTGGTGCCTGGTCGCAGGCCGACCTTGAGGGGCTCGACCAGGTCTTTGGGAGGCCTGTTGCCCCTATATCCATCTTGGCGGGGTTCTCCCGTGGGGGAGATGCTCGGAATCTTGCGGGAGCCCCTAATTTCGTCGGCTTGGATGACCTCGGGGTTGATTTGTGCCTCCCGGAGAGGGTGACGTTGGCGGCGGCTGCCCCTGATGATGATGAGGGGAGTTACTCGGAGCTGGGGACCGACTCCTCTCTGGGTTCGGATTCCTCGCAAGGTAATGAAGTCGAGGAAGCCCTTGGGGAGGCTTCTCGCAGACTGGAGGAGGAGGCCGCAGTGGTAGAGGAGCACCGGCGGGATCGTTTACGAGGAGTAGGTCTGCTTCATGGACCGACTCGCTAGCCCAGTCCCCAAATTTAATTTTGCCACGTACCTAGCCGCGTGCCCGTATGAGCGGATACCGAGGGAGGGGGATATGTTTCGGCGGGCCGAGCCTTCGGGGTAGCCCTGCAACTTGAACACCTAGGTGAGCTCGGTGACCGCCGAGGAGTTGTTTTATTTCCGGTGGCAATGGGAGATTCCCTCTTTGGTGCAAATGTACCGACCTAAAGCGCACGAGAGGCCCGACCAGCCCCCGCCCGGTATGATCGCCGCTAACCTCGCCATGATGGAGGCCGGTGTTCGGTTCCCGTTTCTCCCGTACCTTTCATATTATTTCAACGCTTGGGAGGTGGCGCCAATCCAGTTGCACCCCAATGGGTAGAGGCGTCTGATGGCTCTTCTAGTTCTCTTTGGCGAGCATCATCGATTGTTTCGGATGCCGAGCGCCAAGGAGATAAATTACCTCTACAGCCTTGCAGACGGGAAGGATGGGCTGTACCTGAAACCCAAACAAGGGGCTCTGATCGCCAACATCTCGAACAAAGTGTACAAGTGGCAGCACCGGTGGTTCTGGGTTTCAAGTGCTTGGGCGCCAACAGGGCCTGCTCGCGACACTACCCTCACCATGCCGGCGGCCTTCGATCGCAAGAGAAGAAGTAAGAAATTTTTGCTTTAAACTATCCGAAGATTACTGATCTAATTTCTTTTCTGTCTTCTGATTAGTGTGAAAATTGCGTAATTATTGTGTGCTTAATTGTCTCAATTTGATATCATTTTCATGTTAATTCACATTTAATTGGCTAATTGCATTTGATATTTAATTTGGTATCTTGAGTTTAATTTGTAGGTTTGAGGCGATTTTGGAGGAATTTTTCAGGAAAATTAAAGTCTTCAAATCAAATGAGAAATTATATGGTTAGAAAGAGGGCCGAGAGAGCTTCGCAATGCAAAAAGAATCGGGTCAAACGAAGTTCGTATAAAGGAGATACGATCGAACAAAGTTGGGACGGTGAAAAACACAATGCAAGCATACACCCTTTGAATTAGGGAATACACCCACGATTTTGATGGGTTCACCCCTGTCGTCTTTTTCACAGATCTGTTACAGATCCGCCATTACTGCATACCTCCACTCATCTAAAACCATAAACCACCATCAACCACCGACGATCCATCGCCGACGCATCCCCAATCACACCCAATCACCATAGCCGCCGTCACTCAACACCATCGCCTCCAACCACCAAACCATCGCCGGCGCGACTCAGTCCCAACGTTGTCGATTTCAGATTCACAGCCTCCATCGTCGGCCATTCCAGACAGTCGTCGCCGTCTCGATCCGAACCACCACACTCACTCGAGTCGAGACAAAACCAAATTTATGTAGCTCCTTCAAATCGTCTCGAGCTCATCTCGAGCTTGCCTCGACCCAGCCACCCTTCCACCTGACTTGAGTCGAGCCTCCAGCTCGAGTCGAGGTGGCACTGTTGCAAGCTAAAATCGCAAATACGCGTTTTCTCTTTCAGCGAGTTTTTTTTTTCTCTAGGCAAATGCGATGCTGACATGTGGAGGGGAGTTATTCATTGGGAAGAAATTAGAATAGGGAGAAATTAGGCAGAATACGCATTACACACATAATACGCTCTACACTTAGAATTAAACACACACACTAACACATAGTAGTAGGTGTTTTTCATTTTCCTTTTAATTTCTTGCAAATTAGAGTTAGATTTTTATTCAATCAAGTGTAATCAATACATTTAAGGTGATACCCATCCTTATTCTCTCATTTCTATTGGTTTATTTCTTAATTACCATGTCTCTCTCTCTCTTTTAATTTTCTTAATTGTCATGGGTTTATTTGATTTTATCATGATTGGCTAATTTCTCTTGTGCTTTGGGTGTGATGACCCTTGAATGAATTAATTTTGATGATCATGTGATTGGGTGTTTCATTTATTGAGGTGATTAATTATTCTAATGTGATTTGCATGATTTAATTGCTAGATTAAGTTTTGATACTTTGTTAATTGATTTAATTTGCTCAAAGAGATTTGGTTTATTAAATTGATGCTTAGGTGTTAGGCCTGGTTTTGGTGATTGAATTCAATATTGGAATAACGCAAGGAGACTTGATTAATTTTCATTAGAACCTACATTAGAATACATTAATTGCTCGATTTTATGTCTTGTGATTAAGTGAGGAGACTTAGGGTGTCGTCTCAAAACTATCTTACGTGCTTATTTGATATATTCAACCTAGGCTTATCAAGTACGGTTGATATGTGATTTTTTTACTTGATAGCTCCTATTATCCCTCGTTATTTGGAACCCCGATCATGTGTGATTCGTAATTAAGGATTTCTTGGTTATTTGCACCCGAGCATATTTTTCTCACATTTGTTATCTCTTGGTGTTTGCTTGTTACTTCATTTTAGTTGTTTAATTATTATTTAATTTTGCAAAATCCATGCCCGACTCTATAATACCATGACAACTTGTAATTATAGGGATCATTGCTCTATTAGTTCCTTTGGGTTCGATAACTTGGTTGTGTCTTAAATATACTTGCTACGAAAAAGCTACAATCATCTTCGCAGGGCTTGAGTCTGCTCGCGCCGGTGAACTGAACTGGGACTTCGACCTCTGCTTGGAGAGGATCAAGAAGCTTCCGGAAAGCGAGCACCGTTGGGAACAAATCCTTATGATCGAGCGGGTGCGGGCTGCTTGCTGGTTTAGTTTCCCTAGTGAGGCTGAGATTAACCCAGGTATTTTCCCGAACTCTTCCGCCTTCGCTCTGCTTGGCTTGGACTATAAAACTGACAAGGTTCCTATCTCGCAGCTCCCTTGATCCCAGTCTTCAGCTCCTGTACTCATGAGATCATGGGGAAGCTGAAGTTGTCGCAGTGGGTGAGTGGCAAGAATGTGCCCGCAGCGAGGAAAGAAACGCAGCCCCCGAGCGGCTAAACTTCTCGCTAACCAGCTAGCCACGGGGGTTCGCAGTGTCCTACTTCCCAGGAGCCCTTGCGTGTCCCTGGGTCGTCCCCAGTGAGGGAGGGCCGAACGCATCCGTAGGAGGCAGAAGACGATAAAGTGTGGGTGGTCTCCACTACCGAGGCCCGCAAAAAGATGCAGCACGATGCCGCCCCTGGCCCGCAGGGCCAAGCCGTAGGGGCGTAGTCTGCCTCGGCCAAACCAGCTCCGAAGGACCCTTCGGACCCTACTTTCCTCGGGCGCGATCCGTCTGTGGAGGGCCAATAAGATTCTGATCTTGTGCTCGCCTGCTCCTCTGCTATATTTCTCTTTCATTTTCTCAAGTAGTGTTCTTCGTGCAGGCTTTGCGCCGACGGGGTCGCATGCCCCCCGGTCATTCATGACTACCTCTCCTCTCGGCGAGGACCTGCTTCTGGCCTCCCGCCCCACATTAACTCAGCAATGCAAAATCTTGTGGTGGGGTGGACCGATGAGTTGGAGGCTGCAGTCTCCTTCAACAGCGAGAGTGCGCTCTTGGTGGGACACATCATGAAATGCCGGGCCATCATCACCACCCAGCGGGCCCTCTGTTCCCGCAGCAGGGAGATGTTGGGGTATGTGCGCTGCCGGGAGGAGAAGGAGGCCTTGGAGGGGAACGTTGCCTTGCTGGAGAGGCTGGTGCGGGAGTTGACCGCTGCCCGGGATGAGGCCGCCATCACTCTCCGCTATGCCCAAAACACCCATGAGAGCGCACTCGTTGCTGAGCACGAGAAGGTGGGAGCGGCGGAGTCCTCCTGGCATACTGTGGATCGGGCCCGAGCCCAGCCGGCTGGACAGCTTGCCGCCGCGACATCCCGAGCTGAGGCAGAAGCGAGGAGGGTTGAGTCTGCGGAGGCTGAGCTCCTGGAGTTCCTCACGAACCCTTTGAAGGACACGGACATCATGGGGGAGCTTGCGTACTACCTCGCCTTCGCGGACGCAATCCGCGACCTGAAGAAGACCAACTTGCCCTCTGCCCCCTTGAAAAAAATCTTTCAAGGAGTACATCCTGGACCCCGAGCATGCCATCTCGGAGAGCATGTCTTTCACTTTTAAGGATCTGGCGACGGTCTATGGGGTGGACCTATCTTGGTTCCCCCATCAGGCTAAGCTCTGCGACCCTCCGGAGGACGAGGATGAAGAGAGGGGCAAGGGCGAGGAGGTGGATGCGGCAGCAGTGGCCGAGGTGTCTGAACCGATCCCGGTAGAGACCGGGGTGGTTCCCCCCGAGCAGCAGCAGTCCGAGCAGCGGCAGCCCGAGTAGGGGCCCGATAGATCATGCAGATCTGCTTGTTTGTTGTTCTGCAGAATTCTTGTTGTCTACCCTTTAAGGATTGACAAATGATGCAGATCTGCCGGTTGCGGTTGTAAACCTTCTATTGCATTTTGTTTAGGGTTTAGGGCGAAGGACTTTTGTACTTCGGCCTCTGGCCGCTCTTTGATTATTAATGAAGTTTTTCTTTTTGCCATTCTTTCGCAATTTTACATTCCCGCAACTTTATGTTCCTGCAACTTAAAACCTTCGCAACTTGATATGCTCGCGTATCCACACTTTAATATGCTCATTTCAAACATAAAAGTTAAAAACGTGCAAGTATATCTCTTTGCTCACCACGGGCTTAGACCTCGTCGGGAGTCTTTGAGTTGCTCGCATGGGATTTGACCTTATCACGAGACTTTTGGTTCTCGCGGGCGAGGCAATTATTCTCGCACGAGTCTTTATGCTACTATGAGAACAAGCCCTTGTAGACTTTTATGCTCACCGCGGGCTTAGGCCTCAACGGGAGTCTTTAGGCTGCTCGCGTGGGATTTGACCTCATCATGAGACTTTTAGTGCTCGCGGGCGAGACAATTATTGTTAGATCAAGTAGAGTTTTGATGAGTTAAAAGGAACAATCCAGATGAGCAGACAACGTTGATAAACAGCTCAGATCAGAGTTCGGTGCTAAGCTGATCAGACTGGGTCAAGAGCTGATTAAGCTAGCTGGAGATCAAAGTTTACAAGTCATCTGAGACAAGCTCAAATCTAGTCATCTGCAGGAGACGATCATAAAGAGCTCAAACGAGGTCAAGACAAGCTGAGTAGAATAAGAAAGGCGAGTCTTCACCAAGTCAGCTGCAGACGAGTAGAATAAATCAGCTGAGGTCAAGAACAGTTTCCAAGATTAAGTTTGTTGAGCAGTTTCCAGTTTGTTAGAACTGACTAACAAACTAACTGTCTTTTCAGACCTATAAATAGGACTAGATTTTATTTTTCAAAACACTTATGCAAATCTGATTTTTCACACTATTCACTATTGATTTCACAAAGTATTTTCAAAAGAGGTTTCAAAATTTTTCTAAGTGTTTATAGAACACTTCACTTCACATCTTCAAAAACACTTCTTATTCTAGAGTTAGATTTTAGAAGTTTGGTTAGCATTGTTGAAGAGTTGAAGATTGAATTGTAAGTTGTAAAGATTGTAAGTAAGTAAGCAGCTAGTGAAGACCCTTCTTCAAAGTTTGGAGAAGGAGAGTGGATGTAGGATTGTTATAATCCGAACCACTATAAATCTGTTGTTATTTACTGCTTTCTTCTAATTTATGTTCAAGTTACAATTTGTTAATTCAAGAATTAAATTTCAGAATCTTATCTAAAATCTGAATATCATCATTGCTTTTGATCTTGTTAAAGGTTGAGTTTAAAATTTGTTTTCCGCTCCTTGAATTGGTTTTGAAACGTTTTAAAAAAAAATCTACAAAATCTATTCAAACCCTCCCTTTCTAGATTTTGTTCTAGAATGTTATCTCAAGATTTATAATCAACTCAACATTCAGGGACCAACAAGTGGTATCAGAGCAGTGTTAAGCTGTTCTGATATTGATTTTAGGTCTTGAATGAGATTCTGAAATTATCTTGATTTTCTTCATTTTCTTATTTTTACTAACAGTGCTACTAATTAGTTTGTAGAGTATTTTGTTCCTTTGTTTCATCATGTCATCAGGGAAAAACAAGAAGTCAAGGAATCTTCCTGAATTCTCTATTGAAGATTATGATTACTGGAAATTTAGGATGGAGAATCACCTAGAAGCCATTCATGATAGAATGGAAGAGGTTCTTGAAGAGGGACCTATAAAATTTTATCATGGAGGTACCAGCACTGGAGCTGAGTCAGCTGAATCCAGGACCAGACAAGAAAAGAAGGGCTCTGAGTTAACAAATGATGAAAGGAAGGTCCATAATCTTGATCAAGTAGCTCGAACTGAGATCATCGAGACTCTAAGTAAGGATTGGATTGAAAAGGTTAAAAGATGCAAGACTTCCAAAGAAATGTGGGAGACTCTTGCTGGAATTTGTGAAGGATCTGAACAGGTCAAAGAAAATAAGCTTCAGTCTGTTCTACATATTTTTGACACGTTCAAAATGAAGGATGGTGAAACTATAGATCAATTGGACGTGAGACTGACTAATCTTGTGAACAAAGCAGCCGATTTGGGTAAAACTTACACTGAGAAAGAAATTAACAACAAGGTACTCAGATCTTTGAGTAAAAGATGGAGAGAGAAAGCAAATATTCTCAAGGCAACACAGAATTTATCAGCAATTTCACATCACACTCTTTTCTCTCATCTTAAAGCACTGGAATATGACATTCACATTGAAGATGAAGAAGATGAGGCAGAGTCATCTACATCTGGAAAAACAGTAGCATTTGTTCATCAAGATGAATCTGAAAAGATCTCTAAAGCATCTGATTTGTCCATAAAAGAAGAAATGGCTCTTTTGTTGAAAAGGTATGAAAGACTGAAGATGAAGTACAAAAGAAACAAAAGAGACAGATTAGGTCGAAGGAATTATAGATCAGACAGGGATGAAAAGAGCTCAGATAATGATAAAAAGAAGGATCAATCAAGAAGTCATAAGTCACCTATCAGACGAGGAGATAGTAGTCCAAAAACAGACAGAGGAGATATATGCTATACATGCAGCAAACCTGGTCACTACAGCTATGATTGTCCTCAACTCACTCCCAGAGAGAGAGAAGAAAAGAGGAAGAAAAGAGATAGAAGGTATGCTGACCAGAGAGCTCTCCTAGCTGAGAAAGAAGAAGCTCATGAGACATCATCATCCTCATCCTCATCTAATTTTGGGTCAGATGATGACATATGTCTAATGGCTAAAGAGGTACATTACTATTCATCATCAGATAATGACTGTGATACCTTATCTGAAACTGATCCCAGTCTTGTTGATAAAATTTTGAAAGATTTGGAGACTGCTCTATCTGCTTATAAACAGATAGAGACTGAAAATATTAATTTAAAGGATCAAATTTCTGATCTAACTAAGGTCAATCAGACTAAGGAAAGTGAGAAACTAGACTGTACATTCAAGGGGGAATGTCAGACTGAGATGATCACCAGTACCTTGTCTGATAAGACAAATAAGTTAGAACAGGAATTAAGTTCTTTAAAAATAAAATTTTCAAATATCTATTCTGAGAATGAGAATTATAAAAGGACCTATAGAGAATTAAATCTCAAGTTAGGACTTATGAATAATTCTCAAACCACAATAGATAAAATCTTCAATTCATCACAAAAGTCTAATGATAAAACTAGATTAGGCTTTGATAGGAATAAGAAGAATGATCGTATAAAACCTAGAGTTTTTGTCAAAGCAACTAAACCTAAGGTAGAAACTTTATTCAGTCCCTGGAAACCGAAGGAATTAATTACCACATCTGATACATCTGAAAAGAAAAATCAGACGAGAAAAATAACTCCTAAGGCTAAACCTAAGACTAAATTAAAGATCTATCCTAGGTATAATAGTTTTGATGGAAGAAGCAAATCTTATCCATTCTTACCAAGATTCAAGACAATCTCAAAAGATCAATTAAATCAGATTTATCTTGAAAGTCTTATCTTAGTAGATAGATATGGATGCAAGCTTCAATCTATGGTTTTAAGGAATATTGATATTTTTATCTGGATTCCTAAGAGTCAACTTAACATGAAAGGACCCAAAGTACAAAGGGTACCTAAGCAATAAATTTGTGATTGCAGGAAGATAAGAAGATAGTTGATAGAGGAGACATTCTTGAGGTCATCTAGTACATAGATAGTGGTTGTTCCAAGCACATGACCTATGAAAGAAGACTTCTCTCTAACTATCAAACCATTGATGGACCTAGATGTTGGAACCACCGATTGCCGACTCTACGAAATTAACAGATTCGGGATCGTAATCACATAAACGCAGCGGATAGAATTGTACCTTTATTCACCGTAATAGGTGAAGACAAACCAGTTCTAAGGTTAGAACTGCGATCGAAGGATGAGCCTCGAACCTCACGGTCTTCTGCCGTATTCCTATCCCTTTCCCTTGGACGTTGAGTGGTCGACGATCCTCCAAGGAATCAGAATCCGCCTCTCTCTGATCTCACGTTTTTTCACTCGCTGGAGGCTCTGATGTTAGGGTTTATTTATAGGCTACAACAGGGACCTTAAGGAGGAATTAGGGTTGGGCCTCCTAATGGGCCTAAATATCATGTGTTCAGTCCGAACACTTTACTTAAGCCCATCAATTATAACTCAGTCCACTAAAGAGTTATAATTGAATTACCGTCCTAATCCCATATTATAATATGGGCTCCTTTATTATGTGTACGTTTATTTCCCCGTGTTTAAGATATCGAATGTCCATAAATTAATTAAATTACTGACAACATAATTAATTTATATCTAATTCCAAGAGTAGTACCACTCATCTTTATTATTATGTCGGATTAAATCCACCTGCAGGGTTTACATAATAATCTTTATGAGCTCCTCAAGGGGACATCATCATCCTAAATAATTAGGACACAGATTCCTTCTATAATCAACAGTACACCATATAAACAATGCTGTCTCCCAATTCACCAAGCCTATTGATTTAATAAATCTCACCCATTGGCAAATCAAAGAAACATACATTGAGTACACGTGCCCATTATTATATAGGGATTAAGAAGACGTACATCCATAACAACAGAGGTCTTGTTCTTTTATATAGTCAGTACAAATTGAACAACCTCATATGGTCCTGCTCAATACATACAAAATGTACTAGTGTAACTTTATAGTTGAGATAGACTAATACCAAATTACACTACAACCGTTCCAATGGTTTGTCCAAATCCATCTTGGTTGTGAGCTATTATTTATAATCTATAAGGAACTGATAGCATAATCTTCTGTGTGACACCACACACCATGTTATCTACAATATAGATTAACCCGGACAAAATAATGATATATATAACTATCATAAACAATAAGTATTTTGATCATAATGAATCTTATATTAAAAAGATGTTCATACTCAAAAAGATGTTCATACTCAAAAAGATGTTCATACAAAAGCTAGGCTTATAGTATACATCCTAACAATCTCCCACTTATACTAAAAGACTATGCTTCCATAATTGCTGCCATACATCTAATTCCCATCCCTTCAACATGCCCATCAAAAGCTTTCGCTGGAAGAGCCTTTGTGAAAGGATCTGCTAGGTTATCCGCTGATGCAATCTTGGCGACAACAACTTCTCCTCATTTTACGATGTCTCGTATCAGGTGGTACTTGCGCTCAATGTGTTTGCTTGCTTTGTGGGCTCGTGGTTCCTTCGAGTTTGCCACTGCACCACTGTTATCACAATAAATTGTGATAGCTTTAGGCAAACTAGGAATCACTTCTAAGTCCATCAAGAAGTTTCGAGCCATACAGCTTCTTTGGCTCGCCTCGGAGGCTGCTACATACTCGGCTTCCATGGTGGAGTCCGAAACGCATTTCGCTTTACACTCCTCCATACTATGGCTCCACCTCCCAAGGTAAACACATAACCCAAGGTAGATTTCTTGTTGTCCCTATCCGATTTGGAAATCGAGTCGTGTAACCCTCGGGAAGTAAAGTATTCTGCTTGGTAAACCAAAGATATAATTTCTAGTCCTTTTCGTGTACTTTAAAATATGCTTTACCGTGACCCAATGTCCTTGTCTCGGGTTACTTTGATATCTGCTAACCATGCCCACGGCAAAAAACAGATATCGCGGCGTCGTACATAGCATTGCATACATTAGGCTTCCTACAGCCGAAGCATAAGGAATCGCCTTCATGTCCTCTATCTCCTTTGGTGTCTTAGGACACATCTCTTTAGATAAAGGTACTCCATGTCGAAAAGGTAGAAAACCTTTCTTGGAGTTTTGCATGCTAAAACGAGCCAAGATAGTATCAATGTATGAAGCTTGAGATAAACATAACATTCTTTTCTTGCGATCCCTTATAACTTTGATCCCAAGAATATGTCCAACTTCTCCCAAGTCCTTCATATCAAACTGCTTGGACAACCATACCTTTACGTCTGACAACACCTTGACATTGTTGCCAATGAGCAAGATGTCATCTACTTATAGTACAAGAAATACCACCACGTTTCCGTCACTCTTCTTGTATACACATGACTCATCCGGACATTGAATAAATCCATAAGACTGGATTACCTCATCAAAACGGATGTTCCAAGATCTCGAAGCTTGTTTCAACCCATAAATGGACCGATTAAGCTTACACACAAGATGCTCTTTGCCCTTTGCAATGAATCCTTCTGGTTGCTTCATATAGATGTTTTCTTCAAGACTTCCATTAAGGAAAGCTATCTTGACATCCATTTGCCAAACCTCATAATTCATATGAGCAGCAATAGACAAAAGAATCCGGATAGACTTAAGCATGGCTACCGGCAAAAAGGTTTCCTCATAATATATTCCTTCTTTTTTAGTGTACCCCTTCGCTACAAGCCTTGCTTTGAAAGTTTCTACTTTCCCGTCTGATCCTCTTTTTCTTTTGTAGACCCACTTATAGCCAATGGCTTTTACACCATTTGGTGGTTCTACTAGCTCCCAGACTTGATTAGAATCCATAGATTCTAATTCAGATTTCATTGCTTTTTTCCAAGATTCTGCATCTTTATCTTGGAGTGCTTCGTCGTAGCTCAGGGATCCGATTCGTGTTCACCAGGTACTAAGTCCGAAGACTCTCCCAAAAACATGAATCTATCAGGTTGTCTAACAACCCTCCCACTACGACGAGGCACTTGTGGTAATAGTGTATCATTAGTAGCAGATGGTGCTGACCCATGTGGTATCTCATCTTGTACTCTTGGTACTAAGATAGAAGTTTCTCCCCTTATTTCTTCTAAAATAATTTTACTCATGGGCTTGTGGTCCATTACATAGTCCTCTTCTAAAAATCGGGCATTTGTGCTAAAAATTACCCTCTGATCTTTAGGACTATAACACAAACCACCTTTCGTTCCTCTAGGATAACCCACAAACAGCCGAACTTCTGTACGAGATTGCAACTTATCAGCATCTCCTTTCAGCACATGTGGTGGACTACCCCAAATCCGAATATGTTTCAGACTAGGCTTACGCCCATTCCACAATTCTGTGGGAGTAGAAGATACTGTCTTAGAAGGAACCAAGTTCAAAATGTACGCTGCCGTTTCCAGGGCATACCCCCAAAACGAACTCGGCAATTCCGAATAGCTCATCATCGATCTAACCATTTCCAAGAGTGTCCTATTCCTTCGTTCCGCCACACCATTCTGTTGGGGTGTACCAGGTGCAGACCATTGGGATTGAATCCCAACTTCTGATAAGTAATTCCTAAACTCTCCTAAGAGGTACTCGCCACCACGATCAGATCGTAGTGTTTTGATATATTTACCATGACGCTTCTCCAAATCAGCCTTGTACTCTTTGAATTTATCAAAGCACTCAGACTTGCGGCGCATCAAATAAATATATCCATATCTCGAATAATCATCTATAAAAGAGACAAAATATTCGAAACCACCCCTTGCTTGAGTAGACATAGGACCACATAAATCAGAATGAACCAATTCCAACACTTCTTTGACTCTATACCCCTTGGCTTTAAAAGGCCTTTTGGTCATTTTTCCTTCCAAGCAGGACTCGCAGGTCGGATAGTTTTCCACTTCCAATGAACTCAAAGGTCCATTGGCTATCAACCTTTGAATCCTACTCAAGTTAATGTGACCTAATCTTAGATGCCAAAGATATGTTTGGTTCATTTTTGAAGGTTCTTTTCGCTTATTTGAGTTAGAAGATGTACTATTAATTTCCATTTGTTGCTTTGTGGGAGTTATTGGATTAAGAGTATATAAATTGCCAATCAACGTACCAGAACAGATAATAACACTATTTTTCTTGACAACCACTTTGCTATCAAAAGAAACAGAATATCCATCCAAAAATAACTTAGAAACTGAAATCAAGTTCTTTGTAAAACAAGGTACGTAAAGACAATTTCTCAAAACCAAAGTCTTATTCTTATCAAAAAATAAATAAACATCTCCCACTGCAACAGCTGCTACTTTCGTAGCGTCGCCCATGTAGATGGTAATCTCACCCTCACTAAGCTGCCTGGTTTCCTGGAACCCCTGCAAAGAATTGCAGACATGATCAGTGGCTCCCGTATCTACACACCAGGTGCCGGTAGATAACACCGCTAAACATGTTTCAATAGTTAGTGAATAAGATATACCTTCTTTTTCCTTTTTACGGGGGCAATCTACCTTCCAATGTCCTGGCTGCTTGCACAAAAAGCATTTGCCCTTAGGCTTCTTCACGCCATTTGGTGGACCAATTTTCTTTGGTTCACCCGCTTTCTTTGCCAAACCAGCTTGTTTCTTTTTCTTCATCACTTTACCTTTTAGCTTAGATGTAGAAACATTTTCAGCAATATAAACTTGAGAAGCAGCGAAATAACCCTTCTCGCTGCTTGGAGTTTCGTCCGGAAGTTCCGCCATCGAATACAACCTTTTGTTCATATTGTAGTTCAGGTAAATCTGCTCAAAACTCTTAGGCAAAGATCGGAGAACGATATCGACTGGGTTTCCCCATCGATTTCAGCTCCAAGGACTTCCATCTCATTCAAATGAGCCATCATCTTGAGGATATGATCCCTTACGGGTGTCCCCTCGTCATGGTGGTCGTCATTAAGTTTCTCATGGCCTCTTGCACGGCAGCCCGACTCGGTGTCCGAAGAGTTCTTTGAGATTGAGCATCATTTCATAAGCAGAGGTCATGGCACGATGCTGATGTTGCAGCACATTTGACATAGAAGCCAAAATGTAACACCGCGCCATCTCATCCGCCTTGACCCACTTCTTATAAGTCTCTTTCTCCTCTTCACTAGAGTTTTCATCGGGTTTTTAGGACAAACCTCGGTGAGTACAAACTTGTACTCTTCAAGCAAATCAAGACAATGTCCAAGTTTCTTTTCCAATCAATATAATTAGGACCAAGTAAGTTTGTTTTCTTTAAGAATAAAAAGCAAGTGGATTGAAAGCCATGATAAATCCCGAGAAACACGTAAATGCATTATGATCAAAATTAAGAATTTAAATCAATATTGTTTCCCTCAAACAATACAATTAAATTCACCAACACCTCAAAACACCGTGAAGTTTGTATGCCACGATAGTGTGGACGTATACTAATTCAATCATTTGCAAGAGGAGGTTTTACCCATTAATTTCATCATTTTGTCAAACAAAATAAAAATTAATAGTTGGTTTGTCTTTAGCCATACAAATAACAGCACTTACTCCGATGGGGAGGATACTGTTATATGCATCTAAGTGTATACCATTTCTTAATACCAAGTCGATTACCTAGGTTTGTGCCTCTTCAGATGGAGAAGATAACACGCTCCTAAATAACTTACTTATAATTATCCATAAGGAAGTTTGATCTAGTGATCCGCAAACAAGCACATCCGATATGGAAGAAGGCACTTAAAACCAACGTTCATGTTTGAATGCATCACTTACAAACCAGAAATGGAGGCTATGGGATTTGTTGAAAAATAACCCCTCTCCCACTTAGTTATTTAACATGAGGGATATTAATATGCAGAGTATATGAAACACATAAAGCATGCTAAACACAATAACATATATGAGAAAGAATAAATATGGAAAATAAAATTCCAACTATTATGGCCTCTTTCATGCTCCCATGTGCTTGAATGTTCGCCGTCAAATGGGGTGCGGGGCAGTGCCCTGCCAAACGGGGATCGACCTGGCCACTCAGGTCGCGGGGTGCGGGGCAGCGCTATGCAATACGGAGTTCGACCTGCCCGGTCAGGTTGCGGGGATCGATTCTTTGCTATCGAACTGGTTCCTCCATCGACCATCCTAATCTGTTCCTATTACAATTTTATCCAACGATCCTATACATCATCAAGATTGAAATAAAACCTACACGGCTGCACCGCCGTGGTTATTACTATTACAATCATTCACCAACCTAAAAACAAAAACCTCGACAGTCCGAGGGTTTAATACATACATAAACATACATGCTGACCATAATAGTTGGATTTTGGGTTCCTACAAAAAATATCAGAATATTCGCATACCCAAAAAAAATCTACGATTAACATCGAATCCCTAATATAACAGATTTATGATAATCATGCAAACCCTAATATGATGATTTACAAATACCATGCAATCCTATTCATATCGATCATGAACCTCTATAATAACAGATCAAGAAAACCCTATTATAACAGATCAAGAAACCCTATTATAACAGATCAAGAAACCCTATTATAATGATCAAGAAATCCTATTATAACAGATCAAGAAACCCTATTATAATAGATTTACAATAATCATGCAATCCTAATAAATCGATCTATGAATAACCGAATCAATTGCATAGAGTCGAAAAACACGGCTCGATACCAATTGTTGGAACCACCGATCGCCAACTCTACGAAATTATCGATTCGGGATCGTAATCACATAAACGCAGCGGATAGAATTGTACCTTTATTCACCGTAATAGGTGAAGACAAACCAGTTCTAAAGTAGAAGCTGCGATCGAAGGATGAGCCTCGAACCTCACGGTCTTCGCCGTATTCCTATCCCTTTCCCTTGGACGTTGAGTGGTCGACGATCCTCCAAGGAATCAGAATCCGCCTCTCTCTCGATCTCACATTTTTTCACTCGGGAGGCTCGATGTTAGGGTTTATTTATAGACTACAACAAGGGACCCTAAGGAGGAATTAGGGTTGGGCCTCCTAATGGGCCTAAATATCATGTGTTCGGTCCGAACACTTTACTTAAGCCCATCAATTATAACTCGGTCCACTAAAGAGTTATAATTGAATTACCGCCCTAATCCCATATTATAATATGGGCTCCTTTATTATGTGTACGTTTATTTCCCGTGTTTAAGATATCGAATGTCCATAAATTAATTAAATTATCGACAACATAATTAATTTATATCTAATTCCAAGAGTAGTACCACTCATCTTTATTATTATGTCGGATTAAATCCCCATAGGGTTTACATAATAATCTTTATGAGCTCCTCAAGGGGACATCATCATCCTAAATAATTAGGACACGGATTCCTTCTATAATCAACAACACACCATATAAACAATGATGTCTCCCAATTCACCAAACCTATTGATTTAATAAATCTCACCCATTGGCAAATCAAGAAACATACATTGAGTACACGTGCCCATTATTATATAGGGATTAAGAAGACGTACATCCATAACAACAGAGGTCTTGGTCTTTCTTTTATATAGTCGGTACAAATTGAACAACCTCATATGGTCTGCTCAATACATACAAAATGTACTAGTGTAACTTTATAGTTGAGATAGACTAATACCAAATTACACTACAACCGTTCCAATGGTTTGTCCAAATCCATCTTGGTTGTGAGCTATTATTTATAATCTATAAGGAACTGATAGCATAATCTTCTGTGTGACACCACACACCATGTTATCTACAATATAGATTAACCCGGACAAAATAATGATATATATAACTATCATAAACAATAAGTATTTTGATCATAATGAATCTTATATTAAAAAGATGTTCATACTCAAAAAGATGTTCATACTCAAAAAGATGTTCATACAAAAGCTAGGCTTATAGTATACATCCTAACAATCTCCCACTTATACTAAAAGACTATGCTTCCATAATTCTTTGCCATACATCTAATTCCCATCCCTTCAACATGCCCATCAAAAGCTTTTATTTGGAAGAGCCTTTGTGAAAGGATCTCGCTAGGTTATCTGATGCAATCTTGGCGACAACAACTTCTCCTCATTTTACGATGTCTCGTATCGGGTGGTACTTGCGCTCAATGTGTTTGCTTGCTTTGTGGGCTCGTGGTTCCTTCGAGTTTGCCAGCTGCACCTTTGTTATCACAATAAATTGTGATAGCTTTAGGCAAACTAGGAATCACTTCTAAGTCCATCAAGAAGTTTCGAGCCATACTGACTTCTTTGGCTGCCTCGGAGGCTGCTACATACTCGGCTTCCATGGTGGAGTCCGAAACGCATTTACGCTTTACACTCCTCCATACTATGGCTCCACCTCCCAAGGTAAACACATAACCCAAGGTAGATTTCTTTGTTGTCCCTATCCATTTGGAAATCGAGTGCATGTAACCCTCGGGAAGTAAAGTATTCGCTTGGTAAACCAGCATATAATTTCTAGTCCTTTTCAGGTACTTTAAAATATGCTTTACCGCAGTCCAATGTCCTTGTCCTGGGTTACTTTGATATCTGCTAACCATGCCCACGGCAAAACAGATATCGGCGTCGTACATAGCATTGCATACATTAGGCTTCCTACGGTAGAAGCATAAGGAAGCTGCCTTCATGTCCTCTATCTCCTTTGGTGTCTTAGGACACATCTCTTTAGATAAAGGTACTCCATGTCGAAAAGGTAGAAAACCTTTCTTGGAGTTTTGCATGCTAAAACGAGCCAAGATAGTATCAATGTATGAAGCTTGAGATAAACATAACATTCTTTTCTTGCGATCCCTTATAACTTTGATCCCAAGAATATGTCCAACTTCTCCCAAGTCCTTCATATCAAAGCTGCTTGGACAACCATACCTTTACGTCGACAACACCTTGACATTGTTGCCAATGAGCAAGATGTCATCTACTTATAGTACAAGAAATACCACCACGTTTTCCGTCACTCTTCTTGTATACACATGACTCATCCAGGACATTGAATAAATCCATAAGACTGGATTACCTCATCAAAACGGATGTTCCAAGATCTCGAAGCTTGTTTCAACCCATAAATGGACCGATTAAGCTTACACACAAGATGCTCTTTGCCCTTTGCAATGAATCCTTACGGTTGCTTCATATAGATGTTTTCTTCAAGACTTCCATTAAGGAAAGCTATCTTGACATCCATTTGCCAAACCTCATAATTCATATGAGCAAACAATAGACAAAAGAATCCGGATAGACTTAAGCATGGCTACCGGCAAAAAGGTTTCCTCATAATATATTCCTTCTTTTTAGTGTACCCCTTCGCTACAAGCCTTGCTTTGAAAGTTTCTACTTTCCCGTCGATCCTCTTTTTCTTTTGTAGACCCACTTATAGCCAATGGCTTTTACACCATTTGGTGGTTCTACTAGCTCCCGGACTTGATTAGAATCCATAGATTCTAATTGATTTCATTGCTTTTTTCCAAGATTCGCATCTTTATCTTGGAGTGCTTCGTCGTAGCTCGGGGATCCGATTCGTGTTCACCGGGTACTAAGTCCGAAGACTCTCCCAAAAACATGAATCTATCGGGTTGTCTAACAACCCTCCCCCTCTGACGAGGCACTTGTGGTAATAGTGTATCATTAGTAGCAGATGGTGCTGACCCATGTGGTATCTCATCTTGTACTCTTGGTACTAAGATAGAAGTTTCTCCCCTTATTTCTTCTAAAATAATTTTACTCATGGGCTTGTGGTCCATTACATAGTCCTCTTCTAAAAATCGGGCATTTGTGCTAAAAATTACCCTCGATCTTTAGGACTATAACACAAACCACCTTTCGTTCCTCTAGGATAACCCAACAAACGGCCCGAACACATGCGAGATTGCAACTTATCAGCATCTCCTTTCAGCACATGTGGTGGACTACCCCAAATCCGAATATGTTTCAGACTAGGCTTACGCCCATTCCACAATTCTGTGGGAGTAGAAGATACTGTCTTAGAAGGAACCAAGTTCAAAATGTACGTTTGCCGTTTCGGGGCATACCCCCAAAACGAACTCGGCAATTCCGAATAGCTCATCATCGATCTAACCATTTCCAAGAGTGTCCTATTCCTTCGTTCCGCCACACCATTTCATTTGGGGTGTGCAGTCTGGAACCATTGGGATTGAATCCCAACTTCGATAAGTAATTCCTAAACTCTCCTAAGAGGTACTCGCCACCACGATCAGATCGTAGTGTTTTGATATATTTACCATGACGCTTCTCCAAATCAGCCTTGTACTCTTTGAATTTATCAAAGCACTCGGACTTGCGGCGCATCAAATAAATATATCCATATCTCGAATAATCATCTATAAAAGAGACAAAATATTCGAAACCACCCCTTGCTTGAGTAGACATAGGACCACATAAATCGGAATGAACCAATTCCAACACTTCTTTGACTCTATACCCCTTGGCTTTAAAAGGCCTTTTGGTCATTTTTCCTTCCAAGCGAGGACTCGCAGTCGGATAGTTTTCCACTTCCAATGAACTCAAAGGTCCATTGGCTATCAACCTTTGAATCCTACTCAAGTTAATGTGACCTAATCTTAGATGCCAAAGATATGTTTGGTTCATTTTTGAAGGTTCTTTTCGCTTATTTGAGTTAGAAGATGTACTATTAATTTCCATTTGTTGCTTTGTGGGAGTTATTGGATTAAGAGTATATAAATTGCCAATCAACGTGCGAGCAGAGATAATAACACTATTTTTCTTGACAACCACTTTGCTATCAAAAGAAAGCAGAATATCCATCCAAAAATAACTTAGAAACTGAAATCAAGTTCTTTGTAAAACAAGGTACGTAAAGACAATTTCTCAAAACCAAAGTCTTATTCTTATCAAAAAATAAATAAACATCTCCCACTGCAACAACTGCTACTTTCGTAGCGTCGCCCATGTAGATGGTAATCTCACCCTCACTAAGCTGCCTGGTTTCCTGGAACCCCTGCAAAGAATTGCAGACATGATCACTGGCTCCCGTATCTACACACCAGGTGCCGGTAGATAACACCGCTAAACATGTTTCAATAGTTAGTGAATAAGATATACCTTCTTTTTCCTTTTTACGGGGGCAATCTACCTTCCAATGTCCTGGCTGCTTGCACAAAAAGCATTTGCCCTTAGGCTTCTTCACGCCATTTGGTGGACCAATTTTCTTTGGTTCACCCGCTTTCTTTGCCAAACCAGCTTGTTTCTTTTTCTTCATCACTTTACCTTTTAGCTTAGATGTAGAAACATTTTCAGCAATATAAACTTGAGAAGCTTGACGAAATAACCCTTCTGCTGCTTGGAGTTCTGTCAGAAGTTCCGCCATCGAATACAACCTTTTGTTCATATTGTAGTTGGCGAAAATCGCTCAAAACTCTTAGGCGGCATTCTGAGAACGATATCGACACAGGTTTCCCCATCGATTTCAGCTCCAAGGACTTCCATCTCATTCAAATGAGCCATCATCTTGAGGATATGATCCCCTACGGGTGTCCCCTCGGTCATGGTGGTCGTCATTAAGTTTCTCATGGCCTCTTGCACGGCAGCCCGACTACGGTGTCCGAAGAGTTCTTTGAGATTGAGCATCATTTCATAAGCGAGAGGTCATGGCACGATCTTTGATGTTGCGGCACATTTGACATAGAAGCCAAAATGTAACACCGCGCCATCTCATCCGCCTTGACC
The DNA here is from genome assembly GCA_030762865.1 of Paraleonurus japonicus. Classification (NCBI taxonomy): domain Eukaryota; kingdom Viridiplantae; phylum Streptophyta; class Magnoliopsida; order Lamiales; family Lamiaceae; genus Paraleonurus; species Paraleonurus japonicus. The sequence goes on along the minus strand of CM061057.1, from coordinate 26,548,450 downwards.
CACTTCTTATAAGTCTCTTTCTCCTCTTCACTAGAGTTTTCATCGGGTTTTTCAGGACAAACCTCGGTGAGTACAAACTTGTACTCTTTGATCAAGACAATGTCCAAGTTTCTTTTCCAATCAATATAATTAGGACCAAGTAAGTTTGTTTTCTTTAAGAATAACTTGACAAGTGGATTGAAAGCCATGATAAATCCCGAGAAACACGTAAATGCATTATGATCAAAATTAAGAATTTAAATCAATATTGTTTCCCTCAAACAATACAATTAAATTCACCAACACCTCAAAACACCGTGAAGTTTGTATGCCACGATAGTGTGGACGTATACTAATTCAATCATTTGCAAGAGGAGGTTTTACCCATTAATTTCATCATTTTGTCAAACAAAATAAAAATTAATAGTTGGTTTGTCTTTAGCCATACAAATAACAGCACTTACTCCGATGGGGAGGATACTGTTATATGCATCTAAGTGTATACCATTTCTTAATACCAAGTCGATTACCTAGGTTTGTGCCTCTTGGATGGAGAAGATAACACGCTCCTAAATAACTTACTTATAATTATCCATAAGGAAGTTTGATCTAGTGATCCGCAAAACAAGCACATCCGATATGGAAGAAGGCACTTAAAACCAACGTTCATGTTTGAATGCATCACTTACAAACCGAGAAATGGAGGCTATGGGATTTGTTGAAAAATAACCCCTCTCCCACTTAGTTATTTAACATGAGGGATATTAATATGCGTAGTATATGAAACACATAAAGCATGCTAAACACAATAACATATATGAGAAAGAATAAATATGGAAAATAAAATTCCAACTATTATGGCCTCTTTCATGCTCCCATGTGCTTGAATGTTCGCCGTCAAATGGGGTGCGGGGCAGTGCCCTGCCAAACGGGGATCGACCTGGCCACTCAGGTCGCGGGGTGCGGGGCAGCGCTATGCAATACGGAGTTCGACCTGCCCGGTCAGGTTGCGGGGATCGATTCTTTGCTATCGAACTGGTTCCTCCATCGACCATCCTAATCTGTTCCTATTACAATTTTATCCAACGATCCTATACATCATCAAGATTGAAATAAAACCTACACGACAGACCGCCGTGGTTATTACTATTACAATCATTCACCAACCCAAAACAAAAACCTCGACAGGTCCGAGGGTTTAATACATACATAAACATACATGCTGACCATAATAGTTGGATTTTGGGTTCCTACAAAAAATATCAGAATATTCGCATACCCAAAAAAAATCTACGATTAACATCGAATCCCTAATATAACAGATTTATGATAATCATGCAAACCCTAATATGACAGATTTACAAATACCATGCAATCCTATTCAATATCAGATCATGAACCTCTATAATAACAGATCAAGAAAACCCTATTATAACAGATCAAGAAACCCTATTATAACAGATCAAGAAACCCTATTATAACAGATCAAGAAATCCTATTATAACAGATCAAGAAACCCTATTATAATAGATTTACAATAATCATGCAATCCTAATAAATCAGATCTATGAATAACCGAATCAATTGCATAGAGTCAGAAAACACGGCTCTGATACCAATTGTTGGAACCACCGATCGCCAACTCTACGAAATTATCAGATTCGGGATCGTAATCACATAAACGCAGCGGATAGAATTGTACCTTTATTCACCGTAATAGGTGAAGACAAACCAGTTCTAAAGTCAGAACTGCGATCGAAGGATGAGCCTCGAACCTCACGGTCTTCTGCCGTATTCCTATCCCTTTCCCTTGGACGTCAAGTGGTCGACGATCCTCCAAGGAATCAGAATCCGCCTCTCTCTGATCTCACATTTTTTCACTCGCTGGAGGCTCTGATGTTAGGGTTTATTTATAGACTACAACAACGATCCTAAGGAGGAATTAGGGTTGGGCCTCCTGATGGGCCTAAATATCCTGTGTTCAGTCCGAACACTTTACTTAAGCCCATCAATTATAACTCAGTCCACTAAAGAGTTATAATTGAATTACCGTCCTAATCCCATATTATAATATGGGCTCCTTTATTATGTGTACGTTTATTTCCCCGTGTTTAAGATATCGAATGTCCATAAATTAATTAAATTATTGACAACTTAATTAATTTATATCTAATTCCAAGAGTAGTACCACTCATCTTTATTATTATGTCGATTAAATCCACTGGGGGGGTTTACATAATAATCTTTATGAGCTCCTCAAGGGGACATCATCATCCTAAATAATTAGGACACGGATTCCTTCTATAATCAACAACACACCATATAAACAATGATGTCTCCCAATTCACCGAACCTATTGATTTAATAAATCTCACCCATTGGCAAATCAAAGAAACATACATTGAGTACACGTGCCCATTATTATATAGGGATTAAGAAGACGTACATCCATAACAACAGAGGTCTTGTTCTTTTATATAGTCAGTACAAATTGAACAACCTCATATGGTCCTGCTCAATACATACAAAATGTACTAGTGTAACTTTATAGTCAAGATAGACTAATACCAAATTACACTACAACCGTTCCAATGGTTTGTCCAAATCCATCTTGGTTGTGAGCTATTATTTATAATCTATAAGGAACTGATAGCATAATCTTCTGTGTGACACCACACACCATGTTATCTACAGTATAGATTAACCCGGACAAAATAATGATATATATAACTATCATAAACAATAAGTATTTTGATCATAATGAATCTCATATTAAAAAGATGTTCATACTCAAAAAGATGTTCATACAAAAGCTAGGCTTATAGTATACATCCTAACACTAGAGTGATGTTTGGTGATAACAACTATGGACTTACTAAAGGTGTAGGAAGACTAATGATTGGAGATATTCAAGTTCATGAAGTTTACTACGTGGAAGGATTGAAGCACAATCTACTATCTGTTTCACAATTTTGTGATAAAGGGTTTTGTGTCAAATTTACTCATAATGCATGCTATGTATTAGATGGTTTAAATGAAAATATTCTATTGGCTGGAGTAAGACAATGTAACATTTATGTTGCCAACTTCAAAAGCTGTCCTAAAGATACTTGTCTTGTTGCTAAGAATTCAGATGACTTAAGTTGGCTGTGGCATAGATGACTTGGTCACTTAAACTTCAAGACTCTTAACAAAATAGCAAGGAAATCATTAGTTAAAGGACTCCCTGATAAAATATTTTCAAAGGATACTTAACATTTTCTTCATATGGATCTGTTTGGTCCAGTAACTCCTCTCAGCTTTAGTGGAAGAAAATACACCTTAGTAAATATTGATGATTATTCAAGATTTACTTGGGTTAATTTCTTGTACAAAAAGAATGAGACTATGACCAAGATTCCAGAATTCCTTAAAAAGATTCAAAATGAAAAGGGATTAAATATTGTTAAAATTAGAAGTGATAAAGGTACTGAATTTCTAAATAAATTGATTTCTAACTACTACATTGAGAATGACATAGCTCAGGAAACATCTGCAGCAAGGACTCCACAACAAAATGGAGTTGTTGAGAGAAGAAACAGGACCTTGAAAGAGGCAGCTAGAACAATGTTATCTGAATTCAACACTCCTCATAGGTTTTGGGCAGAAGCAGTGAATACAGCCTGCTATGTTCAAAATATAAGTCTGATTGTCAAGGATAAGTGTAAAACTCCCTATGAAATTTGGAAGGGAAGGTCTCCCAAAATTTCATATTTTCATATAATTGGTTGTAAATGTTTCATACACAACAATGGAAAATCTCAATTAAAAACCTTTGATGCCAAGATAACAGATGGAATATTCTTAGGATACTCATCTATATCAAAGGCATATAGAGTATTTAATAAGACAACCTTATGTGTAGAAGAAACACCTCATGTGGTATTTGATGAATCTTCTTTTGAGTTTGATAAGACAGGGGACATCACAAAGATATCAGATAATCTGAATCAGATGACTATCAAAGGATCAACCATAAAATTCTACAATCAAGAATCAGATTCAGATGAAGAGGAAGAATCAGACAAAGGAAAGGAACCTGAAAGAACTTCCTCAACAGCTGATCTACCAACTGATCAGACGACCAACAACACATCAGCTGATCAGACGATAAACAACACATCAGCTGATCAGGTAGAATTATCAGAAGGTAACATAGAATCATCTGAAATAAATAATTCAGACAAGACATCATCTACTGTAAAAGATAAAGGTAAGAAAGTAATGTCATATCACCCAGTGAAAGCGAGATAATTGGAGATTTAGACTCTGGTGTCCAGACGAGGACCCAACTAAATCAAGATTGTATGTTCAGTTGCTATGTGTCATTACTTGAACCTAAATCAATTACAGAAGCTCTAACTGATTCCAACAGGATTAATGCCATGCAAGAAGAACTAAATCAGTTTCAAAGACAAGATGTGTGGGAGCTTGTTGAAAGGCCTCATCATCAAAAAGTCATTGGAACTAAATGGGTCTTTAAAAACAAGAGGGATGAAAACAATATTGTGGTTAGAAATATGGTCAGACTAGTTGCTCAAGGTTATTCACAATCAGAGGGTATTGATTATGATGAAACTTTTTGAGTGGCTCGTCCGGAAGCCATAAGATTGTTTTTAGCCTATGCAGCTTTTAAAAGATTCATAGTTTTTCAAATGGATGTTAAGTCAGCTTTCTTAAATGGAATCCTAGCTGAGGAAGTTTATGTAGAGCAACCCCCTGGCTTTGTCAAAGGAGACAAGGTTTATAAACTAAGGAAAGCTCTATATGGACTTAAACAAGCACCAAGAGCTTGGTATGACACCTTGTCTGATTATTTAATTCAAAATGGTTTTGTTAAAGGTAGAATTGATAGAACTCTTTTTAGAAAAGAGTTTGATTGTGACCTTTTGTTAGTTCAAATTTATGTTGATGATATAATTTTTGGATCAACTAACATATCTTTATGTGAAGAATTTAGTAGTCTTATGAAAAGCAGATTTGAAATGTCCATGATGGGAGAAATGACATATTTTTTTGGACTTCAAGTCAAGGAGACAAAGAAAGGAATATTCATCAACCAAGCCAAATATACAAAAGATCTTATTGAAAAATATGGAATAGGTACCAGCCGAGAAGCTAAGATACCTATGATGACAAATTTTTCAATGGATCCAGATGAGAAGGGAGAAGACACTAATCAAACTGAGTATCGAGGTCTTATTGGTTCTTTATTATATTTAACTGCTAGTAGACCTGATATTTCATTTGCAGTTGGAGTTTGTGCTCGATTTCAAGCTAATCCTAAGAAAAGCCATCTTGAAGCAGCAAAGAAAATCCTCAAGTATTTGAAAGGAACAGTAAATGTTGGATTGTGGTATCCAGCTGATGACAACTTTGAGCTGTCTGGATACTCAGATTTGGATTTTGGTGGGTGTAAGATAGATAGAAAATCTACATCTGGTACTTGCCAATTTCTTGGAAGTAAGCTGATTTCATGGTTGTCTAAGAAACAAACCTCTGTAGCTACTTCCACAACTGAAGCTGAGTATATGGCAGCTGGAAGTTGTTGTTCTCAGTTGATCTGGATAAGTCAACAGTTAAGGGACTATAACATTATCACCAAAGAAGTACCAATCTTTTGTGATAGTAATAGTGCCATAGCTATTACCCAGAACCCAGTCCTTCATACAAGATGCAAGCATGCAGATATCAGACACCATTTCATCCGAGATCATGTAGAAAAAGGAGATATCAGACTTGAGAAGATCTTGACTGATTTTCAAAGAGCGGACATCTTGACAAAACCATTGGCAAAGACAAGGTTTAAAGAACTATCTGTAGAACTAGGATTATTAGAGGCTTCTTTAGTAAATCTCTAATTCTGCTTTTTATTTCTTGTCTCTCTCAATTTAGTTTATTATGTCTAGAAAGAATTATCAGACTAGATCTGAGTCAAAGGACAATCAGGTAGCTGATATCATTGATCTCCTGCTTAGGAATCAAGAATCAAGGATTGGTCATATTGACCTTATCTGACATGATAATTGCTTATCTGACATATGGTAAATCAGACTAGGGCACAATAGTCAGCTGATTTTCTGAAAAAAAACAGATGACTATTTGCACCCTATCTGATCTACCTCAGCTACTAATAAGTTTTGATGAGTTTGTTTGCAGGAACAGGTATATCAGATTAGTCTCATAAATCTCTTCATTCAGAAAACCTTCATCTTTGTTTTTCCTCAAAATCTTTGTTTTCAAATAAAGTCCTCAAGTTTTTGTATTTCAAGCAATCTGTACTTTGTAACTAAACTGAAAATACTGTGTTAAGTTTTAAACATTTGTGGTTATCAAAATTCAGACTAGGAGAGAGTTTTGAAAAATATCAGATAAGATCAATTTGACCAAGTCTGATTTTACCAAATCTGAAATAGAATACCTGAGTGTTAAGTAAGGCACCTCATTGCGTACGTCAGGTATACTAATTACTTCTGATAAAGTAAGTCTATTAGCCGTCTAATTCGTAGGATAAACGGTTACTTTTTACACAATTCAAGACACGTGAAGGCCACGCGCCTGAATTTCAATCATTTTTCTCGCTAAACCGTCGATGTTTTACACGCGCCTCTTAAAATCAACAGTTTAAAATTAAAACTCTAAGATCATGCCACGTTTTGCATTCCCAATCTTTCCCTCTCTCTTCTCTAAGTTTAAAATCTTACCTTCTTCATTAAAATTTTTCACTTTCACATTTCACTTATCAAAATCCTCTGTAAAAACCCTTTCTTACAAAACTTATTCAAATGGCTTCTTCTTCATCCCAACCTTCTAAACCTCCCACTTATATAACTGCATCATTCTCAAATTTCAAAATGAATACTGAAGCAGTTAAGAATAAACTCAAAGCCAAAATGTATGTCGACTTTGAAACCACTCAGGACAGGGAATCCAGCGAAATTTTAAGGCTGTTGGAAGCATCAAGATTACGAGGGTTTTGTTCACTCAAATCCACAGAAAACAGAACAATGGACTTCATTGGCGCAGAGTTTTTGGCAAACAGTGAGTTTTCTGATAACGGGTTTAGTACTATTGTAGAGGGTACTAGGTTGGAGTATACTAAAGAGAATGTGGCTAGGATTTTGGATACATCGGCTGAGGGTGTGAATCCATTAATGTATAAGGAAGAGGAATGGGAACAATCATTTGATTTGTTCGCCAGGGTTACATATAGGGGAACAAGGAGGGATTTGAAAAAGCATATATTGAGAAGGAAATATAGACTGTTGATGACTATAGTAACTAAGTCAATTCTGGGTGATCAAAGTTCACATGACGGAGTTACTAAGTCTAGGCTGTGTTGTATGAGGGCTATATCTGATGGTATAAGGGTTGATTGGGTAGAACTGTTGTTTAGGAGATTGAAGAAAGAAAAGGCGAGGTTGGTATTTAATCCTACTGTTGGAGATTAGGTTCCTCAGTCTACTGTGAGTTTGTTTAATAAGATCACAGTACTGATGGATGGACTGAATAAGAGGGTCCAGACGAGGGAAGGAAAGAAGAAATTTTCTAAGCAAAAGGGTTTGCTTACAAAAAATGAGAGGTTGGGTGGATTGCCGGATTCAGATGATGAGTCAGATGAGGCATAAGCCCAGAGTGTTAGGATGTATACTATAAGCCTAGCTTTTGTATGAACATCTTTCTTGAGTATGAATATCTTTTTTTTTCATATGAGATTCATTATGATCAAAATACTTATTGTTTATGATTGTTATATATATCATTATTTTGTTCAGATTAATCTATACTGTAGATAACATGGTGTGTGGTGTCACACAGAAGATCATGTTATCAGTGCCTTATAGATTATAAATAATAGCTCACAACCAAAATGGATTTGGACAAATCATTGGAACGGTTGTAGTGTAATTTGGTATTAGTCTATCTTGACTATAAAGTTACACTAGTACATTTTGTATGTATTGAGCGAGGACCATATGAGGTTGTTCAATTTGTCTTGACTATATAAAAGAACAAGACCTCGTTGTTGTTATGGATGTACGTCTTCTTAATCCCTATATAATAATGGGCACGTGTACTCAATGTATGTTTCTTTGATTTACCAATGGGTGAGATTTATTAAATCAATAGGCTCGGTGAATTGGGAGATAGCATTGTTTATATGGTGTCTTTGTTGATTATAGAAGGAATCCGTGTCCTAATTATTTAGGATGATGATGTCCCCTTGAGGAGCTCATAAAGATTATTATGTAAACCCTGCAGGTGGATTTAATCCGACATAATAATAAAGATGAGTGGTACTACTCTTGGAATTAGATATAAATTAATTAAGTTGTCGGTAATTTAATTAATTTATGGACATTCGATATCTTAAACACGGGGAAATAAACGTACACATAATAAAGGAGCCCATATAATAATATGGGATTAGGACGATAATTCAATTATAATTCTTTAGTGGGTGAGTTATAATTGATGGGCTTAAGTAAAGTGTTCGGACCGAACACAGGATATTTAGGCCCATCGGGAGGCCCAACCCTAATTCCTCCTTAGGGTCCCCTGTTGTAGCCTATAAATAAACCCTAACATCGAGTCTCCAGCGTGTGAAAAAACGTGAGATCGAGAGGGAGGCGGATTTCGATTCCTTGGAGGATCGTCGACCACTCGGCGTCGGGAAAGGGATAGGAATACGGCGAGAAGACCGTGAGGGCTCATCCTTCGATCGCGATTCGACCTTAGAACTGGTTTGTCTTCACCTATTACGGTGAATAAAGGTACAATTCTTTCCGCTGCGTTTGTGTGATTATGATCCCAGTCGATAGTTTCATAGAGTCGGCGATCGGTGGTTCCAACACAGAGAATCGAATTGGCAGCAAAGCTGGGTGCAGAGGCAGCCAGGTGAGGTACAGTAGAGGTACCAGCCGAGATCCCAGCGGCCGGGAAGAGGCACAGTGCCTGACCCAGTGAGGAAGCACTGGGGTGGAAAGCAGTGGCTCAACCACTTAGAAGGAGGACCGGGAGAAGGCTGGTCAAGGCTCTTGATCTGATTGGGAGTCTTCCTCAACTCCTGCTAGTCATTACTGCAGAGGGAGGCTGCAACACTTCAAATAAATAGCAGCGATGCAGCCGAGACGGAGGTCTTTGGAAGATCCCGGCTACGAGCGAACCGCATCTGCCGAGAGGCAAGCCTCTCCAGGTACATCCTCCAACATCTCATCTTCTGATAAATCCCCCACCCACCTAGGCGATGAAGAAGTATCCAAGGCTGGTACTTCTGAGCCTCTGAAACAACCTACTCCCGATATTATCCAAATACAAACACCTCCCACCTCATCTCCCTTACCCGAAATACCTCCCACCTCATCTCCCACACCTGATATCCCTCCCATCTCTACTCAACCTTTTGATTTTCTTGACTTCCTCTCCACCAAATATCCCACTCCCTCACCCCAAATCAGTCCTATACACACTCCCAGACTAGATGGATCTGTAGGAAGCTTTGAGCTTTCCCTACGATCAGATGCCAAAAGAAGATTAGCTGAGTTAATTCCTGAACTTCAGTTTAACCCTGAAGTAATGAAGGAATTCATTGAGATCTGGGCTGGTCCATCATCGAGGGTGGTGATCCGGAAGAGATGAGTTTGTTTACTGATGAAGTTGGCTGGGACAATTTCATCACCTGGGAGAAGGTTATTCTGGAGTCTGCTGGAATCTCATCCTTATCAGTCATCCTATCAGAGGAGCAGCTCCTGAATTTCCTACGAAGCCGCCTTGGCTTGTCTGAAACCCTACCAGCCGTCCCTCCCAGCAGCCCAGGATCCACCTTTTCTTCAATTCTGAATCAACTAGAGAAGAGGGTAGAGGATAAGTTTACTCAGATGCTCACAATGAAGACTGCAGACATCGTAGATTCTGTCAGTGTAACTATGGAAGACATGCTAAAAGCATCTGAGGTAAACCTTCTATCTTCTATTTCAAATTCTGTTAAACTGGTTGTAAAAGAAGAGCTGGAAGAAGTGAAAAAGGAGGTTGGAGAGCTGAAAATCCAGACCCAAGCTGACAATCAACTGCTGGCCGATGAGATCCTCCTTAATCAATCCTCAGCTTCCACCTATTTTACTGTTATCAAAGAGCAGCTTGCTATGCTACTTGATGATGTTAAAAAGGGGGAAGATGTGGAGATCGTGAAAACCGAGCTTAATCAGATCAAACTTTCAGCAGCCAGCCAATCAGATGAGCTCACTGCCTTAAAACTTAGAATTGATCAGATTGAGGAAGCAATCAGGGTAGATGAGCTGGCCAGAAAGAAAGAAGCTGAGCTGAAATCTGAAAGATATATGGCTAAGATCAGAGAGAGGAAGGAGGAGGCTAGAGCCAAAGCTGAAGCTGAGAAGGGAAATGGGAAAGAGCTGGTGGTGGTGGAGAAAGAGAAGGAAAAGGAGACAGAGATGGTCGTGTCGCCTATCAGGCAGAGCATGATGTCCAAAGCTGCTGGAAAGAGATCACTGGAAAAATCAGCTGAGCAGCTTAGGATAGAGGCAGAAAGGGACCGACGTATCAAGGCTGAAAAGGTGTATTATGGCCGGAGGGAAGCCAGGAGGAAGATTAAGTCGGCAAAGGAGGCTGGCCGCATTTTTGATAAGTTCCAGAAGAAGTGGGTTGTCCCATCAGCCGGAGGAGGAGCTGAGGCAGCTTGGATCAGACCTGCAGAAAGGACTGATGCCCCCCGAAAATGATTGCACATCCATCGTGGGCAGCTGAGTACATGAAGTACGAAGCCAAGTGGACCTTCTTCTAGTACATATGCAAAGGAGTTGGAGCATCATCAGACAATGAAACGATCGCTTGGCATGATTGGATGGAGAAGAAAATCCAAGCTTGTACCAGAAACTTCTTGATGAAGGAGATGAATGGTACAACGTGGATTTGGTTGCTCCAGACTACTCATCCATTCCGATAAAGCTGAAAGATGATGGCTCGATAGACAAGGAGTGGATCAGGTGAACTATCAACTATGGTATAAATCAGATGAAGTTGACTAATCCAAAGGAAATTGCTGAGCTGAGAACGAGAATATTTGATTGGATGCAGCTTCCCGAGAAAGACAGATGGACAGATTAGATAAGCTTAAATTTTCTTATCTTTTATCTTCTTATCTGTTCCATATGTAAATTTGTAAATGAGCTGAATATGAATGAGATGACTGGTTCTTATCTGTTTTACTTGTGTTTTAAAAGTTTTCTTTACTGTTTTAAGAAACTTTAAAATTTTTCTAAGTATAAACCATCTGAGAAAATTTATCATCTCAGACTCAATATTTGCAAAATTTTTCTTAAGTCTAAAATTTTTTTAAGACTTAAATTTTTTTTTTCCCTTTTGAAAAATTCCTTATGACTAAAGAATTTTTTTTTTTTCAAAACTTTCTAAGTGTGTATTAGAATGCTTTAATCTGAATTGATAGTATGAATATATTCTAACTTGCTTATCTGATTGTCTTGGATAACTTCGACTAACATCAGCTGTGAGTATATTTCTTTTATAGTTTTAACATCATCAAAAAGGGGGAAATTGTTAGATCAAGTAGAGTTTTGATGAGTTAAAAGGAACAATCCAGATGAGCAGACAACGTTGATAAATAGCTCAGATCAGAGTTCGGTGCTAAGCTGATCAGACTGGGTCAAGAGCTGATTAAGCTAGCTGGAGATCAAAGTTTACAAGTCATCTGAGACAAGCTCAAATCTAGTCATCTGCAGGAGACGATCATAAAGAGCTCAGACGAGGTCAAGACAAGCTGAGTAGAATAAGAAAGGCGAGTCTTCACCAAGTCAGCTGCAGACGAGTAGAATAAATCAGCTGAGGTCAAGAGCAGTTTCCAAGATTAAGTTTGTTGAGCAGTTTCCAGTTTGTTAGAACTGACTAACAAACTAACTGTCTTTTCAGACCTATAAATAGGACTAGATTTTATTTTTCAAAACACTTATGCAAATCTGATTTTTCACACTATTCACTATTGATTTCACAAAGTATTTTCAAAAGAGGTTTCAAAATTTTTCTAAGTGTTTATAAAACACTTCACTTCACATCTTCAAAAACACTTCTTATTCTAGAGTTAGATTTTAGAAGTTTGGTTAGCATTGTTGAAGAGTTGAAGATTTAATTGTAAGTTGTAAAGATTGTAAGTAAGTAAGCAGCTAGTGAAGACCCTTCTTCAAAGTTTGGAGAAGGAGAGTGGATGTAGGATTGTTATAATCCGAACCACTATAAATTTGTTGTTATTTACTGCTTTCTTCTAATTTCTGTTCAAGTTACAATTTGTTAATTCAAGAATTAAATTTCAGAATCTTATCTAAAATCTGAATATCATCATTGATTTTGATCTTGTTAAAGGTTGAGTTTAAAAATTGTTTTCCGCTGTGCTTAATCTGATCCTTGAATTGGTTTTGAAACGTTTTAAAAAAAAATCTACAAAATCTATTCAAACACCCCCTTTCTAGATTTTGTTCTAGAAGGTTATCTCAAGATTTATAATCAACTCAACATTCAGGGACCAACAATTATTCTCGCGCGAGTCTTCATGCTACTATAGGAGCAAGCCCTTATAGACTTTTATGCTCACCGCGGGCTTTGGCCTCGTCGGGAGTCTTTGTACTGCTTACATGGTTATTGGCCGCATCGTAAGGCTTTTGGTGCTCGCTGGCCGAGGAATTGACCTCGCACGCTACGATGGGTATGACCCTTGTAGGCTTTTGGTGCTTGCGAGATCATGAGTCATCGCGAGTCTTTAACCATATTATATTGAAGGAATAACGAATGCTTTGTAGAATTGAACAACTTTATTGAATTAGGGAAGTTCTATTACACTTTATTACATACAAAAAGTTTAAACAGAAGCTTACATGCGGTCTATACTACTGGTAGTATTTCTTGAGGTGGCGAGCATTCCAGGGGTATTGGTCCGGAGTGCCGTTGGGATGTTCCGGTTCATACGCCCCGTTGGGTAGCCATTCAGATACCCTAAACGGGCCCTCCCAGTTCGGGCCAAATATGCCTGTGCTTGGACCGTGGGTCTTCTTTAGGACCAGCTCGCCTTTTACGAATTGCCTCACTTTGACCTTGGAGTTGTAGTACTTCTCCGAGCCGCGCTTGTAAGCCGCGTTTCTGTGGACCGACACTAAACGACGTTCCTCCAACGTGTTGAGGTCAAGCCTTCTGGCCGCCTCATTCTCCTCACCGAGAACTTGCGAGGTTCTATATGTTGGGATAGATAACTCGGATGGGATGACCGCCTCCGTGCCATAGGTGAGAGCGAAGGGGGTCTCCCCAGTAGAGTTTCTCGTTGTTGTTCTATATGCCCAGAGGACGTCGGGGAGTTCCTGAGCCCACTTTCCTTTTCTGTCCTCAAGCTTGGGCTTCAAAGAATGTTTGAGGATTTTGTTGACCGCTTCGACTTGACAATTGGTCTGGGGGTGATAGGGCGTTGCGAACAGCCTTTTGATTTTCCAATGTTCGCAGAACACCGCAATCTCAAGGCCGTCGAACTATTTCCCATTATCTGATACAATTGCTTGTGGGAGCCCGAATCTACATATGATGTTCTTCCAAATGAACCTGATGATGGCCGCTTGGTCCATCTTGTTGAGGGGCTCCGCTTCCGCCCACTTGGTGAAATAGTCGACGGCGACCACTGCGAACTTACAGCCATCCGGGGCCGTTGGCAGAGGACCAATTAAATCAATCCCCCACTGTGCGAACGGCCACGGGCTGAATATGGATCTTAGATTTTTAGGGGAGAGCTTGATGTTCGGTGCCATTATTTGGCATTGGTGGCATTTTCTGGCGAAGGCTATTGCGTCTTTCCTCAGAGTGGGCCAGAAGTATTCCTGATGCATCGTCTTGTGTACGAGGGATTGGCCGCCGGCATGGTTGCCGCACACCCCGCTGTGAATTTCCGCAAGGACGAGCTGTCCCTCCTCTGGGGTGATGCATTTCAAGAGGGGTAGGGAGAAACTGCGCTTGTACAGCTGACCATCTAGGATCAAGAACCTCGCCGCTCGGAGCTGAAGGCAGCGAGACTCCACCCTATCCTCTGGCAGTTCCCCCGAGTTGAGATATTTGAGGATTGGGGTCATCCAGCTTTCTCTTTTCTCGTTGATGGTCACCACGAGTTGCTCGTTGATTGAGGGGTGGGCAAGCTTAGTCAGGACTACGTTGGACATACCCGCGGCGCCCTCGGATGTTGCTAGCTTGGATAAGGCATCTGCCTGTGAGTTATGCTCGCGGGGGATCTGTTCAATGAACACTTGGTGCAATTGCTCGCAGAAGTTGACGACAAGCTCGTGGTACTTTCTCATCTATTCGCCCCTGGTCCTCATATTCACCCTTCATTTGCTTTACGGCCAGGAGGGAGTCCATGAAGACATGGAGGTGACGAACCCCTACAGCCTTTGCGAGTTCAAGGCCGCAAACGAGGGCTTCGTACTCGTTCATTGTTTATAGTTGGGAAGTCGAAACGTACTGCATTCATGAAACACTGACCCTCCGGTCCGATGAGGACCACCCCCGCGCTGGCGCAGGTCGTTGTGGATGATCCGTCGACATAGAGCTTCCACGGGGGGATCTTGAGTTTTGTCGGGCTGACCGGGAAGGTAAGTTCTGCGATAAAGTCAGCCAATTCCTGTCCCTTAATCGCCATGCGAGGAGCATACGAGATGTTGTATTGAGCGAGCTCTAGTGCCCACTTCAGAAGGTGCCCACTAGTGTCTGGACGGTGGAGTACCTAGCGTAAAGGCATGGTTGTGAGCACCTGGATCTGATGGTTGAAGAAATATGCTCGAAGTTTTCATGCGGCCATGACTAATGCGTATGCGAGCTTTTCCAGCGGGGAGCATCTGAGCTCGGCGTCGTGTAGCACCTGGCTTATGTAATATATAGGGAGATGCTGCTGTCCTTCCGCTCGCACGAGGACTGCGATAATTGTCGTTTCTGAGGCCGCCAGGTATAGGAAAAGAGTTTCTCCCAGGATCGGTTTCGCGAGAAGCTGGGAATTGCTCAAGTACTCCTTGAGCTTTTTGAATGCGAGCTGGCTCTCTTTGTTCCAGGAGAATTTTTGCTTTTTGATTGCTGTGAAGAAAGGTTTGCTCTTATCACCTAACCGCGAGATGAACCGGCTCAAGGCCGTGAGGCATCTAGTTAATCTTTGGACTTGCTTTACTGAATTTGGTTCCTCCATATCGAGGATGGCCTTGATCTGTGCTGGGTTGGCTTTGATGCCCCTCTGGCTGACAATATGGCCGAGGAATTTCCCCGATCCCACCCCGAAGCTGCACTTCTTCGGGTTGAGCTTCATATTATATTTCTCAAGGATAGAGAAGGTTTCCTTGAGGTCCCTCAAATGATCTTCCTTCCTTAGGCTTTTGACGATTATGTCGTCAATATATACTTCCATTGTTTTCCAAATCTGGTCAGCGAACATAGTGTTTACTAACCTTTGGTAAGTCACACCAGCACTCTTGAGGCCAACCGGCATTCTCGTCCAAGAATAGATATTCTTCTCGGTGAGGAAGGAAGTGTGCTTGATGTCATCCACTACCATGGGGATCAGATGGTATCCCGTGAATGCATCCATGAATGACATCATCTTGTGCCCCGCAGTGCTGTCGACGAGGTGGTCGATGTGCGGCATTGGGAAGTGATCTTTGAGACAGGCCGCGTTGAGGTCGGTAAAGTCAATGTACGATCTCCATGAGTTATTCGCTTGTTTGACTAGTACTGCATTTACGACCCATTGAGGCTCGTCTTCCGCGAGCTCAATTAATTTGTTGTCAAAGAGCTTTTTGACCTCCTCGGCAAGAGCGGCATACTTTTCTGGGCCGAACTTCCTCCTCTTTTGAAAAACTGGTCGCCGCGATGGGTCAATCTTAAGGTGATGGCAGGCGTGCTTCGGGTCGATACCCACCATGTCTTGGTGCGACCATGCAAACACTCCTACATTGCTCTTGAGGAATTCGATGAGATCGTCCCTCATTTCCGCGGGGACCTTTGCCCCTATGGTGACTTCCAGCTCAGGACGAGACGGATCTATGGGGACGCGCTCGAGCTCTTCAATTGGGGCGGTTCGTTTAAGCTCTTGAGGGTCGCGAGCATTGCCCCTTGGATCCAGGTCTATGGTTGCGGGCTCGAAACCTAGTCTTGGTTCCAAATTCTCGCATTCCATGGCGGATTGGCCCGAGGAAGAATCGACGAACATGCAAGTATCTACTTCTAGCTCGTACTCAGTTGGCTGTGGAGTTGTGTTTGAGTTTTCTTCCGCTAATGTATTACCATGTACATCTAACGAAGGTGCGAAAAGAAAATTAAGACGAGAGTAGTTCAAACACTTCTTTGCCATTTTCTGATTCCCTTTTACAGTGCTAACTTCCCCTTCGGAAGTGGGAAACTTGATACAATAAAAGTAAGAAGAGGCAACTGTCTCAAAAGTCTCAAGAAAAGGTCGACCAAGAAAGCCATTATAGATATTTGGCTGGTCGACGATTACAAATTCCAAAGGCCCAGTAATCCTAACCTTTTCACTCTGACAATCAGCGAGCTCCATGGACAGCGTTTAGAGCTTTGGGTGAAAGGCACTCACTCGTGTTGTACCCGGGGCCATTGTGAAAGGTATAAAATTTGTTGGAGGATTTGTTGTTATGCTTTAGAGCTTTGGGTGGGGTAAAGACCCCGTTCCCCTTCATCGCGTTGAAAACGAACGTGGGGGAGTGCTTGAGCTTCTCGACGATATCAACGCTTTCGAAGCTTTTGAAGGTGCCCAGGGCCTTAGACTGGCTGCCCCTTCTGGGCTGGTGGGCCTTCTTCGCCGGCGAGGGGGTAGCGGCTGTAGCCTCTGGGGCAGTTGGGGTGGCTTTTACCTCGCCCAAGCGCTGGGCGAGGAGTTTCTGCCTTGTGATCAGGTCTCCTACTCGCCGCCTAAACTCGGCATAAGAAGTGGGATATTGCTTAGTCATGTGGCGGAACATGTGGGAATCCGCTCTAAGACCGCTCATGGCGGCGTCAAGTTGTAACTCGTCCCCGACGGGCTCTCCTGTGAGGAGGACCTCGTCGAGGCGATCAAGATATTCCTCGTCCGTCTCCTTCTTTGCCTGCCTGATGCCTATGAGCCTCTATCGGCTCCCAGGGCGAGCTATCTTGGAGGCGAAGTAGGAGACGAATTGTTTGCCGAGGCTAGAGAAGTTGTCAATCGTGCGAGAGGGAAGGGAGATATACCAGTTGTGGGCTAGCTCGCCTAGCATTAGCGGGAATAAACGACACCTAGTCACATCCGATGCCCCTCTCCCAGTCATGTAAGTGAGGTACTTGCTGAGGTGCACCTCAGGGTCAGTTTTCCCCTCGTAAAGAACCGTTTGGGGAGGTAGGATTTTGGTTTGGACCTCCGTCATCTCAATGGCCATGGAGAGGGGTTGGTTCACTGCGGCCGCCCTCTTGGGGATTCCTTCCCTGGAGTCAACTCGGCCTTCGATGAGGTCGAGCTTTCTCTGCAGTGCGACGAGGGCCGGGTCAGGTTGAGTGAGGGCCCGGTGGACAGCATTTTGCCCAATGCGGTCAAGGACTGGGACGACCTGAGGGTTTCGGTGAACTGAGGGTTTTACCCTTGATCTTGCCACCACGACGCACTGAGGGTTTCGGTGAACGACCTCCCTTAGAGGGGAAACGGGCGGCTGCTCGCAAAAGTCGAGCCTCCATGCTTGAGAGCCCAGCCGATTGAACATGAATGCTCGGGCAGGTGTGCCCCAGATCGGTCTTGGCTCTCGGCCTCCTGTTCGCAGGCCTTCTTTTTTCTCTTCTGGGGCCTCGAGGGGCCTTCAGCGGGTATAGCCACGGGCCTGGCTTGAGACTCCAGCTCCCGAGCTCGGGCCTGGAGCTGGAGGATGGCCCTGCTCACCTACTCCAGAGTTTGGTATTCCTGGAGGGGGAGAGGGATTTGGTCCTCGAGGTGGCGGACCGGGTTGATCTGTCCCTGTTGTTCTTCATTATGACTGGCATGTTTGCTAGTAGCTTTACTATTTGTCATGTTGATGACTTGGAGTGGAGAAGATGAACTGGTAGGAAGTTGCTTTTAGTGTTGTTTTCCACAGACGACGCCAAATGTTGTTACACCGATTATGCGTCCCGTTAATTAGGATTTAGGGGTGATAATCGGCCTTTTTAGTTATGTGAGTTAATGGATATTGAATGCTGATGGTTAGCTTTTAATGAGAGCAATAATGGAGAATAAATGCAGAAAGAAGTAAATGCAAGGAGAATTGCTGGGAGGATGAGTCCCAGTCTTAAGGGTGGATGTTTTTCGATCCATGTTATTGTGCCAATAGGGTCTATTTATACATGTCATTTGGCGGCTCCTAAATCCCAAAAAATTGGGTGCATTTAATGTAAAGGTACTACATTTAATGCCTACGATAATGTACAGACGAGCAGGCTGTCGGCCTTCTCAGCGCGCTCCACGTGGCAATGTGGCTGAGATCTCCTGCGGCGGCGAGATCTTTTCCCTTTTAGGGCATGACCTTTCTGACTATGCCCTGCTATGAGATATTTTTTGCTTCTTTGGGGAAGATTTGGTCTCCTGGTCATCGCTCTTTGGTCTTCGCTAGAGGGCTTCTCGGGCCCAGCTCGGACCGCTGGTCTGAAGCCTCGCCTGCGAGGTCCATGGAACCTGCTCGGTAGGTCAGCCGCACTGCTCGCCGAGCCTTCGAGAGTGCTCGCCCATTCTGGCGGGTAGTGAGCATAACCTGTTGCTAATCTCCCATGTCATAACACATGCCTATATGCTTGGTTTGGTCAAATTCTTATGAAAACCCTGAAAACGTGAAAAAACACCTTGTAAAACCATTAATCTCCACATAATGATACCTTTAGTGCACAAGAGTGATACTCTATAACTTTAAGCACAAACACTAACATTTTTCATCAAATTTTGCAATTAATCACCTCAATATTCATACAACAATTCACTGTAATCAACACATAATAATATTATACAATAAACACAAAATGAGAAATTCATATGTAAAAGTAACAGAAGAAAGAGAGATTTAGAGAACTTTAATTTCTTGTAGTAAATCAATATATCTCAAACATAAGTATTATAAATAACAATTTGATAATGTAGGATTTTAATAAAAAGGAAATAGAATCAAATTACAATATCATAATTACCTTAATTATTTTATTTTATTGGGACGGTGCCTTAATTTTTAATTTAGCTTGACTTGAATTATATAATTTATTTATATTAAATACATTAATATTTCCACTCTAAATTAATTTGAAAATCTTTTGTAATATGTAATTTTTTTAAATACCTTGTTTTTTTGTCAAAGATTTCAAATATGAAATTAACCATCAAAGTTATGGACAATAAATTTAGAACCAAAAATTAATGTACTGATATTTATTTCCTTCTTTGTTAACATTATGAAAACTTAAATATTGAAGTAAGATATGATTGTATTGAAATAAATTTTTCTGTTATACTATTTATAGTCATTAGATAAACTTAATATTTAGACAAATAAACAATTAAGGGTTTAAAAATTAAGAATGATACTACAATTGAGATAATCACACATATACTACTTAAATATTCCAAATATTTAGCATGAAAAATTCTTCGATCAATTAGTTGATTTACCAATTTAGAGTCATATTGTTTGCCTATGACTTTATTTTAAGAAGCAAATTACATATAATTTCTGTCTAGGTACATTTTTTCTTACAATTGATTTCCTTTCTAAAAATGATATCACAAAAATTAAGATAAATCGTAAATTTAGATAATTATGAGATTTGATTTTGATTGTTTTTCCTTTTATATAAAATTCTATCAATTACTTCTTCTAAAGGATAGTAGACAAATAAAACCGGTAAAAATTAATTAATTATGAGATGCTACTCTTGAAAAAAACCAATTAATTACGTGAAAATTATCATTAGACACGGGATGCTACTATTGAAAAATTGTGGCCAAAGCAATTGATGAAGTATGTCCAAATCACTCAAATTAACTAACAATGATATCACATATACATATATCAAAACAAATCACAAGGCATATATGATTCATCTAAGTTAATTCATAGAGTAAGGTCAAAATTTTCTACTTTAGATTTGATAAAATATACCATGTTGATGAATTAGTGTTTTTACAAATATTTATTAAGATATATTAATTATTTTCATTAATCATAATAACTTTTAATTATGTTAGTAATATATTAGTAAATTAGTGTATTATGTTTCTCGATTTTTATATCATTAAATTATTTTAGGCTTGATATTTTTCACATAGTTGTTTCTATTTGCAAAAAATAATTAATTTTTGTATGTTCAATATAAGTTGCAGTCCTCTTTTTTCAAAAAATATAATATATATATTTCTAATAATGTAATATTTGAATATAATACTAATTTTGAGTATTTTTTTAACAAGATATAACTGCGTCTAAGGGTCAAACCCAATCTAAACGATCTAAATCTATAATCTAAAAAGGAATATCTGTACCGAACCAAGCGTGAGGAACTGGGGAGGACGTTGCAACTTAGCCACAACTCATGAGCCACTCTGTTCTTCGATCTAGGAATATAGAAAACACCCCGCACTAAGGTGTTAGCCACTTCCGTAAGAATATTTTTCAGAACTCCCCCTTCCGAGTCGTAGTAGGTACCTTGATTGGAGATAGCCAACACCGCATCAGTTGAGTCCGAACAAATATTAACAGACCCTAAAGAATGCGTATTGAACCATCGCAAACCCACCAAGACAGCCATTAACTCCGCGCCCAAAACCGAGCCAGGGGGTGAATTTTCTGGCAAGAAGCCCCAAGAATTTGGCTCTCGGAATCCAAAATAGCCGCCCCTACCAAAAACGAGAAGGAGACGTCATCAAAACTAGCATCAACCTGAAGGGTAAAGGCCGAACCAGATAAGGACGAATCCCACATTCTAGCCCGTAACAATCGGTGCGACACTAACCTCTCGAAATGTAGACTTAGCATCCTCAAAGTCCGAAAGGAAACGGTCACACCAAGAAAAATCCTTCGACTCCAGCGTTGTTCTGACCCCAACCACGTCCAAGCCCTGATCATGTGTCAACCAACACCTTTCCCTCCAAATACCCCATACCAGAATAACTAAACTTTCAAGAGGAATCTTCTTAGAATAACAACAACATTGTAAGATATCCACCGTATTCAAACCAGATAGTGGCTTCACAAAATCCCACAAATTTTGTGTCTTCCACAACTTCCTTACCTCAGGACAGAAGAAGATAACATGTTGAGTATTGATTGGAGTAGTATTTCCGGCTAAGCGGTATTAAGACCAATCGCAAATTATCGAACCCAAGGGAGAAAGTATGCAAACGAGGCCCTAAGGATATGTGCTCTAGGTGACTAGAGTTGCAACAAGGTTTTGGACTAAAATCAACAAAATAATGGCAAGAATTAAAATGGCTAAACTATGCAAGCAATAAATCGAACACTTAGAATGCAAAATCAAATAGACTAGAAACAATGGGGAATAGGGTGCAAGGGATAATCTCCATCAAGGATTCCATGATTAACAAGCTATGATTGTATCCAAATGCAAATCAATCAAATTAGAAAGCATAAACCATCATGAAATTAATCACTCCATTAAAATCACAATGCCTAATGTGAGTATTCTTAGTCCTCCCATCTCTCAATGTAGAAATCCCCAATTCATACAATCATGCAAAATTGTAACCCGATTAACACCTAATCACGTTAGCTCAACTCTCGCCTATTGCTAGGGTGATCAACCATTAATCTAAAGAGACAATTTTATATGAAGCACAATTAAGATTCACAATTAGGAAGCAATCTAACTCAATTGATCATAATTATCAACAATTATAGTATGAGGCAATCACTTCATCCCTAATTTCAATTATCCCAAGCACAAGACTATTAGCCCATGGTGCTACAAGCAAAAGCCATGGGTAGAAAATCTAAGAAAGCAATTAATAATCTAATCAACACAAACAATGAATTAAAGAGAGAAAAGGGTACGAACATCACCAATTGATCTTCAATATACAAAAATAGGAATGCTTGATTCTTCTACATTACTTGAATTCAACTTCTTCACTCTTCAATTACAACTTGAATCTTCAATTCTCTATGATCAAAACACTAATCTAATACTTACAAACTAGAATCTATTCCAAATCTAACAATCTATTGCAATTACAATGGAAATTAAGCTAGAGAATGAGAAATTCGCCTAAGGAACCACCTGGAAACTGCTATAAACTGCTAGGATGAGTATATGCTCTTTTTTGGCTTCAATTGGCTGTAAAACTGCAAATTTCGAATTTTGGCGTCCCTCGACTCGAGCTTGAGGCCCTCGAGTCGAGGTTCAAGAGTCGTGGATGCGCTTTTACAAGTTTAGCTCCTGCCTCGAGTCGAGGCTCAGCCCTCGACTCGAGGATCCTACCTTTCTCACATCCCTTGACTCGAGGCTCCTCCCTCAGTTGACGCAGCTGCCGTTTTTCAAATCTTTTCCCTTCAGCACCACCCTCGACTCGAGACTCTTACTCCTCGACCAGAGCTCGAGACCAGGGCACCTTTTTCGAGCGGGGCTTCGGCCCCGATCCCCGTTTTCGTCCGATATATTTGTCTCTTCATTCTAAGCACACCGGTACTCTCGGATTAGCAAAATTCCACCGAATTACCTGCAAAATGGACGAAAAACATCAAATACTCATCAAGTAATAATTTTTAGGCAAATAAGTGATACTCTACACATTAATGCACAAAAATCAACACTTTGATCACTTTTTGCACTCAAATAAGCCCTAAAAACATGCATCAATTCATTCCAATCAAGTATCCGAAAAGGAAGCATTAAAAATAGAGCAACGAGGGGAACACGAAACATGATGTGAAAAAAGGTTCCCTTCAGTGGCGACAATGTTATGCGTTAATTTCCAAGCAAAGATCCTTATTTTCTGCGGAACTCACAAACCCCAAACAGTTTTCCACCACAACTCCTCAACGTCCCTACCAGAAGGACCTTCCACCTGGAAGTCCCCATACCTCACTCTCCACCCTTCCTGATAACCCGATTTCAAAGTGAACTTCCCTTTCGAAGAAAATCTCCAATACCGAGAGTCCTTCGAACCTGACCCCACAATGGGAACTCGCTTAATAGGATCAACTTCATAAGGCCAAAAAGCCTGTTGCAAAAACTCCACGTCCCAATCCCCAGACTGAGTTATAAATCTTTCCACAAAAGAACCCAAAGCAATTCGAGAAGAAATCCTCGCAGAAGCAAGGCTGGGAACCCAAGCATCCCGAAAAATACCGATGCCCGACCCATCTCCAACACGCTAAATAAGCCTCTCTTGCAATAAAGCCTTACTCTAACAAAGAGATCGCCAAACATACGAAGGATTAGATCCCACCTCAGCCTCCATGATATCAACATGATTAAAATAACGAGATTTGAAAAAGCGAGCAACAAGAGACGAAGGATCCACAAGCATCCGCCAAACCTGCTTTGCGAGGAGTGCCTTGTTGAACTCAACTAACTTTCGAAAACCCAACCCTCCCTGGCCCTTCGCTCTGTAAAGCTTATTCCAGGCCAACCAGTGAATACGATTGCCATCCTCCTTCTGACCCCACCAAAAATTTGCACAAATTCTCTCTACTTCATCACAAAAATGTAGTAGAGATGCGGAAACAGGACATAGTGTATGAAAGAATCACTTAGAGCACCGCCTTAATAAGAACCTCCTTGCCTCCATCCGAAAAAGGTTTAGCGCCCCAGCCATCAACACGTTTAGAAACTTTAACACCAAGATACCCGAACTACACCCGTTTACTCTTCAAAGAGAAGGTCGGTAGGCCTAAATATTGGTCATGCCCCCGTGTCAATGAAATATTTAAAACAACCTTAATGTCATTCTAGGAGCTCCGTGGCGTTTCCTGACTAAAAATTACAGTCGACTTATCATAATTAATAAGTTGTCCTGAAACGCATTCATACAGTTGCAAACACTCCTTCAAAGAAGTACAATCCTGGGCAATAGCCTTTGAAAAGACCAGGCTATCATCAGCAAAAAATAAGTGTGAGATAGTTGGGCTACCCCGAGCGATGTCGATACCATGAAGAGAATTATCAATGACCCTATTCTGTATCAACGCGGAAAGACCCTGCATACAGAGCACGAAGAGATATGGCGAGAGAGGGTAAGGCCTCGGGAGGGAACAACTCTTCCAAAATTGGAATTATTGAGTTTAAAAGAGTAAGAGATAGAATTCACACACCTCATCAGCAAATTCACCCATCTCGGAGCAAAACCCAAACGAAGCATGAGACATTCCAAAATCGTCATTCTACCCGATCATACGCCTTACTCATATCCAATTTCAAAGCCATGTAATCCGTTTTACTCTTCGTGTTGCAAAGCCAGTGCATGCATTCATGGCCAATAAGCACATTGTCCGTAATAAGCCTTCCTGGAACAAATGCACTCTGCGTAGGGTCAATAATTTTGGCCAAGACAACACTGAAACGGTTCATAATTCCTCTGGCGATAATTTTATAACAAACATTACAAAGGCTGATCGGACAATACTCCTTCAAAGTTTGCGGCTTTTTCTCTTTAGGGATAAGGGTAATGACCGTGGAATTCCATTCACTCATAGTTCATGTTCCATTTAGCACATGTTGGAATGCTGGCACAAGTGAATCCTTAAGGAGCTCCCAAGATTTCTGAAAGAATAAAGCTGTAAAGCCATCCGGACCCGACGCCTTTAAGGGATTTAAGTCAAAGACCGCTCTACGGATTTCCTCTTGGGAGAAAGAAGCAAACAAAAACTCATTAGTGGCCTCAGAAACACACGGCTCCAAAGTGTCCAACACCTTGTAAATATCTCCCGCCTCCGAACAAGAAGTAGAGAACAACTCCATATAATACTGTGAAATAATAGCCCCCACAAAATGCGGCTCAGTCCGCCAAATTCTTCTCTCATCCCGAAGACCGCTAATAGTATTAGTTCATTTTCGTGCTGATGCTTTCTGGTGGAAGTAAGAAGTGTTCATATCCCCCGCCATAAGCCACGAATTACGGGACTGTTGATGCCAATGAAGTTCCTCCTGGGACTCTAATTTCTCCAATTCAACCTCTAACCCCATAACCTGCTCCATATTTGTTTCACCCTCCTCATCATTTAAAAGATCATTCAATTGTTTCCTAGCTTTTTCAAGCCTCCTCTTAGTGCTCCCCACTTTGTGCCTAGCCCAGTTCAGCAACTGATCATCGCTGAGCCGCAGTTTCAAAGAGATATCTGAATTGTTACCCATTGAGCGCCAAATAGAACCCACAACTTCATTATACACCGGTTCCAGCAACAATTAATTCTAAAAAATAAAGGACCTATTTCTGCGATCCAAAGTTACCGGCCTTACAGCCGAAAGAACCAACTTAACTGGCTGATGATCCGAACCCAAAAAATTAAGATTCGTTACCTCTAAGTCCGGGATCTGGGAAGAGAATTCATTATTACCCATAAACCTATTCAACCTCTCTTTTATCGCCGATCTGCCCCATCGCCTGTTGTACTAGGTAAATTTTGGACCTTTCGCTTTCAGATCAAACAGGTTAGTGTCATGAACCATAGTAAGCAAATCCAGCATGGGAGCAAAGTGTTTCAAATTACCCCCTTCTTCTCATACTCATAAAAGATTTCATTGAAATCACCCCCCACTACCCAAGGAATAGAAGGCCCTCTGTTAATGGAGTATAATCTTCTTAATTGGTCCCAAGATTTATGACGTTCAGAAATACATGGATGGCCATAAAACCCAGTAAAATTCCACACAAGATCATCCAAAGAAACAGAACAATCGATATGGCCTTGGGAATAAGAGCGCAAAGTAACTTTTATTGAATCGGTCCAATACAAGAGTAAACCCCCACTATTACCAATCAAATATGGGGTTTATGATCAAAAGGAATTTCACAGGAAGAGACCAAGTTACAAGGTACGATTCCCCAAATAAATAAAATATAGGCATTCCACACAACAATACGGAATGCCCCATGGGTCACGGGCATTCCACACAATAATACTCATTGGTCACGGCGGGGCTGGAAAGACCCAGCCTCCGCCTGAATAGCTTCTAAAGAGACATTCGTAATATCAACTTCCATCTCCACTGACTTCACCTTTTTGCAAGATACCTCTCCAATCAGGTCAGACTCTGAAAGCCTCTTCCATGTAAAGTCGGAAGATCCACCCACCCAAAGGTTCCCGAATAGTAATCCCAGATTGCTTTTTGTTATTAGAGCCCGGGGGATGCCCCCGTCTTTTAAAAGAGTTGGAGTTTTTGGACCCGGTGAACTCTTGGTCATCAGAAACTTTCTCTTTTCCCTTACTGGATATCACCTTGTGTAAAGTAGAATCCCCCTGATCGGGGATGGAAGTTTTGCCTTTCCAAGAAGGATCCCCGCGCAAGGTTTCCTGATAAGGCTGAAAAACCCAATTGACCATTAGAATTACCTATAATTCTCGTGACAGTGATATCTTGATCAAATCTAGACTTTCAAAAGGATCCACTATTACCACCTGATTCCCCTTACCCGGAAGAGTGAGCGGCAGGTCCTTTAATGCATGAACATTGATCATGATAGGAGAAAGGCCCAACTCCTCTAGAGTAGGAGAAGAGCTACGATTAAGGATGGCAGTTGACTTCTCCAGAGGATAACATGGCTGAATCCGGTTAGGAGCGGAAGTCATCGGGGCCTGTAATGGACTTGGAGCAGACAATTGACTGGGAGGACTTGGATAGGGAGCAAACTCAACAAAATGACTCTGAATATCTTCAATTGTAATTCCCCTCCTTCCCCTCTGCTCTTAACCATGGCCAAAAGTGACGCTTTGCCTTAGATTCAGCATCCAACGTCTCAAAAATGGTAAGACAATCCTTATCACTGTGATCATGGATACCGTAGATAAAGCAAAAATCAGACAACTTCTCATACCGAAAAAGGACCGCCGTCTTAACATAACCCATATTAACAATAGTCCCCCGACAAAGAGGTTTAGTGACATCGAGGACAACATGTACACGTAAGCATCTTCCCCAAGCCTACACCACCCAAAGAGCATTCAACCTCCTGAACGTCACCCAACCGTTCACCAATCAAACAACCCACATTTTCCATCATATAATGGAGTTGAAGAGAATGAATTTGAACCCAAAAAGGGGCCTTAGTAAGGCTAATAGTAGATCGGTGTCTCATCGCCTTCCAATCGACTGAAAATCAAAAAGCGCCATTAAAATTTCACGGTTGCCGCAACAAGATACGGTTGCAATCGTTTGAATTACCAAATTCAAACATAAAAACACCATCATCGACAGAGGAGACCTTCAAAGGGGAGTTCAGCCTCCAGATCCGTTTGAGGGCCGCCCCCAATTCCTGAGCCCCAATCAATTTCTTAATTACAAATCTTCCCACCAGAATATTAGTGCGATTTGGAAGAACATCCTTCCCCACATCAAGTTTTGTGCCCTCCAAATCCGAAAGTGAAAACTTACCCCACAGACCAGCAATATCATCGGCCATTGCAAAAGAAAAAGAAATAACACAGAACACATCCATGGGAAGAGCGATTAATAAATAATTGAAACACACCAGAGATAGTAAAAATAATTTAACCAAATCCGGGATTACATAAACATACCGCAACAAATTAGAGATTTTCCAGATCTAAAATGAAATGCGGCCAAACCAAATCCAAAACGAAAGTGAGAAACCCGTAGAGCCAGACGAAATCCCATTAAACTAGGAGGAAAAGACCAAAGAAGATAAGATATCGCACAACAGCGAGGAGTACTCACAAGATTTTCTAGAGAGAGAAAATTAGAGAGGGGACTAATTTTGAGTATGGTTAATGTATAAGATTAATCAATTGTCATTAGAACCATTGTTTAATGGTGAATTGAAAAGTTATAGGGCTTATTCATAAAGATTGAGTAATGAGACATTATTACATAAAATTATTATAAATTAAAAGATGTTTGCTATAAAATACACTTGAATTGTTGTAGCAAGAAAAATTAATGTATTATACTTATTAAAGTATTTGAAAATTTCATCTTTGTTTTTTAAATATATGTTACAGTCCTTTTTTCATTAAATATAATATACATACCTCTATTCATATAATATATATAAAAATAATACTAATTAAGTATATTGTAAATATACTTAATTATTAATTTATTCTCATAATGTGTTATTATTAATTTATCAATGTTTGCGATTGGTTTTTGAATGAAATTAATATGTAGATAATTAAATAAAAAGGGGTAATCCAGCACCCATTGTTTAATGTACAACTACAAAAAATATAACCATTCAAATACTTGAAGATTATATTAAATCACCATCGAATCAATAAAAAAATAAAAATTACATAATGAACAGTCGCAGATCCACCACCATTGTTTTTCTTCCGATTTCGATTCCACGAATGCGTTCTTCGTTTAATTAGTGCTCGTATCTTAGGGCGAGTGACTCCTCCACTTTCCTCGCCTGAGCAACATAACATATGGATGATGGTGGTGGTGGAATTGTGATGAAAATGAACAAAAAAACTCGATAATTTATAGTGGAAGGTGAGGCTGAAGATGGAGGATGAATTAGAGAGAAATACGTCCTATGAATTGTGCATGTCTGTTACCTAAATAAGATGTTTGATTATGTGAATGACCATGATGAATAGTCAAGAGTACGATCAATGAACCAGATGAAATAACGCCAAAACTCAATTTGGAAGGTGAGCTGCTATTATATATAATAAGATTTTACCTATAAAGAGCCCAACATTAGTCTATACATATACACACACTGAGTGTATACGTATGGAATTCTTTAATTTGTGTCAACTTGATATTAAATTTGAGATTTTTACGTGAAAAGGCTTCATGAGGATTTGGGTTAATGATATATATCCATTTTTTTAATGAGAAGAAAGTATTATATGGAATAAGTGTTACTGTAAAACTAATTTTAATATTATTAATTGTTTCGAGTGACGTAATCAAAATTTTTGGTTGGAAGGTCCGATTAACATTGCTAAAATAATATTATACTTATCAAAATTTTCTATTATAAAATTGTTAATATATCTTATTTCATTAATATGCCTTTTCAAGAACATATGAACCACTAATACCATCCGTCAAAAAAAAAAGGACCACTAATACCATAATATAATCATATATAATTGAAATTAATATATATATATATATATATATATATATTAAAAAAATTGAAAATTCTTGGGGGCCCAATGCCCCCGGCCCCTAGCTCCGTCCCTGATTGTTCCATTAAAAAATATTAATTATATTATTAAAAGAATTTTACGGTGACGAAGTGGTATAACTCAAGTGGTTAAAACCTTATTACCTATATTATGATCATATCATGCATGAGTTCGAATCATTATTAGTTCGATTTAAAAAAAAAAATTACGATAAAACTTGTTGACAGAGGAATAACTCCTAAACCAAATAATTGAATAGTTAATGTTAGAGAAATTGTTATTCCTAAACCAAATAATTGAAATAGGTTCTTTTTTTTTTTTTCACATAAATAATTGAAATAGTTAAGGTCAGAGAAATTTGCATAAAAGGAGAAACAATCTAAACGCATAATTGAGTAGTTATGGTTCCAACTCATTCAGGTCATTTATTGTGATGTTGATGGATATCTGTCTAATTAATAACCAAACTTATTAGTATATCTTTTAGTTACGTTTTTATAAAAGAAAAATTATACTCCCTCCGTCCTAGCGTAGGTGTCTCAATACTTTTGGCAACAAATATTAAGAAATATTGTATAATAATAATATAGTACAAATGATGTGATGAATAGAAAAAGATGAAAGGTAGTATAATAATGTAATATAAGTGATGTGATAGAGAGAAATGAAAAGCCATATTTAAATATATTAAATGAATGGCAGATTGTGTAAATATGTATGTAGTATATGAATAACTATAAAAGTAAGTTATGAATAAAAAATGAATAAGACACTTAAGTGGGACGAACGAAAATGGTAAAATGTGAGACTTAGGGCAGGACGGAGAAGGAAACTCGAATTTGAAATTTTATTTAAATTAAAATATACATCTATAATATAAATTATGACAAAGTATACTATAAATATAAATAAGGGTTCATGGTGAAATTTGATTCATTTATTAAAGGTTATCAGTTGTAATAAGTAAAAGACATTACTTATATTAGTAAAGAGTATTAGTCGTGATAACTGAAGAATATATAGTATATTACTAAAAGGTATCAGTCGTGATAATTGAAGGGTATACCTATATTACAAAAGAGTATATGTCGTAATAACTAAAGGGTATAACCTATATTACAATAAGACAACATTACAAAAAGTATTAATTATGATAACTAAAGAGTATGACATAAATTATTAAAAAGTATTAGTCATGATAAGTCAAAGACAAATTAAATCTATTTTTTTTCAATATAAATCATGTTTCACCATAAAATTTGATTCACAGGAGACACAAATCTATTGTGTCATCTCTGCTCCATCAAATCTGCGCCACTATGAGTGTATCCAATTGCAAATCAATCAAATTAGAAAGCATTAACCATCATGAAATTAATCACTCCATTAATAACATAATGCCTAATGTGAGTATTCTTAGTCCTTCCCATCTCTCAATGAAGAAGTCCCCAATTCATACAATCATGCAAAATTATAACCCGATTAACACCTAATCACGTTAGCTCAACTCTCGCCTATTGCTAGGGTGATCAACCATTAATCAAAAGAGACAATTTTTCATGAAGCACAATTAAGAATCACAATTAGGAAGCAATCTAATTCAATTGATCACAATTATCAACAATCATAGCATGAGGCAATCACATCATCCTCAATTTCAATTATCCCAAGCACAAAACTATTAGCCCATGGTGCTAAGTGCAAAAGCCATGAGTGAAAAATCTAGGAAAGCAATTAAAGCACTAATCACTACAAACAAGGAATTAAAGAGAGAAAAGTAGAAGAACATCACCAATTGGTCTTCAATTAACAAAAATAAGAATGCTTCAATCTCCAACAATGCTTTACTTACAATCCTCTTCACTTCAAATTCAACTTGAAACTCAAAATCTAATAGATCAAATGACTAATCTATGATTACAAGCTTCAAATCTATCAAAATCTATAAATCTAATCCAATTACAAGTGGAATTAAACTAGGAAATGATAAAATCGCCCAGAAAACTACCTAGAAACTGCTCTAAACTAAGATAGGAGAGTTATGCTCTGTTTTCCGCTCAAAATGGATTTAAACCGCAAAAAACAGTTTTTGGCCTCCCTCGACTCGAGCTTGGTGCCCTCGAGTCGAGGGTGAAGAGTTGCTAATGCGACTTTGCCAAAAATCCTCCTGCCTCGAGTCGAGGCTCAGCCCTCGACTCGAGGGATCCTCATTTTTGCACATCCCTCGACTCGAGGCTCTTCCCTCGAGTCGAGGCAGCTCCATTTTTGAAATTCTTCTCTTTCCTTCCTATCCCTTAACTCGAGGCCTCTGGCCCTCGACCAGAGGTCGAGACCAGGGCATTTTTTCGGACGGAACTCCACCTCTGACCCCCATTTTCATCCGTCTCTTCATTTTAAGCATGCCGGTACTCTCGGTTTGGTCAAAATCTACCGATTTACCTGTAAAACGGATGAAAAACATCAATAATCTCACAAGTAATACTTTTTAGGCAAAGAAGTGATACTCTACACATTTATGCACAAAAACTAACACTTTTGATCACTTTTTGCACTCAAATAAGCCTCAAAATCATGCATAAATTCACTCCAATCATAATACCCCCAAACTTGAAGTGTTGCTCATCCTCGAGCAAAGTAGCAACTAAGCACAAAGGAGTGAATTGATTGCAATTATGTCACATGGCACCATAGATGAAGTAGAAGACAATCGAACTCATCAATGAACATAAGTATTAATGCAACTATCCACTAGCAATCAAAATGAATCATGCTCAAACAAATGCTCAATCAAACACTTAACACATTGCTCCTTCTATGGAGTGTTTCACTCTTCACTTAAGTGTATAAAGGTATGAGGCACTCAATCATCAAATTCACAAACTTGCACACCATATGCTTGCCAAAAGACTCAATCTCAATCAAAATCATTTGTGTTCAATCAAAAATTAAAGAGGTATTTCATCAAGGTTGTGATGTAGGCTCTTTGGAAAGGTGGGATGTATTTGGATAAGAGTGACTAAGTAGTAGAGACTTGAAAGTTCAATAATCAATACAATACTCATCTCTTCAATCATCATCAAGTAACACTCTTTCTTTTGAACTTCAAAGATCAAACACCACCATTCACTTGAGCTTTCTTCTTTTTAAGTTCACAAATTGAATTTTTCATCTTTTCATCCTCACTCTTTTCTTCACAATTCAATTTTTTCACAACCTTTCTTCATTCTTTAAAGCTCATCACTTAGCTCATCATTTTTCACCACACTTAGAAATCAAATCACCATCATTAGCCAACAATCGAACTCTACTAAACATAGGACAATAAGGCTCATAAAAATAGGCAAATGGTTTCAATTTCACTTGGCTTGCCAAAGAATAAGGATATTAGGCTCAAAATGGCTTACTAAGGAAATTAAATGTGTTTGGTGGGGAAAAAATTTGGCAAAGTGACTTATCATTCAAACATGGCCTCTTATCACTTTCATGAAACACAAAGATCAATATCAACAAGTCTAGTGGCAAGTTCTAGCGTACAAATTCATGAATGATGCACTCACAATGAACTATATCAACCGTATAAGATTTACGATTATTAGGCACAAAAGCTCAGGGGCTTAAATTGAGCAATGAGTCAAGCATCATCAATCACATTCATCTTTACACAATTATCAAGCATGCTAGCTTCAAGCTACAAATCAACTAATGATCAAATCAAAATTCAATAAGTCTTGCCAATCAAACACAAGTGCACATGTACATAATCCCAAACATACTCACTATCTCAAGAATGATACTAAAAGATATACAATAAATCCACAATTAAGCTCATGATAAATCTAGCCCAAAAGTATGTGAGGAATCCAAGATATCAATAGAATGTAATCATCACAAGACAATAAGCTTAATAAGATCAAAATCATCAAAATCATCATCCAAATCATCATACAATCCAAAACATCAGCATAAAAATCATCATACATCCAAAACATCATCAACTCCCTAACATCAAGTACATGTACAAGCAACCAACAATCAATCCATAAAAATCACTAAGGATGAGATAAGAAACTAAATGAACAAAGGAGAGGGATGAGGAAGTAGGGGAGTAGCCCTAATAATCGGACGACGGCGGCGGAGGAGGGTAGTGGCCCAGCCCGAAGTTCCACGAGCTGAACTGCTGGAGGAGTGCATACATGTCCCGTTGAGTCTTAAGAGACT
Organism: Paraleonurus japonicus; assembly: GCA_030762865.1. Taxonomy (NCBI): domain Eukaryota; kingdom Viridiplantae; phylum Streptophyta; class Magnoliopsida; order Lamiales; family Lamiaceae; genus Paraleonurus; species Paraleonurus japonicus. Next base: position 26,514,863 of record CM061057.1, on the reverse strand, counting down.
CCTCATGCATCCGGCGGGACTCCTCCATCATCCGATAACACTCATCCTATCGTGTCAGGCACTCGAGCTGCATCTGCTGGCTGTCGGCCCACATCTCTTCCGTTAGAGTCCACTGCCTCTGAGATGAGCTACCGACCTCATACTCTCTGCTCCGCATCTCATCCTGCCAGTACATGTTAAGCTCCGACCTATAATCCTCGTCCATCTGTACTGGCTCATCCTCCTGAGTCTGCTCCTCCTCATCCTCATCATCATCGTCTCCATCTCCACCTCCTACATCAGCACCCTCAGCGGCACCCTCAACTTCATCATCATCAGACCCAACCTGCTGTCCTCCCTCCTCATCATCATCATCCTGGAGGTCAACTCCATGCTTGCGGGTATAGGCGTCAATCGCCTCTGTGTGTCTCTGTGACCACATTAGGAGGTTGATGGTCACAAAAGCCTGAGCTCCGAAAATAGTCGTCAACCTCTTATTTGGAAGAGGGAATCGGCCACCGTGGTGCTGCTGGAAGCACCAAGTCCTACCGATGCGGTCAAGAGTCCTCATACGCCGCATGGGGTCTGTAGTGAGATTGAGCCCCTGCAGTGCTCTCAGATTATGTGTGGGTATGCCGAGGTGCTCGACAATCAGAGTGATCATACCCCCGAAGTGAATCTTCTTGAATTTTATGCTTGTAACCCGCTCGAACAAATAGCAGAGGTAGGCAGCGGTATTAAACCAGACCCCGTGCAAGAAACACTAAAGAACATACAGCTCCTCCGAAACCACAGCACCCCCCTCTGATCTCACGAATATGGTGCTCGCGAGGATCTTCTCCAAGTATCTAACAACCGGGTTCCGAATCCTAGTGTTCTTCAATTTTTCGGAAATAAACTGAGGCTGATCCGGTGCCCCTGAGTCTGATATTCTCCTCCAAAATTTCTTTGCATTGTACTCCTTCCTGATGTTAAGCAGTGATCTATCGGGGTATGTGGGTGCTCCTAGAATCTCGTTGACCTCGTCCAAGGTCAATGTGTACTTGTTACCCATAAGCTCGAATGTGATACCCCGGGAAAATTTGGCCCTCTTAGCCTTATCAAACTTGACCGTTCATAAGAACTCAAGAGTGAGTCCCAGATACGTCCTCGGCCTCTTCATCAAGAAGCCTCCCATCCCGATCTGCTCAAATAGGCGAGAAATGTCCTCCTCGATCCCCATGGACGTCATATAATCATGATGTGCTTCCTCCACTTGAAATTATCCCACGGAATACCGAGGTCTGTGGGCATCTTATGAGCGAATATGATGGCCTCCTCTCTTCTACGGATCTCCTAATCCGAGAAATTATGACCGTCAACTCCTCTGAACATATTTCCTGCAAAAATTTCCCAAAGGCAAACATCAATCACCACTAATAGAAATACGAGCACAGAATGAGATCAAACTAGCCATGAACGAGTCAATAGGCACCAAAAGCTCCAATCAATAACAACCCCTAGTGACTAAGCAATAAACCTCACAAATGGTCAAATAGTCAACTAAACAAATCAAATGAATAGAAATGCTCAATAAATCCCCAAAATATGCATACTTAACTAGAATGACTTCAACAATTAACAACACTAATAAGCTCACTACAATTATGCAAATTATGCTCCAAACAGTGTCCAAAAATAATAAGCCATCTAGCAAGTATTTCGACAAATAAGCATCACCAATATTGCACTTCCATCAATAATCAACTCAAACATGACCACATTCCAACATAATATCATCACTAAGAATTTTTACAATTTAAGCACAAATTCAATTCCGAAGCCAAAATTCACAAATTTATGAACAATACATCCCAATCGATCCTAGGCATGCTCCTAATCTCATCAAACAATCCAACTAATCTAAAAAAGGCTCCAAATTCGTCCATTACAACCATGTATATAAGGTGTTCGAATAAATTCCCAAATGAAACTCAAATTCAATGAAAATCTTGCATAATCCTAAACACCCATGCACTAACCAACCAAGCAACGAAATTAAAGAAACAATATAATGAGAAATGCGTACCTTGTTTGTTAATTTCGGCCTAGAGACAAGAGAGTAAGAAAACCCACTCTTTCACCAAAAATCCCCAAATTAGAATCACAAAAAACCTTCAAAATATGAATTTGATGCAATGTGTATGATAATGTTGTGCAAGGATGGTGTATTATCGGTGAATTCAGAGCAAAGGGTCGAAAATTATGTTTGGGGAAGAAGGGGATCGGAAACAGGGAGAATTGCCTCGAGTCGTGGCTGCTGTTCTGCCCTATTCGCGTATTTTAAAAAAACACCAGCCTGAGTCGAGGCTCAGCCCTCAACTCGAGGAATCCCAAAAATTTAAAAGCCTCGACTCGAGGTCTACCCCTCGACTCGAGGGATGTGCAGATTTTGAAAATTTTACTAAGTGTTGACCCCTCGACCCGGGGAATGGGCCACCTCGACCTGGGATCGAGACCAGAGAATTTTTACGAATTTTCGGGCCCAACCCGACCCCCGAAACTCCTAAAAAATGACCTCTACGACCCCAACGAACCCAAATATACAAGAATTTTCCAGTTTTGTCACTCGATTTAAGCTCGGTCGCTCATTCGATCCAGGGGACCGGGTTCTCTTCCTTTTTGCTCATTTTTCACCAACTTTTAAGCTTTTCATCTTTCCAACCTTGAATTCCCTTGCAATTTCAATCTCTTTTCCAATCAAAGTAGTGAGTGTATCTACAATTGAGCAATAACAATCATCAAATACTCATCACAAAGAGATGCATTTTAAGCAATAAACAATCAACACCCCCAAACTTGAATGATGACATGAATTCAAAATTTGGAATGAGAGTGTTACAACTACATGCAACTCCAAATGATTTTCATAATAAGCTCAATACTCAAGATAAATCCCATAGCAAATAACATAACCTCCTAAGCTAGAGCAATTAATTCCATAGCAAATCCTCTAAGGAAATGGACCAAAAACAAAAACACAAGAAACAAACACACCAAAGCAACAAAAAGGATGGGTTGCCTCCCATCTAGCTCTAGGTTTAACGTCCTTTTCCGGATGGAACTCAAAGAGTTCATACTTCCCTTTCATCGAAGACATGAAGATCATCCTTGTGCCTCACTAGGTTCTCTTTTGCAAAGAGGCAACATCCCCAGTTGTCTTCTAGGAGTAGCTTTCCTCCTTCTTTTAATTACTTCACGGTTAACACTTCCTTGAGCCTTTCAACACCAAGTAGTTGGCTCCAATCGGACTCACTCCACACCACTTTGTATCCTACTTCATAGCTTACTTCCTTCTTCTCAAGTGGTGTCCTCTTTTCTACTAACACCCCCAAACTTGAGTCATGCTCAAGTTTGGTCACATTCTTCTCACAATCTTCAATCTTCTTATCACCGGGGTCAAGCAAGGGCTCCATAATTCCTATCTCCTTCCTAGAATCATCCAAAGAAACACAAGAATTGTTATCAATTATTTTACAAGAGGGAAGGAAATGCCCATTAACTAAAGGAATAGAAGAAATAGTAGGTGTGGAAACTTCCCTATCAATGGAAGGGCATAAATCGATGATCGCTATGTATCCACAAGTCTTCTTCTCTACTTTGCCTTGAGCAACGTCTTCCTCATGAGCTCTTGTAAATGTAACTTCCTCTCCATTAGAACTCAACTTAAGCTCCTCTTTCTCAACGTTAATCATCGTTTTGCCCGTGGCAAGGAAAGGTCGACCAAGTATGATCGGTGCCTTAAGCTCCTCCTTCATGTCAAGAACAATAAAATCAACCGGGAATATGAGCTTGCCAACTCCTGCCAATACATCTTCAATGATCCCAAATGGATGAGCATATGATTGATCCGCTAATTGAAGATTGATATTTGTAGGAGTCACCTCTCCTAGCTCTAATTTCTCAAACACGGACAAAGGCATGACATTTATACTTGCTCCTAAGTCACACAAGCCTTGGAAGTTCCCACTTTCACCTATCTCACATGGTATAATGAAGCTCCCCGGATCCTTTCTCTTTTGTGATAAGTGTCTCTCCAAGAGCTCTTTGCACTCCTCTACTAGCTTGAGCATACCCTTTTCATCCCAACTCCTCTTCTAGACATGATTTCTTTCAAGAACTTCTTATAGTGGGGTATTTGTTCAAGGGCATCCAATAGTGGGATATCAACATGCAAGCTCTTGAAATCTTCTAAAAACTTACCAAATTCTTCATCAAGCTTTTTCCTCTCTAGTCTTTGAGGAAATGGAACCGGATTGGCCTTCATAGGAACTTCCCATGCATCTTTCTTGGACTTTTCTTCCTCTTTCTTGGAATCTCCCTTTGCTTTCACCTCTTCTTCACTTGCCTTCTTCTCCACAACCACACTTTCTTCACTAACTCCTCCCTCTTTCACCACCTCTTTCTCAATCTCCCCTTCTTTAGGCATTTTTGGGCCTTCATAACTTGCACCACTCCTAAGTTGGATAGCACTACAAAACTCTTTAGGATTAGGCTCGGTGGTGGATGGATACTTTCCCTTGTTTTGCAAGTGGTCCACCGTGGATGAAAGTTTACCAACCGTAGTAGCTAGTTGCCCCACTTAATGCTCTATAGTCTTGAAACGGGTATCCATTTGCTTTCCTATATCATCAAGCCTTGAATCATTTGCCTCCAACCTCTTCACTATCATCCCCAAGAGCTTCTCCGTAGTGGCCTTTCCTTCATTGTTAGGCGCTTTGGCTCCCGAATCGAATCCGGGAGGAAATTGCACGGCGGCTCTAGGGTTGACATAAGAAAAATTTTCATGTCTCCTCCAAGTATTGCCATTAAATTGAGCTTGAGGTTGATAGCTCCCTTGTGGCCTATTTTGGTAAGGCATTTGGTAAGACCTTCCTCCTTGAAAATTCCCTTGATAACTTCCTCCTTGAAAGCCTCCTTGGAATGGAGGCCTACCTATGTAGCTTACTTCTTCAACCGGAATAGGACTTGCACACATCTCAACATGAGGAACGGATGGACTCATACTTGCTTGGCTTTGTGAAGTAGTAAGAGCTCCCAATCGGTCCATCATCATCATCATCATGCTCTTCATCGACTCTATCTCCTCAACATGTGACACCCTATAGTGTGATCCCCGATTAATCGACACTTGAAACGAATCTTGGGCTATGTTCTCCATTATCTCGTTCATTTGCCCCACCGTTTTCGACCAAATAGATCCATTGGCACAAGCATTCAAAAATGACCTATCCCCATCCGTCAAACCATTACAAAAGTACATAATGATTTGTTCCTCCGGAAAACCGTGTTGAGGACAATTAACTAGCAACATACCATACATCTCCCATGCCTCCGGTATTGTTTCTCCATTCTTTTGGTGAAAGTGAGATATCGCCTCCTTAGCTTGCACGGTTTTGGACGGTGGATAGAACTTCATTAGGAATCTCTTGGACAAATCCTCCCATGTACGTACGGTCCAGGGAGGTAATGAATTAAGCCATGTTTTTGCTCTCCCCTTGAGTGTAAAGGCAAAGAGCCTCAACTTTTTCGCATCTTCGGGTACCCCGTTGTACTTGGTTGTGTCGGAAATCTCAAGAAATTGTGCCATATGTTGATCTGCAAATCCCTCGACTCGAGGCTGGGCTAATCCCTCGACTCGAGGGCTGACCCTCAACTCGAGGGATCTGCAAATTCCGGTTTTTTTAACCCTTGTCAATCCCTCTACTCGAGGCTTCCCAAGCTAGACCCAAGGTCGAGCCCAGGGAATTTTCTAGGCCTGATACGCACCTCCGACCCCCATTTTCGCCTTACACATTTGTCTCGTTGCCATATGAATCCCGGTACTTTCCGTTTCATCAAATTCCACCTGAAACTCTGAAAACGAGATAAAAACCGAACAGAATGCATTAGTAATACTTTTAAGCATAAAGAGTGATACTCTATACTTTTAAGCTTAAACAGTAACACTTTTCATCAAATTATGCATTTAAATCCCTCAAAACTCATGCAATAATTCACCCTAATCAACTCCCCCAAACATAAAGTGTTGCTCGTCCTGAGCAACAGAACAAATAAGCACAAAGGGTGAATTGATTGCAACTATGTCACATGGCACAAAGAATGAAATTTGGACAATCAAACTCATTAGTGAATACATGTTTTCAATGTCACTTTCAACAAACACTCAAAAATTTCATGCTTTGATAAGATGCAAATTCAAATACTTTCTCAATGCTCCTTCCAAGGAGTGTATCTCTCATCACTCAAGTGTATAAGGACAATAAAGCACTTATTTATCAAATCACAACCATACACACCATAGGCTTGCCACAAGACTCAATCTCAATCGTCATTTTGTGTATCAACTATGAATCAAAGAGGTCTTTTCATAAGGTTGTAATGAAGGCTCTTTGGAATAGGTAGGTGAATTTGGAAATAGTGACTCAATATTAGTAGAGCAATGAATGTTGATCAAATAATGCAATGCAATTTACACATCATCTCAACAAACACATCTCCTTCTTTCATTTTCTTCCTTTTCACATAACATTCACCGCCAAACTCCTTTTAAGACTTTCTTTTGCATTCAAGCTCAAATTGAATTTTTCTTCTCATGATTTTTCATTTTTTTTTAATTCAATTTTTCCTTTTCCTTTTATTTTTCCTTTTTCATCTCAACATACTTATCAAATTCATACCACCACACTTTTCAACATCACTTCACCATTCATTCGCAAAAAATCATGTTCTACTCAACATATGGGAACAAAGGCTCATAGGGAAAGGCAAATTAGCTTAATTCCACAAGCTTACCAAAGAATAAGACTTTAAGGCACAAATTGGCTTACTAGGGAAATCAATGACATTGGTGGGGTAAAATTTGGCTAACTGGCTTAACAAATCAAACATGGCCTCAAATCATCTTCATAGATCCACACAAAATTTGTCTTCAACAAGTCTATAGGCAAGTTCTAGTATGCAAGATTGCAATTGATGCACTCAACAAGAAATCAAACCATTTTTTTCATGCACGATTTAAAAGGCTCAAAAGCTCACGGGCTTAAAATTAGCAAAGAGAAAACATTCTTCATCACACTCATCATCACAAGACAACTTCTCATGCTAGCATCAAGCAACAAATCAACTCATCAACACATCACAAGTTTTTCATGTCCATCAATCAAAACAAATATGCCACGTACATACCTCCAAGCATAACACCTCATCAAATTCACATAAAATAGACTCAAAGATATGAATGAAATCCACATTTAAGCTCAATATACACGAAAATTTTCACACAATTTTCTCATTACAAATGAGAGGCAAATTGGTGCAACAAGCATTGCTAACTAACACACCCCCCCCCAAACTTTTCATTGCAAAGCAATAAAAAGTTTGGCAAAGGTAGTTAGCTAAGTGAAGTTGCACACAACTACCCACTATGGAATCCAAATAGCACATAATGAAAAGAAAGGAAGAAACGAGGCACACCTCCCCCAAACTTAGACAAGTCTAAGTCTAGAGAAGGTGTGGTACCGTAAAGGCTTTAAAATCTCTTTCATCGTCAAACTTGTAGCACTCCAAGCCTCACCTGCACACCTCGACCTTCTACAAGAAACACAAAAATAAATCACACACACTTATTGAAAGCAATAAATAAATTAAAAAATGAATGTAAGAAAAAAAAATGATGGGTTGCCTCCCATCTAGCGCTAGTGTTAACGTCCTATACGGGACGGAGCTTGAGACGCTCAACTTTCCTCAAGAAATAACATCTCCACCACCTCAACTTGAGATGGTACAAAGTAGGGCATCACTCTATGGCCATTCACTATAAACCTTTCATCCTTCTCATTTGCCAACTCAAGGTATCCACTAGGAAATGTCTTAGCAACTCGAAATGGGCCACTCTATCTTGACTTCAACTTACCCGGAAAGAGTTTCAATCTTGAATTAAAAAGTAAAACTTGATCACCTTCTTGAAACTCCTTCTTCTTGAGCTTTTGGTCATGCCATTTCTTTGTTTTCTCCTTAAAAATCCTAGAGCTCTCATAGGCATTTGAACGAAATTCATCCAACTCATGGAGTTGGAGAATTCTCTTCTCCCCCATAGCTTCTTCATCAAGATTTAGCTTCCGAATAGCCCAAGAAGCCCGATGCTCTAACTCAACCGGCAAGTGACATGACTTTCCATAGACAAGTTGGTAAGGAGACATCTTCAAAGGAGTCTTATAAGCCGTCCTATAAACCCACAAAGCATCATCTAAACATATAGCCCAATCCTTCATATTCACCTTAACCGTCTTTTCAAGAATTTGCTTTATTTGCCTATTAGAAACTTCCGCCAATCCATTGGTTTGAGGGTGATAGGCTGTGAAAATCTTGTGCTTTACTCCATACTTCTCGAGCAACCTCTCCATGAGTTTGTTCACAAAATGTGAACCTCCATCACTAATCAATGCTCTTGGCACACCAAATCGTGAGAAGATGTTCTTCTTCAAGAATTGAAGCACAACTTGGGCATCATTCTTCTTGGTTGGGATAGCTTCAATCCACTTGGATACATAGTCAACTCACACTAATATATAGAGATAACCGAATGATTGTGGAAACGATCCCATAAAATCGATGCCCCATACATCAAATATCTCCACTTCCATGAAAATTGTCATGGGCATTTCATCCCTTTTAGTAATCGATCCTATTCGTTGACAACAATCACATCTCTTAACAAATGCCTTACTATCTTTGAAGATTGTTGGCCAATAAAACCCGAATTGAAGAACCTTCATCCCCGTTTGGCTCCCCCAAAGTGACCACCACTAGGCATAGAATGACAATGCTCCAAGACTCTTTCAATGTCTTCTTCGGGAACACATCTTCGAATTATAGAATCTAACCCTCTCTTGAAAAGTAGAGGATCTTCCCATATGAAGCTCTTTACATCCCTCAAAAACTTTTTCTTGACATACGATGGCATGTCACTAGGAAACTTCCCACAAGCCAAGAAGTTGGCATAATCCGCAAACCAAGGAACTCTCCCACTTGTTTTCTTCACAATGCTCTCCTCAACAAGATGCAACCCCTCAACTCCAAAGAGCTTCTCATCCGGGAACTCTTCTTGAACCTCCCCATCTTCTTCAATGAACTCTTGCCCTCTCTCAAGCCTTGACAAATGGTCGGCTATTACATTCTCACTTCCCTTCTTGTCTCGAATTTCATTGTCAAACTCTTGTAGCAATAGAATCCATCGAATAAGACGTGGCTTTACATCCTTTTTGGTCATCAAGTACCGTATGGCCGCATGATCCGTGTACACGATGGTCTTTCCTCCAATCAAGTAGGGACGAAATTTGTCTACGGCGTAGACTACGGCTAAGAGCTCCTTCTCGGTTGTTGTGTAATTTGCTTGGGCGGTATTGAATGTCTTTGAGGCATAATAGATAGCTCAAAATGTCTTCTCCCTTATTTGCCCCAAAACTACCCCCATCGCAAAGTCACTAGCATCACACATTAGCACAAAAGGCTCTTTCCAATTGGGACTCACAAGAATAGGTGAAGAGATCAACGCATCCTTAAGTGACCTGAAAGACAACAAACACCTTTCATCAAAATTAAAAGCGACATCCTTTTCAAGCAATTTAGAAAGAGGTTTAGAGAGTTTAGAAAAATCCTTAATAAAGTGGTGGTAGAACCCCGCATGACCAAAGAAAGATCGAATCCCCTTCTCACTAGATGGAGGAGGAAGCTTTTCAATTGCCACCACCTTTGCTTTGTCCACTTGTAGGCCCTTCGATGAAATGTGATGCCCAAGCACGATCCCTTCATTAACCATAAAGTGACACTTCTCCCAGTTTAAAACCAAATTAGTATCCTCACATCTTTGCAAAACAATCTCAAGGTTATGTAGATAAGTATGGAAAGAATTACCAAAAACCGAGAAATCATCCATAAACACCTCCATAATATTTTCAATAAGACCATGAAAAATGGACATCATGCAACGTTGGAAGGTGGCCGGGGCATTACAAAGCCCAAACGGCATCCTCCTCCACGCAAAAATGCCATAAGAAGATGTAAAAGACATCTTTTCTTGGTCCTTGGGTGCAATCATTATTTGATTGTACCCGGAGTACCTGTCCAAGAAACAATAGTGTGAGAACCCACTAAGACGATCTAGCATTTGATCAATAAAAGGCAAGGAAAAATGATCTTTACATGTGGCTTTATTCAACTCCCTATAATCAACACAAACTCTCCATCCGGTAGCAAGCCTAGTAGCTACAAGTTCATCATTATCACTCTTAACTACAGTCATACCCCCCCTTCTTAGAGACTACATGCAATGGTGAAACCCACTCACTATCGGAAATAGGAAAAATCATACCAACATCTAAGAATTTAATAATCTCTTTCCTAATAACCTCTTGAATAACGGGATTCATTCTACGTTGGGGTTGAACTATAGGCTTCCTATCCTTTTCAAGACGAATCCTATGCATGCATATAGATGGGTTAATGCCTTTTATGTCATTAATGGACCAACCTAGAGCACTCTTATGCTTCCTAAGCACATCTAGCAACTCACTCAATTCACTATCACTAAGGGAAGAAGAAACGATTACCGGACATTCATTACCATCTCCAAGGTATGCATACTAGAGATGTTCCGAAAGTGGTTTAAGCCCTTCTTTCTTTTCCTCTTGTGGGACACCTTCAACCGGCTCACGAAGTGGTAAGATTGGAGCCTTCCTATCCCATAAGGAGTGAGTCTCTTCCTTCTCCATCAAAGACCTATCATCAAAGCAAGAAGAAGAATCATCAAACTAATAACAAGTATCATAAAGAGGATTATAAAAAACATTAGAGCAATAAGGATCAAGAGATGCTTCAAGTTTCTCCATGACACATCCATCCACTATATCGATGCTCTTGTACTCTCCTTTCTCCTTAGGATGTTTCATAGCTTCATAAATATCAAATGTGAGCTCTTCTTTGTCCATCTTCAATGTGATCTTCCCCGAAAATATATCCACCACCACCCTTGCGGTTGCTAGAAAGGGTCTCCCTAGCATCAATGGCACTTTATCATCCTCTTCCATGTCTAGCACCACAAAATTGGCCGAAAAGACGAACTTGTCAATTTTCACCAATACATCCTCCACAATACCACTTGGATATGTAAATGACTTATCCGCAAGTTGAAGAGTCATGGATGTGGGCTTCATATCACCAAGCTCTAGCCTATTAAAAATGGATAGAGGCATGAGATTGATGCTTGCCCCTAAATCACATAAAGCTCTCCTCTTCTCCTTGTTGCTAAGCTCACATGTGAGAGTGAAGCTACCCGGATCTTTTTTCTTTTGAGGTAAACTTCTTTGGAGTAGTGCACTACATTCCATAGTCAAGCTAACGGTTTCCCTCTCATCAACCTTCCTTTTTCTTGTAATCAAGTCTTTCAAAAACTTGGCATAGGTTGGCATCTCCTCAAGGGCCTCCATTAATGGGACATTGATGGTCACATTCTTGAAAATTTCCAAGAATTTCGAGAACTTTTCATCAAGCTTTTGTTTCATGAACCTTTGTGGATATGGTGGAGGGACATAAGTTTTGGGAATACCCCATCCATCACACTCCACATTTGCCCCCTCAAGCTCCTTCTTCTCCTTCTCTTTCCTTAGCTCCTTTGCCTTTTTCCACTTTGGTACTCGTTCCTCACGCTTTGGTTCCTCTTCTTTCTCTTTCTTACCCTCATCTTGCTCTTCTAGAGTTTCTTGAGCATCCACCATCTCAAACTCTCCTCCTTCTTTCACTTCTTCACCCCCATTCCCTTTTTCCTCTTCCTCATTCGGCATTGGTGGCCACTCATATTGTGTTCCACTCCTCAATTTGATCGCCTTGCAATGCTCTTTCGGGTTCACCTCCGTTGTTGATGGGAACTTTCCTCTTTGATATCCTCCACTTGAGGATGCTACTTACCCAATTTGAAACTCAAGATTCTTGACTTGGTTAAACAACAAACTCACAATATTCTCCATCTTTTCCATCTTTTGATTTTGAGCACCCATAAAACTTGTGAGTAAATCCTCAAGGCCTGGCTTTCCCTCATTGTTAGGTGCACGAGCACCCGGATCAATTCCCGGAGGCAATGTAAGGGCAGCTTTTGGGTTTGCTTAGGAGAAGTTCTCATGCTTTCAAAAGTTTGGATTATATGGTGGGTTATTTGAGGGATATGGATGTGGTTGAGAGGCATGATTTTGTAAATTTTATGGCGGATTGTTTGGATAACGATTTTGGTAATTTTGGGGAGGGGCTTGGTTAGGGAAGTGATTACCTTGAAAATTTCCTTGAGGATATGATGGTCTTCCCATGTAGCTTACCTCTTCCATATGATTAGTCATTGGTGGAACTTCATTGCCACCCCCCATTCCACTTCTCATGCCGCTTTCTACAATTCCATCCACCTTTGTAGCCAATTTTTGAACCAAATCGGCTAAGACCTTTAACGTTTCATTCTCTTCTACTTGAGCAATCTTAAAATGACCCCTTCTCTCGGTTGGCCAACTTGCGGTGTTGCAAGCTATGTTCTCAATCAACTCTTTAGCTTCTCTTCCGGAGTTGTCAAAGAGTGATCCACCCGCACTTGAGTCAAGAATTCTCCGAGATGGAGGATCAAGTCCATAATAGAAGAAGCTCACAATTTGCTCATCTACAAAACCATGTTGAGGGCACTTCCGGAGTAAGCTATTAAATCTCTCCCAAACTTCATGCATGTTCTCCCCCTCCATTTGATGGAATTGAGCAATCAACGTCTTGCATTGGAGAGTCATGGAAGGTGGGAAAAATATCAAGAGAATTTTCTTGCTCAACTCTTCCCCAGAACCCAAACTATCTCGTGGTAGAGAGACAATCCAATCCTTGGCCCGGTCTCTCAAAGTAAATGTGAAGAGACGAGCTCTCCATGCATCCTCAGTCACTCCATTCATCTTCACTGTATCAGCATACTCAAGGAATTGAGCAATATGACGATTCGGGTCCTCCTTGGGATCTGCACCGAATTGCTTGCTTTGAAGAATGTGTAGCAAAGCCGGCTTGACTTCGAAGTTATTAGCCGTCAATGGTGGACGAGCTATCCCATCATAGTAGATTTGGACTGGAGGCTCGAAATACTCCCGGATTGGTCTTTCCCTCAGATTCTCTCTTGGAGGCTCTCTTTGATTTGCTCTTTCATTCTCTCTCCTTTCGACCACATCTTGGTCGTTGTTCTCTATTTCACGTTCTCTTTCTCTTGCTCGAGCTTGAGCCCTTCGACGATTTTGATTTCTCCTTGCAGTGCCTTCGATCTCCAAGTTCAAGGGAATTGGTTCAATACCCCTTGATCTTGTGTTCATACACACCTAGAAAAACAACCAAGTATCAAATTCTCACAAGGCAAGCAAGAACAAGATAAAACAAAAATAAAAGGCACTATCAACTACTTTCAACTTTCAATCTAAGTTATCTCAAACACCGATTCCCTGGCAACGGCGCCAAAAACTTGATAGGCTTAAAAGCCAACACTCACCCTTCAAGTGTAAAGGGATCGTGTAGCTAGTAAGTTACCCGGTTAAATTATCGATCCACGGAAATCAAGTGTGAGATAGCCCTAAATTTACTAATTTATTCGCAATTGTAGCACAAGTCTTATAATAGGATCAATTGGTTTTATGCAAATAATTAACTAATCAAATAACTAAATTCTACTAACAACAAAATTCAATCAATAATAAAGACGTGCTCGGGTGCTTATCAACAAATGGGTATCAATCATGCAACGAATTCAAATGAGCATTTATCATGTTAATCAATTAATAAGAGCAAACTTTTAATCAAACAATAATTCCGTACTTGGTAAGCCTAGGAATTACGCTACAATTTAAGCTCGAAAGTTTGAGAGGACTAAGTCACCCTTTCCTCCCGGGGCTAGAGCACGAGTCAATAGGTTCCCCTAGCGTGTCTCCCCTTTGATACTAAGGCACCTTACCTATGGTCTCTTCACTAATCACCCGACTACTAATCTAAGCAATTAATGTGGAGTTGATGTATTTCTAATGGAGTTAACCAAGTCTCCTTGCGTTAACCCAATATTAACTTTAATTACCCAATTAATTCCCTCACCCAAATGAGTTATCTAAATACCCAAGTCTCCTTGCGATAATTAAACAACTATGCGTGGAATTAGAAATTAATTAAATAAATCTATCAATCAAAACTCATCAATCCAATCAATTAATCAACAATCAAAATCACCCATAAGAATTCCTCACAAGATCAATCACCCATATGCATCAAAATACCCTAGCACTAGGAATTTAGTTGATCATAATTAAAGAAATTGAATCCATGAAATTAATTGAATATCTGAATGTTGTTAGGTCAGATAAAGTTTTGATGAGTTAAAAGATCAATCCAGATGAGCAGACAAGTATGAAAAAAAACTAAGATCAGGTGTTCATCCTAAGCTGATCAGACTAGGTCAGAGACTGGTTACGTCAGCTGAAGATCAGAAGTTACAAGTCGTCTGGAGACAAGATCAAGTCTAGTCGTTTACGGGAGAAAATTATAAAGAGCTCAGACGAGGTCAAGACAAGCTGAGTAGAATAAGAAAAATCAGTCTTCAACAAATCAGCTGCAGACGAGTAGAAGAAATCAGCTGAGGTCAAGAGTGGTTTTCAAGATTAAGTTTGTTAAAGCAGTTTCCAGTTTGTTAGAACTGACTAACAAACTAACTGTCTTTTCAGACTTATAAATAGGTCTAGGTTTTATTTTTCAATACACTTATGCAAGCTTGATTTTTCACACTATTCACTATTCAGTTTTCAATCTCAATTCACAAAGTATTTTCAAAAGAGTTTTCAAAAGTTTCAAGTGTTTAAAGAACACTTCTCCTGTAATCTTCAAAATACTTTATTCACTGTAATTCTTATATTCATCAGAAGGAGTTAGGAGTACTTTGAAGATTTGAAGAAAAGTTGTAAGTTGTAAGCTGTAAGCTGTGAAGTAAGAAAGTAGTAAGTAGGTCCCTTCTTCGAGTTGGAGAAGGAGAGTGGATGTAGGATTGTTCTAATCCGAACCACTATAAAATCTGATGTTCTTTACTGTTCTCTTTTACTTATTTGTTCAATTTTCAATTTACTGTTCAAAGGTTAATTTCGGAATCAAAGTTAAAATCTAAATATCAGTTTGCTTTTGATCTTAATAAAGTTGAGATTAACTTTAAAATTCCACTGTGTCACTTTGGTACTTTGAATAAATTTTGAAAGATTTGAAAAATCTGAAAAATCTATTCAACCCCCCCTTTCTAGATTTTTCCTAGAAGGCTGATACACGTTTTACCTAATCTGCTCAACTAATCGGGACCAACAAGTGGTATCAAAGCAGTGTTAAGCTGTTCTGATATTGATTTTAGGTCTTAACTAAGATTCTGAAATTTTCTTGATTTTCTTCATCTTCTTTATTGTTACTAATAGTGCTACTAATAAGTTTTTGTGGAGTATTTTGTTTCTTTATCTCATTATGTCTTCAGGAAAAAGCAAGAAATCCAGGAATCTACCTAAATTTTCTATTGAAGATTATGATTACTAGAAATTCAGGATGGAGAATCACCTCAAGGCCATCCATGATATGATGGAAGAGGTTCTTGAAGAAGGACCTATAAAATTTTATCATGGAGGCACTAGCACTGGGGCTGAGTCAGCTGAATCCAGAACTAGACAAGAGAAAAAGAGTTCTGAATTGACAACTGATGAAAGAAAGATTCATAATCTCGATCAAGTAGCTCGAACTGAAATCATTGAGACTCTAAGTAAAGATTGGATAGAGAAGGTTAAGAGATGCAAATCAGCCAAAGAAATGTGGCAGACTCTGGCAAATGTATGTGAAGGATCAGAACAAGTAAAAGAGAATAAGCTGCAGTCAGTCTTACATGCATTTGATACATTCAAAATGAAGGAAAATGAATCTGTGGATCAGTTAGATGTAAGGTTGACGAATCTCCTCAACAAAGCAGCTGACCTTGGAAAGAACTATACAGAGAAGGAGATTAATAACAAGATACTGAGATCATTAACCAAGAGATGGAGAGAAAAATCCAATATCCTTAAAGCAACTCAGAATTTATCTTCTATTACTCACCATACTTTGTTTTTTCATCTTAAAGCTCTAGAGTATGACATTCAAATAGAAGATGAGGAGAATGAGATGGAGTCGAGCACCTCATCCAAGTCTGTTGCCTTTGTCAGCAAAGAAGACAAGATGTCAACTGAGTCTATAGGAGCTGACCTATCTCTAAAGGAGCAGATGGCTCTGCTCACCAAAAGGTATGACAGATTAAGAATAAAGTATAAACGAAATAAATTGAGATTTGCAGGTAAGGATAGATCAAGATCCAAATCAAGAAGAAAGGAAGATGAGTCTACAGATGATGACAAAAGCAGGAGCCAGACGAGAAGATTCAGATCACCTGTCAAAAGAAATCCTTCCAGTCCTAAATCAGACAGGAGTGACACTTGCTGCACATGCAACAAGCCAGGACACTTCAGCTATGATTGTCCTCAACTGACTCCCAAAGAAAGGGAAGAGAAAAGAAAAAAGAGAGACAGGAGATTTGCAGATCAAAGGGCTCTCTTAGCTGAGGAAAAGGAGTCAAGAAAATCATCATCATCATTATCCTCATCTGATTTTGGATCAGATGATGAAATTTGTCTCATGGCTAAAGAGGTAGTCTATTATTCATCTTCTGATAATGATTCCTGTCAGTTTGCATCTGATTATGATCAAACTGTTATTCATGAAATATTGAGAGATTTAAAGACATCTCTGGCTGCTTATAAACAGCTAGAGACAGAAAATTTGGCTTTAAAGGATCAAATTCAGATTCTAAGGAAAACAGGTGATGAACTATTCAGAAACTGAGGAAATATTCAAGGGGGAATGTTTTCCCCAGGCTGAGGCTAGTACATCAGCCAGCTTACCTGAAAGATTAGAAAGTGAATTGAAATCTTTAAAAGACAAATTTGAATCAATCTGTGCTGAAAATGAATTAATTAAAAAAGACAAAGAGAAGCTAGTCTTCAAAATTAGCCAACTTAATAATTCACAATCAGCAATAGATCACATCTTTAATACATCTCAAAAATCCCATGACAAAACAAGTCTTGGTTATGATAGAAATAGTAAATCAGATGTACAAAACCTAGGAAATTTGTAAAAGCATCTGATCAATCAAAAAAGGTTACAATTGGTCCTTGGAAACCAATTAGTCTAGTAAGGATTGCATCTCCCAGCTTGAAAACCAATATTCGGCCGAGGACTCCTTATCAGACTAAAAGAAATCCAAGAACCAAAATAAGAAGAAATTTTTATAATCCTTTTGATGGGAGAAGCAGATGTTATGTCACATTTCCTAAGTTTAGGAAAATTACTAAATCTGAATACAACAAGTTATCATTCAAAAGTGATACAATTGTAGACAGATTTGGTAGAAAGACCAAGTCTGATTTATTATTTGGAGATGAGATTTTTATCTGGTTACCTAAAGTGATACTTGACCTTCAAGAACCCAAGATCACTAGGGTACCTTATAACTAATCTGTTTTTCAGGATTCACAGGGATCATTACTCAAGGAAGAGATTTTAGCTTCCATATGGTACATTGATAGTGGTTGTTCACAACACATGACTCATAACAAGAGGCTGTTATCAAATTTCCAAAGCATTGATGGTCCAAGAGTATTATTTGGAGACAATAACTGTGGTCAGACTAAAGGAGTAGGTACTCTAATTATCAAGGATATTCAGGTATCTGAGGTATATTTTGTTGAAGGTTTGAAACATAATCTGCTATCTGTTTCCCAGCTTTGTGATAAAGGTTTTCTTGTCAAATTTTCTAAGGATAAATGTGATATCTTAGATAATTCCTAAGATAAGGTACTTTTAACTGGCTTCAGACACGGTAATGTCTATGTGGCCAACTTTAATAGTTGTCCCAAAGATACTTGTCTGATAGCTAAGGGTGGAGATGATCTCAGCTGGCTATGGCACAAGAGGCTTAGTCATCTGAATTTCAAGACCCTTAGTAAACTGGCTAAAAAGAACCTTGTTAAGGGATTACCTGAGAAACTTTTATCTACTGATCTTAAATGTGATGCTTGTCAGAAAGGTAAACAACCTAGACACTCATTTAAGAGTATTAACACTTCTTCATCTGAAAGAGTTTTGCAACTACTTCATCTGGATATGTTTGGACCTGTTTCTCCTCTCAGTTTCAGTGGAAGGAAATATACTCTTGTTGTAGTAGATGACTTTTCTAGATACACTTGGGTTATATTTCTTTTCAAGAAAAATGAGACTATAAACAAGATCCCTAACTGCATTGCATGCATTCAAAATGAAAAGGGTGTTAATATTATTAAAATAAGGAGTGATAAGGGCACATAATTTTTGAATTCCTGTTTATCTAACTTTTTCAATTTGTGTGGAATTATTCATGAGACATCTTCAGCAAGAACTCCTCAACAAAATGGAGTGGTTGAAAGAAGGAATAGAACTTTGAAGGAAGCAGCCAGGAGCATGTTAGCTGAGTATGAAACCCCTCACAGTTTCGGGGTGAAGCCATCAACATGACTTATTATACCTGAACAGGTGCTTGGTTGTTAAAGACAAGGGTAAGACTCCATATGATATTTGGAAGGGTAAGATTCCAAGAATCTCATATTTCAGAGCTTTTGGTTGTAAGTGTTTTATCCATAACAATGGGAAATCTAAGTTAAGAACTTTTGATGCTAAAGCAGCTGATGGAATATTCTTGGGATATTCCAACACTTCCAAGACATTTAGAGTTTTTAACAAGACAACCCTTTGTGTGGAGGAAACCCCTCATGTTGTTTTTGATGAGTTGTATTCCTTCTCGAGATAAAGTGAATCAAATTTCGAAAGTCTAGATAAAATTGAATCGACCATGACTAAACATAGAACCTGTTTATCTACCTAGTCTTGATTCAGAATCGATGAAGAAGAATCCCCATCCGATAATCAAGACAACTTCGATCGACTCCATCGCAATGACACCTTTGATGTCGGTTGATCGGCGGGGTCGGTGATGAAGGGGAACGTCGGTGAGGTAGAGTCAGAGGAGTTGCCTACTAAGACTCAAGATGAGGATCCATCTCCTCATATAGGCAAAAGGATGAGAAGCTACCATCCATCTGATCAGATTATAGAAGACCCATCTAGTATTGTGCAGACATGAATGATCTTTGGACTCAAAGTCTGTTCATTTGTTATGTGTCGCTTCTTGAACCCAAGTCTATTGAGGAAGCTCTATCTCGATCCAAATCGGATAATCGCCATGCAGAAGAATCGCATCGGTTTGAAAGGCAAAATGTCTGGGAATTAGTGGAAAGACTCTTACACAGAAAGATTATAGACACCAAATGGGTGTTTAAAAACAAAACAGATGAGAACAACATTATTGTTCGAAATAAGGCAAGATTGGTTGCACAAGGTTACTCACGATCCGAGGGGATAGACTATGATGAAACCTATGCTCCGATTGCGCGATTAGAGGCAATAAGGTTGTTCTTGGCATTTGCTGCATATAAATCTTTCAAAGTCTTTCAAATGGATGTTAAGTCTGCCTTCTTAAATGGTGTGTTGCTTGAGGAAGTCTATGTGGAGCAGCCTCCTGGGTTTAAGATCAATAACAAGGTCTATAAACTCAACAAAGCTCTATATGGACTGAAACAAGCTCCCAGAGCTTGGTATGATACCTTATCTGATTTCTTGACATCAAATGGATTTTCAAAAGGTAAGATTGATAGAACTTTGTTTAGAAAAGAAGTAGATGGTAACATCTTATTAGTTCAAATTTATGTAGATGACATAATCTTTGGTTCACCTAATCTGAATTTATGTGAAGAGTTTAGCATTCTCATGAAAAACAGATTTGAAATGTCAATGATGGGTGAATTAACATACTTTCTAGGCTTACAGATTAAACAGATGAGTAAGGGTATATTTATACATCAATCTAAATATGCTAAGGATCTGATTGAGAAATTTGGAATGACTACTAGCAGAGAAGTTAAAATACCTATGGCAACTAACTTCTCTATGGATTCAGATGAGAAGGGGATACCCACAGATGCAACGGAGTATCGTGGACTGATTGGATCTCTTCTCTATCTCACTGCAAGTAGGCCAGATATAGCCTTTGCAGTTGGGGTATGTGCAAGATTCCAGTCTAATCCCAAGAAAACTCATCTGGAGTCTGCTAAGAAAATTCTTAAATATCTCAAAGGAACCTTGCAAGTAGGGTTATGGTACCCAGCTGATGACAACTTTGAGCTGACAGGTTATTCAGATTTAGACTTTGGAGGATGTAAGATTGATAGGAAATCCACTTCAGGAACTTGTCAATTCTTAGGCAACAAATTAATTTCTTGGTTATCTAAGAAACAGACATCTGTTGCCACCTCCACAACTGAAGCTGAATACATGGCAGCTGGAAGTTGTTGCTCTCAACTCCTCTGGATTAGTCAACAGCTTAGAGATTATAATATTCAAACATCAGTTGTTCCTATTTACTGTGATAGTAATAGTGCAATAGCAATGACTTACAATCCTGTTCTGCATTCTAGATGTAAGCATATAGACATTAGGCATCATTTCATTAGAGATCATGTAGAGAAAAATGACATTAGGATTGAGAAAATAGCCACTGAGTCACAAAGAGCAGACATTCTTACAAAACCATTAGCTGAGTCTAGGTTAAAGAATTATGCTTAGAAGTAGGAGTACTTGATGCATCTTTATCTGATTTTTAAATTGCTTGCATCTGATAAATGTATTCCTTATTTCTGGTCATTTCTTTTCTTTAAATTAATGTCTAGAAAGAATTATCAGACTAGATATGAGTCAAAGGACAACCAGGTAGCTGATATCATTGATTTCCTTTTTAGGAATCAAGAATCAAGGATTAGTCATATTGACCTTATTTGACTTGATGATTACTTATCTGACATTCGGTAAATCAGATTAGGGCACAATAGTCACCTGAATTCTAGAAAACAGATGACTATCTGCACCCTATCTGATCTACCCCAGCTACTAATAGTTTTGATGAGTTTGCATGCAGTAACAGGTATACCAGATTTGTCTCTTAAATCTCTTTAATCTGAAAACTCTCACCTTTGTCTCTCCTCAAAACCTTTGTTTTCAAATAAATCTCATAAGTCTACTTTTCTCAAATTAATTTGTACTAGTGACTAAACTGAAAATCCTTCATTAAGTTTTGTTTAAAATTTTGTGTTTTTCAAAATCAGACTAGGAGAAAGTTTTTGAAAAATACAAGACAAGGTCATTTTGACCAAGTCTGGCATTTACCAAGTCTGAAATAGGATACCTGATTGCTAAGAAAGGCATCTCATTGCTTACGTCAGGTATACTAATTACTTCTGATAAAGCAAGTCTATTAGCCGTCTAATCCGTAGGTTAAACGATTACTTTTTACGCAATTCAAGATGCGTAGAGGCCACGCGCCTGAAGTTGAAGCGATTTTCTCGCTAAACCGTCGATGTTTTACACGCGCTTTCTAAATCAACAGTTTAAATTAAAACTCTGAGATCGTGCCACGTATCGTCTTCCCGAATTTTACTTTCCCTCTCTCACTTCTTCGTTTAAAAACTTACCTTCATCAGTTTTTAAAATTTTACTTTCACATTTCCCTGTTCAGAAATTTACTGAAAAGTTTCAAACTCTCAAAAATTTTCCAATGGCATCTTCTTCTTCTCAAACACCAAAACCCCTTACTTATATAACATCTACAAAAACTGATTTCAAAATGAATTCAGAGTCTGTAAAGAATAAGCTCAAAGCGGAAATGTTTGTAGATTTTGACACTACAAATGACAGAGAATCCAGAGAGATCATCGAGTTATTAGAAGCTTCAAGACTCAGAGGGTTCTGTTCGTTCGAATCCCTAGAAAACAAAACGGCAGATTTTCTGGGAGCAGAGTTTCTTGCCAAGAGTGAATTTACAGAGAACAACTTCAAAACCAATGTTGAAGGTACTCAACTGGAGTATTCAAAGGAGAATATTGCAAGAATTCTAGATACCTCGATGGAAGGAGTAAATCCTCTGTCATATAAGGAAGAAGAATGGGAGGAGACATTTGATATTTTTGCGAGGATCACTTACAGAGGGGTAAGAAGGGATTTGAAAAAGCATATGCTGAGGAGGAAGTACAGATTGCTTATGACAATCGTGACCAAGTCAATCCTAGGAGATCAAAGCTCCAATGATGGAGTGACAAAGTCACGTTTGTGCTGTATGAGGGCAATTCTTGATGGAGTACAAGTAGATTGGGTTGGTTTGTTATTTAGGAGGCTGAAGGAGGAGAAGCTGAGGTTGCTGTATAACCCTGATGAAGGTGATTGGACAGTTTCTTCAACTGTGAGTTTGTTTAACAAAATCACAGTATTGATGGAGGGTTTGAATAAGAGGTTTGAAATGAGAGAAGGACTGAAGAAATTTTCGAAACAGAAAGGCTTGTTGACTAAGAATGAGAGGATAGGCGGGCTGCCAGACTCGGATGATGAGTCTGATGATGCAAGAAGGCAGAGGGAGCAGGCAGCAGCCGCGGTGGCTTAGAGGCAAGCGGCTGAACCCCAACTTCCAGCAGCTGAGATTGCCGAGCCAGCAACAGAAGCTCAACCAGCCGAGGATCCAGCTGTTGTGGAAGTAACAGCTGAGGAGGCAGCAACTTCTGTAAGGTCCCCGAGGAGGAGTAGGTCGAGGAGGAGGCTTGTCAGAGCCTCAGAGAAGATACCATCTACTGAGCCGTCTGAAGCTGCTACCAGCCAACAGTCAGACGAGGACTCTGATGAAGACAACCAATTCATTCTTCAGAGGAGGTCCTCCAGGACATCTGAATCCTCGGGCAGCTTTGGTCGTCAGACGGAAGCCTCTACCTTACTTCCTGAAGAGGTTCCAGTGTTGGAGATTGCAGCTGAGGTTGCAAAGCTGGACGTTCCTTCTTCTCCAGCCAAGGAAGCTGCACTCTCTCCCATTCAGGAGGAAGGTACCAATTCATCTCTCTCTCTTACACAATCTCCACCTGGCAATGAAGAGGTGTGCCCGGCTGGCACCTCCGAGCCTCTACAACAGCCACAGTTGTCCCAAAAAGTCCAAACCCAACCTGAAACCATCGTAACCCCATCTGAAACCACTTCCACCCCCACCATCACTCCACAAATTGAACAACCTACTTCATCTACCCCAACCCCACCTGAAACTCAACCTTTCACTTCTCCAACTCAAACCACACCTCCACCAGAGATAGACATCACTTCCTATTCCTTCCTGGAGGATATCCAGATGAGCTCACCAGTCCCTCCCCCCCAAATTTCTGAACTCCACACTCCCACTTCTTCCTCATCCGAATCCTCTTCTGAGGACGAGGATAGTGACTTAAGCCCCACCTCAGCCATCACTTCAATAATCGCTCAAATGGAGAAGAAGATGAAACAGGCTTTTGAGAAAAAGCTACAAAAGAGAACGAAGAAGATGGTGAAGGCGGTCACTGAGGCAATGATCTCTAACATGAGGGAAGTAGAGGTAAATCTAACTCAAAAGATTACTTCTATTACTAACTCTGTTCTTGCCGAGGAGGTGAAAGCTTTGAAGGGGGAAGTACAAGGGCTGAAAAATCAAATAACAGACTACAATGTTATAGTGGTGGATTCATTAGCTTTGGAAAAGTCAGACTTCAGGGTGAAATGCAAAGATCTGGGGACGAAGTTGACTTCCTTAGCTGATGAAGTGAAAAAGGGGGAAGAGGAGGTGAAAGAAAGAGAGTGGGCACTCACAGCTGTGGTGGATGAGACAAGGAAAGAGGTTGATACAAAAGCCAGCACAGCTGAGCTGGAGGCAGCCAGGGAGGAAGCTCGTATAAAATCCGATGAGCTGGCTGCACTTCAGCTGAGGGTCAGCCAACTAGAGGAAGCCTTGAAGGAGGATGTTGGTCCCTGAATGTTGAGTTGATTTAAAACATTGAGATAACCTTCTAGAACAAAATCTAGAAAGGGGGGGTTTGAATAGATTTTGTAGATTTTTCGAATCTCTCAAAATCAATTCAAAATATCAGATTAAACACAGCGGAAAACAATTGTAAACTCAACTTTTAACAAGATCAAAAGCAAGGCTGATATTTAGATTCTAGTTAAGATTCTGAATTTTAATCTTGAATTAAAAAAATTGTAACTTGAACAGAAATTTAAAGAAAGCAGTAAATAACACCAGGATTTATAGTGGTTCGGATTTTAACAATCCTACATCCACTCTCCTTCTCCAAACTTTGAAGAAGGGTCTTCACTAGCTGCTTACTTACTTACTGTACAAATTTTACAAATTACAACTTGATCTTCAACTCTTCAAAAATCTAAATAACTTTCTGAAATCTAACTCTAAGAACAAGATGTGTTTCTGAAGATGTGAAGTGAAGTGTTCTATAAACACTTAGAAAATATTTGAAATCTCTCTTGAAAAATACTTTGTGAAATCAATAGTAAAAAAAAAGGTGTGAAAACTCAAATTTGCATAAGTGTAAAAAAAAAAAAAAATCTAGTCCTATTTATAAGTCTGAAAAGACAGTTAGTTTGTTAGTTAGTTCTAACAAACTGAAAACTGCTTAACAAACCTATTCTTGAAAACTATTCTTGACCTCAGCTGATTCTTCCTACTCGTCTGCAGCTGACTTGGTGAAGACTCGCCTTTCTTATTCTACTCAGCTTGTCTTGACCTCGTCTGAGCTTCTCATGATCGTCTCCTGCAGATGACTAGTTTTGAGCTTGTCTTCAGATGACTTGTAGACTTTGATCTCCAGCTAACTTAATCAGCTCTTGACCCAGTCTGATCAGCTTAGAATTGAATCCTGATCTGAGCTGTTTATCAACGTTGTCGGCTCATCTGGATTTCTCCTTTTAACTCATCAAAACTCTACTTGGTCTAACAATTTTCCCCTTTTTGATGAAGTTAAAACCTACAAGAAAGAGACACACTCACAGCTGAAGTTAGTTTATAGTTAATCAAGATTTTTAGACAGGTATATCAGAGCACATTTTTCACACTACAATATATTCATTTCACAATCAAAGCACTAAAAAAAATTAAGTCTTTTAGACTCTTTTAGAAATACTTAGAAAATTGAGTCTTAAGACTAAAACAAATTTCAAGTCTGAGAGATAAAATTCTCAGATGACTTATACTTTCTTTTTTTTTAAAAAAAAAATTTCTTTAAAGCAGAAAAAAAACTTTAAAAACTAAGACACGTAAATCACAAACGTTCAGATATATTCATTCATGTATTTACAAATTTACAATGATCAAAAGATAAAAGGATAAGGAAAAGAGAAAATATCCTTTATCAGATTCCCCACTGATTGGATTCAGGAATATCTAACCAGGTAAAGACTCTCTTCCTTAGCTTTTTCAGTTCTTCCTCGTCTTACAACCCGGACTCAACCTTGGCTTTGGCAATGATGCCTTTGATCCAGTTCATGTCGACTGAGCCGTCTGGATTGGTCTTGGGCCTTCCTTTCTCATAGGCCGGAGCACATAGATCAGCATTAAAGAATTTGTCTGCTTCTACCAGCAGCCTCTGATAGAAATCCTTGTCCTCCTTTTCTATCCACTCATGCCACTTCAGGTCTTCGTCCGACTCTGCTGAATCAGACCCCTTCAGGATGTACCAATGATACATCCATCTGGCTTTCAAATTCTTTTCTTTATATTCTTTGAGGAGTCTGCCAACTACGACCTTTGGTGGATTGAGTGTCCTGTGATAGGGCCTAAACTCAGATTCATCCGCCTCCTTCATCTCCCATTTCCTGACATCTCTGCTCCACCTCATCTGCAGTCCCTTGCTCTTCTTCTTCAGCTTCTTTCTTTCTCTTTCTCCATAGAAAGCCTGCTCTCTCATGATCCTGCTGATATGTTCCTCAGGCAGGTTAGAGTAGTCAGGCTCCCTCTTCCGTTTCTCAGAGATAGTGAGCTTAGGACTTAAGACTTTGACTGGAGCAGATTCTACAACCATCTTCCCTTTCCCCTTCCCTTTTACTTCAGCTGCTTTTGTCTCAGATTCTTTTAACTTCGTCAGCAGCTGAGCAGTCCTTTCTTCTTCTTCTTTCTTCCTCCTCTCCTCATCTTCCTTGATCGCCTCCTCAAGTTGGCTGACCCTCAGCTGAAGTGCAGCCAGCTCATCTGATTTAATGCGAGCTTCCTCTCTGGCTGCCTCCAACTCAGCTGTGCTAGCCTTCGTCTCAACTTTACTTTTCGTCTAATCTAACACAGCTGTGAGTGCCAACTCTCTTTCCTTCACCTCCTTTTCCCCCTTTTTGACTTCATCTGCCAAGGTAGTCAGCTTCATCTCCAGTTCAGTGCATTTAACCCTGAAGTCTGACTTGTCCAAGGCCAACGAGTCCACCACTATCGAGTTGTATTCAGAGACTTGTGATTTCAGCCCTTTAACTTCCTCCTCCATAGCTGTCACCTTTTCAGCAAGAACAGATTGAGTTATAGATGTAATCTTTTCAGTAAGATTTACCTCTACTTCCCGCATATTTGAGATCATCGCTTCTGTGACAGCTTTCACCATCTTCTTTGTCCTCTTCTGGAGCTTTTTCTCGAAAGCTTGCTTCATCTTTCTCTCCATTTGAGCAATTATGGAAGTGATGGCTGATGTGGGACTTAAGTCACTTTCCTCCTCCTCAGATGAAGATTCGGAAGAAGAAGAGGTAGAGGGGGGAAGTTCAGAAATTTGAGGTTGAGGAATTGGGGAGCTCATCTGTATGTCTTCTAGAAAAGAATAAGAGGTGACGTCTATTTCTGGGGGAGTGAAGTGTTGAGTTTCAGATGGGGTGGGGGTGGATGTAGTGGGTGGTTCTATTTGTGGAGAGATGGTTGGAGGGAGAGTAGTTTCAGGTTGGGTGGTAGTGGGGATGATTTCAGATTGAGTGGTGGTGGGAATGGTTTCAGATGAGGTTTGGACTATATGGAGCAACTGTGGCTGTTTCAGAGGCTCGGAGGTGCCAGTCGGGCACACCTCTTCATTGCCAGGTGGGGATTTGGAGGGAGAGAGAGATGAAGTAGTACCTTCTTCTTGGATGGGTGAAAGAACAACTTCCTTGGCTGGAGAGGCTAGGACATCCAGCTGTTCAACCTCGACTGCGATTTCCAGCACCGGTACTTCTTCTGGTAGGAGGGTAGAGACTTCCATCTGGCGACCAGAGCTGCCAGAAGATTCAGACGTCCTAGAGGACCTCCTCTGAAGAATAAATTGGTTATCTTCATCGGAGTCCTCATCTGTCTGCTGACTTGTAGATGGCTCAGCTACAGGTACCCTGTCTGCAGCCCTGACTAGCCTCCTCCTAGACCTCCTTCTTGCTGGAGACCTTACAGAAGTTGCTGCCTCCTCAGCTGTTACTTCTACAACAGCTGGATCCTCGGCTGGTTGAGCTTCAGCAGCTGGTACGGCAACTTCTGCTGCTGGTTGAGGTTCAGCTGCAGGTCTCTGTACCACCGCAGCTGCTAACTGCCCCCTCTGCCTCTGTGCATCTTCTGACTCATCGTCTGAATCAGGCAACCCTCCAATCCTTTCATCCTTAGTAAGCAAGCCTTTTTGCTTAGAATACTTCTTTAATCCTTCCCTTGTCTCAAACCTTTTATTCAACCACTCCATCAACACAGTGATCTTATTGAATAGACTAACAGTCGAGGTGACTGTCCAGTCTCCATCAGTTGGGTTGAATAACAATCTTAACTTCTCCTCCTTCATCCTCCTAAAAAACAGGTCTACCCAATCAACCTGTACTCCATCAACAATGGCCCTCATGCAACACAATCGTGACTTAGTCACTCCATCATGGGAGCTTTGATCTCCTAGGATTGACTTAGTTACAATCGTCATGAGCAGCCTAAATCTCCTTCTCAACAAATGTTTCTTTAACTCTCTCCTTACACCCCTGTATGTAACCCTTGCAAACATATCAAACG
Source organism: Paraleonurus japonicus (assembly GCA_030762865.1). NCBI lineage: Eukaryota > Viridiplantae > Streptophyta > Magnoliopsida > Lamiales > Lamiaceae > Paraleonurus > Paraleonurus japonicus. Next base: position 26,486,770 of record CM061057.1, on the reverse strand, counting down.
ATTCTTTCCAATCGTTCTCCTTATACACCAAAGGATTGACCCCTTCCATCGAAGTATCCAAAATCCTTGCAACGTTCTCCTTAGAAAACTCCAATTGAGTACCTTCGACAGATGTTTTGAAGCTACTTTCTGTAAATTCACTTCGTGCGAGGAACTCTGCTCCGATGAAATCAGCAGTTTTGTTTAGCGTGGATTTGAACGAACAGAAACCCCGTAATCTTGAAGCTTCCAATAGTCTGATAATTTCTCTGGACTCTCTGTCGTTTGTAGTCTCAAAATCTACAAACATTTCAGCCTTCAATTTGTTTTTGACTGAATCAGAAAGCATTTTGAAATCAGATCCTGAAGCGGATATATATGTAGGTGGTTTTGGGGTTTGAGAAGAAGAGGATGCCATTGATAAGTTTTTGAAAGTAAGAAATTTTCAGTAAATTTTGATAGCAGGGAATTGAAACGTGGGACGATCTCAGGGTTTTGATTTTAAACCGTCGATTAAAAAGGCGCGTGTAAAACATCAATGGTTTTGCGAGAAAATCGTTTTGAATTCAGGCGCGTGACCTATACGCGTCTTGAATTGCGTAAAAAGTAACCATTTATCCTACGGATTAGACGGCTAATAGACTTACTTTATCAGAAGTAATTAGTATACCTGACGTAAGCAATAAAATGTCTTGCTTAGTACTCAGGTATTCTATTTCAGACTTGGTAAAATGACAGACTTGGTCAAAATAACCTCGTCTTATATTTTTCGAAAATTTTTCTTAGTCTGGTATTTCCAGTATTTCCAGTTTAATTACAAAACAAATTACTTGAGAGCCACAGACTTAAGAACTTAATTTGAAAACAACAATTTTGAGAAAAAACTAAAATGAAGGTTTTCTGAATGAAGAGATTTATGAGACTAATCTGGTATTTCTGTTCCTGCAAACAAACTCAACAAAACTATTAGTAACTTAGGTAGATCAGATAGGGTGCAGATAGTCATCTGTTTTTTAGAAAATCAGCTGACTATTGTGCCCTAGTCTGATTTACCACATGTCAGATAAGCAATTATCATATCAGATAAGGTCAATATGACTAATCCTTGATTCTTGATTCCTAAACAGGAGATCAATGAAATCAGCTACCTGATTGTCCTTTGACTCAGATCTAGTCTGATAATTCTTTCTAGACATAGTAAACTAAATTGAGAGAGACAGAAATTAAAAAAAACAGAACTAGAGATTTACTAACGAAGCATCTAATAAACCTAATTCTACAGATAATTCTTTAAACCTCGTCTCTGCTAGTGGTTTTCTCAAGATGTCTGCTCTTTGAAAGTCGGTTAAGATCTTCTCAAGTCTGATATCTCCTTTTTCTACATGGTCTCGGATGAAGTGGTGTCTGATATCTACATGTTTGCATCTTGTATGAAGAACTGGATTCTGGGTAATAGCTATGGCACTATTACTATCACAAAAGATTGGTACTTCTTTGGTGATAATGTTATAGTCCCTTAGCTGTTGACTTATCCAGATCAAATGTGAACAACAACTTCCAGCTGCCATATACTCAACTTCAGTTGTGGAAGTAGCTACAGAGGTTTGTTTCTTAGACAACCATGAAATCAGCTTACTTCCAAGATATTGGCAAGTACCAGATGTAGATTTTCTATCTATCTTACACCCACCAAAATCTGAATCTGAGTATCCAGACAGCTCAAAGTTGTCATCAGCTGGATACCACAATCCAACATTTATTGTTCCTTTCAAATACTTGAGGATTTTCTTTGCTGCTTCAAGATGGCTTTTCTTAGGATTAGCTTGAAATCTAGCACAGACTCCAACTGCAAATGAAATATCAGGTCTACTAGCAGTTAAATATAATAAAGAACCAATAAGACCTCGATACTCAGTTTGATCAGTGTCTTCTCCCTTCTCATCTGGATCCATTGAAAAATTTGTCATCATAGGTATCTTAGCTTCTCGGCTGGTACCTATTCCATATTTTTCAATAAGATCTTTTGTATATTTGGCTTGGTTGATGAATATTCCCCTCTTTGTCTGCTTGACTTGAAGTCCAAGAAAATATGTCATTTCTCCCATCATGGACATTTCAAATCTGCTTTTCATAAGACTACTAAATTCTTCACACAAAGATATGTTAGTTGATCAAAAAATTATATCATCAACATAAATTTGAACTAACAAAAGATCACAACCAAACTCTTTTCTAAATAGAGTTCTATCAATTCTACCTTTAACAAAACCATTTTGAATTAAATAATCAGACAAGGTGTCATACCAAGCTCTTGGTGCTTGTTGTTGGTCATCTGATCGGCTGATATGTTGTTGGTCGTCTGATCAGTTTGTAAATCAGCTGTTGATGAAGTTCTTTCTGGTTCTTTTCCTTTGTCTGATTCTTGCTCTTCATCTGAATCTGATTCTTGAGTGTAGAATTTTATGGTTGATCCTTTGATAGTCATCTGATTCAGATTATCTGATATCTTTGAGATGTCCCTTGTCTTATCAAACTCAAAAGAAGATTCATCAAATACCACATGGGGTGTTTCTTCTACACACAAGGTTGTCTTATTAAAAACTCTATATGCCTTTGATATAGATGAGTATCCAAAGAATATCCCATCTGCTATCTTGGCATCAAAGGTTTTTAATTGAGATTTCCCATTATTGTGTATGAAACATTTACAACCAAATATATGAAGATATGAAATTTTGGGAGATCTTCCCTTCCAAATTTCATAGGGAGTTTTACACTTATCCTTGACAATCAGACTCCTATTTTGAACATAGCAGGCTGTATTCACTGCTTCTGCCCAAAATCTATGAGGAGTGTTGAATTCAGATAGCATTGTTCTAGCTGCCTCTTTCAAGGTCCTGTTTCTTCTTTCAACAACTCCATTTTGTTGTGGAGTCCTTGCTGCAAATGTTTCCTGAGCTATGCCATTCTCAATGCAGTAGTTAGAAATCAATTTATTTAGGAATTCAGTACCTTTATCACTTCTAATTTTAACAATATTTAATCCCTTTTCATTTTGAATCTTCTTAAGGAATTCTGGAATCTTATTCATAGTCTCATTCTTTTTGTACAAGAAAATAACCCAAGTAAATCTTGAAAAATCATCAACAATTACTAAGGTGTATTTTCTTCCACTAAAGCTGAGAGGAGTTACTGGACCAAACAGATCCATATGAAGAAGTTCCAAAATTCTTTCTGAAGAAGGATTACTTATTGTTTTAAAAGAAGCTTTGGTCTGTTTTCCTTTTTGACAAGAAACACAAATATGGTTCTTTTGAAAATATTTTATCAGGGAGTCCTTTAACTAAAGATTTCCTTGCTATTTTGTTAAGAGTTTTGAAGTTTAAGTGACCAAGTCGTCTGTGCCACAGCCAACTTAAGTCATCTGAACTCTTAGCAACAAGACAAGTATCTTTAGGACAGCTTTTAAAGTTAGCAACATAAATGTTACCTTGTCTTACTCCAGCCATTAGAATATTTTCATTTAAACCATCTAACACATAGCATGCATTATGAGTAAATTTGACACAAAACCCTTTATCACAAAATTGTGAAACAGATAGTAGGTTGTGCTTCAATCCTTCCACGTAGTAAACTTCTTGAACATGAACATCTCCTATCATTAGTGTTCCTACACCTTTAGTAAGTCCATAGTTGTTGTCTCCAAACATCACTCTTGGTCCATCAATGGTTTGATAGTTACAGAGAAGTCGTCTTTCATAGGTCATGTGCTTGGAACAGCCACTATCAATGTACCAGATGACCTCAAGAATGTGTCCTCTATCAACTATCTTTTTATCTTCCTGCAATCACAAATTTATTGCTTAGGTACCCTTTGTATTTTGGGTCCTTTCATATTAAGTTGACTCTTAGGAATCCAGATAAAAATATCAATGTTCCTTAAAACCATAGATTGAAGCCTGCATCCATATCTATCTACTAAGATAAGACTTTCAAGATCAATCTGATTTAGTTGATCTTTTGAAATTGTCTTGAATCTTGGTAAGAATGGATAAGATCTGCTTCTTCCATCAAAGCTATTATACCTAGGATAGATCTTTGATTTAGTCTTAGATTCAGCCTTAGGAGTTACTTTCCTCGTCTGATTTTTCTTTTCAGAAGTATCAGATGAGGTAATTAATTCCTTTGGTTTCCAGGGACTGAATAAAGTTTCTACCTTAGGTTTAGTTGCTTTCACAAAGACTCTAGGTTTTATAGGATCATTTTTCTTATTCCTATCAAAACCTAATCCAGTTTTATCACTAGACTTTTGAGATGAATTGAAGATTTTATCTATTGTGGTTTGAGAATTATTCATAAGTCCTAACTTGAGATTTAATTCTCTGTTAGTTCTTTTATAATTCTCATTCTCAGAATAGATGTTTGAAAATTTTATTTTTAAAGAACTCAGTTCCTGTTCTAACTTATATGTCTTATCAGACAAGGTACTGGTGATCATCTCAGTCTGACATTCCCCCTTGAATGTACAGTCTGATTTCTCACTTTCCTTAGTCTGATTGACCTTAGTTAGATCAGAAATTTGATTCTTTAAATTAAAATTTTCAGTCTCTATCTGTTTATAGGCAGATAGAGCAGTCTCCAAGTCTTTCAAAAGTTTATCAATAAGACTGGGATCAGTTTCAGATAAGGTGTCACAGTCATTATCTGATGATGAATAGTAATGTACCTCTTTAGCCATTAGACATACGTCATGAGGATGATGATGATGATGTCTCACGAGCTTCTTCTTTCTCAGCTAGGAGAGCTCTCTGGTCAGCATATCTTCTATCTCTTTTCTTCCTCTTTTCTTCTCTCTCTCTGGGAGTGAGTTGAGGACAATCATAGCTGTAGTGACCAGGTTTGCTGCATGTATAGCATATATCTCCTCTGTCTGTTTTTGGACTACTATCTCCTCGTCTGATAGGTGACCTATGACTTCTTGACTGATCCTTCTTTTTATCATTATCTGAACTCTTTTCATCCCTGTCTATTCTATAGTTCCTTCGACCTAATCTGTCTCTTTTGTTTCTTATGTATTTCATCTTCAGTCTTTCATACCTTTTCAACAAAAGAGCCATTTCTTCTTTTACAGACAAATCAGATGCTTTAGAAATCTTTTCAGATTCATCCTGATGAACAAATGCTACTGTTTTTCCAAATGTAGATGACTCTGCCTCATCTTCTTCATCTTCAATGTGAATGTCATATTCCAGTGCTTTAAGATGAGAGAAGAGAGTGTGATGTGATATAGATGACAAATTCTGTGTTGCCTTGAGAATATTAGCTTTCTCTCTCCATCTTTTGCTCAAAGATCTGAGTACTTTGTTGTTAATTTCTTTCTCAGTGTAAGTCTTACCCAAATCAGCTGCTTTGTTCACAAGATTAGTCAATCTCACGTCTAGTTGATCTATAGTTTCACCATCCTTCATTTTGAATGTGTCAAAAGCATGTAGAACAGACTGAAGCTTGTTTTCTTTGACCTGTTCAGATCCTTCACAAATTCCAGCAAGAGTCTCCCACATTTCTTTGGCAGTCTTGCATCTTTTAACCTTTTCTATCCAATCTTTACTTAGAGTCTCAATGATCTCAGTTCGAGCTACTTGATCAAGATTATGAACCTTTCTTTCATCATTTGTTAACTCAGAGCTCTTCTTTTCTTATCTGGTCCTGGATTCAGCTGACTCAGCTCCAGTGCTGGTTCCTCCATGATAGAATTTTATAGGTCCCTCTTCAAGAACCTCTTCCATCCTATCATGAATGGCTTTTAGGTGATTCTCCATCCTAAGTTTCCAGTAATCATAGTATTCAATAGAGAATTCAGGAAGATTTCTAGACTTTTTGTTTTTCCCTGATGACATGATGAAACAAATAACAAAATACTCCACAAACTAATTAGTAGCACTGTTAGTAAAAGAAGCAAATGAAGAAAAATCAAGATAATTTCAGAATCTTATTCAAGATCAAAACTTGTTGGTCCCTGAATGTTGAGTTGATTTAAAACTTTGAGATAACCTTCTAGAACAAAATCTAGAAAGGGAGGGTTTGAATAGATTTTGTAGATTTTTCGAATCTCTCAAAATCAATTCAAAATATCAGATTAAACACAGCGGAAAACAATTGTAAACTCAACATTAACAAGATCAAAAGCAAGGCTGATATTTAGATTCTAGTTAAAATTCTGAATTTTAATCTTGAATTAAAAAAATTATAACTTGAACAGAAATTTAAAGAAAGCAGTAAATAACACCAGAATTTATAGTGGTTCGGATTTTAACAATCCTACATCCACTCTCCTTCTCCAAACTTTGAAGAAGGGTCTTCACTAGCTGCTTACTTACTTACTGTACAAATTTTACAAATTACAACTTGATCTTCAACTCTTCAAAAATCTAAATAACTTTCTGAAATCTAACTCTAAGAACAAGATGTGTTTCTGAAGATGTGAAGTGAAGTGTTCTATAAACACTTAGAAAATATTTGAAATCTCTCTTGAAAAATACTTTGTGAAATCAATAGTAAAAAAATGGTGTGAAAACTCAAATTTGCATAAGTGTAAAAAAAAAAAAAATCTAGTCCTATTTATAAGTCTGAAAAGACAGTTAGTTTGTTAGTTAATTCTAACAAACTGAAAACTGCTTAACAAACCTATTCTTGAAAACTATTCTTGACCTCAGCTGATTCTTCCTACTCGTCTGCAGCTGACTTGGTGAAGACTCGTCTTTCTTATTCTACTCAGCTTGTCTTGACCTCGTCTGAGCTTCTCATGATCGTCTCCTGCAGATGACTAGTTTTGAGCTTGTCTTCAGATGACTTGTAGACTTTGATCTCCAGCTAACTTAATCAGCTCTTGACCCAGTCTGATCAGCTTAGAATTGAATCCTGATCTGAGCTGTTTATCAACGTTGTCTGCTCATCTGGATTTCTCCTTTTAACTCATCAAAACTCTACTTGGTCTAACAGAGGATGAGGAGAGGAGGAAGAAGGAAGAAGAAGACAAGTCTGCCCAGCTGCTTGCAAAAATCAAAGAGTCTGAAAAAGCAGCAGCTGAGGTGAAAGGAAAGGGGAAAGGGAAGCTGGTTGAAGAGTCTGCTCCAACAAAAGTGCTAAGTCCTAAGCCCACCTTATCTGAGAAAAGAAAGAGGGAGCCTGACTACTCTAATTTACCTGAGGAACAGATCAGCAGGATCATGAGAGAGCAGTCTTTCTATGGTGAAAGGGAAAGAAAGAAGCTGAAAAAGAAAAATAAAGGGCTTGAGATGAGGAGGAGCAAGGATGTGAGGAAGTGGGAGATGAAAGGAGCAGACGAAGCAGATTTTAGGCCTTATCATCGGACACTCAACTCGCCAAAGGTCGTCGCTGGCAAACTCTTCAAAGAGTACAAGGAAAAGAATCTGGACGCCAGATGGATGTATCACTGGTACATCTTGAAGGGGTCTGATTCAGCAGCTCAAGACGAGGACCTGAGGTGGCATGAGTGGATAGAAAAGGAAGACAAAGCTCTCTATCAAAGGCTGTTGGTTGAAGCAGATAAGTTCTTCACCGCTGTTCTTTGTGCTCCGGCCTATGAGACGGGCAGACCCAAGACCAACCCAGATGGCTCAATAGACATGAACTGGATTAAAGGCAATATTGTCAAAGCTGAAGTGGAGTCTGGGTTGAAAGATGAAGAAGAGCTTAAAAAGCTAAGGAAGAGGGTCTTCACCTGGTTGGCCATTCCTGAAGCTAATCAGTGGGGAGTCTGAAAATAGGATCATTTTCTTTTCCTTATCTTTTTATCTTTTAATCTTTTTGTATCATGTAAATCTGATGTGAATAAATCTGTGATTGACTTATGAGTATTACTTGTCTTATTTTCTTAAAGTTTTTTTTTTAAGAAAACTTAAATTTTTTTAAAAAAAGTATAAATCATCTGAGAAATTTATCTTCTCAAACTTAAAATCTTCAAAAATTTTCTAAGTCTAAATTTTTTTTAAGTCCTAAGACTTAAAAGTTTTTTTTATATAGTCTAAAAGACTTAAAGATTTTATGATTAATTGAATCTGTCTAAAATGAGAATGTGTTCTGATATACCTATGTGTTAAATCTTGGATAACTTTGACTAACATCAGCTGTGAGTATGTCTCTTTCTTCTAGGTTTTAACTTCATCAAAAAGGGGGAAATTGTTAGGTCAGATAAAGTTTTGATGAGTTAAAAGATCAATCCAGATGAGCAGACAAGTATGAAGAAAAACTAAGATCAGGTGTTCATCCTAAGCTGATCAGACTAGGTCGAAGACTGGTTAAGTCAGCTGAAGATCAGAAGTTACAAGTCGTCTGGAGACAAGCTCAAGTGTTGTCGTTTGCGGGAGACAATTATAAAGAGCTCAGACGAGGTCAAGACAAGCTGAGTAGAATAAGAAAAGCGAGTCTTCACCAAGTCAGCTGCAGACGAGTAGAAGAAATCAGCTGAGGTCAAGAGTGGTTTTCAAGATTAAGTTTGTTAAAGCAATTTTCAGTTTGTTAGAACTGACTAACAAACTAACTGTCTTTTCAGACTTATAAATAGGTCTAGGTTTTATTTTTCAATACACTTATGCATGCTTGATTTTTCACAATATTCACTATTTAGTTTTCAATCTCAATTCAAAAAGTATTTTCAAAAGAGTTTTCAAAAGTTTCAAGTGTTTAAAGAACACTTCTCCTGTAATCTTCAAAATCCTTTATTCACTGTAATTCTTAGATTCATCAGAAGGAGTTAGGAGTACTTTGAAGATTTGAAGAAAAGTTGTAAGTTGTAAGCTGTGAAGTAAGAAAGTAGTAAGCAGGTCCCTTCTTCGAGTTGGAGAAGGAGAGTGGATGTAGGATTGTTCTAATCCGAACCACTATAAAATCTGATGTTCTTTACTGTTCTCATTTACTTATTTGTTCAATTTTCAATTTACTATTCAAAGGTTAATTTCGGAATCAAAGTTAAAATCTAAATATCAGTTTGCTTTTGATCTTAATAAAGTTGAGATTAACTTTAAAATTCCGTTGTGTCACTTTGGTACTTTGAATAAATTTTGAAAGATTTGAAAAATCTGAAAAATCTATTCAACCCCCCCTTCTAGATTTTTCCTAGAAGGCTGATACACGTTTTACCTAATCTGCTCAACTAATCGGGACCAACAAATGTCATAACAAGAAATTTAATCAAGAAAACTGAAATCAAAGGTAGGATATCACCTAGTTGGCGTCCAATCATAAAGAAAACAACTGTTGATCGTCTAAATTGAAAAAGAAATTGAAACCCTAGCTATGTGTGTGTGAAAAGTGTGTTCTTGATCTTCTTCTCTCCCTCTTGATCAAAAACCCCCAAAACTCCTCTGAAAATCATGTATCTTCATGTATATATATGTATATAACTGTCTTGCCACATGTCACGCTCGGATTGGTCGAAAAAATAACAGAGTTTCGAAAAATGCGCCCCTCGACTCGAGGGCTGACCCTCGACTCGAGGGATCTGCAAATTCCAGTTTTTTTAACCCTAGCCAATCCCTCGACTTGAGGCTTCCCAAGCTCGACCCAAGGTCGAGCCCAGGGAATTTTCTAGGTCCGATACGCACTTTCGACCCCCGTTTTCACCCTACACATTCGTCTCGTCGCCATATGAATCCCGATACTTTCCGTTTCGTCAAATTCCACCGGAAACTCTGAAAACGAGATAAAAACCGAACAGAATGCATTGGTAATACTTTTAAGCATAAAGAGTGATACTCTATACTTTTAAGCATAAAACACTTTTCATCAAATTATGCATTTAAATCCCTCAAAACTCATGCAATAATTCAACCTAATCAGAATGTGTGGTGGCTCATGATATCGTGGCTCATGATTATAGGGCATTTGAGGGTAGTATGGTGGGAATTGTTGTGGATGAGGTGGATAGTATGGGTATTGGTGAGCTTGTGGACAGTAGTGGTATGGATTTTGATAGGAAAAATGTTGTGGTGGCATCCCTTGAGGGAAAGGGCCAACTTGAGCATTGAAATTGTTCCCATGACCTCCATTTTCTACTCTTCCTTCTCCATTTCCATGCAACTCCTCAACTTGAGGTTCACCAACAACTCTCTCCTCATTCCTTAGCTATTCTCCTTCCATTGCTTCCCTTCTTCGTCTACCACGATTTCTTCTCAATGTCGCTTCTATCTCCGGATTGAGTGGCAAGGGTGGAATACCACTTGACCTTGTTATCATACACCTACAATACCACCAATCCAAGTATCAAATTCCCAACAAAAACAAACAAACAAAAACAAAAATAAAAACAACAAGTAGCCACGTCAAACAATCCCTAAGTCTCACTTATAGGCACAAACACTAACTCCCCGGCAACGGCGCCATTTGATTGAAGTAGTAATATCGGTAAGTGGTATTAAGACCAATCAACAAATATCGAACCCAAGGGAGAAAGTATGCAAGTAAGGCCCTAAGGATACAAGTTCTAAATGACTATTGTTGCAAGGATGGGTAGCACTAAACACTACAGTAATATGTCAAGAATTAAAATGCCAAAACTATGCAAGCAATTTATCAAACACCTAAGATGCAATATCAAACAAGCTAAAACAAATGGGGGAATGGGGTGCAAGAGATAATCTCCATCAAGGAATCCATGATTAACAAGCTATGAGTGTATCCAATTGCAAATCAATCAAATTAGAAAGCATTAACCATCATGAAATTAATCACTCCATTAATAACATAATGCCTAATGTGAGTATTCTTAGTCCTTCTCATCTCTCAATGAAGAAGTCCCCAATTCATACAATCATGCAAAATTATAACCCGATTAACACCTAATCACGTTAGCTCAACTCTCGCCTATTGCTAGGGTGATCAACCATTAATCAAAAGAGACAATTTTGCATGAAGCACAATTAAGAATCACAATTAGAAAGCTATCTAATTCAATTGATCACAATTATCAACAATCATAGCATGAGGCAATCACATCATCCCCAATTTCAATTATCCCAAGAACAAAACTATTAGCCCATGGTGCTAAGTGCAAAAGCCATGGGTGAAAAATCTAGGAAAGCAATTAAAGCACTAATCACTACAAAAAGGAATTAAAGAGAGAAAAGTAGAACATCACCAATTCGTCTTTAATTAACATAAAATAAGAGTGCTTCAATCTCCAACAATGCTTTAATTACAATCCTCTTCACTTCAAATTCAACTTGAAACTCAAAATCTATTGGATCAAATGACTAATCTATGATTACAAGCTTGAAATCTATCAAAATCTACAAATCTAATCCAATTACAAGTGGAATTAAGCTAGGAAATGATAAAATCGCCCAGAAAACTGCCTAGAAACTGCTCTAAACTAAGATAGGAGAGTTATGCTCTGTTTTCTGCTCAAAATGGATTAAAAACCGCAAAAAACAGTTTTTGGGTCTCCCTCGACTCGAGAGGGTGAAGAGTTGCTAATGCGACTTTGTCAAAAATCCTCCTGCCTCGAGTCGAGGCTCAGCCCTCAACTCGAGGGATCCTCATTTTGCACATCCCTCGACTCGAGGCTCCTCCCTCGAGTCGAGGTAACTCCATTTTTAAAATTCTTCTCTTTCCTTCCTATCCCTCGACTCGAGGCCTCTGGCCCTCGACCAGAGGTCGAGACCAGGGTATTTTTTCGGACGGGACTCCGCCTCCGACCTCCGTTTCCGTCCATCTCGTCCGTCTCTTCATTCTAAGCATGCTGGTACTCTCGATTTGGTCAAAATCCACCGATTTACCTGTAAAACGGACGAAAAACATCAATAATCTCACAAGTAATACTTTTTAGGCAAAGAAGTGATACTCTACACATTTATGCACAAAAACTAACACTTTTGATCACTTTTTGCACTCAAATAAGCCTCAAAATCATGCATCAATTCACTCCAATCAATTGCCTCCTCCATTCTCTTGCACTCTCCCTTCTCCATTGCCATTAACCTCCTCAACATGAGGTTCACCAACTCTCTCTTCATTCATCAACTCTTCACCTTCCATCATTTCTCTTCTCCTTCTCCCACGATTTCTATGAATTGTAGCTTCAATTTTTGAATTGAGTGGGAAAGGTGGAATACCACTAGACCTTGTAATCATGCACCTACAAACCACCAATCAAAGTATCAAAATCAAACAAAAACAAAGAACAAAACAAAAATACAAAAACAACAAGTAGCCACTTCAAATAAATTCCTAAGACTCACTTAAGACGCAAAAACTAATTCCCCGGCAACGGCACCATTTTGATTGCGGTAATTGGGCAAGCGATATTAAGACAACTAAGTATATCGAACCCAAGGGAAAAAGTATGGCCGTGAGTCCCTAGAAATGCAAGTTCTCGATGACTATTATTGCAAATGCGGTTTTGGCTCCAAAAACAAAATACAAATGCTAGAATTAAAATCAAACATCTAAGCAAGCAATTAATCAAACACTTGGTATGCTAGAACAATTAACAAAGATCAATTGGGGATTGGGGTGCTAGGGATAATCTCCATCAAGGAATCAATGATCAACAAGCAATGATTGAATCAAATTGCTAATCAACTAAGATAGAAAACATAGAACCATCATGCAATTAAGTCTCCATTAATCACACAATGCCTAATGTGAGTATTCTTAGTGCAACTAATCTCTCAATTAAGAAGCACCCAATTCATACAATCATACACAATTATAACCTGATTAATCCCTAATCACGTTAGCTCAACTCTCGCCTATTGCTAGGGTGATCAAACATTAATCTAAAGAGATAAAAATGCATGAAGCACAATTTGAATCACAATTAGGGTACAAATTATCTCAATTGATCAACAATCATCAACAATCATAGCACAAGACAATCAAATCATCCTCAATTTCAATTATTCCAAGCACAAGAGTATTAGCCCATGGAGTAAAGTGCAAAATCTATGAGTATAAAATCTAATTGAACCAAAATGATCACTAATAGGAATGCTTGAATCTTCAAATGTACTCTCTTCTCCACTTGAATTACAACTTGGAATGAAAAAACTAATGGATCAAAAGCTAATCTAAGGTATAATTAATGAAAATCTATCTAAATCTAACAATCTAATCAATCTACAATGAGAATTAAGCTATGGAACTGGAAATTCGCCTTAAAAACCGCTAATAACTGCTATGGGGAAGGTTATGCACTGTTTTCGGCTCAAATGGCTTTAAAACCCAAAATTTTGAATTTATGCACCCTCGACTCGAGGTTGGGGCCCTCGAGTCGAGGATCTTGAAATCGTGGATGCGCTTTTCAAAAATAACTCCAGCCTCGACTCGAGCTTGCCGCTTTGCCCTGACCCTCGGCTCGAGGCTCCAGCCCTCGAGTCGAGCTTCCTTTAATTTTTGAAATATCTCTCCTTGCCAGCACCCTCGGATCGAGGTCCCTGGCCCTCGACCAGAGGTCGAGTCCAGGGAATTTTCTCGACCCGACTTCCGCCTCCGAGCCTTGTTTTCTCCCGTCTCGTTTGTCTCTTCGCCATATGAATACCAGTACTCTCGGTTTGGTTAAATTCCACCGATTTACCGGAAAACGGGACGAAAAACATCAAAAATCCATCAAGTAATAATTTTCAAGCAAAGTAGTGATACTCTAATCACTTAGCACCACTTTTTACACTAAAATACCCCCTCAAATCATGCATCAATTCACTCCAATCAATATGTTTACGTATTCTAATTTATTAATTGTTCATTTTGTTAAATATCTTGAAATAAGATATAAATATTTTTTGTCCCATAATTTTTCACCTTTTTCGAAATGGTCTCAAGAAAGATAAATGCAAAAATTTATTCCAATTTATTTTTTGATTGTAAGTTATGTCAAAATTCACTGAAGTGAGAAACGATGTCATTTTGGCTTACGCTTCGGGCACGTGAGCTTTAAATTTGGGATTTTTTGGCAAATATATAGTTGACTGGACACGATGTGATATGATGAAAAGTTAATATCCACCAATCAAATACAAGCAATTGACACGTAATTAAATGAGTTTTAATTTAAAAAATAAAATTAACAAAATTTTACAATCACATTTGTTAGATCAGGTTTTAGTTTTGATGAGTTAAAGTGTATAGACTAGAACTAGCTCATGTAAATAAGATGACCAGCTGAGTATGTATAGAACAATTGAGGTAATGATAATTAGTACTAGGCTGATCAGACTAGGTAAAGCTAATGAAGTCAGCTGAAGTCGAGAAAGAGAAGGTCGTCTGAAGACAGTCTTGAAGAAGTCATCTATTGGAGAGAATAATGAAGAGTTCAAGATGAGGTCAAGACCAGCTGAGTAGAATAAGAAAGACGAGTCTTCACAAAGTCAGCAGCAGACGACTAACTCAAGATCAGCTGAAGTCAATACGGTTTTCAAGATAAGTTTTTTAAACGGTTTTTAGTTTGTTACAACAAACTAACTGTCTTACAGGCTTATAAATTGGAGTAAGTACAATTCCAAAAAGAACTCTTAGCACTCACAATTCTGATATTCACATTCTATATGCACTCACGAGTTTCTAAAAAATAATTTCATAAAATTTCTATGTTTTTGAAGAACACTTCCCTATATATCTTCAAACACATTCTGCACTATATCATTTTAATTTCTAGATAGTTTGATAGTTTGAAGATAGGCTGAAGAAGAAGATTTTCAAGTTGTTGTAATTGTAATTGAAAGTGTGCGTGTAGTGTAAAACAGAATGATATTGTACTGAATGTTATGGCATGCACTACAACATCTAAATATCAGAATATGAAACACAGCGGAAGACTAACACTACAATGCAAAGGAGTAAGTTTTTCATAGACTTGTTAATTAAAGTTTGTGATGCCTGTCGGCAGAACGTTTCACTAATTCGAGAGTGAATACAAAAGTTTGTGTAAAGAGTTTCCAAGACAGAACCTTTACAACGGAAAATAAAGACTCAATATCACCTATTGACTCTTAAACGGCTAAGTGTAGTATAAAAAAATATTACACCGTCAAAAGTAAATCAAAGTATCTAAGACATCTACGTTTAATGACACTTCAATAAACCTAAGTTGGTAAACGAGGTAACATGCACAAGTACCAACGTAAAGGGGGAATAACGGCCCTATCTCTTGGTTGCACTAATGCACTCAACAATTGATATTTGGATATTCCTTGCCATTGCTGAAGTCCTCGGTCCTCTATTTATAGATGTCCTCAGCTTCAACCATAGATCCTTGTAGATGGATCTAGAAAGACTCCAAAATAACTTCCCCTTGATTCTCTCACTTAATCATCCATGTAGGTAATTGATTTCGTGGCTTTACTCCTGCAACCGCATGATCTAGGTCCTTCTAAATCTCTCTGGAATTAGTCTTGAATTCTGGATCTTTGCGGAAGATTCTGGAATCCGTCCTCAATGTTGCACTTGATGTTACAGCATCCGCGGCAACATTTGACTCAGTCTTCATTCCAGATCCTTGTAGAACGTTCTAGATCTTCAACCTGCAATGTCACAACATCTACTACAACATTGAACTGTTAGAGAATAAAAGTTAGTTATATGAAGAAAGAAAGGGTCAAATTCTGATGTAGCAGAATATGTGATACATCACATGCAACATCAACAATCTCCCCCAATTTGACCTTTCTGCTACAACACACCTGATGTATACATATCAAAATATATATAAGTCAGTAATGTGTGTATGACAGAGATTCTCATCTGTAGCATACACTCAGCAAGCCAAAACCTGTCGTAGCAAACTAGTCAAACTAGTAAACCCAGAATAAGTAACTCAAAGTTAACTTACTCAAACATAATAAACCATTAAGGTTTAAACAAAACAACAAAACAGATTAGTATCAACATCTAACCAAAACATCAGTACCAGAGCAGAGCATTAACAAGATCATGAAAATCAGTATCAGATCAATGCTTCAAACATAAACCTAGTATCAGAGTCGAACTTAAGTAAATAAAACAGTATCAGAGTAGTTATAAAGTATCAGAGCCTTAGATACAAAACAAAAGTTTACTTAAGCAAAAGTATCAAACTGATTTACAAGGGAACTATCACGAATCTCCCCCTGTGAAACAACTTATCATCATCAGGTCATCTGATCTGGTAAATCACCATAACGTTCAGAAACTTCTTCATCTTCATCAGCAAGTTCCACTGTTGCAAAGTTTGCAGTAACATCTGCAGCAGCATCAGCATCAGGTCCAGCTGCATTACCTTCTCCACCAGGATTTGCACCATCTCCACCTGGATTTGCATCAGCAACATGAATTTCCTCGATTACAACACCACGAGCACGAGCAGCAGCTGGTACTCCCCCTGTGGTAGCAGAAAGTAACCGCAACCAATAATCCTTCAAAAACTGAAGTTCATTGATTGATTCCTGTAAAACGTCCAATTGCCTGCGAATAAAATTTTCATTAAAGTTCATAGAACCAGCAGGATAATTAGGATTTTGTGGAGCATGTGGAGCAGCATCTGGAACAGCGTCAGGAACAGGATTATGAACAGGATCAGGAACAGCATTATGAGCAGCATCAGGAACAACATTCTCTTCAGCATCAGGATCTGGTATAGGCAAATCAATCACTCTGTTTCCATTCAGCAAAACAGGTGAGATATTCATCAAAGTAACCCTCCCCCTCAACAACTCATTTCGGCTAGGTTGAAAACCATGACTCTTCAAGTAGCCATATATCAAATTCGGATAAGGAAGGTTCCCTTTTTCAGAAATATTTCCAGCAAACTTCATCAAATGATGGAAAATTACCAGTCCTAAGTTAAATCTCCTCATAACCCCAATCCTAAACATCAGAACAGCCTGGTCCTTAGTCACTTTGGTCGAATTTGTAGAAGGAATCCAATTATATACAATCAACTTATGAATAACTGAATATAGAGATGTCAAGTGAGCAGCAAGCATATGTCTTTGCCACCTAACTATTCTACCACCAGTCAAAGTTTGAATTACCTCATCCATAGGAGGTACATCCTCTTCATCCATGTGATCAATATGGAGGAAGGAATTGATCAGCTCAGGTGTGAATGGAACATCTCTCCCCCTAAAGTTTACAGACCCGTACCAATGAGAGTTTCTTCTTCCATGTCCCTTTTTCAGACTTGCATAGGACTCATAAACCCAATTAGTTACAAAAGAATCAGCAAAAGTAACAGCATGCATCAAACTTCTTTCTTCTAAGTATCTAACCAACCCCTTAGACTCAAACTCAGCAACATCAATCTTTCTTTCTATCAACAGTTTCCTATTACTTAACTTAGTAACTTTTTGATCAAAAGTTTCACTATCCGAATCATCACTAGAATCCTCAAGTTCACTAGCATCCTCATCACCAACAGGAAGTTCAGAATCAGTACCTTTCTCAGAATGATCAGATTCTTCGCTTGATTTCTCCTCAGAGTCATCACTGCTGTCATCTGGATTAGGTGCTGCTGCACTTGTTCCAACATTGGGTACAACACTGTCCTGTTTCTTCTTAGATCGTCTTTCTTGCTTCATTTTCAGTCAATCAGTGGTACATTCTTGTCAGAATCACCATCATCAGTATCTACAGCCTGTTCACCACTTTGCTTGTCAGAATTTTCAGAATCTGAATCAGAGAATACCTTAATTGGCTCATCTGCAACTGAACCCATAGTAGGCTTCTTTTTCCTTGATGATTCTGAGTAATCAACCCTAGTAAAGACACGTTCCGATCTCCTCCTCGGTTGTGGAATAACAGATGGAGGGTTTCTCTTTCTTTTGCCCATTGCAGCCTTAACAGTAGCAGCAAGCTCCATCGGTTCTGAGTCTTCTGACATTGAAGAGTCAGTGTGATCAGAGACGTTCTCTTCCTCAGCAAGTGGACTTTTCCCTTTGCTGGTTTCAACCGTGGGTGCATCCTCCATTGTTGCGTCCCCTGCTTCAGTATATTCTGCAGCAATTGCAGCAATATCGACTTCTACAGTAGTCGATCGAGGGTTTTCAGGAACAGGAGTAGGAGAAGGAGTAGGGTTAGTTGGAGTGACCAGGTATTGAGACACATCAACCGTAATAGAGCCGATTGTGAGCTCAGGAACATTGGGTGCGTCTCTCAGGTTTTGGGCAAGATTTTGAGCGATTATATCAGCCTGTGCGCTCGATGCTTCAGTGGGTATGTGAATGTTCAGAGGGTAAGCATCGATCAGTGGCATAGGAGGTGATGTGGTAGTGGATGATTCAGCAACAGTTGCAGCATTAGGGTTTGTGGCCATTTCAGCGAGTAGATTGAGGTTGGTTTGAGAGTTTGGAGAGGTTTCGTGCGAGGGAGAAGTTTGAATGTGTGAATCTTTTGGGTTTCCTGCCATTTCCACTTAAATAGAGTATTAAAATATTCAATTTACGTTGACAAATAAAGAAAATAGTTGAACACTTATGCAATATTTCGAAAATAATGAACAATGATCACTTCTATGCTTTAGTATATGGAGCAACATAATTTCGAGACTTATATAAAGAAACAATAGAGTAGCAGTTATTTGTATGGACCCACAAAGAAAAATCTGGAATTAATTAGAACATAGGTGGTTTAAAACATTAAATCCATGATATCCTAAAATTTAGGGAATGAAATCATGGGTAAAAAGCTTCCAGAAAAATTCAAATTAATTAGTCCAATTAATTAAAACTACACGGCATTATCTAAATAAGGTAGTAGTGGGTTTAGTGTATGACCTAGTCAAATTAAGAACTTAAACATAATTAATTAATTACACACATTAACATAAATTCGAAACTTGCCTGATGTTGTACTCAAAATCGGAACACACACTTCAACACTGGTTTTTCCTTAGAAAAATTTTCCAATGTTGCAAACAAATCATTTTCAGTTTTTCTAGCACTTTTAATCACACATTGATCCATCTTTTCAAAAGAGTGCATCGTAGTCGCGAACTCCGTGCCCCATAGTTACTCAATGGATTTGTGAGCATATTGATGTAACACTAATCACCTTTTGAAAAGAAGACATCGTAGTAGCGAACTCCGTGCTCCATAGTTACTCAGTGAATTAGTACATCTTGAGTGCTTTTTCTTTCTAATTTTCTTTTCAATTGCATTTGAGAAGTGTGAGACCTCTTTATATCTATACAACATCAATTATGATTCAAATTCATTTTTCAGAGGAATTAATTAATCAAGAAAAGTCCAAAATTAACTAAATTACACACTGTACCCGTGATGTTGTCACATATGTTACAACATTTGTAACAACATCTATCTAACTTTATTTAGATAGTGCACATACCAAGAGATTTCCTCAAAAATGAGAATCTCTCATGGTCAAGAGCTTTAGTGAAAATATCAGCAAATTGATTTTCAGTGGGTACATACTCTAACTTAACAATATTTTTCTCTACTAAATCCCTTATAAAATGATGTCTTATACTAATGTGCTTAGTGAGTGAATGTTGTACAGGATTTTTCGAAATATTAATAGCACTAGTGTTATCACAATACACAGTTAAAATATCACTTTTAATACCATAATCATGAAACATCTTACTCAACCAGAGAAGTTGTGTACAAAGAACTTCCCGCCGCGATGTATTCAGACTCTGCAGTGGATTGTGATGATACGTTCGCTTTCTCTTGTGCCATGAAATCAGGTTGTTTCCCATGTAGAAACAGCCACCACTGTACTCTTTTCTCGTCATCTATGTCTCCAGCCCAATCAAGCATCACTATATCCCACAAGTGTGCTATTTGTGTCCTTGGTATACCAAACACCTAGATCACTTGTACCTGCAACATATCTTATGATTCTCTTAACCGCATTCAGGTGTGATTCCTTTGGACATGCTTGGTACCTGGCACAAACACAAACACTATACATGATATCTGGTCTACTAGAGGTTAAGTAAAGAAGACTACCTATCATGGATCTATACAAAGTGTTGGATCAATCTCTTGTCCAAAGATTGTCTTTACATATAATTTGTGTAGATCCCATAGGTGTTTTCATTACCTTAGAATTTTCCAAACCAAACCTTTTCACCAAGTTTTTAGCATATTTGCTTTGTGAGAAGAAAATACCATCTTTTTTTTGTTTGATTTGAAGACCTAAAAAGTAATTTAGATCCCCAACCATACTCATCTCAAATGTTGCAGTCATTGCTTCAACAAAACTATTTAGCATTTTATCACAAGTTGAACCAAAAACTATATCATCAACATATATTTGAGCAATTAGTAAATCTTCTCCATTTTGTTTGATGAATAAGGTGTTATCAGCAATTTCTCTAATAAAACCAAATTGCAAAAAAAAGTCAGTAAGTCTACCATAACATGCTCTAGGAGCTTGTTTTAGACCATACAGTGCTTTCTTTAGCTTATAAACATGATCAGGATATTGTGGGTTTTCAAATCCCTTAGGTTGTTCAACATATGCTTCTTCTAACAAAATGTCATTTAAAAATGCAGCTTTAACATCCATTTGGTGAAGTTTAATATCAATAAAACATGCAATTACTAGTAATAATCTAATAGATTCTATCCTAGCAACAGGTGCAAATGTTTCATCAAATTCAATACCTTCAACTTGTGTATATCCTTGTGCAACTAACCTAGCTTTGTTTCTAACAATGTTACCAGACTCATCAGTTTTATTTCTAAAAATCCACTTAGTTCCAATGACATTGACATCATCAGGCCATAGAACTAGTGTCCAAACATCGTTCTTTTCAAACTGATTAAGTTCCTCATGCATAGCATTAATCCAATTTTCATCTTTTAATGCTTCAGTAACATTTTTAGGTTCAATTTCAGAATAGTAGCACTCTGCATTAACAACATTACAAAGAGAAGACATACATATTGATCTTACCAAATCTGCATGCTCTTTTGAACTTACTTTCCTTCTAGTTTGCACACCAACTGAAGCATCACCAATGATCTGTCTCTGTGGATGATTTTTGGTTATACGACTAGATGGATTCAGCTTTGGTGTATACTGATTGTTCTGAGATGAATCTGCTGAAATTTCAGGGGATGTTGCACCAGATGTTGTAACATTCGGTGACACATTCTCTGATTTCAGCTGATTATCTTGAACTTCAGTAACATCAGACACATCTTCATCATCATTGTCATCTGTAAGCTTTTTATCATCATCAAACACAACATTAACAGATTCTTGAACAGTGTTAGTTCTAAGGTTAAAGATTCTATAGGCTTTACTATTTCTAGAATAACCTAAGAAAAAACCTTTATCACTTTTTGAATCAAACTTGAGAAGTTGATCCCTATCATTCAAAATATAACACACACAACCAAACATATGAAAATATTTCACATTTGGTTTTCTGTTGTTCAGAATCTCATATGAAGTTTGATCAGAACCAGATCTCAGAAAAACTCTATTAGAAATATGACATGCTGTATTCAATGCTTCAGCCCAAAATCTCTTAGCAAGATTTTTAGAAGTAAGCATGACTCTAGCCATTTCTTGTATAGTTCTATTTTTCCTTTCAGCAATCCCATTTTGTTGTGGAGTTTTAGGTGAAGAAAACTCATGCAATATACCTTTTCTTTCACAAAAATCAGAAAACATACTATTTTCAAATTCCCTACCATGATCAGATCTAATTCTGCTAACTTTCAAGTTGAAAACAGTTTTAAATCTTTTGTAAAGAATTTTAAAAGCATTAAAAGCTTCTGATTTTTCTCTCAAAAATTCAATCCAAGTATACCGAGAGTAATCATCAACCACAACAAGTGAGTATTTCTTACCACCAATGCTTTCAATTTCCATTGGACCCATCAGATCCATATGCAGTAATTCAAAACAGCGATGTGTCGAACAATGTGACAACATTTTGTGCGACATTCTTACCTGCTTACCTTTTTGGCATGGACCACATACAACAGTATTATCAAACTTCAGTTTAGGCAATCCTAGCACAGCTTCTATTTTAACCAATTTTCTTATGTTCCTATAATTTGTATGTCCTAATCTTTGATGCCATAAGACATTTTCATTATGTTTTGACAAATTACACACGTTATTGTTCCCAATTAAATAGCAATTATCTGTTGACCTATTACCAGTCATCAAACATTCATTATTTTTGTTAAGAACATAACATGAGTTTTTGTCAAATTTTACATACAAGTCATCATCACATAATTGGCTTATACTGATCAAATTAGCAAGTAGGCCATCAACATGCAAAACATTTTTTAGCTTAGGAAAACCTTCAACATTTAAAGTTCCTTTTCTAATGATTTTTCCTTTAGTACCACCACCATATGTTACGGTTCCACCATTAAAAGATTCATATTCAGATAAGAAGTTGATTTGACCAGTCATATGTCTAGAACAACCACTATCAAAATACCATAAACCAGGTACACATGCTTTCAGAGAAGAGTAAACCATGTTACAGACAACTTTATTCTTCTTTTTAGAGACTGTCTTTGACACATGTTGCTTAGAATGTGACAGCATTTTAGACAACATTTTAGCATCTTTCAGATCTTTCAGTCTTTTCAAACAGTAAGGACGAATACGACCAATTTCATCACAATAATGACACACATACTTCGTTTCTGTTTGTTTCTTCTTGTTAGTCTTTGTTTGAGCCTCAACTTTTACCTCAGCATCAGTTTTAGCTTTCACAAATTTCACAGGATTCTCAAACATAAAAGAAGTTTTGTTTTTATATCCCAAACCAAATTTACTAGACTGACCAACTACTAGAGCATCATTCATATCAGAAGAACTTTTGGTATATTTCTTAAAACTCAAAGAAGTTCCTTTCAGTTCCTCTTTTAGCTTAGAAATTTCCAGGTCTCTTCTGGTAAGTATGATTTCTAGTTTAGTCACTGTTTCTTTCAAATCATCATTCTCTTTAGTTAAAGACTTTAGGGATTGATCTTGTTCAGCACATTTGTCTAACAAATTTTTATAGTCAGATTCATCAATTTTTGTTTCTTTAGAAGTGTTATCTGTTTCATCAACACACCCAACAAAACTGTTCAAATCTGGAGAAATTTGATCTGATGTTGCTTCGAATGTTGTAACATCGGATGTAACATCTGAGTCAGAGTCATCCAGATCATCATCCAGAGAGTCGTCATAATTAATTTTAGCATAAAAAGCAAGTTCCTCATCTTTTGAATCATCATTTTCATTATCTGAGTCATCACTTAAGTTAGCATTAAAATTCAGTTTTCTCCTAAGTCTGGTATTTGCACACTCATTTGCATAGTGTCCAAATCCAGTGCATGCATCACACTTAACAGATTTTCTGAATTCAGGATCATACCTTGATTTACTACCTCTTTCAGTTTGCCTTGATTGACTCTGGTCACTCCTTCTTTCGGGGGTAGGTGTTGTGTTGATTTGGATCTTTGGTTGGATATTCCCCTTGGATCTGCTCATCGTTTTCCTCAGGTAGGAGTTAAACTTCTTTGTCAGCAGGGCGATGTTGTTAGGATTGTTACAACATAGGTCCGTCACATCCTCGTCAGAATCAATCTCAGTAACATAAGATTGATGTACATCACTTGAAGATGCTTCTCCTTTGTAAACAACAACCTTCTTGCCATCATTCTCCTCTGGTTGGATGAAGTTGATCTCATAGGTCTTAAGAATGCTTATTAGCTCATTATGACTCAACGTATCTGTGTCCTTCGCTTCTTCTATAGCACAAATTTTTGCGTCAAATCTTTTAGGAACAGAACATAAAATCTTATGCACTAACATGTTATTTGAAATTGGATCTCCAAGCAGTTGAGCTTCATTGGCAATCTCCGTGACACGTTCATTGTAAGATGAAATGGTTTCATCTTCCTTCATTCTCAGGTTCTCGAACTTTGTGCCTAGCATTCGTAGTTTGGTTCTACGAACACTATCAGACCCCTCACAATGCTCTTGTAAACGATCCCAAGCCTCTTTTGCACTGACACAGTTAGATATGATTTTGAACATAGTCATATCAACTGAGACAAAAATTGCATTTAAGGCTTTAGAATTGTAACTAGCAATTTTGCTTTCATCATTTGTCCAGTCCAGTTCACGTTTGACTTGAGTTTCTCCTTCATTATCAGGCCGAGTTCTCGGGGCTGTCCATCCAGAAAGAACACTCCTCCAAGCACGTTCATCTATGGATTTTATATACATCCACATCCTAGGCTTCCAATAGGCATAGTTTGTTCCATCAAGAACAGGAGGCCTAACAGATTGAGAGAGTGGATACTCCATTGCAAAATAAAAAGACACACTAAAACACAGGATCTAAACTTAGTACCGTCAAGTTTTAGGCTCTGATACCAACTGAAAGTGTGCGTGTAGTGTAAAACAGAATGATGTTGTACTGAATGTTATGGCATGCACTACAACATCTAAATATCAGAATATGAAATACAACGGAAGACTAACACTACAATGCAAAGGAGTATGTTTTTCATAGACTTGATAATTAAAGTCTATGATGCCTGTCGGCAGAACGTTTCACTAATTCGAGAGTGAATACAAAAGTTTGTGTAAAGAGTTTCCAAGACAGAACCTTTACAACAGAAAATAAAGACTCAATATCACCTATTGACTCTTAAACAGCTAAGTGTAGTATAACAAAATATTACACCGTCAAAAGTAAATCAAAGTATCTAAGACATCTACGCTTAATGACACTTCAATAAACCTAAGTTGGTAAACGAGGTAACATGCACAAGTACCAACGTAAAGGGGGAATAACGACCCTATCTCTTGGATGCACTAATGCACTCAACAATTGATATTTGGATATTCCTTGCCATTGCTGAAGTCCTCGGTCCTCTATTTATAGATGTCCTCAGCTTCAACCATAGATCCTTGTAGATGGATCTAGAAAGACTCCAAAATAACTTCCCCTTGATTCTCTCACTTAACCGTCCATGTAGGTAGTTGATTTCGTGGCTTTACTCCTGCAGCCGCATGATCTAGGTCCTTCTAAATCTCTCTGGAATTAGTCTTGAATTCTGGATCTTTGTGGAAGATTCTGGAATCCGTCCTCAATGTTGCACTTGATGTTACAGCATCCGCGGCAACATTTGACTCAGTCTTCATTCCAGATCCTTGTAGAACGTTCTAGATCTTCAACCTGCAATGTCACAACATCTACTACAACATTGAACTGTTAGAGAATTAAAGTTAGTTATATGAAGAAAGAAAGGGTCAAATTCTGATGTAGCAGAATATGTGATAACATCACATGCGACATCAACAGTAATCTCCAGTAAGTAAGTGAGTAAGTAGTTGAGGCCCTTCTTCGAGTTGATGAAGGAGAGTGGATGTAGGATCATTTTGATCTGAACCACTATAAACCCTGTCTTTTACTTTCTGAATTTATCTTTCTGTTGATATTCAATTGCTTTAACAAAATTAATCTCAGACTGCTTTAGGTCCTTATTAATAAAAGTTTACACTGAAATAGAAATTAATAATAAAATCCTTAGATCTCTAACCAAGCGTTGGAGCGAAAAAGGAAATCTGATTAAAGCCACTAAGGATCTATCCAGTATGAGCCATTACACTTTGTTTTCTCACTTGAAAGGTTGAGTTTGATATTCATGTAGAGGATGAAGAATATGAGATGGAGTCATGTATCTCATCTAAGACTGTAGCCTTTGTCAAAAGGAGCTGATTTTTCTTTGAAAGAACAAATGGCTTTATTAACTAAGAGGTATGATCGTTTGAGAATGAAATATAAGCATAACAAGTTGAAATTTGCAGAGAAAGATAGGTCAAGATCAAGATCCAAAAGGAAGGATGATGGTGAATCAACAGATGATGATAGAAGAAGAAATCAGACAAGAAGGTACAAGTCACCTGTAAAGAAGAATCCTAATAATCCTAAATCAGATGGGGGAGACACTTGTTACACTTGTAACAAGCCAGGGCATTTTAGCTATGACTGTCCCCAGCTGACTCCTAAAGAAAGAGAGGAGAAAAGGAAGAAAAGAGGTAGGCGCTTTGCAGATCAGAGGGCCCTTCTTGCTGAGAAAAAAGAATCAAGAAAATCATCATCATCATCTGATTTCGGATCAGATGATGAAATCTGTCTGATTGTAAAAGAGGTAGATTACTATTCTTCAACCGATAATGAGTCTTATAAATCAGTCTCAGATAATGATCAAACTGTAATCAAGGAAATTTTAGAAGATCTAAAAATGTCTCTAAGTGCTTATAAACAATTGGAGACTGAAAATTTAACTTTAAAAGATCAAGTTCAGACTTTAATCAAAGGCAAACAAATTGTAACCTACTCTGAGCCTGAGGAAACATTCAAGGGGGAATGTTTACCCCAGGCTGAGGCTAGTACTTCAGCTAGTCTGCCTGAAATATTAGAAGCAGAATTGAAGTCTTTAAAAGGTAAATTTGAAGTGGTATGTAATGAGAGTGAGTCATTTAAGAGGACTAATGAGAAGCTTGTCTTCAAAACGAGTCAACTTAATAACTCACAATCTGCTATAGATCACAAATTTAGAACTTCACAAAAATCTCATGATAAAACAGGTCTTGGTTATGATAAGAATAATAAATCAGAAACTTTGAAACCAAGGAAATTTGTGAAAGCTGTTGAAACATCAAAAGGGATTAAAATTGGACCTTGGAAACCACAGAGTCAGATAAGAACTGCTTCTCCTAATCTGAAAAATAAGAATCAGATGAGGAATCCTAATCTGATAAAGAAGGTTCCAAGAACCAAGATTAAGAGAAATTTCTATTATAGTCCTTTTGATGAAAGAAACAGATGTTATTCTTTATTTCAAAAGTACAAGAAAATCACCAAATCTGATTTCAACAAACTCTCATATAAGTCTGATATATTTGTTGACAGATTTGGTAGACAACTTCAATCTGATTTATTATTGAACAATGAGATGTTTGTTTGGATATCCAAAGTGATAGTTGATCTTAAAGGACCCAAGATCCCTAGGGTACCTCTTACTTAATCTATTTTGTAGGAATCCCAAGGACTATCTTTAAAAGAGGAATTCTAGCTTCCATCTGGTACATCGACAATAGCTGTTCTCAGCACATGACTTGTGAGAAGAAGTTATTATTAAATTTCTAGAATATTGATGGTCCTAGAGTCTTATTTGGTGACAATAACTGCGGACAGACCAAGGGAGTTGACACCTTAATTATAGGTGATGTCCAGGTGTCTGAGGTATACTATGTAGAAGGTTTGAAACATAATTTGCTATCTATTTCTCAACTTTGTGATAAAGGTTTTCATGTTAGATTTTCTAAGGATAAGTGTGATATCTTAGATAGTTCCTCGGACAATGTACTCTTAACCGACTTCAGACATGGTAATGTCTATGTGGCTAATTTTAATTGTTGCCCCAAAGACACATGTCTTGTAGCTAAAGGTGGAGATGACCTCAGTTGGCTATGACATAAAAGACTTAGTCATCTGAATTTCAAAACCCTTAGCAAAATAACTAAGAGGAATCTTGTCAAGGGTCTGCCTGAGAAACTTTGTTCAACTGATCGGAAATGTGATGCTTTCCAAAAAGGTAAACAGCTCAGGAACTCTTTTAAAAGTATTAACACATCCTCATCTGAAAGAGTTTTACAACTCCTTCATTTGGATTTGTTTGGACCTGTTTCACCTCTCAGCTTTAGTGGAAGGAAGTATACCCTAGTAGTTGTTGATGATTTCTCAAGATATACTTGGGTAATATTTCTTTTCAAGAAAAATAAGACTGTGAACAAGATCCCAGATCTGTTCAAATAAATACAAAATGAAAAGGGTGTTAATATTATTAAAATAAGGAGTGACAAGGGAACTGAGTTCTTGAATTCTTGTTTATCTAACTATCTGAATGAGAATGAATTAGTACATGAGACATCTTCAGCTAGAACACCACAATAAAATGGAGTCGTGGAAAGAAGGAATAGAACACTTAAAGAAGCAGCCAGAAGCGTGTTAGCTGAATATGGAACACCTCATAGATTCTGGGCTGAGGCTATCAACACAGCCTGCTACACTCAGAACAGATGCTTACAGTCAAGAACAAGGGTAAGAAACCTTACACTCTTTAGAAAGGTAAGGTTCCAAGAATTTCATATTTTCATGCTTTTGGGTGTAAGTGTTTCATTTATAACAATGGGAAATCTATGTTGAGGACATTTGATGCTAAGGCAGCTGATGGGACATTCTTAGGATATTCCAACACTTCCAAAGCTTTCAGAGTCTTCAATAAGACAACTCTTTGTGTGGAAGAAACTCCACATGTGGTGTTTGATGAACTTCATACTTTTTTAGATAAGGTAAATCAAATTACTAATGATCTAGATAGAGTTGAACTAAATAAAACTAAACAGAGGAAAACTTATCTGCCTAGTTTTGATTCAGATTCATGATGAAGAATCCCCATCTGGGAATCAGAAGGCAACTCCTCTTCCTGTTCCATCTGAGGAGACTCCTCTGACATCATCTGATCAGCCAAGGTCAGCAGATAAAGGGGGAACGTCTATTCAGGAGGAACAAGTTGAGTTACCTACTGAGATTACAGATGAGGATACTTCAACTCAAATAGGCAAAAGGATGAGGAGTTATCATCCAGCTGATTAGATTATTGGGGATCCTTCTAGTAGTGTTCAGACACGAACGATGTTAGATTCTCAGAGTATGTTCAGCTGCTATGTTTCACTCTTTGAGCCTAAATTTATTGAGGAGGCTCTATCTGACCCAAGCTGGGTAACAGCCATGCAGGAAGAACTGCATCAATCTGAAAAACAAAATCTTTGGGAGCTAGCAGATAGACCCATACATAGAAAGATTATAGGCACCGAATGGGTGTTTAAAAATAAAACAGATGAAAACAACGTTATTGTTCGTAATAAGGCTAGACTAGTAGCACAGGGTTACTCACAGTCTGAGGGGATAGACTATGATGAAACCTATGCTCTAGTCGCCAGATTAGAAGCAATAAGGCTATTTTTAGCATTTGCTGCCTATAAATGTTTCAAAGTCTTTCAGATGGATGTCAAGTTTGCCTTTCTGAATGGAGTGTTACTTGAAGAAGTCTATGTAGAACAGCCTCCAGGGTTTAGGAAAAATAATAAGGTCTATAAACTTCACAAGGCACTATATGGACTGAAGCAAGCACCCCGAGCTTGGTACGATACCCTGTCTGAATTTCTGATATCAAGTGGATTTTCTAAAGGTAAGATAGATAGAACACTGTTTAGAAAAGAAGTAGATGGTAACATCTTATTAGTTCAAATCTATGTAGATGATATTATATTTGGTTCACCCAATCTGACTTTATGTGAAGAGTTTAGTGTTCTCATGAAAAACAGATTTGAAATGTCTATGATTGGAGAGTTAACATACTTTCTAGGCTTGCAGATTAAACAGACAAGTAGAGGGATCTTTATACATTAGACTAATTATGCAAAGGACCTCATAGATAAGTTTGGGATGACTACTAGTAGAGAAGTTAAAATACATATGGCAACTAACTTCTCTATGGATTCAGATGAGAATGGGATACCCACTGATGCAACAGAGTATCGTGGATTGATAGGATCCTTATTATATCTCACTGCAAGTAGGCCAGATATAGCCTTTGCAGTTGGGGTATGTGCAAGGTTTCAATCAAATCCCAAGAAAACTCATCTGGAAACAGCTAAGAAAATCCTAAAGCATCTTAAAGGTACTCTGCAGGTTGGGTTGTGGTACCCATCTGATGACAACTTCGAGCATTCATGATATTCAGATTCAGATTTTGGAGGCTGTAAAATTGATAGGAAGTCCACGTCTGAAACTTGTCAATTTTTAGGTAACAAGTTAATTTCTTGGCTATCTAAGAAACAAACTTCAATTGCAACCTCCACAACTGAAGCTGAATACATGGCAGCTAGTAGTTTTTGCTCTCAACTTCTCTGGATTAGTCAGCAGCTTAGGGATTATAATATTATCACATCGTTTGTGCCTATTTTCTGTGACAGTAATAGTGCAATAGCCATGACATACAATCTTGTTTTGCATTCCAGATGTAAGCATATAGATATAAGACATCATTTTATTAGGGTTCATGTTGAGAGGAATGATATTAGGATAGAAAAGATAGCAACTGAGTCACAGAGAGCAGACATACTTACAAAATCCTTAGCTGAGTCTAAATTTAAGGAATTGTGTTTAGAATTAGGATTACTTGATGCATCCTTAGCTGATTTATGATTTCTATTGTATGTGTCTTGTATATTCTTTCTTTCTCTCTTTTCTTTAAATCTTGTCAAGAAAGAATTATCAGACTTGGTATGTGTCAAAGGACAATCACAGACCTGATATCATTGATCACCATTCAAAGGAATTAAGAATCAAGGATTAGTCATATTTACCTTATCTAAATTGATAATTTCTTATCTGATAACAAGTAAATCAGACAGGAACATAATCAGCTAATCTCTTTAAGAATCAGATGAGCTTATGCAACTTGTCTGACTTACTCTGGCTACTAATGGTTTTTTAAGTTTGTGTATTTGCAGTAACAGGTTATAAATTAGCATTGTTAGATCAGTATAAACCTTCTCATTTGATAAACTTCCTCATCTGAACAAAACCTTTCCTTATTTTCTTCTTAAAAATTGATTTCAAAATTATTCTCATAGCTTATCTATTTCAAAATCTTTCAGATGAGTTGTTCTTTTGAAAGCCCCAGCTGAATCCAATATTCTTATATACTATTTATATTTGGATATAAGACTTAGTTTATTTAAAATAAAGGCATGAAATTAACTCATTCTTAAAAATTCTTTGTTTTTCAAAATAGTCAGACTTGGAAAAATTTTCAATATATAAGACGAGGTCATTTTTTTACCAAGTCTGTTAAAACCCAGTCTGAAATAGGGAAGCCTTTATGCGAAGAAAGGTATATTTCGGCTTACGTCAGGTATACTTACTATCTCTGCATAAAGTAACCCTATTAACCGTCTAATCCGTATCCTGGGCGGTTACTTCTTACAATTTCAAGACGAGTTAACGCCATGCGCCGGAGGTGAAGCGACTATTTTATATAGCCGTTGATATACTCCACGCGCCACAGTCAATCAACGGTCAAAATTAATCCTGATCTTGCCACGTATCCACCTTCTTCAATTTTCCCTCTCTCTTTCTCCTTCATTTAAAAACTTACCCTTCTTTATTTTAAATTCACTTTTACAAATTCTTACCCTAAAATTACTGCAAATCCTCTTCTCCGAAATTTCTTACCATTATAGTTTTCAAATGGCTTCTTCCTCTTCAAAATCTCCCAAACCCACCTTTATATCTAGCCAGAAATCTAATTTCAAAATGAACACAGAGACCTTCAAGAACAAACTAAAGGCTGAGATGTATGTGGATATCAACACTACCCAGGATCGAGAATCAGGGGAGATTCTCCGATTATTGGAGGTTTCAAAGCTCAGGGGCTTTTGTTCTCTAAAATCGAACCAGAATAAGACTATGGATCTGATCGAAGCAGAGTTCCTAGCCAGCTGCAAATTTTTTGATGACGGCTTCGACACTGAAGTCAATGGGACTCAGTTGTCATTCACTAAGGAAGCTGTGGCCAGGATCTTTGATACATGGGCAGAGGGTGTAAATCCAATGACTTACAAGAAAGAAGAGTGGGAACTGTCCTTCGAGATGGTTGCGAGGGTAACCCACAGGGGAGTTCAAAGGGATTTAAAGAAGAACCTTCTTCGGAGAAAGTACAGGCTATTGATGACCATCATCACCAAATCCATTCTTGGTGATCAAAGCTCGCACGATGGTTTGTTAAAACCCAGACTCTGCTGCATGAGGGCAATAATCGATGGAGTCAGGGTGGACTGGGTGGATGTGTTGATTCAGAGGATGAAGGAAGAAAAATAGAGGTTGACGTACAACCCTGTTTCTGATGATTGGACTACTCTGACGACTGTGAGCTTGTTCAACAAGATCACAATCCTGATTGAGGGGACGAACAAGACTGTGGATCTGAAGGAGGGATCGAAGAAGTATTCTAAGCAGAAGGGGCTGCTCACGAAAAATGAGAAGATTGGTGGTATGCCAGACTCAGATGACGAGTCTGATGAGGCAAGGGACCAGAGGGTGCAGGCAGCAGTGGAGAAGGCAGTGAGGCCAGCTGTTGTGCCAGAAGTTGTCCCAGAGGCTGAAGGAGTAGAGCCTGAAGTGCCAGCCCCAACTGCTAAAAGGGCGGAGGCTGCAGCACCTCTCCAGAGGAGGCTGAGGAGAAGGCTTGTAAAGGCCTCAGACAAGAAGGAGCAAGGGGAGTCATCTGCTGCCCCTTCGAGTCTGTTGCCAGAGGAGGCAATCTCCCTGGAGGTGGCTGCAGCTGCTGTGGCCGAAGCTGAGGCCTTGGAGGAGCCATGCTCAGAGAGGACCCAATCTGTAGAGAAGATCATCTCTATAGGTACCTCTAGCTCTTCTTCTTCTAAATTCACTCCTTCCCCCTTACCGACTCACTCTAGCAATGAAGAGGCAGTCTTGGTTGCTACCTCCGAGCCTCTAAATCAGCCAATCTCCCATCCTGTCCAAACAACACCCACTGAAACCCCAACCACATCTATCCCACCACCCCCATCTGAACCCATACCCCTTCCCATAGTCCCCGTCTATTAACCCACACCCCTAACCACAATCACCCCCATCATCTCTCCACCTACTACATCTCCTCCCCCTCCACCCATAATTAAACCTGTAACCTCCTCATCTCACCCACCATCCCCACCACCCACGGATATCCCACAAACCCAAACCCAATCAGCCGAGCTCCCACCAGTCCAGATTCCGAATATCTCTCATTCTATCTTTGGAGATATTCGGCTGACTTCTCCCTCTCCTCAAACTCCTTCTTCTTCTTCTTCGTCTGAATCTTCCTCCAAGGATGAAGACAGTGATAGCCCTCTTTCAGCCATCTCCTTTGCCTTCTCGAACCTTCACAAAAAGATCAACTCTAAGGTAGAGAGGCTGGTTGCAAAGAGAACTAAGCATAGAGTCAGGGCTGTCACGGATATGATGATAGCCAACATACAAGTAGCTGAAGTGAATATCACCAGAAATGTGACTGGAAAATCAAACTCCATGTTGGCTGAGCGTCTGAGTAGATTGGAGGAGGAGGTAAAGCTGCTGAAGGCAAAGGTAGTCGAGGACAACACTATTGTTGTGGATGTTATATCCATGGAAAAATCAAATTTCCAGGTGTGTTGTTCCTCACTGGAGACCCAGTTGCAGACCCTTAAAGATGAAGTCAAAAAGGGGGAAGCAGCCGGGCAAGAAAGGTTGGAGGCCCTCTCAGCTGGTGTCAAGGCCAACATTGATCAGCTGAACCTTAAGGCAGACACGGCTGAGCTGGAGGCGGCAAGGGCAGAAGTCAAGATCAAATTAGATGAGCTTGCCGCTCTTCAGCTGAGGGTAGCTCAGATAGAGGATGCTATAAGGGAGGATGAGGAGAGGAGAAAGAAAGAAAGAAGAGAAGGAAAAGACAGCCAAACTAATGGCCTGCATAAAAGAAGCTGAAAAATTCCAGAGGCCAGAAGCAAAGGAAAAGGGAAGCTGTCTGAGGAGTCGCTAGCTAAGGCTTTATCTGCAAAATCTACCAAAGTTGAGAAAAGAAAAAGGGAGCCTGTTTACTCCAACTTATCTGAGGAACAGATAAGGAGGATAAGGCAGGAAAACGAATGGTATGGGGAAAGAGAAAGAAAGAGGCTAAAAAAGAAGAACAAAGGGTTTGAGATGAAGTGGAGAAAGGACATCAGGAAGTGGGTAATCGAAGCAGCAGACGAGATAGACTTCCGTCCTTACCACTGGTCATCTTCCCCGCCAAAGATGGTTTCGGGTCAGCTCACCAGGGAGTATCGTGAAAAGAACTTAGATGCTTGATGGATGTACTATTGGTACATCTTGAAGGCATCTGAGACTACAGCTGAAGATGAAGATCTCCGCTGGCATGAGTGGATGGAAAATGAGGACCCGGACCTATACCAGAGGCTTCTCGATGAGGCAGATAAGATCTTCAATGCTGATCTAACTGCCCCAGCCTACGAGATGGCCAAGCCCAAGCTAAACGCAGACGAATGATTGGAGTGAATTGATGCATGTTTTTAGGGCTTATTTGAGTGCAAAAAGTGATCAAAGTGTTGGATTTTGTGCATAAATGTGTAGAGTATCACTTCTTTGCCTAAAAAGGATTACTTGATGAGTATTTGATGTTTTTCGTCCGTTTTTCAGGTAAAACGGTGGAATTTTACCAAACCGAGAGTACCGGCATGCTTAGAATGAAGAGATAAATAAGATGGATGAAAACGGGGGTCGGGGCCAGAGTCCCATCCGAAAAAATACCCTGAACTCAACCTCTGGTCGAGGGCCAGAGGCCTCGAGTCTAGGGATATGATAGAGGGAAAATAATTTGAAAATTGGAGCTGCCTCGAGTCGAGGGATTGGAAAATTGAGCATCCCTCAAGTCGAGGGCTGAGCCTCGACTCGAGGCAGGAGGATTTTTGGTGAAATTGTGGACACAACTCTTCACCCTCGACTCGAGGGCCCCAAGCTCGAGTCGAGGGGGCCCCAAAACCAAAAAATTCTGGTTTTAAGTCACTTGGATCAAAAAACAGAGCATATTCTTCCCATATCAGTTTAGAGCAGTTTCTATGTAGTTTCCTGAGCGAATTTATCATTTTCTAGCTTAATTCTACTTGTAATTGCATTAGATTGATAGATTTTGATTAGATTCAAGCTTGTAATCATTAGATTAGCATTTTGATCCAATAGATTTTGAGTTTCAAGTTGTAATTGAAGAGTAGAGAATTGAATTCCAAGCATTGTGGAGGATTGAAGCATTCTTATTTTTGTTAATTGAAGACCAATTGGTGATGTTCTTCTACTTTTCTCTCTTAAATTCCTTGATTGTGTTGATTAGCTTGTTAGCTTTCATAGATTTTTCACCCATGGCTTTTGCATTTAACATCATGGGCTAATAGCTTTGTGCTTGGGATAATTGAAATTGGGGATGATGTGATTGCCTCATGCTATAATTGTTGATAATTGTGATCAATTGAATTAGATTGCTTCCTAATTGTGATTCTTAACTGTGCTTCATGTAAAATTGTCTCTTTAAATTAATGGTTGATCACCCTAGCAATAGGCGAGAGTTGAGCTAACGTGATTAGGTGTTAATCGGGTTACAATTTGCATGATTGTATGAATTGGGGACTTCTACATTGAGAGATGGGAAGGACTAAGGATACTCACATTAGGCATTGTGATTTTAATGGAGTGATTAATTTCATGATGATTTATGCTTTCTAATTTGATTTATTTGCAATTGGATACAATTATAGCTTTTTAATCATGGATTCCTTGATGGAGATTATCCCTTGCACCCCTTTCCCCCATTTGATTTAGCTTGTTTGATATTGCATTCTAAGTGTTTGATTAATTTCTTGCATTAGTTTTAGATTTTTATTCTTGCCCTATTTTTGTAGAATCTAGTCTTAAACCCATCTTTGCAACACTAGTCACTTTGGAACTTGTATCCTTAGGGCCTCGCTTGCATACTTACTCCTTTGGGTTCGATATTTGCGATTGGTCTTAATACCGCTTGCCCGGAAATACTACTCCAATCAAATGGCGCCGTTGTCGGGGAGTTAGTTTTTGCGCCTATAAGTGAGACTTAGGGATTGTTTGAAGTGGCTACTTGTTGCATTTGTGTTTGTTTTTGTTGTTTGTTTTTGGTTGAATTTGATACTTGGCTCTCTTGTCTAGATGGATGGATATAACTCACATGCGTGGAATCAAGATTTTTATGAAGAGAGTATGGTTTATCCTCCACACTATGAAGAATTTGGCTATGATGATTGGAGGAACTTTGATGATAATTCTCTATTTCAACAAGTTCCATCCAATTATCAAGATTGGAGATGTAATGAAATTCCTCCTCCACCTCAAGAGATGTTCCCGTATTATGAGCAATATGATCAAACATTCGATCCACGGGTTGGATGTGAATTTCAAGGAGCATCGGAAGGGGAATACTATGATGATGGGAGAAGCTATGAGTATGACTACCAAATGCCACAAGCTTCCTCTCATTATAAAGAATGGGGACTCCATGATGTGAGAACTATATTAAAAGAGATGTTTGGAGTGATGCTAGAAAAATTTGAGGAAGATGAAACGAGATGTGAAGAAATGCTTCCCTTGTATGAAAATATTTTCGAGACCAAAACAATGGTTGAGTCAATGATCGAGGGAAACATGGAGATCACCGAAGCTCAATTCATGGTGTTAAAAAGTCAACTCAAATATTTTCTACTTCAAGTGAAGAACATACCTATCATGGGGAATCAAGAAGAAGAAGGGGAGGAAGAAAATGAAAGTGAAGAAAAAAAAGTAGAGGGTCCAAGCAAGGAAGATGAAAAGGAAAATTTCCTTGTCGAAAGTGAGGAAGAGGAATGTCCATTGATGGACATGAGCTTTAATGAGGAAGAAAATCTAAAAGCACCTAATGAGGAATTGAAGAACGAAATGGGCACTTCTAAACCTTATAACTCTTCAATTCATATTTTTATTGATATTGATGCTTCTAATGATTTAATTTTACCTCTTGTGAACTTTGACTATAGGAAGGAATTGATGAAGCGCTTGGGCATCCTTGAAAGAAAGGAATGGAAAAGAAGGATGGAGAGAGAGCAAGGGGGAAAACCATGGACACTTTGCATTTCTATATGTGGTTGCCCTATCTATTACGTGAACCTCCTAGATTTCGAAGCCCAAAGATTGAGACATAATGGTAAGGAGAAATCGCTATCCTTGGCCATTCCGATGAAGGACGTGGAAGTGAATAAATAAGTCCGGCATAGGACAATAAAAATAGCGCTTGATGGGAGGCAACCCATTCTTTTTAATTCTTTTGTGTGCTTTTTGGTAGCTTTGTGTTTTTGTTTCATTTTTGGGAGAATTGGCTTGGGAATTTATTTACTCATGCTTAAGAGGATGTGTTATCATGCTATGGGATTCATTTGGATTATTGAGCTTATTGTTGATACCATGTGGAGTTGCATATATTTGTATCACTCTCATGCCAAACTTTGAATTTTATGCTTACATTCAAGTTTGGGGGTGTTGATCGTTATTGTTTACTTGCATCTCTTTGTGGTAATGAATTGATGATTCTTGTGCTTAATTGTAGGTACACTTGCTAGATGAATTGGAAGTGATTGGAATTGCAAGGAAATGCAAGATCAAGAAGGAAAGTTCATAAAAACATGATGAGCCTTACATGTTTGAAGGAAGATGGAGTTTAAAGGCTTTATGGTACAACACTTCCTTTCAAACTTAGACTTGTCTAAGTTTGGGGGAGGTGTTTTTCTTTCTTTGCCTATCTTTGAGCTCTTATATGATTTTGGGGTTTGTTGAGCTTAATGTTTATGGATAAGATGACGATGCTATAATTGATGACTTGGATTCCTTGCATATATTCTTGGATTGATTTATCTTGAGCTTAATTGTGGATTTATTGCATATCTTCGAGTATCATCTTGATATAGTGAGTGTGCTTGAGATTATGTACATGAGCGCTTGTGCTTGATTTGCAAGATATATTGGATTTTGATTTGATCATGAGTTGATTTGTAGCTTGAAGCTAATATGATTGATGATTATGTAAATATGAATGTGATTGAAAATGCTTGATTCATTGCTCAATTTTAGCCCGTGAGCTTTTGTGCCTTAATAATCGTACATCTTATACGGTTGATATGAATTTCTTGCGAGTGCATCATTCACAGATTTGTATGCTAGAACTTGCCTCTAGACTTGTTGATATTGATCTTTGTGTGATGTCATGAAAGTGATAAGAGACCATGTTTGATATGATTAGTCACTTTACCAAATTTTTCCCCACCAAATACATTTGATTTCCTTAGTGAGCCATGTTGAACTTATTATCCTTATTCTTTGGCAAGCCAAGTGATATTGAAACCATTTGCCTATTTTTATGAGCCTTCTTGTCCCATGTTTAGTAGAGCTTGATTGTTGGCTATAAATGGTGATTTGATTGCAAAGAGTGGTGAAAATGATGAGCTAAGTGATGATGCTTGAAAGACGAAGAAAAGAAAGGTTGTGAAAAACGTTGCAAATGAAAAGAAGAAAAATTAAATTGTGAGCTTAATTGAAAGAAAGCTCAAGTGAATTGTGGTGATTGAACTCTAATTGCTTGAAGGAGAGTTGATGAAAAGTTTGAAGAGATGAGTTGTGTATTGATTAGCTTTCATTCAAGTCTCTACTACTTAGTCACTCTTATCCAAATACATCCCACCTTTCCAAAGAGCCTACATTACAACCTAAGAGAAAGACCTCTTTGATTCTTGGTTGAACATAAATGATTTTGATTGAGATTAAGTCTATGGGCAAGCATATGGTGTGCAAGTTTGTGAATTTGATGATTGAGTGCATCATACCTTTATACACTTGAGAGAAGAGTGAAACACTCCATGGAAGGAGCAATGTGTTGAGTGTTTGATTGATCATTTATTTGAGCATTATTCATCTTGATTGCTAGTGGATAGTTGCATTGATACTTATGTTCATTGATGAGTTCGATTGTCTTCTATTTCGTCTATAGTACCATGTGACATAATTGCAATCAATTCACTCCTTTGTGCTTAGTTTCTACGTTGCTCGAGGACGAGCAACACTTCAAGTTTGGGGGTATTATGATTGGAGTGAATTGATGCATATTTTAGGGCTTATTTGAGTGCAAAAAGTGATCAAAGTGTTAGATTTTGTGCATAAATGTGTAGAGTATCACTTCTTTGCCTAAAAAATATTACTTGATGAGTATTTGATATTTTTTGTCCGTTATCACGTAAAACGGTGGAATTTTGCCAAATCGAGAGTATCGGCATGCTTAAAATGAAGAGACGAACAAGACGAACGAAAATGGGGGTCGGTGCCGGAGTCCCGTCTAAAAAAATGCCCTGGGCTCGACCTCTGGTCGAGGGCCAGAGGCCTCGAGTCGAGGGATATGATGGAGGGAAAATAATTTGAAAATTGGAGCTGCCTCAACTCGAGGGAGGAGCCTCGAGTCGAGGGATTAGAAAATTGAGCATCCCTCGAGTCGAGGGCTGAGCCTCGACTCGAGGCAGGAGGATTTTTGGCAAAATTGTGGACACGACTCTTCACCTTCGACTCGAGGGCCCCAAGCTCGAGTCGAGGGGGCCCCAGAACCGTAAAATTCTGGTTTTAAGTCACTTGGATCCAAAAACAGAGCATATTCTTCCCATATCAGTTTAGAGCAGTTTCTAGGTAGTTTCCTTAGCGAATTTATCATTTCCCAGCTTAATTCTAATTGTAATTGCATTAGATTGATAGATTTTGATTAGATTCAAGCTTGTAATCATTAGATTAGCATTTTGATCCAATAGATTTTGAGTTTCAAGTTGTAATTGAAGAGTAGAGAATTGAATTCCAAGCATTGTGGAGGATTGAAGCATTCTTATTTTCGTTAATTGAAGACCAATTGGTGATGTTCTTCTACTTTTCTCTCTTTAATTCTTTGATTGTGTTGATTAGCTTGTTAATTGCTTTCATAGATTTTTCACCCATGGCTTTTGCACTTAGCACCATGGGCTAATAACTTTGTGCTTCAGATAATTGAAATTGGGGATGATGTGATTGCCTCATGCTATAATTGTTGATAATTGTGATCAATTGAATTAGATTGCTTCCTAATTGTGATTCTTAATTGTGCTTCATGTAAAATTGTCTCTTTAGATTAATGGTTGATCACCCTAGCAATAGGCGGGAGTTGAGCTAACGTGATTAGGTGTTAATCGGGTTACAATTTGCATGATTGTATGAATTGGGGACTTCTACATTGAGAGATGGGAAGGACTAAGGATACTCACATTAGGCATTGTGATTTTAATGGAGTGATTAATTTCATGATGGTTTATGCTTTCTAATTTGATTGATTTGCAATTTGATACAATTATAGCTTGTTAATAATGGATTCCTTGATGGAGATTATCCCTTGCACCCCTTTCCCCCATTTGATTTAGCTTGTTTGATATTGCATTCTAAGTGTTTGATCAATTGCTTGCATTAGTTTTAGATTTTTATTCTTGCCCTATTTTTGTAGAATCTAGTCCTAAACCCATCTTTGAAACACTAGTCACTTAGAACTTGTATCCTTAGGGCCTCACTTGCATACTTACTCCTTTGGGTTTGATATTTGCGATTGTTCTTATTACCGCTTGCCCGGAAATACTACTCCAATCAACGGAACCATCGACATGGCCTGGATCAAAAGCATTATCACCAAAGCTGAGGTCGAGTTTGGACTCAAAGACGAGAATGAGCTCAAGCTGCTTAGAAGAAGAGTCTTTTCTTAGCTGATGGTTCCAGAAGCTGACCAATGGGGAGTCTAGATAAGCTCAAGTTTTCTTCTCTTATTCCTTTATCTTATTTGCACCAAATTGTAATTATGTAAATTTGTGAATATGAATAAGATTTGATTAACTTATCTGAACTACCTTGTCTTATTTTTCCAAGCTTAAGTTCTTTACTGCTTTCTAAGAAAACTTTAAGAAATTTTACTAAGTGTTAATCATTTGAGAAAAATTTTATTTCTCAGAACAATTTTTTAAAATTTTTCTAAGTATAAATTTTTCAAATCTTTAAAATTTTTCCGAACTCTAAATTTTTCTAAGTGTGATTAAGTGCTCCTATGTGAACTTATCTGAACAAAAGGTGCTTACCTGCCTAAATGTGCTTATCTGATCATTATGAATAACCTTGATTGACACCAGCTTTGAGTTTTTATCTTTCTTGCAGTTTTAACTTCATCAAAAAGGGGGAAATTGTTAGATCAGGTTTTAGTTTTGATGAGTTAAAGTGTTTAGACTAGAACTAGCTCATGTAAATAAAATGACTAGCTGAGTATGTATAGAACAACTAAGATAATGAATATTAGTACTAGGCTGATCAAACTAGGTAAAGCTAATGAAGTAAGCTGAAGTCGAGAAAGAGAAGGTCGTCTGGAGACAGTCTTGAAGAAGTCATCTGTTGGAGAGAATAATGAAGAGCTCAAGACGAGGTCAAGACCAACTGAGTAGAATAAGAAAGACGAGTCTTCACCATGTCAGCAGCAGTGACTAACTCAAGATCAACTGAAATCAAGACGGTTTTCAAGATAAGTTTGTTAAACGGTTTTTAGTTTGTTACAACAAACTAACCATCTTACAGGCTTGTAAATAGGAGTAAGCACATTTCCAAAAAGAACTCTTAGCACTCACAATTCTGATATTCACATTCTATAAACACTCACGAGTTTCTAAAAATCTTTTCATAAAATTTCTAAGTGTTTAAAGAACACTTCCCTGTATATCTTCAAACACATTCTGCACTGTATCTTTTTAATTTCTAGATAGTTTGATAGTTTGAAGATAGGCTGAAGAAGAAGATTTTCAAGTTGTTGTAATTGTAATCTCCAGTAAGTGAGTAAGTAGTTGAGGCCCTTCTTCGAGTTGAAGAAGGAGAGTGGATGTAAGATTATTTTGATCTGAACCACTATAAACCCTGTGTCTTTTACTTTCTGAATTTATCTTTCTGTTGATATTCAATTGCTTTAACGAAATTAATCTCAGACTGCTTTAGATCCTTATTGAAAGATTGAGTTAAAAATTGTTTCCGTTTATCATCTCTGGTCTCTTAAATTGATAATCTGAATTTTGGAAAAATTTAGATAATCTATTCAAACCCCCCCCCCCCCTCTAGATTATCTCTAGGAGGTGTACTTAGTTGCTTGTAATTACTCAATCTCGGGACCAACAACATTATTTAAAATACTATAAATATAAATTAGTGTTAGATCAAGTAGGGTTTTGATGAGTTAAAAGAACAATCTAGATGAGCAGGCAACTTTGATGAACAGCTCAGATCAGAGTTCGGTACTAAGCTGATCAGACTAGGTCAAGGGCTGATTAAGTCATCTGAAGATCAGAAGTTACAAGTCATCTGGAGACAAGCTCAAGTCTAGTCATCTGCAGGAGACGATCATGAAGAACTCAGACGAGGTCAAGATAAGCTGAGTAGAATAAGAAAGGTGAGTCTTCACCAAGTCAGCTGCAGACGTGTAGAAGAAATCAGCTGAGGTCAAGAGCAGTTTTCAAGATTAAGTTTGTTGAGCAGTATTCAGTTTGTTAGAACTGACTAACAAACTAACTGTCTTTTCAGACTTATAAATAGGTCTAGATTTTATTTTTCAATATACTAATGCAAATCTGATTTTTCACACTATTCACTATTCAGTTCACAAAGTATTTTCAAAAGAGTTTTCAAATATTTCAAGTGTTTATAGAACACTTCACTTCACATCTTCAAATACACTTCTTATTCTTAGAGTTAGATTTTAGAAATTTGATTAGCATTGTTGAAGACTTGAAGATCAAGTTGTAAGTTGTAAAGATTGTAAAGTAAGTAAGTAAGCAGCTAGTGGAGACCCTTCTTCAAAGTTTGGAGAAGGAGAGTGGATGTAGGATTGTTATAATCCGAACCACTATAAAATCTGGTGTTCTTTACTGCTTTCATTTATCTTTCTGTTCAAGTTACAATTTATTGTTCAAAGTTTAATTTCAGAATTAAAGTTAAGATCTGAATATCAGTGTTGCTTTTGATCTTATTAAAAGTTGAGGTTAATATTGAATTCCGCTGTGTCACTTTGGTACTTTGAATAAATTTTGAAAGATTTGAAAAATCTAAAAAATCTATTCAACCCCCCCTTCTAGATTTTTCCTAGAAGGCTGATACTCGTTTTACCTAATCTACTCAACTAATCGGGGCCAACAAGTGGTATCAGAGCAGTGTTAAGCTGTTCTGATATTGATTTTAGGTCTTAAATAAGATTCTAAAATTATCTTGATTTTCTTCATTCTCTTATTTGCTACTGATAGTGCTACTAATTAAATTTGTGGAGTATTTTGTTTCTTTATCTCATCATGTCATCAGGGAAAAGCAAGAAGTCTAGGAATCTTCCTGAATTCTCTATTGAAGATTATGATTATTGGAAATTTAGGATGGAGAATCACCTTAAGGCCATTCATGATAGGATGGAAGAGGTTCTTGAAGAGGGACCTATAAAATTTTATCATGGAGGCACTAGCATTGGAGCTGAGTCAGCTGAATCCAGAACCAGACAAGAGAAAAAGAGTTCTGAGTTGACAAATGATGAAAGAAAGGTCCACAATCTTGACCAAGTAGCTCGAACTGAAATCATTGAGACTCTAAGTAAAGATTGGATAGAGAAGGTTAAGAGATGCAAAACTGCCAAAGAAATGTGGCAGACTCTAGCCAATGTCTGTGAAGGATCTGAACAAGTTAAAGAGAACAAGCTGCAGTCAGTCTTGCATGCATTTGAGACATTCAAAATGAAGGAAAATGAGTCTGTGGATCAGTTAGATGTAAGGTTGACTAATCTCCTCAACAAAGCAGCTGACCTTGGAAAGAATTATACAGAAAAGGAGATTAATAACAAGATTCTGAGATCATTAACCAAGAGATGGAGGGAGAAATCCAATATCCTTAAAGCTACTCAAGATTTATCTTCTATTACTCACCATACTTTATTTTCTCATCTTAAAGCTCTAGAATATGATATTCAAATAGAAGATGAGGAGGATGACATGGAGTCGAGCACCTCATCCAAGTCTGTTGCCTTTGTCTGCAAAGAAGACAGGGTGTCAACAGAGTCTGTAGGAGCTGATCTATCTTTGAAGGAGTAGATGGCTCTGCTCACCAAAAGGTATGATAAATTGAGAATGAAGTATAAAAGGAATAAATTGAGATTTGCAGGAAAGGATAAATCAAGATCCAGATCAGCAAGAAAGGAAGATGAGTCTACAGATGATGATAAAAGCAGGAGCCAGACAAGAAGATACAGATCACCTGTCAGAAGAAATACTTCTAGCCCTAGATCAGACAGGAGTGATACTTGTTACACATGCAACAAGCCAAGACACTTCAGCTATGATTGTCCTCAACTGACTCCAAAAGAAAGGGAAGAGAAAAGGAAAAAGAGAGACAGGAGATTTGCAGATCAAAGGGCTTTGTTGGCTGAAGAAAAGGAGCCAAAGAAATCATCATCATCATCATCATCCTCATCTGATTTCAGATCAGATGATGAAATCTGTCTCATGGCTAAAGAGGTAATCTACTATTCATCTTCTGATAATGATTCATGTCAGTCTGCATCTGATCATGACCAAACTGTTATTCATGAATTATTGAGAGATTTAAAGACATCTCTTGTTGTTCCCGGAATGTTGAGTTGATTAATAACCTTGAGTTAGCTTCCTAGAACAAAATCTAGAAAGGGGGGGTTTGAATAGATTTTGTAGATTTTTCAAATCTTTCAAAATCAATTCAAAATATCAGATTAAACACAGCGGAATATAATTGATAACTCAACTTTTAACAAGATCAAAAGCAAGGTTGATATTCAGATTTTAGTTAAGATTCTGAACTTTAATCTT
Source organism: Paraleonurus japonicus (assembly GCA_030762865.1). Classification (NCBI taxonomy): domain Eukaryota; kingdom Viridiplantae; phylum Streptophyta; class Magnoliopsida; order Lamiales; family Lamiaceae; genus Paraleonurus; species Paraleonurus japonicus. Next base: position 26,442,184 of record CM061057.1, on the reverse strand, counting down.
GAATTAACAATATTGTAATTTGAACAGAAATTAAAGAAAGCAAGAAATAACACCAGGATTTATAGTGGTTCGGATTTTAATAATCCTACATCCACTCTCCTTCTTCAATTTGAAGAAGGGACTCTGCTTACAACTTACTTTCTTACTTTCAACTTACAGCTTACAACTTGTACAAATCTTCAAATCTTCAATCTCCTAAATCCTTCTCTAAAATCTAACTATTACAGTGAATATTGGATTTTGAAGATTACAAGAAAAGTGTTCTAAAAACACTTAGAACTTTTTTAGAACTCTCTTGAAATACTTGTGAAAAGATTGTGATTGAAATCTGAGTAGTGAATAGTGTGAAAAATCAAATATGCATAAGTGTCTTGAAAAATAAAATCTAGTCCTATTTATAAGTCTGGAAAAACAGTTAGTTTGTTAGTTAGTTCTAACAAACTTGAAACTGCTTAACAAACTTAAACTTGTAAACTGCTCTAGACCTCAGCTGATTCTTCATACTCATCTGCAGCTGACTTGGTGAAAACTTGCCTTTCTTATTCTACTCAGCTTATCTTGACCTCGTCTGAGCTCTTCATGTTTGTCCCTGCAGATGACTAGGTTCAAGCTCGTCTTCAGATGACTAGCAAGATATCAGACCTCAGCTGACTAGGTTGGTGCTTGACCCCATCTGATCAGCTTATCTTATAAACTTATTCTCTGCTGTTCTTTAGGTTGGCTGATCAGTCTGAGCTGCTCTTTAACTCATCAAAACCTCTTGATCCAACAATTTCCCCCTTTTTGATGAAGTTAAAACCTATAATAAAGAAACATACTCACAGCTGAAGTTAGTACTAGATTTAGTTAAATCAATCAGATAGATAAAGCACATTTTCACACTTCAACAGATTCATTCACATTCAAGGCAAAAAAAAAATTTGAGTCTTTTAGACTCTTTTAGAAGTACTTAGAAAAAATTTTAAAAAAAATTTTAACACTGAGATATAAGATTTCTCAGATGATTTATACTTAGAAAAATTTTACAAAAAAAAATTTTTAACACTGAGATATAAAATTTCTCAGATGATTTATTTTTTAAAAAAATTTTTTTTTAAAAATTCAAAGAAACTCATACACATAATTCACATAAGTCCGAATATATTCATTCACAGAAATTTACAGATTACAAAATAAGAGAACTGATAGAGAATAAAAGATAAGGAAAGAAAAATCTTGTTCTATCAGATTCCCCATCGGTCAGCCTCTGGAATGTTTAGCGGTGAAAATCCTTGCTCTAAGTCTGTTTTGAGATCATTCTCATCTCCGTGAGCTCGGATTCCCTTTTCGCTTTGGCCACAACTGTTCTGACCCATTCCTGATCAGGAGAACCATCTTCTTTCAGCTTGGGGTGACCTGCTCATAGGCTGGTGCGATCAGATCGCAGTTGAACACATTATGTGCCTCATCGAGCAGCTTCCCATAAAGATCTGCGTCCTCCTTCTCCATCCATTCATGCCCGGTGATGTCTTCATTGTTTGCTCCGGATGGTGATGCCTTCAAGATATACCAGTAATACATCCATTTAGCATCCAGGGCTTGCTTTTTATATTCTTTGGTGTATTTCCCGATACCATCTTTGGAGGAGCTGTAGTGCGATGGACGGGGCGGAAGTCCGCTTCATTTGCAGCTTTGGATACCCACTTCCGAGTATCCTGTCCCACTTCGGCTCGGCCTTCCCCATCTTCTTGACCTCTTCTTCTCTCTCTTTTCAAACATCTCCTTCTCAAAGACTGATTCTTCCGATCGCTCAGCTGATAAGTTGGAGAAGTATGGTTCCTTTCTCTTGCGCTCGGCTGATGCGGGGCTGATCATCCGCTCGGCTGATGGAGACTTCTCAGCTTCGCCGCCGCTTTGCTTTCCCTTTACCTTTGCCCTTGGGCTCTGGTTCCCTCGAGACTCTTTCATGCGAGCCAGCCAGCTTCTCTTTTTTTCTTCTTCCTCCTTCTTTCTCTTTTCCTCATCCTCTCGGATGGCCTCTTCAACAGGTTACTCTCGGTTGCAAGGGTGCAACGCAACAAATCGTCGATTTGATTTTAATTTCCACCTTGGCTGCCTCCAACTCAGTTGTGTCTGCCTTTGTATCAAGCTTCTCAGCATCTTTGAGAGACTGAAGCTGGGCCTCTATTGCTGCACAACGTCGTCTGAAATCGTTCTGATCAGATGTGAGTGTTGAGACCACAATTTTGTTGTCAGCAGCTGTTTTCTCTTTCAGTGCCTTGACCTCCTCTTCAAGCGCACTCAGCCTGGATCCAACAGCAGTGCTGAGATTGGCTGATAAATTTCTGGTCATGTTGACCTCAGCAATCTGCATGTTGGCGAGCATAGTATCTGTGACTGCTCGAATCACCTTTCGTGTTTTCTTTTCCATCATCCTCTGAACTTGGAAAATGATTTTGCTGTGGAGTTGTTCAAAAGCAGAGGAGATGGCAAGAATTGGTTTGTCCTCTCCCTCTGATTCAGACGAGGAAGAGGTGGTGGGAGAAGTTGGACTAGGGGAGCTCATGGGAATATCCCCAAAGATATTTGAGGTATCCACATGAGGTTCGGCTGGGGTAGATGAGGTGGGGGTGTCGATGGTGGGGGTGGGATTTCTGGTGGGGGTGATGATGGTAAAGGTGGGATTTGTGAAGTGGTAGGTGGAGGAGATGGGAGTGTTTGAGGTAGAGTGAGTTGGGGTTGAGAAGTTGTGGGTAAGGCTGGTGGAGATATGGAGATGGGGGTTGGGGAGAAATCTTGGTCCCGGAGAGGAAGGACAGTATATGAGATGGGGATGGTGGAGGAGATGAGAGTTGGGTTTGGGGAGAGAAGATGAGGTTGGACTTTGGATAATTTGGGGGAGTAGGCTGTTTTTGAGGCTCGAGGTGCCAGCACTGGGACACCTCTTCATTGCCGGTTTGGGTTGGAGATGGGGGGGGGGAGAAATGTACGACCACGGGCCGGGGGAGGGGTACCTTGTAATCGATTTCTGGACCTCCTCCAGCTGGACCACCTGAGCTGCAATTTGCAGCGTGGACACTTCCTCAGGAAGAAGAGATGGCTAATCTGCAGATGATCCTCCCAACTCGGAGGTTTTCACCAACCTCCGTCTCCTTGGTGCCTTCTCCTTCAGCTTCATCGGCTGTTCAGCCTCAGCTGAGATCACAGTAGGCAGCTCTGCCTCCACATCTTCCTCCTCCTCCTCCTCAACTTCTTCTTCAGCTGGAGCTTGAGCTCCAACCTCAGCTCCACCCTCATCAGAATCAGCTGGAGCCCCGAGTGGCTCATCTTTGGTCAGAATCCCCTTTTGCTTCGTGTAAGCTCGGACCCCGTCTGACCAATTGATCTCGGCTAACAGCAAGTCCTCCATGATCACAGTCACTTTGTTAAAAAGACTGGTGATCGACTTAGCCTGCCATTTCCCATTCACCACCTCCAGACGCTTTCTTTCCGTCTCCAGCTTCTCCAGTAACAGACCAGCCCAGTTGGCCTGTACTCCATCCAAAATTATTCTCATCACGCAGAGTCTGGGTCTGGTCAGCCCATCATGAGAACTTTGTTCTCCCAGTATCACCTTCGTGATAATGGTCATCAGAAGGCGATATCGTCGTCGGAGCATCTTCTTCTTTAACTCCGATCGGCGATCCTTCATAGAATTTCGGGCAATCATCTCAAATGATTCTACCCATTCATCAAATTTGTAGGTGAGGGGGTTCACTCCCTCACTGCACGTATCAAAAATTTTGGCCACCTCCGCTGGGGAAACGGTCAAAACCTCTCCATATACCCTGGTTCGAAAAACTCCATGTTCATATGTCCCATTGACATAGAACTCCAAACCTCTCATATCCAATGTCTTATTGGAAGGGGATTTCTTGGAGCAAAAAGTCCTCAATCCAGCCCTTTCCAATAAGGACAATATCTCCCTGGATTCTCCGTCGGTGGTGGTGTCGAAGTCGACATACATCTCAGACTTCACCTTCTTAGCGTAGGTTTCATTATGCACATCCACCATGGTTGATGTTATTCCTCTCACAGAAGTGCTCATATACTGATTTAGAAGGAGTTTGAGAAGATTTGCAGATAGTTTTGAGATTTTCTGAAAGTGAAAAGAATGATTTTGGAGAAGAAGATGTATTTATAGGGGAATAGATTGGAAAGAGAAACCGCCATTTTTGAAAACTTGAATTAATCTTAGCCATTTATTCAAAAAGTTTTTACTGAGTATTAATCAACAGTTAAAAACTAAGATAAGCGATTAGAATTCAGCACGTGGATGTTAATCGCCTTTGGAATGCGTAAATAGTTACTTTATAGACTGTTGATTTGACAGATGTAGGTTACTTTATGCAGAGAAGTAAGTATACCTGACATCAGCGTAGGGTTACCTTACTTCGGCTAAGGGTTTGCAAATCAGATGAGTTTGAAAAACAGACTAGTTTGTTAGTTAGTTCTAACAAACTTGAAACTGCTTAACAAACTTAAACTTGTAAACTGCTCTAGACCTCAGCTGATTCTTCATACTCATCTGCAGCTGACTTGGTGAAAACTCGCCTTTCTTATTCTACTCGGCTTATCTTGACCTCGTCTGAGCTCTTCATGTTTGTCTCCTGCAGATGACTAGGTTCAAGCTCATCTTCAGATGACTAGCAAGATATCAGACCTCAGCTGACTAGGTTGGTGCTTGACCCCATCTGATCGGCTTATCTTATAAACTTATTCTCTGCTGTTCTTTAGGTTGGCTGATCAGTCTGAGCTGCTCTTTAACTCATCAAAACCTCTTGATCCAACATCTCTGGCTGCTTATAAACAGCTAGAGACAGAGAATTTGGCTTTAAAGGATCAAATTCTAATTCTAATTAAAGGAAAACAGGTGATGAACTATTCAGAAACTGAGGAAACATTCAACGGGGAATGTTTTCCCCAGGCTGAGGCTAGTACATCAGCCAGCTTACCTGAAAGATTAGAAAATGAATTGAAAACTTTAAAAGACAAATTTGAAGTAGTCTGTGCTGAAAATGAATCAATTAAGAAAGACAATAAGGAGCTAGTCTTCAAAATTAGTCAACTTAATAATTCACAGTCAGCAATAGATCATATCTTTAATACACCTAAAAAATCCCATGACAAAACAGGTCTTGGTTGTGATAGAAATAATTAATCAGATGTACAAAAACCTAGGAAATTTGTGAAAGCATCTGATCAATCAAAAGTGGTTAAAATTGGTCCTTGGAAACCAACTAGTCAAGTAAGGACTGCATCTCCCAGCCTGAAAACAAAAATTCAACTGAGGACTTCTGATCAGACTAGGAGAAACCCAAGAATCAAAATAAGTGGTTGTTCACAACACATGACCCATAACAAGAGGCTGTTATCCAATTTCCAAAGTATTGATGGTCCAAGAGTCTTATTTGGTGACAATAATTGTGGTCAGACTAAAGGTGTAGGTACTCTGATTATCAAGGATATTCAGCTATCTGAGGTATATTTTGTTGAAGGTTTGAAACATAATCTGCTGTCTGTTTCCCAGCTTTGTGATAAACGTTTTCTTGTCATATTTTCAAGGGATAAATGTGATATTTTAGATAATTCTTCAGATAAGGTACTTTTAACTGGCTTCAGACATGGTAATGTCTATGTGGCCAACTTTAATAGTTGTCCCAAAGATACTTGTCTGATAGCTAAGGGTGGAGAAGATCTCAGCTGGCTATGGCACAAGAGGCTTAGTCATCTGAACTTTAAGACCCTTAATAAGCTGGCTAAAAAGAACCTTGTCAAGGGATTACCTGAAAAACTTTTATCCACTGATCTTAAATGTGATGCTTGTCAGAATGGTAAACAGCCTAGACACTCATTTAAGAGTATTAACTCCTCTTCATCTGAAAGGGTGTTGCAACTACTTCATCTGGATCTGTTTGGACCTGTTTCTCCTCGCCAAAGTGGAAGGAAATATACTCTTGTTGTAGTAGATGACTTTTCTAGATACACTTGGGTTATATTTCTTTTCAAGAAAAATGAGACTATGAACAAGATCCCTGATCTGTTCAGACAAATTCAGAATGAAAAGGGTGTTAATATTATTAAAATAAGGAGTGATAAGGACACATAATTTTTGAATTCCTGTTTATCTAACTTTTTCAATGAGTATGGAATTATTCATGAGACATCTTCAGCAAGAACTCCTCAACAAAATGGAGTGGTTGAAAGAAGGAATAGAACTTTGAAGGAAGCGGCCCGGGAGCATGTTAGTGAGTATGAAACCCCACATAGGTTCAGGCGAAGCCATCAACACGGCTTGCTATACCCCAGAAACAGATGTTTAGTTGTCAAAGACAAGGGTAAGACTCCATATGAGATTTGGAAGGGTAAGATTCCAAGAATCTCATATTTGAGCTTTTGGTTGTAAGTGTTTTATCCATAACAATGGGAAATCTAAGTTAAGAACCTTTGATGCTAAGGCGGTGATGGAATATTCTTGGGATATTCTAACACTTCCAAGGCATTTAGAGTTTTTAACAAGACAACCCTTTGTGTGGAGGAAACCCCTCATGTTGTTTTTGATGAGTTGTATTCTTTCTCGAGATAAAGTGAATCAAATTTCGAAAGTCTAGATAAAATTGAACCGCCCAAGACTAAACATAGAACTGTCTATCTACCTAGTCTTGATTGAGAATCAGACGAAGAAGAATCCCCATCGATAATCAAGAAGACAACCACGATCGAGACTCCATCGATCGAGATACCCTTGACGTCGGTGATCGGCGGGGTCGGTGATGAAGGGGGAACGTCGGTGAGGTTGAGTCGAGGAGTTGCCTCACCGAGACTCAAGATGAGAATCCTTCTCCTCACATAGGCAAAAGGATGAGAAGCTACCATCCATCGATCAGATTATAGGAGACCCATCTAGTAGTGTGCGGAGACACGAATGATCTTTGGACTCGAAAGTCTTTTCAATTTGTTATGTGTCGCTTCTTGAACCCAAGTCTATTGAGGAAGCTCTATCAGACCCAAACTGGATAACTGCCATGTAGGAAGAAGTGCATCAGTTTGAAAGGCAAAATGTATGGGAACTAGTGTAAAGACCCTTACACAGAAAGATTAAAGGCACCAAATGGGTGTTTAAAAACAAAACAGATGAGAACAACATTATTGTTCGAAATAAGGCAAGATTGTTTGCACAAGGTTACTCACAATCTGAGGGGATAGACTATGATGAAACCTATGCTCCAGTTGCCAGATTAGAGGCAATAAGGTTGTTCTTGGCATTTTCTGCATTTCAATCTTTCAAAGTCTTTCAAATGGATGTTAAGTCTGCCTTCCTTAATGGTGTGTTACTTGAGGAAGTTTATGTGGAGCAGCCTCGTGGGTTTAAGATCAATAACAAGGTCTATAAACTCAACAAAGCTCTATATGGACTGAAACAAGCTCCCAGAGCTTGGTATGATACCTTATCTGATTTCTTGACATCAAATGGTTTTTCAAAAGGCAAGATTGATAGAACTTTGTTTAGAAAGGAAGCAGATGGTAACATCTTATTAGTTCAAATTTATGTAGAAGACATAATATTTGGTTCACCTAATCTGAAATTATGTGAAGAGTTTAGCATTCTCATGAAAAACAGGTTTGAAATGTCAATGATGGGCGAATTAACATACTTTCTAGGCTTACAGATTAAACAGATGAGTAAGGGTATATTTATACATCAGTCTAAATATGCTAAGGATTTGATTGAGAAATTTGGAATGACTACTAGCAGAGAAGTTAAAATACATATGGCAACTAACTTCTCTATGGATTCAGATGAGCAGGGAATATCCACTGATGCAACAGAGTATCGTGGACTGATTGGATCTCTTCTCTATCTCACTGCAAGCAGGCCAGACATAGCCTTTGAAGTTGGGGTATGTGCAAGATTCCAGTCTAATCCCAAGAAAACTCATCTGGAGACGGCTAAAAAAATTCTTAAATATCTCAAAGGAACCTTGCAAGTAGGGTTATGGTACCCAGCTGATGACAACCTTGAGCTGACAGGTTATTCAGATTCAAAATTTGGAGGATGTAAGATTGATAGGAAATCCACTTCAGGAAATTGTCAATTTTTAGGCAACAAATTAATTTCTTGGTTATCCAAGAAACAGACATCTGTTGCCACCTCCACAACTAAAGCTGAATACATGGCAGCTGGAAGTTGTTGCTCTCAACTCCTCTGGATTAGTCAACAGCTTAGAGACTATAATATTCAGACATCAGTTGTTCCTATTTACTGTGATAGTAATAGTGCAATAGCAATGACTTATAATCCTGTTCTGCATTCTAGATGTAAGCATATAGACATTAGGCATCATTTCATTAGAGATCATGTTGAGAAGAATGACATTAGGATTGAGAAAATAGCCATTGAGTCACAAAGAGCTGACATTCTTACAAAACCATTAGCTGAGTCTAGGTTTAAAGAATTATGCTTAGAATTAGGATTACTTGATGCATCTTTAGCTGGTTTCTAAATTACTTGCATCTGATATTTGTATTCCTTATTTCTAATCTTTTCTTTAAATTAATGTCTAGAAAGAATTATCAGACTAGATATGAGTCAAAGGACAATCAGGTAGCTGATATCATTGATCTCCTTTTTAGGAATCAAGAATCATGGATTAGTCATATTGACCTTATCTGAATTGATGATTACTTATCTGACATTTGGTAAATCAGACTAGGGCACAATAGTCACCTGATTTCTAGAAAACAGATGACTACCTGCACCCTATCTGATCTACCCAGCTACTAATAGTTTTGATGAGTTTGTTTGCAGGAACAGGTATACCAGATTAGTCTCTTAAAACTCTTCATTCAGAAAACCTTCATCTTTGTTTATCCTCAATATCTGTTTTCAAATAAAGTTCTTAAGTCTGTGTATTTTAAGTAATCTGTACTTTGTAACTAAACAGAAAATCCTGTGTTAAGCTTTAATCATTTTGAGTTTTTCAAAAATCAGACTAGGAGAGAGTTTTTGAAAAATATAAGCCAAGGTCAGTTTGACCAAGTCTGTTTTTTTACCAAGTCTGAAATAGAATACCTGAGTACTAAGTAAGGCACCTCATTGCTTACGTCAGGTATACTAATTACTTCTGATAAAGTAAGTCTATTAGCCGTCTAATCCGTAGGATAAACGGTTACTTTTTACACAATTCAAGACGCGTAAAAGCCACGCGCCTGAATTCGAAGCGATTTTCTCGCAAAACCATTGGTGTTTTACATGCACCTTTTTAAATCAACGGTTTAAAATTAAAACTCTAAGATCGTGCCACGTTTCGTTTTCCCAACTTTCCCTCTCTCTCCTCTGAGTTTAAAATCTTACCTTCTTCATTAAAAATTTTTCACTTTCACATTTCACTTATCAAAATCCTCTGTAAAAATATCCTTCTTACAAAACTTATTCAAATGGCTTCTTCTTCTTCCCAACCCCCTAAACCTCCCACCTATATAACTGCATCCGATTCAAATTTCAAAATGAATACAGAAGCAGTTAGAAATAAACTCAAAGCCGAAATGTATGTCGACTTTGAAACCACCCAAGACAGGGAATCCAGCGAGATTCTAGGTCTATTGGAAGCATCAAGGTTGCGAGGATATTGTTAATTAAAATCGGCAGAAAATCGGACGATGGATTTTATAGGTGCAGAGTTTCTGGCAAATAGCGAGTTTTCTGATAATGGGTTCAGTACTACAGTAAAGGGTACTAGGTTAGAATTTACAAAAGAGAATGTGGCTCGAATTTTGGATACAACAGCGGAAGGAGTAAATCCTTTGATTTACAAGGAGGAGGAATGAGAACAATCTTTTGATTTGTTTGCGAGGGTAACATATACAGGAACAAGGAGAGACTTGAAATAGCATATGTTAAGAAGGAGGTATAGGTTGTTGATGACAACAGTAACTAAGTCAATTCTGGGTGATTAGATTTCGCATGACGGTGTGACGAAGTCTAGATTGTGCTGTATGCGTGCCATCTATGACGGAGTCAGGGTTGATTGGGTTGAGCTTCTGTTTAGGAGGTTGAGGGAGGAGAAGACAAGGTTGGTGTTTAACCCTGCTATTGGTGATTGGGTTCGTCAGTCAACTGTGAGTCTGTTCAACAAGATCACAGTACTGATGGATGGGCTGAACAAGAGGGTCCAGACGAGAGAAGGCAAGAAGAAATTCTCTAAGCAGAAGGGGCTGCTGACAAAGAATGAGAGACTGGGTGGTTTGCCAGACTCAGACGACAACTCGGATGAGGCAAGGGCGCAGAGAAATGAGGCTGCAGCAGCTGGGGTACAGAGACAGCCAGCTGAGGTACCAGAAGTTGAGGTACCCGAGGCTGAGATACCTGCAGCCGAGGTAGAGGCACCAGCAGCACAGCCAGCTGAGGAAGCAGCTGGAGTGGAACCAGAGGTCGCTCAACCTGAAGAAACCAGACCTGACGTTCCACTCCAAAGGAGGTCCAGGAGGAGGCTGGTCAAAGCTGCTGATGTAGTTGGAGAGTCCTCTACAACTCCCTCAAGTCTGCTGCCAGAAGAAGCTGCAACACTACAAATAGCAGCTGTAGTGGAGGCAGAGACTGAAGTGCTGGAGGATCCCAGCTCCGAGCAAACCGCATCTGCTGAGAGGCAGGCCTCTCCAGGTACTTCATCTAATATCTCTTCGTCAGATAAATCCCCCACCCACCTTGGCGATGAAGAAGTATCCCAGGCTGGTACTTCTGAGCCTCTGAAACAGCCTACTCCCGATATAATCCAAATTCAAACCACTTCACCTCCCACCTCATCCCCCTTCCCTGAAATACCTCCCACCTCATCTCCCACACCTGAAATCCCTCCCACCTCCACTCAACCTTTCGATTTCCTCGACTTTCTCTCCACTAAATATCCCACTCCCTCACCCCAAATAATTCCAATACGCACTCCCAGACCTGACGGCTCTGTAGGAAGCTTTGAGCTCTCCCTACGATCAGACGCCCGAAGGAAGTTAGCTGAGTTGATTCCCGAACTTCAGTTTAACCCTGAAGTGATGAAGGAATTTATTGAGATTTGGCTGGTCCACTATTTGCGGACTGGAGACTTGGAGGAAATGAGCCTGTTCACCGATGAAGTAGGCTGGGATAACTTCATCTCCTGGGAGAAGGTCATTCTGGAGTCTGCAGGAATCACGTCTATCTCAACCATCCTGTCAGAGGAGCAGCTCCTGAATCTCCTGAGAAGCCGCCTTGGCTTGCCTGAAACCTCTCCCACCGCCCCTCCCAGCAGCCCAGGATCCACCTTCTCTTCGATACTGAATCAGCTGGAGAAGAGGGTAGAAGATAAATTCACCCAGATGTTAATGATGAAAACTGCAGACATTGTCGATTCTGTCAGTGTAACAATGGAGGACATGTTAAAAGCATCTGAGGTAAATCTCTTATCTTCTATTTCCAATTCTGTTAAATTAACTGTCAAAGAAGAGTTGGCTGAAGTGAAGAAGGAGGTTGGAGAGCTGAAGATCCAAACCCAAGTTGACAATCAGCTTCTGGCCGATGAGATCCTACTCAATCAATCCTCAGCTTCCACCTATTTTACCGTTATCAAGGAGCAACTTGCTATGCTACTTGATGATGGTAAAAAGGGGGAAGATGTGGAGATCGTGAAGGCCGAGCTCAACCAGATCAAACTTTCAGCAGCCAGCCAATTAGATGAGCTCACTGCCCTTAAGATTAGAATTGAGCAGATTGAGGAGGCAATCAGGGCAGATGAGCTGGCCAGAAAGAAAGAAGCTGAGTTGAAGTCTGAAAGATTCATGGCTAAGATCAGATAGAGAAAGGAGGAGGCCAAAGCCAAAGCTGAGGCTGAGAAGGGGAAAGGGAAAAAGCTGATGGTGGTGGAGAAAGAGAAAGAGAAGGAGATGGAGAAGGTCGTGTCGCCTATCAAACAGAGTCTGATGTCCAAAGCTGCTGGAAAGAGACCACTTGAGAAATCAGCTGATCAGCTTAGGATAGAGGCAGAAAGGGACCGACGCATCAAGGCAGAGAAGGTCTATTATGGCCGAAGGGAAGCTAGAAGGAAGATTAAATCTGCGAAGGAGGCTGGCAGAATTTTTGACCGGTTCCAGAAGAAGTGGGTAGTCTCATCAGTTGGAGGAGGAGCAGAGGCATGGACAAATTAGATAAGCCAAAATCTTCTTATCTTTTATTTTCTTTGGTGTATATGAATGAGTTGAATTTTATTTAGGGCTTTAAAGGAGCGTATAAACGAAGGCTTTCAGACTTAATATTTCTTTTTTCTTAAGTAGAAATAACGAAACTTTCTTGTTAGACTGTTCACGTTTTTCTAAGTCCTAAGACTTAATTTTTTTTTACAAAATCTTTTGAAAAAGTCTTAAGACTTAAGAATTTTACTTAAAAAACTTTCTAAGTGTGAATTAAAGTGCTTCAATCTGAATTAATAGTGTGAATGTGATATGATATGCTTATCTGACTATCTTGAATAACTTTGACTAACATCAGCTGTGAGTATGTTTCTTTTATAGTTTTAACATCATCAAAAAGGGGGAAATTGTTAGACCAAGTAGAGTTTTGATGAGTTAAAAGAACAATCTAGATGAACAGGCAATTTTGATGAACAGCTCAGATCAGAGTTCGGTACTAAGCTGATCAGACTAGGTCAAGGGCTGATTAAGTCATCTAAACATCAGAAGTTACAAGTCATCTGAAGACAAGCTCAAGTCTAGTCATCTGCAGGATACGATCATGAAGAACTCAGATGAGGTCAAGACAAGCTGAGTAGAATAATAAAGGCGAGTCTTCACCAAGTCAGCTGCAGACATGTAGAAGAAATCAGCTGAGGTTAAGAGCAGTTTTCAAGATTAAGTTTGTTGAGCAGTTTTCAGTTTGTTAGAACTGACTAACAAACTAACTGTCTTTTCAGACTTATAAATAGGTCTAGATTTTATTTTTCAATATACTAATGCAAATCTGATTTTTCACACTATTCACTATTCAGTTCACAAAGTATTTTCAAAAGAATTTTCAAATATTTCAAATGTTTATAGAACACTTCACTTCACATCTTCAAATACACTTCTTATTCTTAGAGTTAGATTTTAGAAGTTTGATTAGCATTCTTGAAGAGTTGAAGATCAAGTTGTAAGTTGCAAAGATTGTAAAGTAAGTAAGTAAGCAGCTAGTGGAGACCCTTCTTCAAAGTTTGGAGAAGGAGAGTGGATGTAGGATTGTTATAATCCGAACCACTATAAAATCTGGTGTTCTTTACTGCTTTCATTTATCTTTCTGTTCAAGTTACAATTTATTGTTCAAAGTTTAATTTCAGAATTAAAGTTAAGATCTGAATATCAGTGTTACTTTTGATCTTATTAAAAGTTGAGGTTAATATTGAATTCCGTTGTGTCACTTTGGTACTTTGAATAAATTTTGAAAGATTTGAAAAATCTATTCAACCCCCCCCCCCTTCTAGATTTTTCCTAGAAGACTGATACTCGTTTTACCTAATCTACTCAACTAATCGGGACCAACAATTAGTTTCAAAAAAACGTGAAATCACACCTAAGCCCTAAATTCATCCCAAATTTGAGGGAAGAAACAATGATGCATTCGAGTGAAGAAATTCCATAAGACTGAATTTATCGGGGGTCGTCCACGACCTATGCCCGTTGTATTACAAAAAACATATTTATTCAGAAAATGCCCACGACCGAGTCATTGGACAACAAGTGGGTTGTGAAAAAGTTTATATCCTCCAACTGACACGTGGCAATGCCCACGACCGAGTCGTTGTTTTATGTATTTTTTTTATGTATTTCAATTTTTGTAATTTGAATTCTTATGTATTTCAACTCATGTAATTTTAATTTTGTTGTAATTTTTTATATGTATTGTACTTTATTTCTTAATTTTATTGTAATTTTTTTAATGTATTATAATTTATTTTTTAATTATAATTATGAATTTTGAATATAATAAATATTGGTTATACATAATATGTAATTATTAAAAAAATGAAAAAAATTATTTTATAGGTTGGGTTGGGTTGTTGATAAAGTGGAAAAAGAGATGAAAGAGAATTAATAATAGGTTGTGTATGTGAAGGAGAGAGAAATTAAATATTTATTGAGAGGTTGGGTTATGGGGGTTGTTGATAAATGTAGTCTAACGAAATTTTGTTCCTGTTAAAGAATAGAAACAAAGGTGCAAGGGAGTTAAGTGATCAATTCATGTAACCCAATGTTCCTTTTGTGAATGAATGTAACTGAACTTATTCAAACTTCTTAGTAGAAGTAGTGGTAGCAGTTTTAGATTAAACTATGTGTTTGACTTTTGTGTTTTGGGATTATTGATGCACTATTGTTGGGCTTTTTTTTTTTTTTTTTTGGAAATGTTAAACAATTAATCTGGCCAGGTTCTGGATGTATTTAATCTTATTGATGCACTATTTTTGGCATTTTGAAGATGTTTTTGTAAAACAACTACACTATTTTGTGGATCTTTTATTTAATGCATGCTCTATTTTATGCTCTATTTTTAACATTTCAATAAGACTGCAACTTACGTATACTGAAAGTAAATAAATAATAATAATTATTCATTTAATAATCCACCCTTTAAGTGGATAAAATCAAAGAGAAGTTACTTAACTTCCATTCCCATATGAAAATACAAAAGAAGTATTTTCCAACGCAGAAAGAAAAAGATTAGCCGATCATTTTGAAAGAAAACACATCACATATAACATGAATACTCTAAAAGGGCACTTAAATGGTGAATAATGAAAGCATTTTGTACATAAATGTATTTCGAACTCTGAGGATCACAGTGTATGTAGAATTCAACCCGTTTCGATTTATTCCGCTGCGTAATAGGTTAGTGATTCTAACCATTTGATTTCCAACATTGGTATCAGAGCCAATGCGTTGAATTCTCGTACGTGTATTATGATTCTCGTGTGCATGTTCATATGTCAGACACGTACATTATTTGATTTAATGTTTTGAATGCTTTTACGTTTCTAAAAAAACCATGTTATTCTGTATTTTTTCATTTTTTTTATTTTTTTAAAATTGTTGAATTAGTGCTTGAAATTTTTATTGTATGTACCTTAAAGTGTAGGAATGATCTGGAGAATTTCGTAATTTTCAGTCTTACCGTTTGGGAGATAAAAATCAGTCTTCAAAAAATTATAGATTATTTTACTATAATTTATGAACAGTATTTAATGAATCATGATGAGTTCTTGTTACTAGATTAAAGTACATTGAACGAGAATTCCATTGAAATAAAGTTTGTAATTTTTGGTCAAGAAACGAGTGAGATATGGTTTTTTGAAATTTTGATGAATTTGGAGCAAATTTGAAACGTTTCAGAAAGTTTGTGTGTTGTGTTTAGAGAATTTGATATTTTCAAAGGACTATTCTGCAATTTTTGGAAACTTATGGATAAGACCAAGTCAATGGTAGTTTGACCTGGTCAAACCAGTCCAAACCACAAATCGACGGCCCAACTCGAACCAATCTCAGACCATAAGCTGAGCCGGACCGGTGTGAGCCAGGACCCGAAGGCGCGGACTAACACGCGCAACATACTAATGGTGGTGTGTGGTCCTCACGCGTGGAGATTGACGGCAAACCACGTCGGCACATGGCCCTCACGCGTAGAGACTAACCAGTTTGTGGTACACGTGCCCACACTTGCGGTGGCGCGTGCAAGCGCGCATACAATTATCTAGTCCATGTGTGATGGTGCGTGTGAAGCCCTAGTGGCACGTTCCGGCACATGTGGCTATTTTCGGGTGGTTTTTGTGTGGTTTCCGATAGTTTGGTGTTATTTTCGACATTTACGCACTCTTTTAAATTTGATTCAACTCGTTTGAGCTCATTTTAACTCCAATTTTGGTGCCATAAATTTCTATCTTCATATTTTTCATTGTAGATTCTTATTATGCATAATTTGGTAGTATTTGAACTATTAAAGTTTAAGAACTTATTTATCCATTAAGATGAGAACGTAGTTTAACTATTTCACTTGTGAATTAGCCTATTACCCTTGATAATATTTGGTGTAATAGTGAGCTTAAAATTCATGTGTTAATAGTTTTAAGCATTGATATGTTTAAGTGGTTGCTCATTTTATAGGTATGACTCAAAAAGTAAAAGAACAATTAAAGTTCTTGAAATTCGATCAATGAAGTTGGTGCTATGTATTTTAAGAATTACGTGATGTAGAATACTATCACAGATGTTCTAAAATTTTATATCTTACAATGAACATGTATGACTCCTAAATTATTTCAGTAATAAATTCCAACTTTATAGCTCAAGACTTAATAAAAGTTGAGACTTAAGTTGGTACATTTTAAGAGAATTTTAAGTAGTTCTTTGGCAAATAAATATGTCTAGATTGGAATTTTATGAAAATTTTGATGATACAATGAATTTAATGATTGATGATTGGGTGTCAGTAAAACAAGTTGTTCGAATGACATGTTTACATAAGAAAATGATTTGATGATCCAACGTTCTTATCTTGAGAAGTCAAAGAAACAGTTGGATGAAAAATCACTATGAAGATCATTTTATCACAATTTCTCATAATACGTACTAATGTAGTACCCCGAGAGTGTATACATAGAATGAGAGATTATTGGAATTCCTAAAAGGGGTTTACGTGAAAGTGATGATGAAACATAATTATTTTTTGAATGACCTTAATAGTTGGTACTTTAGGCTTGAAGAAGTCTTCTGAATTTACCTTAACTATTTTTTAGTTATATGCTTATAAATGTTTTAAGCATGCATTTTGATTGGAGTGAATTGATACATGTTTTTTAGGGCTTATTTTAGTGCAAAAAGTGGGCTAAAGTGTGATTTTTGTGCATAAATGTGAATAGTATCACTCTTTTGCCTAAAAAGTATTACTTTGTGAGTTTTTGATATTTTTCGTCCGTTTTGCAGGTAAATCGGTGGAATTTTGCCAAACCGAGAGTACCATTATTCTTAGAATGAAGAGACGAACATACCGGACGAAAATGGGGGTCGGGCCCGAAGCCAATCTCGAGAAAATTTCCCTAGTCTCGAGCACAAGTCGAGGGAGCGTGGACCTCGACTCGAGGGATAGGCTGGAGGGAAAGGATTTTCAAAAATGCAGCAGTCTCGACTCGAGGGAGGAACCTCGAGTCGAGGGATGGAGAAATGGCAGAGTCCTCGAGTCGAGGGCTGAGCCTCGACTCGAGGCAGGGGAAAAATTGAAGAAGCGTGGATGCGACTCTTAGGCCTCGACTCGAGGGCCTGAAGCTCGAGACGAGGAGTGCCAAAAATTGAAATTTGCAGTTTTAAAGCCCATTGAAGCAAAAACAGAGCATAACTTGATTCTAGCAGTTTAGAGCAGTTTCCAGGAGGTTCCATAGGCAAATTTTTCACTTTGAAGCTTGATTTCCATTGTAATTGCTATAGATTGTTAGAATTAGATTAGATTCTACTTTGAGTCCATTAGATTAGCATTTTGATTCATTGGAATTGAAGGTTCAAGTTGTGATTTGGAAGAAGAGAAGTTGAATTCAAGCATTGTAGAAGACTAATCATTCCTATTTTTGTATATTGAAGCTCAATTGGTGATGTTCTTACCCTTTGCTCTCTTTAATTCATTGCTTGTGTTGATTAGATTGTTACTTGTTTTCTTAGATTGTTTACCCATGGCTTTTGCTTGTAGCACCATGGGCTAATAGCTTTGTGCTTGAGATAATTGAAATTAGGGATGAAGTGATTGCCTCATGCTATGATTGTTGATAACTGTGATCAATTGAATTAGCTTGCTTCCTAATTGTGATTCTTATTTGTGCTTCATGAAAAATTGTCTCTTTTGATTAATGGTTGATCACCCTAGCAATGAGCGAGAGTTGAGCTAACGTGATTAGGTGTTAATCGGGTTTCAATTTTGCATGATTGTATGAATTGGGGACTTCTACATTGAGAGATGGGAAGAACTAAGGATACTCACATTAGGCATTGTGATATTAATGGAGTGATTAATTTCATGATGATTTATGCTTTCTAATTTGATTGATTTGCATTTGGATACAATCATAGCTTGTTAATCATGGATTCCTTGATGGAGATTATCCCTTGCACCCAAATCCCCCATTGATTTTAGTATATTTGATATTGGATCTTAGGTGTTTGATATATTGTTTGCATAATCTTGCCATTTAATTTCTTACATTCTTATAGAGATTTTAGTCCTATATCTTGTTGCAACTTTAGCCATCTAGAACTCTTATCCTTGAATTTCGTTTGCATACTTTCTCCCTTGGGTTCGATATTTTGCGATTGGTCTTAAAAGCTCTTGCCCTATACACTCCAATCAAATGGCGCCGTTGCCGGGGAGTTAGTTTTTGCGCCTATAAGTGAGATTTGAGGATTGTTTGAAGTGGCTATTTGTTGCTTTTATTTTTGTTTTTGTTGATTTTGTTGGTTTGAATTTGATACTTGGATTTGTGGCATTGTAGGTGCATGCTAACAAGATCGAGTGGTGTTCCACCCTTGCCACTAAATCCGGAAATTGGGGCTACTTTGAGAAGGAATCGTGTGAGAAGAAGAAGGGAAGCTATGGAAGGGGAAGATCAAAGAAATGAGGAGAGAATAGTGGGTGAACCTCAAGTTGAGGAGGTACATGGACAAGGAGAAGGAGGAGTAGAACATGGAGGTAATGGGAACCATTTCCATGCTCAAGTTGGCCCTTTCCCTCAAGGGATGCCACCACAAAATTATCCTTACCAAAATCCATATCCTTATCCTCCACAAGCTCATCAATATCCCTACTATCCACCTCATCCACAACAATTTCCACCATACTATCCCCATATGCCGTATAACCAAGAGCCACGATATCATGAGCCGCCTCACATACCAAATGTCCAACCACAACCCATAAATGAGCCACCACCTCAAGGAAGGCCTTTGAGAGAATTTTTTTAGCCACAACTTAGAGAGCACTATGACGGGATAGCAAGGCCGAGGATAGATGCTAATAACTTTGAGATAAGTCCCGCTTTAGTGAGAATGCTTAGGGAGAAGCAATTTGAAAGAAGGGATGAAAATGAGTGCCCACATCAACATATGGCACAATTTCTTGAGATTGCCGACACTACAAAATACCACGGGGTACCCGAAGATGTGAAGAAGTTGAGGCTTTTCGCCTTGACATTGAAAGGAAGAGCAAAAGCATGGCTTAATTCATTACTGCCCGGGACCGTATGTACATGGGAGGAGTTGTCCAAGAAATTTTTGATGAAGTTTTACCCACCGTCAAAAACCGTGCAAGCTAAGGAGGCTATTTCCCACTTCCGCCAAAAGAATGGGGAGACCATACCAGAGGCGTGGGAGAGGTATGACATATTACTTATCAATTGTCCTAAATACGGTTTTTCGGAGGAGCAAACCATTATGTACTTTTGCAATGGTTTGACGGATGGGGATAGGTCGTTTTTGAATGCTTGTGTTAATGGATCGATTTGGTCTAAAACCGTTGGGCAAATGAATGAAATAATGGAGAACATAACTCATGATTCATTCCAAGTGTCGGTTAATCGGGGAGCACATCATAGGGTGTCACAAGTAGATGAGATCGAGTCTATGAAGAGCATGATGATGACTATGATGGACCGATTGGGAGCTCTTACTATTTCACAAGGCCAAGCAAGTGTGAGTCCATCCGTTCCTCATGTTGATGCTTGTCCAAGTCCCTTGCCGGTTGAAGAAGTTAGCTACATGGGTAGGCCTCCATTCCAAGGAGGAAATTTTCAAGGGAATTATCAAGGAGGAAGGCCTTACCAAATGCCTTACCAAAATAGGCCACAAGGAAGCTACCAACCTCAACCGCCAGCTCAATTTAATGGAAATACATGGAGGAAACACGAAATTTTTTCATATGCCAATTCGAGAGCCGCCGTTCAATTTCCTCCCGGATTTGATTCGGGTGCAAAGGTGCCTAATAATGAAGGAAAGGCTACCACGGAGGAGATTTTGGGGTTGATTGTAAAGAAATTGGAAGCCAATGATTCAAGGCTTGATGATATAGGAAAGCAAATGGATACTCCTCAAGATGATCGAGCATCAAGTAGGGCAACTTGCTATTACGGTTGGAAAGCTCTCGTCTACGGTGGATCATCTACAAAACAAAGGAAAGTATCCATCCACTACCGAGCCAAACCCTAAAGAGTTTTGTAGTGCAATCAAGCTAAGGAGTGGCACTAGCTATGAAGGTCCTAAAATGTCCAAAGAAGGGAAGTTTGAAGAAGAGGTGGTGAATGAGGAAGAAGAGAGACAAGAAAGAGTGGTTGTGGAAGAGAAGAAAAGTGAAGAAGAGATGAAAGCGAGGGGAGATGCAAAGAAGGAAGAAAAGTCAAAGAATGAATGGGGAGTTCCAATGAAGGCAAATCCAGTTTCGTTTCCTAAGAGACTAGAGAGGAAGAAACTTGATGAAGAGTTTGGTAAGTTTTTAAAAATTTTCAAGAATTTGCATGTTGATATTCCACTCTTGGAGGCCCTTGAACAAGTTCCACACTATAAGAAGTTCTTGAGAGAAATTATGTCCAAGAAAAGGAGTTGGGATGAGAAGGGGATGCTCAAGCTAGTGGAAGAATGCAAAGAAATTTTGGAGAGACACTTGCCACAAAAGAAAAAGGATCCCGGAAGCTTCATTATTCCATGTGAGATTGGAGAAAATGTGAATATTCAAGGCTTGTGTGACTTAGGAGCAAGTATTAATGTGATGCCATTATCCGTGTTCAAGAAATTGGATTTATGAGAGGTGATTCCTACGAACATCAATCTTTAATTAGCGGATCAATCATATGCTCAACCATTTTGGATCATTCAAGATGTGTTAGTAGGGGTTGGCAAACTCATATTCCCGGTGGATTTCATTGTATTAGACATGAAGGAGGAACTTGAGGCACCGATCATTCTTGGTCGACCTTTCCTTGCAACGGGCAAGGCTATGATTAATGTGGAGAAAGGAGAGCTTAAGTTGAGCTCCAATGGTGATGAAGTGACATTTACAAGAGTTCATGAGGAAGAGGTTGCTCAAAGCAAGGTAGAAAAGAAGACGTGTGGATACATAGAGATTGTTGATGAATGCCCTTCCATTGCAAGGGAAGTTTCTACACCTATTTCTTCTACTAACTCTTTAGTTAATGAGCATTTCCTTCCCTCTTGTAAAATCATTTCTAACAAGTCTTGTGTTTCCCTTGATGATTGTAGGAAGGAGAAAGCTATAAAGGACCCTTTGCTTGACCCCAGTGAAAAAGAGAAGGAAGAAGGTGAGAAAGATTTGACCAAACTTGAGCATGGCTCAAGTTTGGGGGTCTTGGTGGAGAAAAAGGCACCACTTGAGAAAAAGAAGGAAAGTTTTGAAGTAGGAGATCAAGTGGTGTGGTGTGAATCAAAATGGAGTCGGCTACTTGGAGTCGAAAGACCCAAGGAGGTGCTTACGGTAAAAGAAATTAAAGAAGGAGGAAAGCTACTCCTAGAGGACAAGTGGGGGTGTTGCCTTTTTGCAAAGGAACATCTAGTGAAGCACAAGGTCGATCCCTACATTGACAAAGAAAGGGAAGTATGATCTCTTTGAGTTCCGTCCGGTAAAGGACGTTAAACCTAGCGCTAGATGGGAGGCAACCCATCGTGTTATTGCTTTGGTGTATTTGCTTTGTGTTTTTGTGTTTTGTCCTTTTTGTGGAATTTTTGCTTTGGATTTTTGGGAATTGCTCATGTTTTGGAGAATATGTTAGTTGATGGATGAAGTGTATTTGGAATTTTGAGCTTATTGTTCATATCATTATGAGTTGCATATTTTTCTCACTCTCATTCTAAACTTTGAATGCATATCTTCATTCAAGTTTGGGGGTGTTGTTATTTAGGGTATAAATGCATCTCTTAGTGATGATTATTTGATGACTATTTTTGCCCATTTGTAGGTATACTCACTACAAGAATGAAAAAAGGATCATAATTGCAAGAGAATCAAGGAATCGAGAAGGAAAGGAGAGCTTAAAAGTTGGTGAAAATGAGCATAAAGGAAGAGAACCCGGTCTCCTTGATCGAATGAGCGATCGGGCTTAAATCGAGGGACCAAAACGGTAATTTCTTGCATATTTGGGTTCGTTAGGGGCGTAGAGGTCATTTTTAGGAGTTTTGGGAGTCGGGTCGGGCCCGGGAATCGTTAAAAATTCCCTGGACTCGACCCTAGGTCGAGGTTGCATAGCCCCCGAGTCGAGGCATTGACACTTAGAAAAATTTTGAAATCGGCACATCCCTCGACTCGAGGGAGGAACCTCGAGTCGAGGCTTTTGAAAAAATGGAGTTCCTCGAGTCGAGGCCTGACCCTCAACTCGAGGCTGGTGTCTACTATAAATATCGCGTTTCAGTCATAACAGTGCACGACTCGAGGAGTTAGGGCACATCACGATCTCTTTCGTCCCAGCATCATATTTCCAGTGATTTTTGCATCTTTTTCACCATATCATCACATCATATCATCAATTTCCATCATACATTGCTTAAAGAGTGAATTTTGAGGGTTTGACATTCAAATTTGGGGCTTTTTGTGGAGTAGTGCGTGGGTGTCCAATTTTACCATTTCAAGCCGATTTTTCTCAACAAGGTATGTCATTTCTTCTCATTTGGCTTTCAATTTCATGTTGGTGGATGATTATTACTTGGGTGTTAGGGATTATGCTAGAATTTCTTTGTATTGGAATTTCATTTGGGCATTTTGTCAAGCATTTGGTATGCATGATTGATTTTGATGAATTGAAGCCATTGTTGAGAATATTTGAATTAATTGAGGATTCTAGGAGCATGTTTAGGATTGTATATGATAGGTTGCTCGTTTATTTGTGGAATTTGGCTTGAAATGTGATTTTTGGCATACTTTTTAGGATTTCCTAGTGCAATTGTTGGTATAAGTGGTCAAGTTGAGTTGAGTATTGATGATGAAGTGCAATTTTGGTGATGCTATGTGTTGAATTACTTGCTAGTTGGCTTGTTATTATTTGATGTATTTGTGGAGCATTTTTGTATGATTTTGGTGAGCCTCCATGGTGATTTTCATTGTCTAAAGTCATTCTAGTTAAGTATGTATATTTTGAGGAGTATTTGAGCACTTTTATTGATGGTATTTGTTTGAGTTGACTCTTTGACCAATTGTAGGGTTTTATTGCCTAGTCACTAGGAATTTTGTTGAGATTGGATATATTATTGTTGACTCGTCCATGGTTAGAGTGATATTTTGAGCTTGCATTTTAATTGTGGGACTAATTTGTGTTCTTGGGATTATTTGTGCAGGAACAATGTTTAAGGGAGTTGACGACCACAATTTTTCGGATGCAGAAATCCGGGAGAGAGAGGGGGCCATCCGATTTGCACATAGGATGCCCGCTGAACTTGGAATTCAGTGGGACGATTACAAATGGAGGAAGCATATCATCCTCTATGCCGAGCTTTACAAGAAAGTGGTCAAGACCAGATTAGTAGATCATAACTGCATGTTGTCCATGGGTATCGAGGATGATATTCCTTGACTTTTTGAGCAAGTCGGCATGGGAGGCTTCTTAGCCAAGAGGCCTCGGACTCACTCTAGAGTTCCTTTGCACGGTTAAGGTCCATAAGGCCAGGAGGGCCAAGTTTGCTAGGAAAATTACTTTCGAGCTCATGGGGAATGAGTATGAGTTGACATTGGACGAGGTCAACGAGATCCTTGGCACACCCACTGACCCCGACAGATCATTGCTTAACATAAGGCAAGAGTACAATGCCAAGAAGTTTTGGAAGCGTATTTCAGATTCAGGGGCACCGAGCCAGCCTGAGGTCGTTCCTGGAAAATCGAAGAGCACCCATATCCATAACCCGGTAGTCCGATTCTTGGAGAAGATTCTCGCGAGCACTATATTCGCGAGATCGGAGGGAGGAGCCATGGTATCCGAGGAGTTGTACGTCATTTGGTGCTTCTTGCATGGAGTTAGATTCAATGTTGCTGCGTATCTTTGTTATCTGTTTGAGAGAGCTACGAGCACAAAATTCTAGAAGATTAACTTTGGTGGAATGATTACATTGATAGTCGAGCATCTCGGTATCCCCACTCACAACCTCGTAGCATTAGATGGTCCCGATCTTACCACCGATACGATGCGGTGCATGAGGGCACTTGATCGTATTGGTAGGATGTGGTGTTTCCAGCAACATCACGGTGGCCGATTCCCTCTTCCGAATAAGAGGTTGACGACGGTTTTGGATCTACTGCTTTCGTGACCATCAATCTCCGCATGTGGTCACAGCGTCACACTAATGCTATAGATGTTTATACGAGAGAGCATGGGGATGTTCTTCGAGATGAGGATGACGACGATGATAATGATGGCCAGCAGTCAGGATCTGATTTTGATGATGATGATAAGGGTGTTGCAGAGAGAGCAGAGGCTGAGGAAGAGGATGATTCTGAGGATGAGAATGACGAGGAGCCAGAGCAGGAGGAGCCGCCTGTACAGATGGATGAAGATTACCAGTCGGAGATCAATATGTACTGGCAGGACGAGATGAGGAGTCGTGAGTATGAGGCGGGTAGTTCATCTCAGAGGCCGTGTTTGACTGAGCAGATGTGGGCGGATAGTCAGAGGATGCATATTGAGAGCTTGACCCGCCAGGATGAGATGTACCGGATGATTGAGGAGTCTCGAAGATTCAACGAAGAGACTAGGAGGATGCAGGAAGAGTCTATGAAGACTCAAAATGACATGTACACCCTTCTACAGCAGATGAGCTCGTGGAATTTCGGGCCAGGACACTACCCTCCTCCGCCGCCACCGTCAGACTATTAGGCTATCCCCTATTCCTCATTCTCTATCCTTAGTTTTTAGATTCCTATCTTCTTGATGATTTGTACTTTTGATGGTGATTGTACTCTTTATGATGATTGTGCTTTTGGTGAACATGATGATATGATGAATTGGAATATTTGATGACTTTGATGATGACTAGTATTCTCTTGATCTTATTCAGCTAGATTATCCTTTTGATTCCGTATTCTTTGATGTGAGCTTAATTGTGAATTTATTGATATATCTTTCAGTATTATTCATGTGGTAGTGAGTATGCTTGGATTTATGTACATGAGCACTTGTGTTTGATTTGCAAGACTTATTGGATTTTGATTTGATCATGAGTTGATTTGTAGCTTGAAGCTAGCATTCTTGATTTATTATGTGAAGATGAATGTGATTGAAAATGCTTGATTCATTGCTCAATTTAAGCCCGTGAGCTTTTGTGCCTTAATGATCGTACATCTTATACGGTTGGTTTGATATTCCTTGTGAGTGCATCATTCATAATTTGTATGCTAGAACTTGCCACTAGACTTGTTGATATTGATCTTTGTGTGATGTCTTGAAAGTGATAAGAGGCCATGTTTGGAATGATGAGTTACTTTGCCAAATTTTTCCACACCAAATACATTTTATTTCCTTAGTAAGCCATGTTGAGCCTTATGATCCTTATTCTTTGGCAAGCCAAGTGAAATTGAAACCATTTTAGCCTATTTTTATGAGTCTTTCTTGTCCTAAATTTAGTAGAGCTTGATTGTTGGCTGATGATGGTGATTTGATTGCTAAGTGTGGGAAGATGATGAGCTAAGTGATGAATGAAGCATAAAAGAAGAAAGGTTGTGAAAAATTGAATTGTGAAAAAGTGAACATGAAGTGAAAGAAAAATTCAATTGGTGAGCTTAAAAAAAAGAAAGCTCAAGTGAATGGTGGATTGATTATTGAAGTTCAAAAGAAAGAGTGTGCTTGATGAAAAGAGAAGAGATGTGCATTTGTATTGATTAGCTTACATTCAAGTCTCTACTACTTAGTCACTCTTATCCAAAAACATCCCACCTTTCCAAAGAGCCTACATTACAACCTAGAAGAAAGACCTCTTTGATTCTTGATTGATCACAAGTGATTTTGATTGAGATTAAGTCTTTTGGCAAGCATATGGTGTGCAAGTTGTGAATTTGATGATTGAGTGCATCATACCTTTATACACTTGAGTGAAGAGTGAAACACTCCATGGAAGGAGTAATGTGTTGAGTATTTGATTGAGCATTTATTTGAGCATGATTCATCTTGATGGCTAGTGGATAGTTGCATTGATACTTATGTTCATTGATGAATTCGATTGTCTTATTTTTCGTCTATAGTGTCATGTGACATAATTGCTGTTGGTCCCGGAATGTTGAGTTGATTAAAACCTTGAGTTAGCCTTCTAGAACAAAATCTAGAAAGGGGGGTTTGAATAGATTTTGTAGATTTTTCGAATCTTTTCAAAATCAATTCAAAGTATTAGATTAATCACAGCGGAAAACAATTTTAAACTCAACTTTGAACAAGATCAAAAGTAACACTGATATTTAGATTTTAGCTAAGATTCTGAAATTTGATTTTGAACAATAAATTGTAAATTGAACAGAAAGATAAATGAAAGCAGTAAAGAACACTAGATTCTATAGTGGTTCGGATTAGAACAATCCTACATCCACTCTCCTTCTCCAAACTTTGAAGAAGGGTCTCCACTAGCTGCTTACTTACTTACAATCTTTTACAAATTACAACTTGATCTTCAACCCTTCAAAAATGTTAATCAAACTTCTGGAATCTAACTCTAAGACTAAGAAGTGTATTTGAAGATGTGAAGTGAAGTGTTCTACAAACACTTAGGAAATTCTATGAAGAAATTGTGAAAACTATTTTGTGCTTTTGAGAACTTTGTGAATAACTTGCTGAAAAACTTATGTGTTCTATGTATTCTCTATGTCCAGAATGAAGTGCCTAGACCTGTTTATAAGTCTGAAAAGTCAGTTAGTTTGTTAGTTAGTTCTAACAAACTAAAAACTGCTCAACAAACTTAATCTTAAAAACCGCTTGTTCCTCGGCTGATTTTAATCTACTCATCTGCAGCTGACTTGGTGAAGACTTGCCTTTTTTATTCTACTCAGCTTGTCTTGACCTCGTCTGAGCTCTTCATACTTGTCTCCTGCAGACGACTAGACTCGAGCTTGTCTCCAGATGACTTGTGATCTCTAGTCTTCAGCTGACTTGAACTATTCTTGACCTAGTCTGATCAGCTTAACACTAGAACTCAGTCTTCACTGTTCTACATTGTCATCTGCTCATCTGAAATAATCTTTTAACTCATCAAAACAATCTTGATCTAATAATTTCCCCCTTTTTGATGAAGTTAAAACCTACAAAAAAGAGACACACTCACAACTGAAGTTAGTTTAGGGTTAATCAAAATTATTAGATAGGTATATCAAAGCACATTCTTCACATTTCAAAGAATTCAATCACATTAAAGCACTTAAAAAAAATGAAGTCTTTTAGACTCTTTTTAAAGAAAACTTAGAGAAAAAAAAATTGAGTCTTAAGACTTAGAAAAAAATTTTATGAAAAAGTTTTTCAAGTCTGAGAAATGAAATTCTCAGATGACTTATACTTAAGAAAATTTTAAGTTTTTCTTAAAGCAGTAAAGATGACTTTAAGAAAATAAGACAAGTAAAATGAATTAAACAAAGTATATTCACATTGGATTTACAAAGATTACAGATGGAGACTAATAGAAAAGAGAAATAAGGAAAAGAAAAATCCTGTTTCTATCAGACTCCCCATTGATCTTCGTCTGGGATCATCAGCCAATTGAATACACGCCTCCTAAGCTGCTTCAGATCCTCTTCTTGAGTAAGTCCAGATTCGGCCTCTGCTTTCTTTAGAATCCCCTGAACCCAATCTAGGTCCAAGGTACCATCAGGCTTCTTCGCAGGAATGGCATACTCGAAGGCTGGAGAGATCAGGTTGACGTTGAATTCTACATCAGCTTCTTCCAGCAGCCGAGCATAGAAGTCTGCGTCTACCTTCTCAATCCATTCGTGCCAAGCCAAATCTGGATCTTGTTGAGT
Source organism: Paraleonurus japonicus (assembly GCA_030762865.1). NCBI lineage: Eukaryota > Viridiplantae > Streptophyta > Magnoliopsida > Lamiales > Lamiaceae > Paraleonurus > Paraleonurus japonicus. The sequence goes on along the minus strand of CM061057.1, from coordinate 26,414,163 downwards.
TGCTCCTGGAGCTTTAAGAATGTACCAATAGTACATCCACATTCCCTCCAGGTTCTTGTCTTTATACTCAACAGCATACTTTCCGCAAGCCAGCTTAGGAGGAGCAGACGTGTTGTGGAATGGTCTGAATTTCCCACTGACTTGATCTTTGATCATCCATTTCCGCTCAGCAGCACTCCAGAAAACATTGGAGTCTTTCTTCTTTCTCTGCTTCTTCTTCTCTTTCTTTCCAAAGTATTCCAACTCTCTCTTGATTCATTTAATTTGTTCCTCTGAGAGATTGGAATAATCAGCTTCCCTTTTTCCTTTCCCCTTAGCAGCAGCCCTGGTAACAAGTTCAGCTGATCTGGGCTCAGAGACTGCTACTACTTTTCCCTTCCCCTTGGCTCCTTCTGGTTCAGATTCTTTGAGCTGAGCCAAGAGTTTCTCTGTCCTTTCCTCCTCCTCTAACCTCCTCTTCTCTTCATCCTCCTTTACAGCTTCTTCAAGCTGACCCACCCTCAGCTGGAGTGCAGCCAGCTCATCAGATTTGATTCGAGCTTCCTCCCTGGCTACCTCCAGATCAGCTGTGTTGACCTTCATGCCTACATCTTTCCTGGTCTCCTCGACCACAGCTGTGAGGGCTTGTCTCTTTTCAGCTTCAGCTTTTTCTCCCTTTTTAACTTCAGCTGCCAAGTCTGTAAGTTTTGCATCCAATGTGTTGCACTTGGCCCTGAAGTCTGAGTGATCTACAACTAGCTCATTCACCACCAGCTGATTGTATCCTTTAACCTCTTCTTTCAAAGCCGTCAGCTCAGCCTCCATCGCTTTCACTTTGTCAGCCAGCACAGAGTTAGTAGTAGTTATGATTTTATCAGATAGGTTTACCTCTACTTCTCTCATGTTGGCTATCATTGTGTCTGTAACAGCTTTGACCATTCTCCTTATCTTCCTTTCCATCTTCCTTCTGAAGGTTGCATTGATCTTCTTCTCGACAAGATTAAGGATGGAGGAGATGGCGGTGGTGGGGCTTAGATCACTCTCATCATCCTCAGATGAGGAATCAGATGAGGAAGGAATGGGTTCTGATTGAGTAGGTGGGAGAGGAGTAGGCTGTGTTTGTATGGTTGGAAGAGAGGAGTAGGAAATAATAGGAATCGGTGAAGTTTGGACTGTGGGGAGAGTAATTTGTTCAGATGAGGTTGGGGGAGATGTTTGTGTTTGTATGGTAGGGATGGTAATGGGAGATGAGGTTGGTAATATGGGTGTTTGTGGTTGAGATGAGGTATGTTCCGGTTCTGTTGGTGGGGTTTGGGTTTGGACTGTTGGGATTGTAGGCTGTTGGAGAGGCTCTGGGGTACCAGCCTGGGATACTCCTTCATCGCCTATTTGGACAGGTGGGATTTCAGGCTGGGTTTGAGGCTCAGAAATGTCAGCCTGGGGCATTTCTTCATTGCCAGGTGCAGGAGATAAAGTAGGAGATGGAGAAAGGCTTATACCTGCTTCTGGGATTGGGGAGAGAGTAGCTTCCTTGGTTGGAGAGGGGGGAACCTCCAGCTGACCAACCTCAGCTGCTATCTGAAGAACGGGGACCTCCTCTGGTAGCAGAGTTGACAACTCCATCTGCTGCTCGGAGCCACCAGATTTGGTTGATCCTTCCGAGCTCTGAGTTGCTCGTCTAGGCCGCCTCACCAGAGGGATTTCAGCCTCCTCTTCCTCTTCTTCATCTGAGGCAGCTTTGGCCGAAGCAGCAGACGAGCTTTCCCTCATCTTCTTATCCACGGCTTTCACCAGCCTCCTTTTCTTCCTCCTCTGAAACGTCCTTGGGACTGCAGCAGCTGTTTCAACAGATTCTTCTTGAGGGGCGACCTCAGCTGCTGCCACCTCATGTCCCTCTATTTCGATCTCAGCTGGAGGCATCTCAGCTGGTTCAGCTGCTGGTCTCTGAGCTTCTGCAGCTGCTGCCTCAAGCCTCTGGACCCTGGCTGCGTCAGACTCATCATCCGAGTCTGGATTTCCTCCAAGCCTGTCATCCTTTGTCAGGATTCCCTTCTGCTTGGAGTACTTTTTAGTACCCACTCTCCAATCAGCCTCCCTGTTCAGTCCTTCGATTAGTACAGTGATTTTGTTGAACAGGCTGACTGTCGAGGTAGGTATCCAGCCTTCTGTAGACGACTTGAAGGTGAGTCGCTTCTTCTCCTCCCTCAGCTTGTGGATCAGCAAGTCTACCCAATTAACTTGCACACCATCGACAATGGCTCGCATTACACACAATCTGGGTTTGGTTAACCCATCGTATGAGCTTTTCTCACCCAATACTGCTTTTGTCACCACCGTCATCAACAGTCTGAACCTCTTTCTCAACAGGTTTTTCTTCAAATCCCTGCGAGTTCCCCTGTAAGTAACCCTCGCCATCATATCAAAAGACTCTTCCCATTCATCCTCTTTGTACGTCAATGGATTAACTCCCTCCATTGACGTATCAAAAATCCTGGAGATTTTCTCCCTGGTATAGCTTAGCGTTGTTCCATCCACAGATGTGTCAAACCCATCCTGGGTATCATTCATCCTTGCTAAAAATTCTGCTCCCAATAGATCAGCTGTCCTGTTTTGGGGAGATTTCATTGAGAGAAATCCCCTTAGCCTTGATGCCTCCAAAAGACGTAGGATTTCTGCAGATTCTGGGTCTTGGGTTGTTTCGAAATCTACATACATTTCTGCTTTTAATCGGTTTTTGAAAAATTCCTCATTCATTTTGAAATGAGAAATATTGGTTGAAATATATGTAGGTTTGTAGGTTTTGGTAGTTTTGGAAGAAGATGCCATTGGAAAATTTTGTGAGTTTTGGAAAAGTGTTTAGAAGATATGCAGGTTTTCTGAAAGTGAAAAACGATTAAGGGAAGAAGAAGATGTATTTATAGGAGGGAAAGTTTGGAAAGAGAAACTGCTTTGAAAACTCATCTTAATCTAAGCCGTTTATTTGAAATGAATTACTGTGTTGAATCAACGGTTAAAACTCGGATAAACGATTGGGATTCAGCGCGTGTAATACACTAATCTTTGAAATGCGTAAAAAATTACTTTATAGACTGTTGATTTGACAGATGTAGGTTACTTTATGCAGAGAAGTAAGTATTCCTGATGTTAGCCTAGGACTACCTTACTTCGTATAAGGGTTTTCAAAACAGATGAGTTTGTAAAGTCATCTGATAAAGTAACCTGTCTGATTTTATTTAAAAAAAAAAACAGCTTAGATTTAACTTTTAACAAATTTAAAAGAATTTTTAATAAACAGGCTCAGATTTTATTTTCAAAAGTTAGGTTTTCCAACCAATCAATCCAAAAAAAAAAAAATGTTTTTATGAAGATAAGAATATGGAGTTTATTTTAGAAAACAAAAGTGTCTGAATAGAAGATTGAAGACAAATGAGGTGAAACAGTCTGATTTGAGAACTATTCCTGCAAAGACATAGACTCAAGGAAAACCATTAGTAGTTTGAGGTAGATCAGATAGGGTGCAGATAGTCATCTGTTTTTCAGAAAATCAGCTGACTATTGTGCCCTTGTCTGATTTACCCAATGTCAGATAAGCAATTATCATGTCAGATAGGGTCAATATGACTAATCCTTGATTCTTGATTCCTAAGAAGGAAATCAATGATATCAGCTACCTGATTGTCCTTTGACTCAAACCTAGTCTGATAATTCTTTCTAGACATAATAAACTAAATTGAGAAAGACAAGTATAAAAAGTGTAGCTTTTATAGATTTACTAAAGAAGCATCTAATAATCCTAATTCTACAGATAGTTCTTTAAACCTTGTCTCTGCCAGTGGTTTTGTCAAGATGTCTGCTCTTTGAAAATCAGTCAAGATCTTCTCGAGTCTGATATCTCCTTTTTCTGCATGGTCTCGGATGAAGTGGTGTCTGATATCTACATGCTTGCATCTTGTATGAAGAACTGGGTTCTGAGTAATAGCTATGACACTATTACTATCACAAAAGATAGGTACATCTTTGGTGATAATATTATAGTCCCTTAGCTGTTGACTTATCCAGATCAGCTGTGAACAACAACTTCCAGCTGCCATATACTCAGCTTCAGTTGTGGAAGTAGCTACAGAGGTTTGTTTCTTAGACAACCATGAAATCAGCTTACTTCCAAGGAATTGGCAAGTACCAGATGTAGATTTTCTATCTATCTTACACCCACCAAAATCCGAATCTGAGTATCCAGACAGCTCAAAGTTGTCATCAGCTGGATACCACAATCCAACATTTACTGTTCCTTTCAAATACTTGAGGATTTTCTTTGCTGCTTCAAGATGGCTTTTCTTAGGATTAGCTTGAAATCGAGCACAAACTCCAACTGCAAATGAAATATCAGTTCTACTAGCAGTTAAATATAATAAAGAACCAATAAGACCTCGATACTCAGTTTGATCAGTGTCTTCTCCCTTCTCGTCTGGATCCATTGAAAAATTTGTCATCATAGGTATCTTAGCTTCTCGCCTGGTACCTATTCCATATTTTTCAATAAGATCTTTTGTATATTTGGATTGGTTGATGAATATTCCCTTCTTTGTCTGTTTGACTTGAAGTCCAAGAAAATAAGTCATTTCTCCCACCAAGGACATTTCAAATCTGCTTTTCATAAGACTACTAAATTCTTTACACAAGGATATGTTAGTTGATCCAAAAATTATATCATCAACATAAATTTGAACTAACAAAAGATCACAACCAAACTCTTTTCTAAAGAGAGTTCTATCAATTCTACCTTTAACAAAACCATTCTGAATTAAATAATCAGACAAGGTGTCATACCAAGCTCTTGGTGCTTGTTTAAGTCCATATAGAGCTTTTCTTAGTTTATAGACTTTGTCTCCTTTGACAAAACCAGGTGGTTGCTCTACATAAACTTCCTCAGCTAAGATTCCATTAAGAAATGCTGACTTAACATCCATTTGAAAAACTATGAATCTTTTAAAAGCAGCATAGGCTAAAAACAATCTTATGGCTTCTAGACGAGCTACTGGAACAAAGTTTTCATCATAATCAATACCCTCTAATTGTGAATAACCTTGAGCAACTAGTCTGGCTTTGTTTCTAACCACAATATTGTTTTCATCCTTTTTGTTTTTAAAGACCCATTTAGTTCCAATGACTTTTTGATGATGAGGTCTTTCAACAAGCTCCCACACATCTTGTCTTTGAAACTGATTTAGTTCTTCTTGCATGGCATTAATCCAGTTGGAATCAGTTAGAGCTTCTGTAATTGATTTAGGTTCAAGTAATGACACATAGCAACTGAACATACAATCTTGATTTAGTTGGGTCCTCGTCTGGACACCAGAGTCTAAATCTCCAATTATCTGCTCAGCTGGGTGATATGACATTACTTTCTTACCTTTATCTTTTACAGTAGATGGTGTCTTGTATGAACTATTTATTTCAGATGATTCTATGTTACCTTCTGATAACTCTACCTAATCAGCTGATGTGTCGTTGGTCGTCTGATCAGTTGGTAGATCAGCTGTTGAGGAAGTTCTTTCAGGTTCCTTTCCTTTGTCTGATTCTTCCTCTTCATCTGAATCTGATTCTTGATTGTAGAATTTTATGGTTGATCCTTTGATAGTCATCTGATTCAAGAGATGTTTCATCAAATATCACATGGGGTGTTTCTTATACACACAAGGTTGTCTTATTAAAAACTCTATATGCCTTTGAAATAGATGAGTATCCCAAGAATATCCCATCTGCTATCTTGGCATCAAAGGTTTTTAATTGAGATTTTCCATTGTTGTGTATGAAACATCTACAACCAAATATATGAAAATATGAAATTTTGGGAGATCTTCCCTTCCAAATTTCATAGGGAGTTTTACACTTATCCTTAACAATCAGACTTCTATTTTGAACATAGCAGGCTGTATTTCAGCTTCTGCCCAAAACCTGTATGGAGTGTTGAATTCAGATAACATTGTTCTAGCTGCCTCTTTCAAGGTTCTGTTTCTTCTCTCAACAACTCCATTTTGTTGTGGAGTCCTTGCTGCAGATGTTTCCTGAGCTATGTCATTCTCAATGCAGTAGTTAGAGATCAATTTATTTAGGAATTCAATACCTTTATCACTTCTAATTTTAACAATATTTAATCCCTTTTCATTTTGAATCTTTTTAAGGAATTCTGGAATCTTAGTCATAGTCTCATTCTTTTTGTACAAGAAAATAACCCAAGTAAATCTTGAAAAGTCATCAACAATTACCAAGGTATATTTTCTTCCACTAAAGCTGAGAGGAGTTACTGGACCAAACAGATCCATATGAAGAAGTTCCAGAATCCTTTCTGAAGAAGGACTACTTATTGTTTTAAAAGAAGCTTTGGTCTGTTTTCCTTTTTGACAAGAAACACATACATGGTTCTTTGAAAATACTTTATCTGTGAGTCCTTTGACTAAAGATTTCCTTGCTATTTTGTTAAGAGTTTTGAAGTTTAAGTGACCAAGTCATCTGTGCCATAGCCAACTTAAGTCATCTGAACTCTTAGCAACAAGACAAGTATCTTTAGGACAAGTTTTGAAATTAGCAACATATATGTTACCTTGTCTAACTCCAGCCAATAGAATATTCTCATTTAAACCATCTAATACATAGCATGCATCAAGAGTAAATTTGACACAAAACCCTTTATCACAAAATTGTGAAACAGATAATAGGTTGTGCTTCAATCCTTCCACGTAGTAAACTTCTTGAACTTGAACATCTCCAATCATTAGTGTTCCTACACCCTTAGTAAGTCCATAGTTGTTATCTCCAAACATCACTCTTGGTCCATCAATGGTTTGATAGTTAGAGAGAAGTCGTCTTTCATAGGTCATATGCTTGGAACAGCCACTATCAATGTACCAGATGACCTCAAGAATGTCTCCTCTATCAACTATCTTCTTAGCTTCCTGCAATCACAAATTTATTGCTTAAGTATCCTTTGTACTTTGGGTCCTTTCATGTTAAGTTGATTTTTAGGAATCCAGATAAAGATATCAATGTTCCTTAAAACTATAGATTGAAGCTTACATCCATATCTATCTACTAAGATAAGACTTTCAAGATCAATTTTATTTAATTGATCTTTTGAAATTGTCTTGAATCTTGGTAAGAATGGATATGATTTGCTTCTTCCATCAAAGTTATTATACCTAGGATAAAACTTTGATTTAGTCTTGGGTTTAACCTTTGGAATTTCCTTCCTTGTCTGTTTCTTCTTTTCAGAATTATCAGATGAGGTAATTAATTCCTTAGGTTTCCAAGGACTGAATCTAGTTTCTACCTTAGGTTTAGTTGCTTTGACAAAGACTCTAGGTTTTATTGGATCATTCTTCTTACTCCTATCAAAGCCTAACCCAGTTTTATCACTAGACTTTTGTGACATATTGAAGATTTTATCTATTGTGGTTTGAGAATTATTCAGAAGTCCTAACTTGAGATTTAATTCTCTGTTAGTCCTTTTATAATTCTCATTCTCAGAATAGATATTTGAAAATTTTATTTTTAAAGAACTCAATTCCTGTTCTAACTTATCTGTCTTATCAGACAAGGTACTGGTGATCATCTCAGTCTGACATTCCCCCTTGAATGTACAGTCTGGTTTCTCACTTTCCTTAGTTTGATTGACATTAGTTAGATCAGAAATTTGATCCTTTAAATTAAGATTTTCAGTCTCTATCTGTTTATAAGTAGATAGAGCAATCTCCAAATCTTTCAAAAGTTTATCAATAAGACTGGGATCAGTTTCAGATAAGGTATCACAGTCATTATCTGATGATGAATAGTAATGTACCTCCTTAGCCATTAGACATATGTCATCATCTGTCCCAAAATCAGATGAGGATGAGGATGATGATGTCTCACGAGCTTCTTCTTTCTCAGCTAGAAGAGCTCTCTGATCAGCATACCTTCTATCTCTCTTCTTCCTCTTTTCTTCTCTCTCTCTAGGAGTGAGTTGAGGACAATCATAGCTGTAGTGACCAGGCTTGTTACATGTATAGCAAATATCTCCTCTGTCTGTCTTAGGACTACTATCTCCTCGTCTGATAGGTGACTTATGATTCCTTGTCTGATCCTTTTTCTTATCATTTTCTGAACTCTTTTCTTCTCTATCTGATCTATAGTTCCTTCGACCTGATCTGTCTCTTTTATTTCTTTTATATTTCATTCTCAATCTTTCATATCTTTTTAACAAAAGAGTCATTTCCTCTTTTATGGACAAATCAGATGCTTTAGAGATCTTTTCAGATTCATCTTGATGAACAAATGCTACAGTCTTTCCAGATGTTGAAGATTCTGCTTCATCTTTCTCATCTTCGATTTGGATGTCATACTCTAAAGCCTTCAGATGAGAAAACAAAGTGTGGTGAGAAATTGAAGATAGATTTTGAGTGGCTTTCAAAATGTTAGATTTCTCTCTCCATCTTTTGCTCAATGATCTCAACACTTTATTGTTGATTTCTTTCTCTGTATATGTTTTTCCCAAATCAGCGGCCTTGTTTAGAAGATTAGTCAATCTAACATCCAGCTGATCAACAGACTCTCCTTCTTTCATCTTGAAAGTGTCAAAAGCGTGTAGAACAGACTGCAACTTGTTTTCTTTGACCTGATCCGATCCTTCACAGATTCCAGCAAGAGTTTCCCACATTTCCTTGGCAGTCTTGCATCTTTTAACCTTTTCAATCCAATCCTTGCTCAATGTTTCAATAATTTCAGTTCTTGCAACTTGATCTAAATTATGAATCTTCCTTTCATCACTAGTGAGTTCTAAACTTTTCTTTTCCTACCTTACTCTTGTTTCAGCTGTTGTAGTACCATCACTTGTGCCACCATGATAAAACTTGATAGGTCCTTCCTCAAGAACCTCCTCCATTCTGTCATGAATTGCTTTAAGATGGTTCTCCATTCTAAACTTCCAGTAATCATATTCTTCTATAGAAAAATCAGGCAAACTCCTGGATTTCTTGCTTTTCACAGAAGACATGATGAAACAGAAAAACCACAAAACTCACAAGATCTAGTTAGTAGAACTGTTAGTGAAACTACAGATTATCAAGAACAAAAATTCAGGATCTTAGTTAAGACCTAAAATTAATATCAGAACAGCTTAACACAGCTCTGATACCACTTGTTGGTCCCGGAATGTTGAGTTGATTAAAACCTTGAGTTAGCCTTCTAGAACAAAATCTAGAAATGGGGGTTTGAATAGATTTTGTAGATTTTTCGAATCTTTTCAAAATCAATTCAAAGTATCAGATTAATCACAGCGGAAAACAATTTTAAACTCAACTTTGAACAAGATCAAAAGCAACACTTATATTTAGATTTTAGCTAAGATTCTGAAATTTAATTTTGAACAATAAATTGTAAATTGAACAGAAAAATAAATGAAAGCAGTAAAGAACACTAGATTTTATAGTGTTTCGGATTAGAACAATCCTACATCCACTCTCCTTCTCCAAACTTTGAAGAAGGGTCTCCACTAGCTGCTTACTTACTTACAATCTTTTACAAATTACAACTTGATCTTCAACCCTTCAAAAATGCTAATCAAACTTCTGGAATCTAACTCTAAGACTAAGAAGTGTATTTGAAGATGTGAAGTGAAGTGTTCTACAAACACTTAGGAAATTCTATGAAGAAATTGTGAAAACTATTTTGTGCTTTTGAGAACTTTGTGAATAACTTGCTGAAAAACTTGTGTGTTCTATGTATTCTCTATGTCCAGAATGAAGTGCCTAGACCTGTTTATAAGTCTGAAAAGTCAGTTAGTTTGTTAGTTAGTTCTAACAAACTAAAAACTGCTCAACAAACTTAATCTTGAAAACCGCTTGTTCCTCGGCTGATTTTAATCTACTCATCTGCAGCTGACTTGGTGAAGACTTGCCTTTCTTATTCTACTCAGCTTGTCTTGACCTCGTCTGAGCTCTTCATATTTGTCTCCTGCAGACGACTAGACTCGAGCTTGTCTCCAGATGACTTGTGATCTCTAGTCTTCAGCTGACTTGAACTATTCTTGACCTAGTCTGATCAGCTTAGCACTAGAACTCAGTCTTCACTGTTCTACATTGTCATCTGCTCATCTGAAATAATCTTTTAACTCATCAAAACAATCTTGATCTAACAATTGCAATCAATTCACTCCTTTGTTCTTAGTTTCTTCGTTGCTCGAGGACGAGCAACAATTCAAGTTTGGGGGTATGATTGGAGTGAATTGATACATATTTTTAGGGCTTATTTTAGTGCAAAAAGTGAGCTAAAGTGTGATTTTTGTGCATAAATATGAATAGTATCACTCTTTTGCCTAAAAAGCATAAATTTGTGAGTTTTTGATGTTTTTCGTCCGTTTTGCAGGTAAATCGGTGGAATTTTGCCAAATCGAGAGTACCGTTATTCTTGGAATGAAGAGACGAACATACCGGACGAAAATGGGGATCGGGTCTGAAGCCAATCTCGAGAAAATTTCCCTGGTCTCGAGCACAAGTCGAGGGAGCGTGGACCTCGACTCGAGGGATAGGCTGGAGGGAAAGGATTTTCAAAAATGCAGCAGTCTCGACTCGAGGGAGGAACCTCGAGTCGAGGGATGGAGAAATGGCAGAGTCCTCGAGTCGAGGGCTGAGCCTCGACTCGAGGCAGGGGAAAAATTGAAGAAGCGTGGATGCGACTCATAGGCCTCGACTCGAGGGCCTGAAGCTTGAGTCGAGGAGTGCCAAAAACCGAAATTTGCAGTTTTAAAGCCCATTGAAGCCAAAACAGAGCATAACTTGATTCTAGCAGTTTAGAGCAGTTTCCAGGAGGTTCCATAGGCGAATTTTTCACTTTGTAGCTTGATTTCCATGGTAATTGCTATAGATTGTTAGAATTAGATTAGATTCTACTTTGAGTCTATTAGATTAGCATTTTGATTCATTGGAATTGAAGGTTACAGTTGTGATTTGGAAGAAGAGAAGTTGAATTCAAGCATTGTAGAAGACTAATCATTCCTATTTTTGTATATTGAAGCTCAATTGGTGATGTTCTTACCCTTTGCTCTCTTTAATTCATTGCTTGTGTTTATTAGATTGTTACTTGCTTTCTTAGATTGTTTACCCATGGCTTTTGCTTGTAGCACCATGGGCTAATAGCTTTGTGCTTGGGATAATTGAAATTAGGGATAAAGTGATTGCCTCATGCTATGATTGTTGATAATTGTGATCAATTGAATTAGCTTGCTTCCTAATTGTGATTCTTAATTGTGCTTCATGAAATATTGTCTCTTTTGATTAATGGTTGATCACCCTAGCAATAGGCGAGAGTTGAGCTAACGTGATTAGGTGTTAATCGGGTTTCAATTTTGCATGATTGTATGAATTGGGGACTTCTACATTGAGAGATGGGAAGAACTAAGGATACTCACATTAGGAATCGTGATATTAATGGAGTGATTAATTTCATGATGGTTTATGCTTTCTAATTTGATTGATTTGCACTTGGATACAATCATAGCTTGTTAATCATGGATTCCTTGATGGAGATTATCCCTTGCACCCAAATCCCCCATTGATTTTAGTATATTTGTTATTGCATCTTAGGTGTTTGATATATTGTTTGCATAATCTTGCTATTTCATTTCTTACATTCTTATAGAGATTTTAGTCCTAAATCTTGTTGCAACTTTAGCCATCTAGAACTCTTATCCTTGAATTTCGTTTGGATACTTTCTCCCTTGGGTTAGATATTTTGCGATTGGTCTTAAAAGCTCTTGTCTTATACACTATAAAATCTTGTGTTCTTCACTGTTTTTATTTACTTAACTGTTCGATTTCCAATTTATTGTTCAAGGGTTAATTTCTGAATCAAAGTTAAAATCATAATATCAGATTGCTTTTGATCTTATTAAAGTTGAGATTAATATTGAATTTCCGCTGTGTACATCTGGTACTTTGAATTGATTTTGAAAAATTTGAAAAATCTACAAAATCTATTCAACCTCCCTTCTAGATTTTCTCCTAGAAAGTTAACTCAAAATTTCTTAATCAACTCAACCAATCGGGACCAACAAGTGGTATCAGAGCAGTGTTAAGCTGTTCTGATATTGATTTTAGGTCTTAACTAAGATTCTGAAATTTTCTTGATTTTATTCATCTTCTTTATTGTTACTAATTGTGCTTCTGGCTGAAGAAAAGGAATCAAGAAAGTCATCATCATCTTCATCATCCTCATCTGATTTCGGATCAAATGATGAAATCTGTCTCATGGCTAAAGAGGTAGTCTATTATTCATCTTCTGATAATGATTCCTGTCAGTCTGCATCTGATAATGATCAAACTGTTATTCATGAATTATTGAGAGACTTAAAGACATCTCTGGCTGCTTATAAATAGCTAGAGACAGAGAATTTGGCTTTAAAGGATCAAATTCAAATTCTAATTAAAGGAAAGCAGGTGATGAACTATCCAGAAACTGAGGAAACATTCAAGGGGGAATGTTTTTCCTAGGCTGAGGCTAGTACATCAGCCAGTTTACCTGAAAGATTAGAAATTGAATTGAAAACTTTAAAAGACAAATTTGAATCAATCTGTGCTAAAAATGAATTAATTAAGAAAGATAATGAGAAGCTAGTCTTCAAAATTAGTCAACTTAATAATTCACAATCAGCAATAGATCACATCTTTAATACATCTCAAAAATTCCATGACAAAACAGGTCTTGGTTATGATAGAAATAGTAAATCAGATATACAAGAACCTAGGAAATTTGTAAAAGCATCTGATCAATCAAAAGAGGTGAAAATTGGTCCTTGGAAACCAATTAGTCAAGTAAGGACTGCATCTCCCAGCTTGAAAACAAAAATTCAGATGAGGTCTCTTTATAAAACTAAGAGAAATCCAAGAACCAAAATAATAAGAAGAAACTCTTACTATAATCCTTTTGATGGAAGAAGCAGATGTAATCCCACATTTCCTAAGTTTAGGAAAATTACTAAATCTGAATACAACAAGTTATCATTTAAAAATGATACAATTGTAGACAGATTTGGTAGAGAGACCAAGTCTAATTTATTATTTGGAGATGAGATTTTTATCTGGTTACCTAAAGTGATGCTTGACCTTCAAGGACCCAAGATCACTAGGGTACCTTATAACTAATCTGTTTTTCAGGATTCACCAGGGATCATCACTCAAGGAAGAGATCTTAGCTTCCATATGGTACATTGATAGTGGTTGTTCACAACACATGACTCATAACAAGAGGCTGTTATCAAATTTCCAAAGCATTGATGGTCCAAGAGTATTATTTGGAGACAATAATTGTGGTCAGACTAAAGGAGTAGGTACTCTGATTATCAAGGATATTAAGGTATCTGAGGTATATTTTGTTGAAGGTTTGAAACATAATCTGCTATCTGTTTCCCAGCTTTGTGATAAAGGTTTTCTTGTCAAATTTTCTAAGGATAATTGTGATATCTTAGATAATTCCTCAGATAAGGTACTTTTACCTGGCTTCAGACATGGTAATGTCTATGTGGCCAATTTTAATATTTGTCCCAAAGATACTTGTCTGATAGCTAAGGGTGGAGATGATATCAGCTGGCTATGGCACAAGAGGCTTAGTCATCTGAATTTCAAAACCCTTAGTAAGCTGGCTAAAAAGAACCTTGTTAAGGGATTACCTGATAAACTTTTATCTACTGATCTTAAATGTGATGCTTGTCAGAAAGGTAAACAGCCTAGACACTCATTTAAGAGTATTAACACCTCTTCAACAGAAAGAGTTTTACAACTACTTCATCTGGATCTGTTTGGACCTGTTTCTCATCTCAGTTTCAGTGGAAGGAAATATACTCTTGTTGTAGTAGATGACTTTTCTAGATACACTTAGGTTATATTTCTTTTCAAGAAAAATGAGACTATTAACAAGATCTCTGATCTGTTTAGACAAATTCAGAATGAAAAGGGTGTTAATATTATTAAAATAAGAAGTGATAAGGGCACAGAATTCTTGAATTCCTGTTTATCTAACTTTTTCAATGAGTGTGGAATTATTCATGAGACTTCATCAGCAAGAACTCCTCAGCAAAATGGAGTGGTTGAAAGAAGGAATAGAACCTTGAAGGAAGGAGCCAGAAGCATGTTAGCTGAGTATGAAACCCCTCACAGGTTCTGGGCTGAAGCCATCAACACAGCTTGTTATAACCAGAACAGGTGTTTGGTTGTTAAAGACAAGGGTAAGACTCCATATGAGATTTGGAAGGGTAAGATTCCAAGAATCTCATATTTCAGAGCTTTTGGTTGTAAGTGTTTTATCCATAACAATGGGAAACCTAAGTAAAGAACTTTTGATGTTAAGGCAGCTGATGGAATATTCTTGGGATATTCCAACACCTCCAAGGCATTCAGAGTTTTTAACAAGACAACCCTTTGTGTGGAGGAAACCCCTCATATTATTTTTGATGAGTTGTATTCCTTCTCAGATAAAGTGAATCAAATTTCTGAAAGTCTAGATAAAATTGAACTATCCAAGACTAAACATAGAACTATCTATTTACCTAGTCTTGATTCAGACTCAGATTAAGAAGAATCCCCATCTGATAATCATAAGACAACTTCTGATTAGACTCCATCAGAACAGACACCCTTGACGTCAGCTGATCAGCGGGGGTCAGCCGATGAAGGGGGAACGTCAGCTGAGGTAGAGTCAGAGGAGTTGCCTACTGAGACTCAAGATGAGGATCCTTCTCCTCATATAGGCAAAAGGATGAGAAGCTACCATCCATCTGATCAGATTATAGGAGACCCATCTAGTAGTGTGCAGACACGAATGATGCTGGACTCTGAAAGTCTGTTTAGCTGTTATGTGTCGCTTCTTGAACCCAAGTCTATTGAGGAAGCTCTATCTGATCCAAACTGGATAACTGCCATGCAGGAAGAACTGTATCAGTTTGAAAGGCAAAATGTTTGCGAATTAGTGGAAAGACCATTACACAGAAAGATTATAGGCACCAATTGGGTGTTTAAAAACAAAATAGATGAGAACAACATTATTGTTCGTAATAAGGCAAGATTGGTAGCTCAGGGTTACTCACAGTCTGAGGGGATAGACTATGATGAAACCTATTCTCCAGTCGCCAGATTAGAAGCAATAAGGTTGTTCTTAGCATTTTCTGCATATAAATCTTTCAAAGTCTTTCAAATGGATGTTAAATCTACCTTCCTTAATGGCGTGTTGCTTGAGGAAGTCTATGTGGAGCAGCCTCCTGGGTTTAAGATCAATAACAAGGTCTATAAACTTAATAAAGCTCTATATGGACTGAAACAAGCTCCCAGAGCTTGGTATGATACCTTATCTGATTTCTTGACATCAAATGATTTCTCAAAAGGTAAGATTGATAGAACTTTGTTTAGGAAGGAAGTAGATGGTAACATCTTATTAGTTCAAATTTATGTAGATGACATAATCTTTGGTTCACCTAATCTGAAATTATGTGAAGAGTTTAGTATTCTCATGAAAAATAGGTTTGAAATGTCAATAATGGGCGAATTAACATACTTTCTAGGCTTACAGATTAAACAGATGAGTAAGGGTATATTTATACATCAGTCTAAATATGCAAAGGATCTGATTGAGAAATTTGGGATGACTACTAGTAGAGAAGTTAAAATACCTATGGCAACTAACTTCTCTATGGATTCAGATGAGTAGGGGATACCCACAGATGCAATGGAGTATCGTGGACTGATTGGATCTCTTCTCTATTGATTGGAGTGAATTGATACATGTTTTTAGGGCCTATTTTAGTGCAAAAAGTGAGTTAAAGTGTGATTTTTGTGCATAAATGTGAAAAGTATCACTCTTTTGCCTAAAAAGTATTACTTTGTGAGATTTTGATGTTTTTCGTCCGTTTTGCAGGTAAATCGGTGGAATTTTGCCAAAACGAGAGTACCGTTATTCTTAGAATGAAGAGACGAACATACGGGATGAAAACGGGGGTCGGGCCCGAAGCCCTTCTCGATAAAAATTCCCTAATCTCGACCACAGGTCGAGAGGGCACAAGCCTCGACTCGAGGGTCAGGCTGGAGGGAAAGAATTTCAAAATTGCAGGAATCTCGACTCGAGGGAGGAGCCTTGAGTCGAGGGATGGGAAATTGGCAGAATCCTTGAGTCGAGGGCTGAGCCTCGACTCGAGGCAGGAGGAATTTTGAAGAAACGTGTTAGCGACTCTTAGGCCTCGACTCGAGGGCCTGAAGCTCGACTCGAGGAGTGCCCAAAATCGAAAAATTCAGTTTTAAAGCCATTTGAAGCCAAAACAGAGCATATCTTGATTCTAGCAGTTTAGAGCAGTTTCCAGGAGGTTCCTTAGGCGAATTTTGCACTTTGTAGCTTCATTTTCATTGTAATTGCCATAGATTGTTAGAATTAGATTAGATTCTACATTTAGTCCACTAGATTAGCATTTTGATTGATTGTAATTGAAGATTTCAGTTGTGATTTGGGAGTAGAGGAGTTGAATTGAATCATTGTAGAAGATTAATCATTCCTATTTTTGTCTATTGAAGTTCAATTGGTGATGTTCTTACCCTTTGCTCTCTTTAATTCATTGCTTGTATTGATTAGATTGTTAATTGCTTTCTTAGATTTTCTACCCATGGCTTTTGCTTGTAGCACCATGGGCTAATAGCTTTGTGCTTGGGATAATTGAAATTAGGGATGAAGTGATTGCCTCATGCTATGATTGTTGATAATTGTGATCAATTGAATTAGCTTGCTTCCTAATTGTGATTCTTAATTGTGCTTCATGAAAAATTGTCTCTTTTGATTAATGGTTGATCACCCTAGC
Organism: Paraleonurus japonicus; assembly: GCA_030762865.1. Lineage (NCBI taxonomy): Eukaryota > Viridiplantae > Streptophyta > Magnoliopsida > Lamiales > Lamiaceae > Paraleonurus > Paraleonurus japonicus. The sequence goes on along the minus strand of CM061057.1, from coordinate 26,397,323 downwards.
AATAGGCGAGAGTTGAGTTAACGTGATTAGGTGTTAATCGGGTTTCAATTTTGCATGATTGTATGAATTGGGGATTTCTACATTGAGAGATGGGAAGAACTATGGATACTCACATTAGGCATTGTGATATTAATGGAGTGATTAATTTCATGATGGTTTATGCTTTCTAATTTGATTGATTTGCACTTGGATACAATCATAGCTTGTTAATCATGGATTCCTTGATGGAGATTATCCCCTGCACCCAATTCCCCCATTGATTTTAGTATATTTGATCTTGCATTCTAGGTGTTTGATATATTGTTTGCATAATCTTGCCATTTAATTTCTTGCATTTTGTAGAGATTTTAGTCCTAAAACTTGTTGCAACTTTAGCCATCTAGAACTCTTATCCTTGAATTTCGTTTGCATACTTTCTCCCTTGGGTTCGATATTTTATTGATTGGTCTTAAAAGCTCGTGCCCTATACACTCCTATCAAATGGCGCCATTGCCGGGGAGTTAGTTTTTGCGCCTATAAGTGAGATTTGAGGATTGTTTGAAGTGACTATTTATTGCTTTTGTTTTTGTTTTTGTTGATTTTGTTGGTTAGAAATTGATATTTGGATTTGTGGCATTGTAGGTGTATGTTAACAAGATCGAGTGGTGTTCCACCCTTGCCACTAAATCCGGAAATTGAGGCTACGTTGAGAAGGAATCGTGTGAGAAGAAGAAGGAAAACTATGGAAGGTGAAGATCAAAGGCATGAGGAGAGACTAGTGGGTGAACCTCAAGTAGAGGAGGTACATGGACAAGGAGAAGGAGGAGTAGAACATGGAGGTAATGGGAATCATTTCCATGCTCAAGTTGGCCCTTTCCCTCAAGGGATGCCACCACAAAATTACCCCTACCAAAATCCATATCCTTATCCTCCACAAGCTCATCAATATTCCTACTATCCACCTCATCCACAACAATTTCCACCATACTATCCCCATATGCCATATAATCAAGAGCCACGATATCATGAGCCACCTCACATACCAAATGCCCAACCACAACCCGTAAATGAGCCACCACCTCAAGGAAGGCCGTTGAGAGAATTCTTTGAACCACAACTTAGAGAGCACTATGATGGGATAGCAAGGCCGAGGATAGATGCTAATAACTTTGAGATAAGTCCCGCTTTAGTGAGAATGCTTAGGGAGAAGCAATTTGAAGGAAGAGATGAAAATGAGTGCCCACATCAACATATGGCACAATTTCTTGAGATTGCCGACACTACAAAATACCATGGGGTACCCGAAGATGCGAAGAAGTTGAGGCTCTTTGCCTTTACATTGAAAGGAAGAGCAAAAGCATGGCTTAATTCATTACCGCCCGGGACCGTACGTACATGGGAAGAGTTGTCGAACAAATTTTTGATGAAGTTCTACCCACCGTCAAAGACCGTGCAAGCTAAGGAGGCTATTTTTCACTTCCGACAAAAGAATGGGGAGACGATACCGGAGGCGTGGGAGAGGTATGGCATGTTACTTATCAATTGTCCTCAACACGATTTTCTGGAGGAGCAAACCATTATGTACTTTTGCAATGGTTTGACGGATGGGGATAGGTCGTTTTTGAATGCTTGTGCTAATGGATCGATTTGGTCTAAAACCATGGGGCAAATGAATGAAATAATGGAGAACATAGCTCAAGATTCATTCCAAGTGTCGGTTAATCGGGGAGCACACCATAGGGTGTCACAAGTTGATGAAATCGAGAGTATGAAGAGTATGATGATGACTATGATGGACCGATTGGGAGCTCTTACTACTTCACAAGGCCAAGCAAGTGTGAGTCCATCCATTCCTCATGGTGATGTTTGTCCAAGTCCATTGCCGGTTGAAGAAGTGAGTTATATGGGTAGGCCTCCATTCCAAGGAGGCTATCAAGGAGGAAACTTTCAAGGGAATTATCAAGGAGGAAGGCCTTACCAAATGCCTTACCAAAATAGGCCACAAGAAAGCTATCAACCTCAACCGCAAGCTCAATTTAATGGGAATACATGGAGGAGACACGAAAATTTTCATATGCCAATCCGAGAGCCGCCGTTCAATTTCCTCCCGGATTTGATCCGGGTGCAAAGGCTCCTAATAATGAAGGAAAGACTACCACGGAGGAGATTTTGGGGTTGATTGTGAAGAAATTGGAAGCTAATGACTCAAGGCCTGATGATATAGGAAAGCAAATGGACACTCGTTTCAAGATGATCGAGCATCAAGTAGGGCAACTTGCTACTACGGTTGGGAATCTCTCGTCTACGGTGGACTATCTTCAAAACAAGGAAAGTATCCATCCACTACCGGGCCGAATCCAAAAGAGTTTTGTAGTGCAATCAAGCTAAGGAGTGGCACTAGCTATGAAGGTCCAAAAATGTTCAAAGAAGGGGAGTTTGAAGAAGAGGTGGTGAATGAGGAAGAAGAGAGACAAGAAAGAGTGGTTGTGGAAGAGAAGAAAAGTGAAGAAGAGGTGAAAGTGAGGGGAAATGCAAAGAAGGAAGAAAAATCGAAGAATGAATGGGGAGTTCCAATGAAGGCTAATCCGGTTCCGTTTCCAAAGAGACTAGAGAGGAAGAAACTTGATGAAGAGTTTGGTAAGTTTTTAGAGATTTTCAAGAATTTGCATGTCGATATCCCACTTTTGGAGGCCCTTGAACAAGTTCCACACTATAAGAAGTTCTTGAGAGAAATTATGTCCAAGAAAAGGAGTTGGGATGAGAAGGGGATGCTCAAGCTAGTGGAAGAATGCAAAGAAATTTTGGAGAGACACTTGCCACAAAAGAAAAAGGATCCCGGAAGCTTCATTATCCCATGTGAGATTGGAGAAAAGGTAACCATTCAAGGCTTGTGTGATCTAGGAGCAAGTATTAATGTGATGCCATTGTCTGTGTTCAAGCAATTTGATCTAGGGGAGGTGATTCCTACGAACATCAATCTTCAATTAGCGGATCAATCATATGCTCAACCATTTGGTATTATTGAAGATGTGTTAGTAGGGGTTGGTAAACTCATATTTCTGGTGGATTTCATTGTATTAGACATGAAGGAGGAACTTGAGGCACCTTTCCTTGCAACGGGCAAGGCTATGATTAATGTGGAGAAAGGAGAGCTTAAGTTGAGCTCAAATGGTGATGAAGTTTCATTTACAAGAGTTCATGAGGAAGAGGTTGCTCAAAGCAAGGTAGAGAAGAAAATGTGTGGATACATAGAGATTGTTGATGAATGTCCTTCCATTGAAAGGGAAGTTTCTACACCTATTACTTCTACTAATCCTTTAGTTAATGAGCATTTCCTTCCCTCTTGTAAAATCATTTCTAACAAGTCTTGTGTTTCCTTTGATGATGATAGGAAGGAGAAAGCGATAAAGGACCCTTTGCTTGACCCCGGTGAACAAGAGAAGGAAGAAGGTGAGAAAGATTTGACCAAATTTGAGCATGGATCATGTTTGGGGGTATCGATTGAGAAAAAGGCACCACTTGAGAAAAGGGAGGAAAAGTTCGAAGTAGGAGATCAAGTGGTGTGGTGTGAATCAAATTGGAGTCGGCTACTAGGAGTCGAAAGACCAAAGGAGGTGCTTACGGTTAAAGAAATCAAAGAAGGAGGAAAGCTACTCCTAGAGGATAAGTGGGGGTGTTGCCTTTTTGCAAAGGAACATCTAGTGAAGCACAACGCCGATCTCTACATTGACAAAGAAAGGGAAGTATGAACTCTTTGAGTTCCGTCCGGCAAAGGATGTTAAACCTAGCGCTAGATGGGAGGCAACCCATCGTTTTATTGCTTTGGTGTGTTTGTTTTTTGTGTTTGTGTTTTCTCCTTTTTGTGGAATTTTTGCCTTGGATTTTTGGGAATTGCTCATGCTTAGGAGAAGATGTTAGTTGATGGATGAAGTACATTTGGATATTGAGCTTAATTGTTTATATCATCTAAGGGTTGCATAATTGTATCATTCCCATACTTAATTTTGAATGCATATCTTCATTCAAGTTTGGGGGTGTGTGTCATTTAGGGTAGAAATGCATCCCTTAGTGATGATTATTTTGATGATTTGTTATGGCCGTGTGTAGGTATACTCATTACGAAGATTGGCAAACGTGGGAGTTGAAAAAGGAATCAAGAAATCGAGAAGGAAAGGAGAGCTTAAAAGTTGGTGAAAATAAGCATAAAGGAAGAGAACCTGGTCTCCTCGATCGAATGAGCGACCGGGCTTAAATCGAGGGACCAAAATGGTAATTTCTTGCATAATTGGGTTCGTTAGGGGCGTAGAGGTCATTTTTAGGAGTTTCGGGGGTCGGGTAGGGCCCGAAAATCGTCAAAAATTCCCTGGACTCGACCCTAGGTCGAGCTTGCATAGTCCCCGAGTCGAGGCATTGACACTTAGAAAATATTTTGAAATCGGCACATCCCTCGACTCGAGGGAGGAACCTCGAGTTGAGGCTTTTGACAAATTGGGGAACCTCAAGTCGAGGCCTGACCCTCGACTCGAGGCTGGTGTCTGATATAAAAATCGCGTTTTAGTCATAGCAGTCACGACTCGAGGGTATACCCCAGCTGCTGATTCCCTTCCCCGTCTAATTCGAGTGAATTGATGCATGTTTTTAGGGTCTATTTTAGTGCAAAAAGTGAGCTAAAGTGTTAGTTTTTGTGCCTAAATGTGAAAAGTATCACTCTTTTGCCTAAAAAGTATTATTTGTGAGATTTTGATGTTTTTCGTCCATTTTGCAGGTAATTCGGTGGAATTTTGCCAAACCGAGAGTACCACTAGGCTTAGAATGAAGAGACGATCATACGGGACGAAAACGGGGGTCGGGGCCGAAGCCCCGCGCGAGAAAAGTGCCCTGGACTCGAGCTCTGATCGAGGGACAAGAGCCTCGAGTCGAGGGCTATGCAGAAAAGGATCAAAAATGGAAAATGGCAGGCACCTCGAGACGAGGCATGGCCCTCGAGTCGAGGGATGAGACAAAAGCATGAGTCTCGACTCGAGGCATGACCCTTGAGTCGAGGGAGGTGAAAAAGGCAAAGACCTCGAGTCGAGGCCTGACCCTCGACTCGAGGGGGTAGTTTTCCAGAATTTTTGTATTTAAAGGGGAGAAGCAGAGCAATTCAGGGGGAGCATATATCATCTTTCATAGTAGCAGTTAGTAGCAGTTTTGGGGCGATTTCTCAGGCCCCAAGCCAATTTCTTCCTTAGATTAGTGTAGAAGTTAGAATTAGGATTTAGATTTCAATTGATTGTTGGTAGATTAGCATTTGATCATTGTAATTCTTTCAATTCAAGCTTGTAATTCATTTGGAGATTGTTGTTGAAGACTCAAGCATTCCTCTTTTTGTTGATTGAAGATCATTTGGTGATGTTTTTCCTCTTTTGTCTCTTTAATTTCTTAATTGTTGTGATTTGCTTTGTGTTTGATCAATTCTATCTTCTTCCCATGGGTATTGTTTGTGGTACCATGGGTTAAATCTCTTGTGCTTGGGTTAATTGAAATTGATGATGAATTGATTGATGATGCTATGATTGTTGATGATTGGGGATCAATTGAGTAGATTGCTTACTAATTGTGATTCTCAATTGTGCTTCATGCATAATTATCTCTTTAGATTAGTTTTTGATCACCCTAGCTATAGACGAGAGTTGCGCTAACGTGATCCGGGATTAATCGGGTGATAATTGTGTATGAATGTGTGGATTGGGTGCTTCGGAATCGAGAGATTAGTTGCACTAAGGATACTCACATTAGTTTGTTTCCTAATTGTGATTCTTCATTGTGCTTTGTGTAAAATTGTCTCTTTTGATTAATGGTTGATCACCCTAGCAATAGGCGAGAGTTAAGCTAACGTGATTAGGTGTTAATCGAGTTTCAATTTTGCATGATTGTATGAATTGGGGATTTCTACATTGAGAGATGGGAAAGACTAAGGATACTCACATTAGGTATTGTGATTTTAATGGAGTTATTAATTTCATGATGGTTTATGCTTTCTATCTTAGTTGATTTGCAATTTGATTCAATTGTAGCTTGTTGATTGATGATTCATTGATGGATGATAATCCCACCATTTATTGTTGTTTTTGTTATCGCATTCTAAGTGTTCGATCATTTACTTGCTCCTTGTTGTTTTGTATTTTTGCTTGTGTTTTGTTGTTTTTGTTCCAAACCATTGTTGTAACTTTAGTCACTAATAACTTGTATTTCTAGGGCCTCATGTGCATACTTTTTCCCTTGGGTTCGATATTTTGTTGATTGGTCTTAATAACTCTTACCCTATACACTCCAATCACCATCTCAACATATTTTCCGACCAAATTCCACCCATTTTCACCGTTTAATCATCATAATTTCATCGCATTACCATCTTAGTGCATTAAAGAGTGGATTTTGAGGGTTTGTGCATCAATTTTGGGGTTTTTGGTGAGTTGTGCGTGGGTGTCCAAGTTTGCTCGTTTCAAGTCGAATTTCCTCAATAAGGTATGTAATTCATCATCTTTTGGCTTTCAATTTCATGATTGGTGAATGATTATTGCTTGGGTGTTGATAAAATTGCATGAATTTATTTGAATTGGAATTTCATTTGGGCATTTTGTCAAACACTTGGTATGCATGATTGATTGTGAAAAATTGAAGCCTTTGTTGAGAATATTTGAGTTAATTGAGGATTGTAGGAGCATGTTTAGGATTGTATATGTTGTGTTGCTCGTTTATGTGTGAATTTGGCTTGAATTGTGATTTTTGGGCATGATAGGATTTCCTAGTGCATTTGATGGAAAGTTGGTCAATTTGAGGTGTTGATGATGATAGAAGTTGATTGTGGTTAATGCTTAGTTGTCTAAATGCTTGCTAGTTGGTTCATGTTTTGTAGATATAATTTTTAGGAGCTTAATTGCATGATATTTGATGAGCTTAATTCTTTGGAGTTTATTGTTTAAGCCATCTAGTTAAGTATGTATACTTTGAGGATTAGTTGAGCACTTCTATTGATTATATTTGCTTTGATAGACTCATTGACCATTTGTTGAGGATTTATTGGCTAGTCGCTAGGAATTTTGTTAAGCTGGGATATATTATTGTTGACTCGTCCATGGTAGAGTGATATTTTGAGCTTGCATTTTAATTGTGGGACTAAATTGTGCTATTGGGATTATTTGTGCAAGAACCATGTTTAGGGGAGTGGATGGCCACAATTATTCGGATGCGGAAATCCGAGAGAGAGAGAGGAGGCAATAAGATTTGCACACCGGATGCCTGCTGAATTGGGAATTCAGTGGGATGATTATAAATGGAGGAAGCATATCATCCTGTATGTCGAGTTGTACAAGAAAGTTGTCAAAACCCATTTAGTCGATCATAACTGCATGCTATCTATGGGGATTGAGGATGATATCCCTCGACTGTTCGAGCAAGTAGGCATGGGAGGCTTTCTAGCTAAGAGGCCTCGGACTCATCTTGGACTCACTCTCGAGTTTCTATGCACAGTTAAGGTCCACAAGGCTCGGAGGAACAAGTTTGCAAGAAAAATCACTTTTGAGCTTATGGGGAATGAATATGAATTGACTTTGGACGAGGTAAACGAGATCCTTGGTGCGCCTACTGACCCCGATAGATTATTGCTCAACATTAGGGAGGAGTACAACGCCAAAAAATTCTGGAGGCGTATTTCTGATTCGGGGGCACCTAGCCAGCCTGAGTTCGTGCCTGGGAAGTCTAAGAGCACGCACATTCGAAATCCGGTGGTCCGATACTTAGAGAAGATCCTTGCGAGTACCATATTCGTAAGATCGGAAGGAGGAGCCGTGGTTTCTGAAGACTTGTACGTCTTGTGGTGCTTCTTATATGGAGTGAGATTTAATGCGGCTGCATACCTCTGCTATTTATTTGAGAGAGCGACGAGCATAAAATTCAAGAAGATCAACTTTGGTGGAATTATTACCTTGACAGCTGAGCATCCCGGGATCCCTACTCATAACCTCTCAGCATTAGATGGTCCAGATCTTACTACAGATACGATGCGACGCATGAGGACACTTGATCGCATCGGTAGGATGTGGTGTTTCCAGCAGCACCACGGTGGCCGATTCCCTCTTCCTAATAAGAGGTTGACGACGGTTTTTGGATCCACTGCTTTTGTGACCATCAACCTGCGCATGTGGTCACAGCGTCACACTGATGCCATAGATGCTTACACGAGGGAGCATGGGGATGTGCTTCGAGATGAGGGGGATGATGATGATAATGCAGGCCAGCAGTCAGGTTCTGATTCTGATTCTTCTGATGATGAGGGGGATGCAGTGAGAGCAGAGGTTGAGGAGGAGGTTGAGTCTGAGGACGAGGATGACGAGGAGCCGGAGCAGGAAGAGCCGCCTGTCCAGATGGAGGAGGATTATCAGCCAGAGATCAACATGTACTGGCAGGACGAGATGAGGAGTAGAGAGTATGAGGCGGGGAGTTCATATCAGAGACCGTGGGTTTTGACGGAGCAGATGTGGGCAGATAGTCAGAGGATGCACATTGAGAGTCTGACCCATCAGGATGAGATGTACTGGATGATGGAGGAGTCTCGTAGATTCAATGAAGAGACTAGGAGGATGCAGGAGGAGTCAATGAAGACTCAAAACGACATGTATGCCCTCCTACAGCAGATGAGCTCGTGGAACTTCGGACCGAGCTACCCTCCTCCACCGCCACCGTCCGACTACTAGGGCTATCCCCTATCCCTCATTCCCTCTCCTTAGTTTTTAGATGCTTATCTCTTGGTGAATTGTACTCTTTATTTTGGTGATTATACTTCTGATTGACTTGATGGTGTGATGATTTTGATGTTTTGGATTGATGGATGATTTTATTGATGCTATGATTTGCTTGATCTTTTTTAGCTTAGTGTCTATTGATGATTGTGATTTGATGATCCTTTGGATTCCTTATTCCTATGATTCTATATTTTTTTTTATTTGATTTGAGCTTAATTGTGGATTCATTGATATATCTTTGAGTATCATTCATGTGGTAGTGAGTATGCTTGGACTTATGTACATGAGCACTTGTGTTTGATTTGCAAGACTAATTGGATTTTGAATTGATCATGAGTAGATTTGTAGCTTGAAGCTAACATTTTTGATTTATTATGTAAAGATGGATGTGATTGAAAATGCTTGATTCATTGCTCAATTTAAGCGTGTGAGCTTTTGTGCCTTAATAATCGTACATCTTATACGGTTGATGATTTCTTTGTGAGTGCATCATTCATGAATTTGTATGCTAGAACTTGCCACTAGACTTGTTGATATTGATCTTTGTGTGATGTCTTGAAAATGATAAGAGGCCATGTTTGGAATGATGAGTCACTTTGCCAAATTTTCCCCACCAAATACATTTTATTTCCTTTGTAAACCATGTTGAGCCTTATGATCCTTATTCTTTGGCAAACCAAGTGAGATTGAAACTATTTTAACCTATTTTGATGAGCCTTTCTTGTCCTATATTTAGTTGAGCTTGAATGTTGGCTAATGATGGTGATTTGATTGCTAGGTGTGGGAAGATGATGAGCTAAGTGATGAATGAAGTGATAAAAGAAAAGAAAGGTTGTGAAAAGATTGAATTGTGAAAAAATGTGTGAAGTGAATGAAAGAAAAATTCAATTTGTAAGCTTAAAAAGAGAAAGCTCAAGTGAATGGTGGATTGATCATTGAAGTTCAAAAGGAAGAGTGTGCTTGATGAAAAGAGAAGAGATGTATTTTGTATTGATTAGCTTACATTCAAGTCTCTACGACTTAGTCACTCTTATCCAAAAACATCTCACCTTTCCAAAGAGCCTATATTACAACCTAGAATAAAGACCTCTTTGATTTTTGATTGATCACAATTGATTTGGATTGAGATTAAGTCTTTTGGCAAGCATATGGTGTGCAAGTTTGTGAATTTGATGATTGAGTGCATCATACCTTTATACACTTGAGTGAAGAGTGAAACACTCCATGGAAGGAGCAATGTGTTGAGTATTTGATTAAGCATTTGTTTTAGCATGATCTAACTTGATTGCTAGTGGATAGTAGCATTGATGCTAATGTTCATTGATGAGTTCGATTGACTTTTACTTCGTCTATAGTGCCATGTGACATAATTGCAACCAATTCACTCCTTTCTTCTTAGTTTATATGTTGCTCGAGGACGAGCAACAATTCAAGTTTGGGGGTATGATTGGAGTGAATTGATACATATTTTTAGGGCCTATTTTAGTGCAAAAAGTGAGCTAAAGTGTGATTATTTTGTGCATAAATGTGAAAAGTATCACTATTTTGCCTAAAAAGTATTACTTCGTGAGATTTTTATGTTTTTCGTCCGTTTTGCAGGTAAATCGGTGGAATTTTGCCAAAACGAGAGTACTGTTATTCTTAGAATGAAGAGACGAACATACTGGACGAAAACGGGGGCCGGGCCCGAAGCCCTTCTCGATAAAAATTCCCTGGTCTCGAGCACAGGTCGAGGGGGCACAAGCCTCGACTCGAGGGTCAGGCTGGAGGGAAAGAATTTCAAAATTGCAGGAATCTCGACTCGAGGGAGGAGCCTTGAGTCGAGGGATGGGAAATTGGTAGAATCCTCGAGTCGAGGGCTGAGCCTCGACTCGAGGCAGGAGGAATTTTGAAGAAACGTGTTAGCGACTCTTAGGCCTCGACTCGAGGGCCTGAAGCTCGACTCGAGGAGTGCCCAAAATCAAAAAATTCAGTTTTAAAGCCATTTGAAGCCAAAACAGAGCATATCTTGATTCTAGCAGTTTAGAGCAGTTTCCAGGAGGTTCCTTAGGCGAATTTTGCACTTTGTAGCTTGATTTCCATTGTAATTGCCATAGATTGTTAGAATTAGATTAGATTCTAAATTTAGTCCACTAGATTAGCATTTTGATTGATTGTAATTGAAGATTTCAGTTGTGATTTGGGAGTAGAGGAGTTGAATTGAAGCATTGTAGAAGATTAATCATTCCTATTTTTGTCTATTGAAGTTCAATTGGTGATGTTCTTACCCTTTGCTCTCTTTAATTCATTGCTTGTATTGATTAGATTGTTAATTGCTTTCTTAGATTTTCTACCCATGGCTTTTGCTTGTAGCACCATGGGCTAATAGCTTTGTGCTTGGGATAATTGAAATTAGGGATGAAGTGATTGCCTCATGCTATGATTGTTGATAATTGTGATCAATTGAATTAGCTTGCTTCCTAATTGTGATTCTTAATTGTGCTTCATGAAAAATTGTCTCTTTTGATTAATGGTTGATCACCCCAGCAATAGGCGAGAGTTGAGCTAACGTGTTTAGGTGTTAATCGGGTTTCAATTTTGCATGATTGTATGAATTGGGGACTTCTACATTGAGAGATGGGAAGAACTAAGGATACTCACATTAGGCACTGTGATATTAATGGAGTGATTAATTTCATGATGGTTTATGCTTTCTAATTTGATTGATTTGCACTTGGATACAATCATAGCTTGTTAATCATGGATTCCTTGATGGAGATTATCCCTTGCACCCAATTCCCCCCATTGATTTTAGTATATTTGATCTTGCATTATAGGTGTTTGATATATTGTTTGCATAATCTTGCCATTTAATTTCTTGCATTTTGTAGAGATTTTAGTCCTAAAACTTGTTGCAACTTTAGCCATCTAGAACTCTTATCCTTGAATTTCGTTTGCATACTTTCTCCCTTGGGTTCGATATTTTATCGATTGGTCTTAAAAGCTCTTACCCTATACACTCCAATAATCTATTTCACTGCAAGTAGGCCAGAGATAGCCTTTGCAGTTGGGGTATGTGCAAAAATTCAATCTAATCCCAAGAAAACTCATCTGGAGTCTGCTAAGAAAATTCTTAAATATCTCAAAGGAACCTTGCAAGTAGGGTTATGGTACCCAGCTGATGACAACTTTGAGCTGACAGGTTATTCAGATTCAGACTTTGGGGGATGTAAGATTGATAGGAAATCCACTTCAGGAACTTGTCAATTCTTAGGCAACAAATTAATTTCTTGGTTATCTAAGAAACAGACATCTGTTGCCACCTCCACAACTGAAGCTGAATACATGGCAGCTGGAAGTTGTAGCTCTCAACTACTTTGGATTAGTCAACAGCTTAGAGATTATAATATTCAAATATCAGTTGTTCCTATTACTGTGATAGTAATAGTGCAATAGCTATGACTTACAATCCTGTTCTGTATTCTAGATGTAAGCATATAGACATTAGGCATCATTTCATTAGAGATCATGTTGAGAAGAATGACATTAGAATTGAGAAGATAGCCACTGAGTCACAAAGAACAGACATACTTACAAAACCATTAGCTGAGTCTAGGTTTAAAGAATTATGCTTAGAATTAGGATTACTTGATGCATCTTTAACTGATTTCTAAACTGTTTGCATCTGTTTAATGTATTCCTTATTTCCGGTTATTTCTTTTCTTTAAATCAATGTCTAGAAAGAATTTTCAGACTAGATATGAGTCAAAGGGCAATCAGGTAGCTGATATCATTGATTTCCTTCTTAGGAATCAAGAATAAAGGATTAGTCATATTGACCTTATCTGACATGATAATTACTTATCTGACATTTGGTAAATCAGACGAGGGCACAATAGTCAGCTGATTTCCTGAAGAAACAGACGACTATTTGCACCCTATCTGATCTACCTCAAGTTACTAATGGTTTTCCTTAAGTCTATGTCTTTGCAGGAATAGGTCACATATCAGACTGTTTCACCTCATCTTTCCTCAATCTCTTATTCAGACACCTTTGTTTCTAAAATAAACTCCATATTTTTCATAAAATTCTTTTTGGATTGATTGGTTGGAAAACCTATCTTTAGAAAATTAAGTCTGAGCCTGTTTATTTAAATGTTGTTTTAAGATTGCAAAAAAAAATTAAAACTAAGCTGTTTTTGAAATCAGACAGGTTACTTTATCAGATGACATTACAAACTCATCTGTTTTTAAAACCCATCTGTTTTGAAAACCCTTATATAAAGTAAGGTAACCCTAGACTGACGTCAGGTATACTTACTTCCTTGCATAAAGTAACCTACATCTGTCAAATCAACAGTCTATAAAGTAACTATTTACGCATTCCAAAGGAGAGTAACATCCACGCGCTGAATCCCAATCGTTTATCCTGAGTTTTAACCGTTGATTCATGCGCAGTAAAAACTTTTTAAATAAACAGCTTAGATCAATTTAAATTTTCTAAAAGGCGGTTTCTCTTTCCAATTTTCCCTACTATAAATAAATCTTCTTCCTCAATCAAACCTTTTCACTTTCAGAAAGCCATACATACACTTTGCAAAATTTTCAAAAAAAACTCTCAGTTTATTTTCATGAGCACTTCCCAAAAACCAATTGGAGTTACATCAACCATGGTGGAGGTACATAATGATACATATAACAAGAAGATTAAGTCTGAGATGTATGTTGATTTTGAGACGACTACTGATGGTGAATTAAGAGAGATACTGGGTTTATTGGAGAGGGCGGGATTGAGGACATTTTGTTCCAAGAAATCCACCTCCAATAAAACTTTGGATATGAGGGGGATTGAGTTCTATGTCAACGGGACATTTGAAAATGGAGTATTCAAGACTCAAGTATACAGCGAGGTTCTTACTGTTACTCCGGCGGAAGTGGCCCGGATATTTTATACCAGCAATGAGGGAGTTAACCCCCTCACATACAAATCAGATGACTGGGTAGAATCATTTGAGATGATTGCCCGGAATTCGATGAAGGACCGGCGATCGGAGCTTAAGAAGAAGATGCTCCAGCGGAGATATCGTCTTCTGATGACGATTGTGACTAAGGTTATTCTTGGGGAACAGAGTTCCCATGATGGGCCGACCAAACCCAGGCTGTGCGTTATGAGGGCAATAATAGACGAAGTTCAAGCCAACTGGGCTGGGATGCTACTGGAGAAGTTTGAGACAGAGAGGAAAAGGCTGGAGGTGGTAGGTGGAAAATGGCACGCGAGGTCAATCACTAGCCTATTCAATAAGGTGACGGTGATTCTGGAGGACCTACTGACAGCCGAAATTAACTGGGCTGATGGAGTCAGACCCTATACAAAACAGAAAGGGATCCTGACTAAGGATGAGCCGCTTGGGGCTCCAGCTGACTCGGATGAAGGAGGAGCTGAGGTCAGAGCTTAGGTTCCAGCAGCTGAGGAAGCTGAGGAGGATGAAGAAGAGGAAAGAGAGGAGGAGCAACCGACGGTGAGCTTAGCTGAGGCTTCACAGCCGATGAAGCTGAAGGAGAAGGCCAAGAGGAGGAGGATGTTGGTGAAAACTTCAGAGCTTGGGGGAACATCTGCTGATCAGCCGAGTCTTCTGCCTGAAGAGGCAATGACGCTGGAGATAGCAGCCCAGGTGGTCCAATCAGAGGAGGTTCAAGACATCAGCTCTGAGAGGACCCCCTCCCCCACTCACAGGCAGGTACAATTCTCCCCCTCCCCCTCTCCAGCCCACTCTGGCGATGAAGAGGTGACCTAGGCTGGCACCTCCGAGCCTCTAAAACAGCCTACTCCAAAATCAGTCCAAGCCACAACCTCATCTACCCTCCCTCAAACCCAAACTTCATCCCCTCCACCCTCCCCATCTGAGATGCTGTCCTTCCTTACAGGACCAGTATACGCCCCTACCCCCATATCTACCATCTCCCCACCAGTCTTACCCATATCTTCTAAAACTCCTTCCCACAGCCCAATCCAACCCACCATACCTCAGCCAACCCCGTCTCCACAACCCACTACTTCTGAAATTCCACCCCTTCCATCTTCACCCCCACCAGAAATCCCCCTTCCCCCATCAGACGCCCCTACTTCATCCCACCCTTCTGAACCCCAGCCAGTGGATACCTCCAACATTTTTGGTGATATCCACATGAGCTCCCCCAGTCCAACTTCTCCCACCACCTCTTCCTCATCTGATTCAGAGGAAGAGGCCAGTCCAATCTTCGCCATATCCTCAGCCTTTAAGGACCTGCACAAGAAGATAATATCCAAAGTTCAGAGGCTGATGAAGAGGAAGACGAGAAACGTGATTTGAGCAGTCACCGACACAATGCTCGCCAACATGCAGATAGCTGAGGTCAACATTTCACGCAATCTATCAGCCAATCTCGGCACTGCTTTTGGTACTAGGCTGAGTGACCCAGAAGAGGAGGTTAAGGCACTCAAGCAGAAGGTAGCAGCTAACAACGAAGTCCTAGTCAATGCACTCACATCTGATTAGACTGACCTCAGGGTTCGTTGTTCAGCTTTGGAAATACAACTCCAGACTCTCCAAGATGAAGTCAAAAAGGGGGAAGGAGCTGAAGGAAGAATGGACACCCTCACAGCTGGAGTCTTGTCACTCACAGACAAGGTAGATTCAAAGGCAGACTTAGCTGAGTTGGAGGCAGCCAAGGCAGACATCAAAATAAAATCGATTTAGCCGGGCCGCTTTGCAACTGAGGGTGACCCAGATAGAGGAGGCCATCCGAGAGGATGAGGAGAAGAGGAGGAGGGAGGAGGAAGAAAAGTCTGAGGCACTACTGGCCAAGATGAAAGAGTCCGAAAAACCCGAGGCCAAGGGCAATGGTAAAGGCAAGACAGTGGAAAAGTCTTCATCAGCTGAGCAGCTGATCAGCCCTAGAGCCGAGCGCAAAAGGAAAGAGCCTGACCACTCAAACCTATCAGCTAAACATATCATAAGAATCCATGCTGAGAAGGAGAAGAATGAGAAGCAGGAGAAGAAGAGGCTGAAGAAGTTGGGGAAAGCAGAGCTGAAGTGGGATAGGGATACTCGGAAGTGGGTATCCAAAGCAACAGATGAAGCGGACTTCCGCCCTGTCCACCGAACATCAGCTCCTCCCAAGATGGTTTCAGGGAAGTACACCAGTGAGTACAAGAAGAAAACCCTGGATGCCAGATGGATGTACTACTGGTACATCTTGAAGGCATCTCCATCTGGAGCAGCTGATGAGGATATGAGCTGGCATGAATGGATGGAAAAGGAGGACGCCGAGCTATATGGGAAGCTGCTCGATGAGGCACATAATGTGTTCAAGTGCGATCTAGTCGCACCAGCCTATGAGCAAGTTACCCCTAAGCTGAAAGAAGACGGCTCTCCAAACTCTGGAATGGGTCAGATCAGTCATAACCAAAGCAGAAAGGGAATCCGAGCTCACAGACGAGGATGAACTCAAACAGCTTAGAGCGAGGATTTTCAACTGGTTGAACATTCCAAAAGCTAGCAGATGGGGAATCTGATAGATAGGATTTTCTTGTCCTTATCTTTTATTTTCTATCAGTTCATCTATTTGTAATTCTGTAAATTTGTGAATGAATATATGTGGACTTATGTGAAATATTTGTCTTAGTTTCTTAAAGTTTTTTTTTCTTTAAGAAAAACTTAAAATTTTTCTAAGTATAAATCATTTGAGAATTTTATCTCTCAGACTTAAAAACCTTTTCCTAAAAATTTATCTAAGTCTTAAGACTCAATTTTTTTTAAGTATTTCTAAAAGAGTCTAAAGGACTTAACTTTTCTTAAGTGCTTTAATGTGAATGAATCTGTTGTAATGTGAAAAAGTGCTTTGATTCACCTATCTGATTATCTTGACTAACTCTAGTACTAGCTTCAGCTGTGAGTGTGTTTCTTCCTTGTAGGTTTTAACTTCATCAAAAAGGGGGAAATTGTTGGATCAAGAAGTTTTGATGAGTTAAAAGAAGCAGCTCAGATGATCAGACGACCTGAAGAACAACTGAGATTGAGACCATAAGCTAAGCTGATCAGACGGGGTCAAGAACCAATCTAGTCAGCTGAGGTCTGGAAGAGTACGAGTCATTTGGAGACTAGCTTGAGTCTAAGCATCTGCAGGAGACAAACATGAAGAGCTCAGACGAGGTCAAGACAAGCTGAGTAGAATAAGAAAGGCGAGTCTTCACCAAGTCAGCTGCAGATGAGTAGAGTAAAGTCAGCTGAGGTCTAGAGCAGTCTTCAAGATTAAGTTTGTTAAAGCAGTTTTCAGTTTGTTAGAACTGACTAACAAACTAACTGTCTTTTCAGACTTATAAATAGGTCTAGGCGCTTTGTTAAGCATACACACTTCATATAGAACATACAGAATACACAGAATTCACAAGTTATTTTCCAGCACAATATTCTCTAAAAATCACAAGTTTTCTAAAAAGCACCAAATAGTTTTTCAAGATTTCTTCATAGATTTTTCTATGTGTTTGTAGAACACTTCCTTCCACATCTTCAAATACACTTCTTTATCTTAGAGTTAGATTTCATAGTTTTGGTTAGAGTTTTGAAGAGTTGAAGATCAGATTGTAAGTTGTAAGTTGTACGATTGTAAAGTAAGTGAGTAAGCAGATAGTAGAGACCCTTCTTCAAATTGGAGAAGGAGAGTGGATGTAGGACTGTTACAATCCGAACCACTATAAAATCTGGTGTTCTTTACTGTTTTTTTTTTACTTATCTGTTCGATTTCCAATTTATTGTTCAAGGGTTAATTTCTGAATCAAAGTTAAAATCATAATATCAGATTGTTTTTGATCTTATTAAAGTTGAGATTAATATTGAATTTCCGCTGTGTACATCTGGTACATTGAATTGATTTTGAAAGATTTGAAAAATCTACAAAATCTATTCAACCCCCCTTCTAGATTTTGTCCTAGAAGGTTAACTCAAAGTTTCTTAATCAACTCAACCAATCGGGACCAACACAATCGTTTGATTATATTAAATTATTTTTTTAATTCCATTTTTCGTTATTTATTTATTTAAATACGAAAATTTGTGTTTACAAATTTTGGCACGCCCAGTGGGACCATCTCTACCTCTCATCTCTTCTCTTCAAAAGATTCAGGTTACTGAAATGATACCTCTCAAGATCAAGCTCGATAAGACTGCTGCTATGATGCCCCTCAAGATCAAGCTCGATAGGACTGCTGCTATGACGCCCCTCAGGATCAAGCTTGGTAGGACTGCTGCTGGATCCACAATCATAGATTCTGAAATTGTGAATGTCATCACCAGGAGTATGTCAAGAGATTCACAACCACTCACTTCTTCTCCCAATGCTGCCGCGGAGGAAGTATCACAAGACATGGTAAATGAGGAGGACAACTCTGCAAGTTCCACTCCCCGTTCCACTTCAAGCTCATCATCAGCTTCAAACATAGCCGCAGCAATGACGACAAATGATACAACTATCGAAGAATAGTTAGCAAGCCTAACTAAAGCCATTGAAGGACTTTCGAGGCAAGTCCAAGAACAAGACGCTTAGATCATTAAGCTTATGAGCAACATCGATAGCGGCGAGGTGAGTCGTGCTAAAGAAAAGCAAGTGGAAGAGCACAATGTGGCCAAAACATCTGGTGGGCAACAGCTAATGAAGGAAGATCCAGTCAAAAAGCACAGTCCTTCTGATGGATTAATTCCCGTCGATCAGATAAGGGAGATAGTACTTGACACAATTAAGGACAAATTTGAGGAAAGCTCAAAGTCATCCTTCACCTACACCAAGTGATTGGAGTGAATTGATGCATGTTTTTAGGGCCTATTTTAGTGCAAAAAGTGAGCTAAAGTGTTAGTTTTTGTGCCTAAATGTGAAAAGTATCACTCTTTTGCTTGAAAAGTATTATTTGTGAGATTTTGATGTTTTTCGTCCATTTTGTAGGTAATTCGGTGGAATTTTGCCTAACCGAGAGTGCCATTGGACTTAGAATGAAGAGACGATCATATTGGACGAAAATGGGGGTCAAGGCCTGAGCCCCGCGCGAGAAAAGTGCCCTGGACTCGAGCTCTGGTCGAGGACCATGAGCCTCGAGTCGAGGGTTGTGCAGAAAAGGATCAAAATCAGAAAATGGCAGCAGCCTCGACTCGAGGCATGACCCTCGAGTCGAGGGAGGGGACAAAAGCAGAAGCCTCGAGTCGAGGCCTGACCCTCGACTTGAGGGGGTGGTTTTTCAGAATTTTGCCTATTTAAAGGCTGAAGCAGAGCATAATTGGGAGGAGTTGATAATAGCAGTTGAGAGCGGTTTTGGGGCGATTTCTCAGGCCCCAAGCCAATTTTCCATTCTAGGTAGAGTAGAAGTTAGAATTAGATTTAGATTTCAATTGATTGTTGGTAGATTAACATTAGATTAGCATTTGATCATTGTAATTCTTTCAATTCAAGCTTGTAATTCATTTGGAGATTGGTGTTGAAGACTCAAGCATTCCTATTGTTGTTGACTGAAGATCAATTGGTGATGTTTTTCCTCTTTTGTCTCTTTAATTTCTTAATTATTGTGATTTGCTTTGTGTTTGATCATTTCTATCTTCTTCCCATGGGTATTGTTTGTGGTACCATGGGCTAAATCTCTTGTGCTTGGGTTAATTGAAATTGATGATGAACTAATTGATGATGCTATGATTGTTGATGATTGGAGATCAATTGAGTAGATTGCTTACTAATTGTGATTCTCATTTGTGCTTCATGCATAATTATCTCTTTAGATTAGTGTTTGATCACCATAGCTATAGACGAGAGTTGCGCTAACGTGATCCGGGATTAATCGGGTTATAATTGTGTATGAATGCGTGGATTGGGTGCTTCGGAATCGAGAGATTAGTTGCACTAAGGATACTCACATTAGTTTGCTTCCTAATTGTGATTCTTAATTGTGCTTTGTGTAAAATTGTCTCTTTTGATTAATGGTTGATCACCCTAGCAATAGGTGAGAGTTGAGCTAACGTGATTAGGTGTTAATCGAGTTTCAATTTTGCATGATTGTATGAATTGGGGATTTCTACATCGAGAGATGGGAAAGACTAAGGATACTCACATTAGGCATTGTGATTTTAATGGAGTGATTAATTTCATGATGGTTTATGCTTTCTATCTTAGTTGATTTGCAATTTGATTCAATTGTAGCTTGTTGATTGATGATTCATTGATGGATGTTAATCCTAGCACCTCTATCCCACCGTTTATTGTTGTTTTTGTTATCGCATCTTAAGTGTTCGATTATTTGCTGCTCCTTGTTGTTTTGTATTTTTGCTTGTGTTTTGTTGTTTTTGTTCGAAACCATTGTTGCAACTCTAGTCACTAATAACTCGTATTTCTAGGGCCTCATGTGCATACTTTTTCCGTTGGGTTCGATATTTTGTTGATTGGTCTTAATAACTCTTACCCTATACACTCCAATCAAATGAAATTCCCTGGTCTCGACCCTAGGTCGAGCTTGCATAGCCCCCGAGTCGTGGCATTGACACTTAGAAAAATTTTTGAAAACGGCACATTCCTCGACTCGAGGGAGGAACCTCGAGTCGAGGCTTTTGAAAAATTGGGATTCCTTGAGTCGAGGCCTGACCCTCGACTCGAGGCTGGTGTCTGATATAAAAATCGCGATTCAGTCATAACAGGCACGACTCGAGGGTTTACCCCAAATACTGATTCCCTTCGCCGTCTATCCCTATTTCCGTCAAATTCCAACCATTTTCACCGATTAATCATCATAATTTCATCACATTATCATATTAGTGCATCAAAGATTGATTTTTGAGGGTTTATGAAACCAAATTTGGGGTTTTTAGTGGAGAGTGCGTAGGTGTCCCATTCTTATCATTCCAAGCCGAATTTCCTCAATAAGGTATGTAAATTCTTCTTTTTTGGCTTTTAATTTCATGATTCGTGTATGATTGATGCTTGGGTGTTGATAAAATTGTATGAATTTATTTGAATTGGAATGTCATTTGGGCATTTTGTCAAACACTTGGTATGCATGATTGATGTTGATAAATTGAAGCCTTTATGGAGAGTTTTTGAGTTAATTGAGGATTGTAGGAGCATGTTTATGATTGTATATGTTGAGTTGCTCGTTTATGTGTGAATTTGGCTTGAATGGGATTTTTGGGCATGATAGGATTTCCTAGTGCAATTGTTGGATATTTGGTCTATTTGAGGTGTTGATGATGATAGAAGTTGATTGTGGTTAATGCTTAATTGTTTAAATGCTTGCTAGTTGGTTCATTTTTTGGAGCTTAATTGCATGAATTTTGATGAGCTTAATTCTTTGGTGCTTATTGTGAAGCCATCTAGTTTAGTATGTATACTTTGAGGATTAGTTGAGCACTTCTATTGACTATATGTGCTTTGATTGACCCAGTGACCATTTGTTGAGAATTTATTGCCTAGTCACTAGGAATTTTGTTGAGTTTGGATATAGTATTGTTGACTCGTCCATGGTTTAGAGTGATATTTTGAGCTTGCATTTTAATTGTGGGACTAATTTGTGCTATTGGGATTATTTGTGCAGGAATCATGTTTAGGGGAGTGGATGGTCACAATTTTTCAGATGCTGAGATCCGAGAGAGAGAAGAGGCGATAAGATTTGCACACCGGATGCCCGCTGAATTGGGAATTCAGTGGGATGACTATAAATAGAGAAAGCATATCATCTTGTATGCCGAGTTGTATAAGAAGGTGGTCAAAACTCGTCTAGTTGATCATAATTGCATGCTCTCTATGGGGATTGAGGATGATATCCCTCGATTGTTCGAGCAAGTAGGCATGGGAGGCTTTCTAGCTAAGAGGCCTCGGACCCATCTTGGACTCACTCTCGAGTTCTTATGCACAGTTAAAGTCCACAAGGCGAGGAGGAACAAGTTTACAAGGAAGATCACTTTTGAGCTGATGGGGAATGAATATGAATTGACTTTGGACGAGATAAATGAGATCCTTGGAGCGCCTACTGACCCTGATAGATCATTGCTCAACATTAGAGAGGAGTACAACGCTAAAAAGTTTCGGGAGGCGTATTTCGATTCGGGGCTCCGAGTCAACCTGAGTTTGTGCCTGGGAAGTCTAAGAGCACGCACATTCGGAACCCGGTGGTCCGATACTTAGAGAAGATCCTCGCGAGTACCATATTTGCGAGATCGGATGGAGGAGCTGTGGTCTCTGAAGAGTTATATGTCTTGTGGTGCTTTTTACATGGAGTGAGATTCAACGCGGCTGCATACCTCTGCTATTTATTTGAGAGAGCGACGAGCCCGAAATTCAAGAAGATCAACTTTGGTGGAATGATTACCCTGATAGCTGAGCATCTTGGGATCCCGACTCATATCCTCGCTGCATTAGATGGTCCAGATCTTACTACAGACACTATGAGACGCATGAGGACATTGGATCGCATCGGTAGGACGTGGTGTTTTCAGCAGCACCATGGTGGCCGATTCCCTCTTCCTAACAAGAGGTTGACGACGATTTTTGGATCCACAGCTTTCGTGACCATCAACTTGCGCATGTGGTCGCAAAGATCACACCGATGCCATAGATGCCTACACGAGGGAGCATGGGAACGTGCTTCGAGATAAGGGGATGATGATGATAATGCAGTCGGCGATCGTGGTCAGATTCTGATTCTTCTGATGATGAGGGAGATGCAGTTAGAGAAGAGGTTGAGGAGGAGGTTGAGTCTGATGACGAGGATGACGAGGAGACCGAGCATGAGGAGCCGCCAGTCCAGATGGAGGAGGATTATCAGCCAGAGATCAATATGTATTGGCAGGATGAGATGAGGAGTAGAGAGTACGAGGCGGGGAGTTCATCTCAGAGACCGTGGGTTTTGACGGAGCAAATATGGGCAGACAGTCAGAGGATGCACATTGAGAGTCTCGACCGTCGAGGATGAGATGTCTTGGATGATGGAGGAGTCTCGTAGATTCAATGAAGAGACTAGGAGGATGCAAGAGGTATCAATGAAGACTCAAAACGACATGTATGCCCTCCTACAACAAATGAGCTCATGGAATTTCAGGCCGAGCTACCCTCCTCCACCGCCGCCGTCCGACTACTAGGGCTACCCCTATCCCTCATTCCCTCTCCTTAGTTTTTAGATGTTTATCTCTTGGTGGATTGTACTTTTTATCTTGGTGATTGTACTTTTGATTGACTTGATGTGATGACTTGATGAATTTGATGTTTTGGATTGATGGATGATTTTATGGATGCTATGATTTCCTTGATCTTTTTGAGCTTATTGTCTATTGATGATTGTGATTTGATGATCTTTTGGATTCTTTATTCCTATGATTCCATATTCTTTTATCTTTAGCTTAATTGTGGATTCATTGATATATTTTTTAGTATCATTCATGTGGTAGTGAGTATGCTTGGACTTATGTACATGAGCACTTGAATTTGATTTGCAAGACTTATTGGATTTTGATATGATCATGAGTAGATTTGTAGCTTGATGCTAGTATTCTTGATTAATTGTGTAAAGATGGATGTGATTGATGATGCTTGATTCATTGCTTAATTTAAGCCCGTGAGCTTTTGTGCCTTAATAATCGTACATCTTATACGGTTGATTGATTTCTTTGTGAGTGCATCATTCATGAGTTGTATGCTAGAACTTGCCACTAGACTTGTTGATATTGATCTTTGTGTGATGTCTTGAAAGTGATAAGAGGCCATGTTTGTTATGATGAGTCACTTTGTCAAATAATTTTTCCTACCAAATACATTTGATTTCCTTAGTGAGCCATGTTGAGCCTTATGATCCATATTCTTTGGCAAGCCAAGTGAAATTGAAAACCTTTTGAGCCTATTTTTATGAGCCTTTCTTGTCCTATATTTAGTAAAGCTTGATTGTTGGCTAATGATGGTGATTTGATTGCTAAGTGTGGGAATATGATGAGCTAAGTGATGAATGAAGTGATAAAAGAAGAAAGGTTGTTAAAAGAAGAAAGATTGAATTGTGAAAATGAAGTGAAAAAAAGATTCAATTTGTGAGCCTAAAAAGAAAGGAGCTCAAGTGAATGGTGGTGAATGATCTTTGAAGCGCAAAAGAAAGAGTGTGCTTATTGAAGATCGAAGAGTGTGCTTACATTCAAGTCTCTACTACTTAGTCACTCTTATCCAAATTCATCCCACCTTTCCAAAGAGCCTACATTACAACCTAGAAGAAAGACCTCATTGATTCTTGATTGATCACAAGTGATTTTGATTGAGATTAAGTCTTTTGGCAAGCATATGGTGTGCAAGTTTGTGAATTTGATGAATGAGTGCAATATACCTTGATACACTTGAGAGAAGAGTGAAACACTCCATGGAAGGAGCAATGTATTAAGTGTTTGATTGAGCATTTTATTTGAGCATGATTCATCTTGATGGCTAGTGGATAGTTTGCATTGATACTTGTGTTCATTGATGAGTTCGATTGTCTTATACTTCGTCTATAGTGCCATGTGACATAATTGCAATCAATTCACTCCTTTGTTCTTAGTTTCTACGTTGCTCGAGGAGGAGCAACAATTCAAGTTTGGAGGTATGATTGGAGTGAATTGATGCATGCTTTTAGGGCCTATTTTAGTGCAAAAAGTGAGCTAAAGTGTGATTATTTTGTGCCTAAATGTGAAAAGTATCACTCTTTTGCTTGAAAAGTATTATTTGTGAGATTTTGATGTTTTTCGTCCATTTTGCAGGTAATTCGGTGGAATTTTGCCTAACCGAGAGTACCATTGACTTAGAATGAAGAGACGATCATATTGGACGAAAACGGGGGTCGGGGCTGAAGCCCCGCACGAGAAAAGTGCCCTGGACTCGAGCTCTGGTCGAGGACCATGAGCCTCGAGTCGAGGGTTGTGCAGAAAAGGATCAAAATCAGAAAATGGCAGCAGCCTCGACTCGAGGCATGACCCTCGAGTCGAGGGAGGGGACAAAAGCAGAAGCCTCGAGTCGAGGCCTGACCCTCGACTCGAGGGGGTGGTTTTTCAGAATTTCGCCTATTTAAAGGTTGAAGCAGAGGGAGGAGTTGATAATAGCAGTTGAGAGCGGTTTTGGGGCGATTTCTCAGGCCCCAAGCCAATTTTCCATTCTAGGTAGAGTAGAAGTTAGAATTAGATTTAGATTTCAATTGATTGTTGGTAGATTAACATTAGATTAGCATTTGATCATTGTAATTCTTTCAATTCAAGCTTGTAATTCATTTGGAGATTGGTGTTGAAGACTCAAGCATTCCTATTGTTGTTGACTGAAGATCAATTGGTGATGTTTTTCCTCTTTTGTCTCTTTAATTTCTTAATTATTGTGATTTGCTTTGTGTTTGATCATTTCTATCTTCTTCCCATGGGTATTGTTTGTGGTACCATGGGCTAAATCTCTTGTGCTTGGGTTAATTGAAATTGATGATGAACTAATTGATGATGCTATGATTGTTGATGATTGGAGATCAATTGAGTAGATTGCTTACTAATTGTGATTCTCATTTGTGCTTCATGCATAATTATCTCTTTAGATTAGTGTTTGATCACCATAGCTATAGATTTAGAGAGTTGCGCTAACGTGATCCGGGATTAATCGGGTTATAATTGTGTATGAATGCGTGGATTGGGTGCTTCGGAATCGAGAGATTAGTTGCACTAAGGATACTCACATTAGTTTGCTTCCTAATTGTGATTCTTAATTGTGCTTTGTGTAAAATTGTCTCTTTTGATTAATGGTTGATCACCCTAGCAATAGGTGAGAGTTGAGCTAACGTGATTAGGTGTTAATCGAGTTTCAATTTTGCATGATTGTATGAATTGGGGATTTCTACATCGAGAGATGGGAAAGACTAAGGATACTCACATTAGGCATTGTGATTTTAATGGAGTGATTAATTTCATGATGGTTTATGCTTTCTATCTTAGTTGATTTGCAATTTGATTCAATTGTAGCTTGTTGATTGATGATTCATTGATGGATGTTAATCCTAGCACCTCTATCCCACCGTTTATTGTTGTTTTTGTTATCGCATCTTAAGTGTTCGATCATTTGCTGCTCCTTGTTGTTTTGTATTTTTGCTTGTGTTTTGTTGTTTTTGTTCGAAACCATTGTTGCAACTCTAGTCACTAATAACTCGTATTTCTAGGGCCTCATGTGCATACTTTTTCCGTTGGGTTCGATATTTTGTTGATTGGTCTTAATAACTCTTACCCTATACACTCCAATCAAATGAAATTCCCTGGTCTCGACCCTAGGTCGAGCTTGCATAGCCCCCGAGTCGTGGCATTGACACTTAGAAAAATTTTTGAAAACGGCACATTCCTCGACTCGAGGGAGGAACCTCGAGTCGAGGCTTTTGAAAAATTGGGATTCCTCGAGTCGAGGCCTGACCCTCGACTCGAGGCTGGTGTCTGATATAAAAATCGCGATTCAGTCATAACAGGCACGACTCGAGGGTTTACCCCAAATACTGATTCCCTTCGCCGTCTATCCCTATTTCCGTCAAATTCCAACCATTTTCACCGATTAATCATCATAATTTCATCACATTATCATATTAGTGCATCAAAGATTGATTTTTGAGGGTTTATGAAACCAAATTTGGGGTTTTTAGTGGAGAGTGCGTAGGTGTCCCATTCTTATCATTCCAAGCCGAATTTCCTCAATAAGGTATGTAAATTCTTCTTTTTTGGCTTTTAATTTCATGATTCGTGTGTATGATTGATGCTTGGGTGTTGATAAAATTGTATGAATTTATTTGAATTGGAATGTCATTTGGGCATTTTGTCAAACACTTGGTATGCATGATTGATGTTGATAAATTGAAGCCTTTATGGAGAGTTTTTGAGTTAATTGAGGATTGTAGGAGCATGTTTATGATTGTATATGTTGAGTTGCTCGTTTATGTGTGAATTTGGCTTGAATGGGATTTTTGGGCATGATAGGATTTCCTAGTGCAATTGTTGGATATTTGGTCTATTTGAGGTGTTGATGATGATAGAAGTTGATTGTGGTTAATGCTTAATTGTTTAAATGCTTGCTAGTTGGTTCATTTTTTGGAGCTTAATTGCATGAATTTTGATGAGCTTAATTCTTTGGTGCTTATTGTGAAGCCATCTAGTTTAGTATGTATACTTTGAGGATTAGTTGAGCACTTCTATTGACTATATGTGCTTTGATTGACCCGGTGACCATTTGTTGAGAATTTATTGCCTAGTCACTAGGAATTTTGTTGAGTTTGGATATAGTATTGTTGACTCGTCCATGGTTTAGAGTGATATTTTGAGCTTGCATTTTAATTGTGGGACTAATTTGTGCTATTGGGATTATTTGTGCAGGAATCATGTTTAGGGGAGTGGATGGTCACAATTTTTCGATCTTTGAGATCCGAGAGAGAGAGAAGAGGCGATAAGATTTGCACACCGGATGCCCGCTGAATTGGGAATTCAGTGGGATGACTATAAATAGAGAAAGCATATCATCTTGTATGCCGAGTTGTATAAGAAGGTGGTCAAAACTCGTCTAGTTGATCATAATTGCATGCTCTCTATGGGGATTGAGGATGATATCCCTCGATTGTTCGAGCAAGTAGGCATGGGAGGCTTTCTAGCTAAGAGGCCTCGGACCCATCTTGGACTCACTCTCGAGTTCTTATGCACAGTTAAAGTCCACAAGGCGAGGAGGAACAAGTTTACAAGGAAGATCACTTTTGAGCTGATGGGGAATGAATATGAATTGACTTTGGACGAGATAAATGAGATCCTTGGAGCGCCTACTGACCCTGATAGATCATTGCTCAACATTAGAGAGGAGTACAACGCTAAAAAGTTCTGGAGGCGTATTTCTGATTCGGGGGCTCCGAGTCAACCTGAGTTTGTGCCTGGGAAGTCTAAGAGCACGCACATTCGGAACCCGGTGGTCCGATACTTAGAGAAGATCCTCGCGAGTACCATATTTGCGAGATCGGATGGAGGAGTTGTGGTCTCTGAAGAGTTATATGTCTTGTGGTGCTTTTTACATGGAGTGAGATTCAACGCGGCTGCATACCTCTGCTATTTATTTGAGAGAGCGACGAGCCCGAAATTCAAGAAGATCAACTTTGGTGGAATGATTACCCTGATAGCTGAGCATCTTGGGATCCCGACTCATATCCTCGCTGCATTAGATGGTCCAGATCTTACTACAGACACTATGAGACGCATGAGGACATTGGATCGCATCGGTAGGACGTGGTGTTTTCAGCAGCACCATGGTGGCCGATTCCCTCTTCCTAACAAGAGGTTGACGACGATTTTTGGATCCACAGCTTTCGTGACCATCAACTTGCGCATGTGGTCGCAGCATCACACCGATGCCATAGATGCCTACACGAGGGAGCATGGGAACGTGCTTCGAGATAAGGGGGATGATGATGATAATGCAGGTCAGCAGTCAGGGTCAGATTCTGATTCTTCTGATGATGAGGGAGATGCAGTTAGAGAAGAGGTTGAGGAGGAGGTTGAGTCTGATGACGAGGATGACGAGGAGACCGAGCATGAGGAGCCGCCAGTCCAGATGGAGGAGGATTATCAGCCAGAGATCAATATGTATTGGCAGGATGAGATGAGGAGTAGAGAGTACGAGGCGGGGAGTTCATCTCAGAGACCGTGGGTTTTGACGGAGCAAATATGGGCAGACAGTCAGAGGATGCACATTGAGAGTCTGACCCGTCAGGATGAGATGTACTGGATGATGGAGGAGTCTCGTAGATTCAATGAAGAGACTAGGAGGATGCAAGAGGTATCAATGAAGACTCAAAACGACATGTATGCCCTCCTACAACAAATGAGCTCATGGAATTTCAGGCCGAGCTACCCTCCTCCACCGCCGCCGTCCGACTACTAGGGCTACCCCTATCCCTCATTCCCTCTCCTTAGTTTTTAGATGTTTATCTCTTGGTGGATTGTACTTTTTATCTTGGTGATTGTACTTTTGATTGACTTGATGTGATGACTTGATGAATTTGATGTTTTGGATTGATGGATGATTTTATGGATGCTATGATTTCCTTGATCTTTTTGAGCTTATTGTCTATTGATGATTGTGATTTGATGATCTTTTGGATTCTTTATTCCTATGATTCCATATTCTTTTATCTTTAGCTTAATTGTGGATTCATTGATATATTTTTTAGTATCATTCATGTGGTAGTGAGTATGCTTGGACTTATGTACATGAGCACTTGAATTTGATTTGCAAGACTTATTGGATTTTGATATGATCATGAGTAGATTTGTAGCTTGATGCTAGTATTCTTGATTAATTGTGTAAAGATGGATGTGATTGATGATGCTTGATTCATTGCTTAATTTAAGCCCGTGAGCTTTTGTGCCTTAATAATCGTACATCTTATACGGTTGATTGATTTCTTTGTGAGTGCATCATTCATGAGTTGTATGCTAGAACTTGCCACTAGACTTGTTGATATTGATCTTTGTGTGATGTCTTGAAAGTGATAAGAGGCCATGTTTGTTATGATGAGTCACTTTGTCAAATAATTTTTCCTACCAAATACATTTGATTTCCTTAGTGAGCCATGTTGAGCCTTATGATCCATATTCTTTGGCAAGCCAAGTGAAATTGAAAACCTTTTGAGCCTATTTTTATGAGCCTTTCTTGTCCTATATTTAGTAAAGCTTGATTGTTGGCTAATGATGGTGATTTGATTGCTAAGTGTGGGAATATGATGAGCTAAGTGATGAATGAAGTGATAAAAGAAGAAAGGTTGTTAAAAGAAGAAAGATTGAATTGTGAAAATGAAGTGAAAAAAGATTCAATTTGTGAGCCTAAAAAGAAAGGAGCTCAAGTGAATGGTGGTGAATGATCTTTGAAGCGCAAAAGAAAGAGTGTGCTTATTGAAGATCGAAGAGTGTGCTTACATTCAAGTCTCTACTACTTAGTCACTCTTATCCAAATTCATCCCACCTTTCCAAAGAGCCTACATTACAACCTAGAAGAAAGACCTCATTGATTCTTGATTGATCACAAGTGATTTTGATTGAGATTAAGTCTTTTGGCAAGCATATGGTGTGCAAGTTTGTGAATTTGATGAATGAGTGCAATATACCTTGATACACTTGAGAGAAGAGTGAAACACTCCATGGAAGGAGCAATGTATTAAGTGTTTGATTGAGCATTTTATTTGAGCATGATTCATCTTGATGGCTAGTGGATAGTTTGCATTGATACTTGTGTTCATTGATGAGTTCGATTGTCTTATACTTCGTCTATAGTGCCATGTGACATAATTGCAATCAATTCACTCCTTTGTTCTTAGTTTCTACGTTGCTCGAGGAGGAGCAACAATTCAAGTTTGGAGGTATGATTGGAGTGAATTGATGCATGCTTTTAGGGCCTATTTTAGTGCAAAAAGTGAGCTAAAGTGTGATTATTTTGTGCCTAAATGTGAAAAGTATCACTCTTTTGCTTGAAAAGTATTATTTGTGAGATTTTGATGTTTTTCGTCCATTTTGCAGGTAATTCGGTGGAATTTTGCCTAACCGAGAGTACCATTGACTTAGAATGAAGAGACGATCATATTGGACGAAAACGGGGGTCGGGGCTGAAGCCCCGCGCGAGAAAAGTGCCCTGGACTCGAGCTCTGGTCGAGGACCATGAGCCTCGAGTCGAGGGTTGTGCAGAAAAGGATCAAAATCAGAAAATGGCAGCAGCCTCGACTCGAGGCATGACCCTCGAGTCGAGGGAGGGGACAAAAGCAGAAGCCTCGAGTCGAGGCCTGACCCTCGACTCGAGGGGGTGGTTTTTCAGAATTTCGCCTATTTAAAGGTTGAAGCAGAGGGAGGAGTTGATAATAGCAGTTGAGAGCGGTTTTGGGGCGATTTCTCGGCCCCAAGCCAATTTTCCATTCTAGGTAGAGTAGAAGTTAGAATTAGATTTAGATTTCAATTGATTGTTGGTAGATTAACATTAGATTAGCATTTGATCATTGTAATTCTTTCAATTCAAGCTTGTAATTCATTTGGAGATTGGTGTTGAAGACTCAAGCATTCCTATTGTTGTTTGATCAAGATCAATTGGTGATGTTTTTCCTCTTTTGTCTCTTTAATTTCTTAATTATTGTGATTTGCTTTGTGTTTGATCATTTCTATCTTCTTCCCATGGGTATTGTTTGTGGTACCATGGGCTAAATCTCTTGTGCTTGGGTTAATTGAAATTGATGATGAACTAATTGATGATGCTATGATTGTTGATGATTGGAGATCAATTGAGTAGATTGCTTACTAATTGTGATTCTCATTTGTGCTTCATGCATAATTATCTCTTTAGATTAGTGTTTGATCACCATAGCTATAGACGAGAGTTGCGCTAACGTGATCCGGGATTAATCGGGTTATAATTGTGTATGAATGCGTGGATTGGGTGCTTCGGAATCGAGAGATTAGTTGCACTAAGGATACTCACATTAGTTTGCTTCCTAATTGTGATTCTTAATTGTGCTTTGTGTAAAATTGTCTCTTTTGATTAATGGTTGATCACCCTAGCAATAGGTGAGAGTTGAGCTAACGTGATTAGGTGTTAATCGAGTTTCAATTTTGCATGATTGTATGAATTGGGGATTTCTACATCGAGAGATGGGAAAGACTAAGGATACTCACATTAGGCATTGTGATTTTAATGGAGTGATTAATTTCATGATGGTTTATGCTTTCTATCTTAGTTGATTTGCAATTTGATTCAATTGTAGCTTGTTGATTGATGATTCATTGATGGATGTTAATCCTAGCACCTCTATCCCACCGTTTATTGTTGTTTTTGTTATCGCATCTTAAGTGTTCGATCATTTGCTGCTCCTTGTTGTTTTGTATTTTTGCTTGTGTTTTGTTGTTTTTGTTCGAAACCATTGTTGCAACTCTAGTCACTAATAACTCGTATTTCTAGGGCCTCATGTGCATACTTTTTCCGTTGGGTTCGATATTTTGTTGATTGGTCTTAATAACTCTTACCCTATACACTCCAATCAAATGAAATTCCCTGGTCTCGACCCTAGGTCGAGCTTGCATAGCCCCCAGTCGTGGCATTGACACTTAGAAAATTTTTGAAAACGGCACATTCCTCGACTCGAGGGAGGAACCTCGAGTCGAGGCTTTTGAAAAATTGGGATTCCTCGAGTCGAGGCCTGACCCTCGACTCGAGGCCGGTGTCCGATATAAAAATCGCGATTCAGTCATAATAACAGCACGACTCGAGGGTTTACCCCAAATACTGATTCCCTTCGCCGTCTATCCCTATTTCCGTCAAATTCCAACCATTTTCACCGATTAATCATCATAATTTCATCACATTATCATATTAGTGCATCAAAGATTGATTTTTGAGGGTTTATGAAACCAAATTTGGGGTTTTTAGTGGAGAGTGCGTAGGTGTCCCATTCTTATCATTCCAAGCCGAATTTCCTCAATAAGGTATGTAAATTCTTCTTTTTTGGCTTTTAATTTCATGATTCGTGTATGATTGATGCTTGGGTGTTGATAAAATTGTATGAATTTATTTGAATTGGAATGTCATTTGGGCATTTTGTCAAACACTTGGTATGCATGATTGATGTTGATAAATTGAAGCCTTTATGGAGAGTTTTTTGAGTTAATTGAGGATTGTAGGAGCATGTTTATGATTGTATATGTTGAGTTGCTCGTTTATGTGTGAATTTGGCTTGAATGGGATTTTTGGGCATGATAGGATTTCCTAGTGCAATTGTTGGATATTTGGTCTATTTGAGGTGTTGATGATGATAGAAGTTGA
The DNA here is from genome assembly GCA_030762865.1 of Paraleonurus japonicus. Lineage (NCBI taxonomy): Eukaryota > Viridiplantae > Streptophyta > Magnoliopsida > Lamiales > Lamiaceae > Paraleonurus > Paraleonurus japonicus. Next base: position 26,364,729 of record CM061057.1, on the reverse strand, counting down.
TTGTGGTTAATGCTTAATTGTTTAAATGCTTGCTAGTTGGTTCATTTTTTGGAGCTTAATTGCATGAATTTTGATGAGCTTAATTCTTTGGTGCTTATTGTGAAGCCATCTAGTTTAGTATGTATACTTTGAGGATTAGTTGAGCACTTCTATTGACTATATGTGCTTTGATTGACCCGGTGACCATTTGTTGAGAATTTATTGCCTAGTCACTAGGAATTTTGTTGAGTTTGGATATAGTATTGTTGACTCGTCCATGGTTTAGAGTGATATTTTGAGCTTGCATTTTAATTGTGGGACTAATTTGTGCTATTGGGATTATTTGTGCAGGAATCATGTTTAGGGGAGTGGATGGTCACAATTTTTCGAGATCTTTGAGATCCGAGAGAGAGAAGAGGCGATAAGATTTGCACACACGGATGCCCGCCGAATTGGGAATTCAGTGGGATGACTATAAATAGAGAAAGCATATCATCTTGTATGCCGAGTTGTATAAGAAGGTGGTCAAAACTCGTCTAGTTGATCATAATTGCATGCTCTCTATGGGGATTGAGGATGATATCCCTCGATTGTTCGAGCAAGTAGGCATGGGAGGCTTTCTAGCTAAGAGGCCTCGGACCCATCTTGGACTCACTCTCGAGTTCTTATGCACAGTTAAAGTCCACAAGGCGAGGAGGAACAAGTTTACAAGGAAGATCACTTTTGAGCTGATGGGGAATGAATATGAATTGACTTTGGACGAGATAAATGAGATCCTTGGAGCGCCACTCGACCCCGATAGATCATTGCTCAACATTAGAGAGGAGTACAACGCTAAAAAGTTCGGGAGGCGTATTTCGATTCGGGGCTCCGAGTCAACCCGAGTTTGTGCCTCGGGAAGTCTAAGAGCACGCACATTCGGAACCCGGTGGTCCGATACTTAGAGAAGATCCTCGCGAGTACCATATTTGCGAGATCGGATGGAGGAGCTGTGGTCTCTGAAGAGTTATATGTCTTGTGGTGCTTTTTACATGGAGTGAGATTCAACGCGGCTGCATACCCGCTATTTATTTGAGAGAGCGACGAGCCCGAAATTCAAGAAGATCAACTTTGGTGGAATGATTACCCCGATAGCCGAGCATCTTGGGATCCCGACTCATATCCTCGCCGCATTAGATGGTCCAGATCTTACTACGACACTATGAGACGCATGAGGACATTGGATCGCATCGGTAGGGACGTGGTGTTTTCAGCAGCACCATGGTGGCCGATTCCCTCTTCCTAACAAGAGGTTGACGACGATTTTTGGATCCACAGCTTTCGTGACCATCAACTTGCGCGATGTGGTCGCAAGCATCACACCGATGCCATAGATGCCTACACGAGGGAGCATGGGAACGTGCTTCGAGATAAAGGGGATGATGATGATAATGTCGCAGTCGGTGGTCGATTCTCGATTCTTCTTGATGATGAGGGAGATGCAGTTAGAGAAGAGGTTGAGGAGGAGGTTGAGTCTGATGACGAGGATGACGAGGAGACCGAGCATGAGGAGCCGCCAGCCCAGATGGAGGAGGATTATCAGCCAGAGATCAATATGTATTGGCAGGATGAGATGAGGAGTAGAGAGTACGAGGCGGGGAGTTCATCTCAGAGACCGTGGGTTTTGACGGAGCAAATATGGGCAGACAGTCAGAGGATGCACATTGAGAGTCTGACCCGTCAGGATGAGATGTACTGGATGATGGAGGAGTCTCGTAGATTCAATGAAGAGACTAGGAGGATGCAAGAGGTATCAATGAAGACTCAAAACGACATGTATGCCCTCCTACAACAAATGAGCTCATGGAATTTCAGGCCGAGCTACCCTCCTCCACCGCCGCCGTCCGACTACTAGGGCTACCCCTATCCCTCATTCCCTCTCCTTAGTTTTTAGATGTTTATCTCTTGGTGGATTGTACTTTTTATCTTGGTGATTGTACTTTTGATTGACTTGATGTGATGACTTGATGAATTTGATGTTTTGGATTGATGGATGATTTTATGGATGCTATGATTTCCTTGATCTTTTTGAGCTTATTGTCTATTGATGATTGTGATTTGATGATCTTTTGGATTCTTTATTCCTATGATTCCATATTCTTTTATCTTTAGCTTAATTGTGGATTCATTGATATATTTTTTAGTATCACTCATGTGGTAGTGAGTATGCTTGGACTTATGTACATGAGCACTTGAGTTTGATTTGCAAGACTTATTGGATTTTGATATGATCATGAGTAGATTTGTAGCTTGATGCTAGTATTCTTGATTAATTGTGTAAAGATGGATGTGATTGATGATGCTTGATTCATTGCTTAATTTAAGCCCGTGAGCTTTTGTGCCTTAATAATCGTACATCTTATACGGTTGATTGATTTCTTTGTGAGTGCATCATTCATGAGTTGTATGCTAGAACTTGCCACTAGACTTGTTGATATTGATCTTTGTGTGATGTCTTGAAAGTGATAAGAGGCCATGTTTGTTATGATGAGTCACTTTGTCAAATAATTTTTCCTACCAAATACATTTGATTTCCTTAGTGAGCCATGTTGAGCCTTATGATCCATATTCTTTGGCAAGCCAAGTGAAATTGAAAACCTTTTGAGCCTATTTTTATGAGCCTTTCTTGTCCTATATTTAGTAAAGCTTGATTGTTGGCTAATGATGGTGATTTGATTGCTAAGTGTGGGAATATGATGAGCTAAGTGATGAATGAAGTGATAAAAGAAGAAAGGTTGTTAAAAGAAGAAAGATTGAATTGTGAAAATGAAGTGAAAAAAGATTCAATTTGTGAGCCTAAAAAGAAAGGAGCTCAAGTGAATGGTGGTGAATGATCTTTGAAGCGCAAAAGAAAGAGTGTGCTTATTGAAGATCGAAGAGTGTGCTTACATTCAAGTCTCTACTACTTAGTCACTCTTATCCAAATTCATCCCACCTTTCCAAAGAGCCTACATTACAACCTAGAAGAAAGACCTCATTGATTCTTGATTGATCACAAGTGATTTTGATTGAGATTAAGTCTTTTGGCAAGCATATGGTGTGCAAGTTTGTGAATTTGATGAATGAGTGCAATATACCTTGATACACTTGAGAGAAGAGTGAAACACTCCATGGAAGGAGCAATGTATTAAGTGTTTGATTGAGCATTTTATTTGAGCATGATTCATCTTGATGGCTAGTGGATAGTTTGCATTGATACTTGTGTTCATTGATGAGTTCGATTGTCTTATACTTCGTCTATAGTGCCATGTGACATAATTGCAATCAATTCACTCCTTTGTTCTTAGTTTCTACGTTGCTCGAGGAGGAGCAACAATTCAAGTTTGGAGGTATGATTGGAGTGAATTGATGCATGCTTTTAGGGCCTATTTTAGTGCAAAAAGTGAGCTAAAGTGTGATTATTTTGTGCCTAAATGTGAAAAGTATCACTCTTTTGCTTGAAAAGTATTATTTGTGAGATTTTGATGTTTTTCGTCCATTTTGCAGGTAATTCGGTGGAATTTTGCCTAACCGAGAGTACCATTGACTTAGAATGAAGAGACGATCATATTGGACGAAAACGGGGGTCGGGGCTGAAGCCCCGCACGAGAAAAGTGCCCTGGACTCGAGCTCTGGTCGAGGACCATGAGCCTCGAGTCGAGGGTTGTGCAGAAAAGGATCAAAATCAGAAAATGGCAGCAGCCTCGACTCGAGGCATGACCCTCGAGTCGAGGGAGGGGACAAAAGCAGAAGCCTCGAGTCGAGGCCTGACCCTCGACTCGAGGGGGTGGTTTTTCAGAATTTCGCCTATTTAAAGGTTGAAGCAGAGGGAGGAGTTGATAATAGCAGTTGAGAGCGGTTTTGGGGCGATTTCTCAGGCCCCAAGCCAATTTTCCATTCTAGGTAGAGTAGAAGTTAGAATTAGATTTAGATTTCAATTGATTGTTGGTAGATTAACATTAGATTAGCATTTGATCATTGTAATTCTTTCAATTCAAGCTTGTAATTCATTTGGAGATTGGTGTTGAAGACTCAAGCATTCCTATTGTTGTTGATTGAAGATCAATTGGTGATGTTTTTCCTCTTTTGTCTCTTTAATTTCTTAATTATTGTGATTTGCTTTGTGTTTGATCAATTCTATCTTCTTCCCATGGGTATTGTTTGTGGTACCATGGGCTAAATCTCTTATGCTTGGGTTAATTGAAATTGATGATGAATTAATTGATGATACTATGATTGTTGATGATTGGAGATCAATTGAGTAGATTGCTTACTAATTGTGATTCTCATTTGTGCTTCATGCATAATTATCTCTTTAGATTAGTGTTTGATCACCCTAGCTATAGACGAGAGTTGCGCTAACGTGATCCGGGATTAATCGGGTTATAATTGTGTATGAATGCGTGGATTGGGTGCTTCGGAATCGAGAGATTAGTTGCACTAAGGATACTCACATTAGTTTGCTTCCTAATTGTGATTCTTAATTGTGTTTTATGTAAAATTATCTCTTTTGATTAATGGTTGATCACCCTAGCAATAGGTGAGAGTTGAGCTAACGTGATTAGGTGTTAATCGAGTTTCAATTTTGCATGATTGTATGAATTGGGGATTACTACATCGAGAGATGGGAAAGACTAAGGATACTCACATTAGGCATTGTGATTTTAATGGAGTGATTAATTTCATGATGGTTTATGCTTTCTATCTTAGTTGATTTGCAATTTGATTCAATTGTAGCTTGTTGATTGATGATTCATTGATGGATATTAATCCTAGCACCTCTATCCCACCATTTATTGTTGTTTTTGTTATCGCATCTTATGTGTTTGATCAATTGTTTGCTTGTTTTAGTTTGTATGTTTGCAGGTGTTTGTTGTGTTTGAGTCATCCCTTGTTGCAACTTTAGTCACTAATAACTCGTATTTCTAGGGCCTCATGTGCATACTTTTTCCCATGGGTTCGATATTTTGTTGATTGGTCTTAATAACTCTTACCCTATACACTCCAATCACCAAGCCCTACACAAAGAGGATCGACAATCTGAAAATGCCGATAGGCTATCAACCTCTTAAATTCCAGCAATTCGATGACAATGGTAATCCAAAGCAACATGTTGCTCACTTCTTAGAGGCTTGCAATGATGTTGGGACTTACGGAGATCACCTAGTGAAGCAGTTTGTGCGCTCGCTAAAGGGAAATGCATTTGACTGGTATATTGATCTGAATGCCAATTCAATCGATAGTTGGGAACAAATGGAGCAAGAGTTTCTCAACCGTTTCTACAGTACCCGAAGAATGGTTAGCATGATTGAACTGACAAACACTCATCAGTGGAAGGAAGAGTCGGTGATCGATTATATAAATCGATGGAGAAATCTGAGCCTAAGTTGCAAAGATAGATTGTTTGAACCTTCAGCAATCGAGATGTACATTCAAGGAATACAGTGGGGTCTTCGATACATTCTCCAAGCAATTCAGCCAAGGTCATTGAAGAGTTGGCTACAAAGCTCATGATATGGAGTTAAACATGTGTGCAAGTGGAGTTGAAGGACCACCGATTCAAGAATTCCACAGATCCAAAGATTGGCAGGAAGTCAAGAAAGGGGGCAAGACCTTCGCCTAAGCCTCGAACAAAGAATCCATGGAGAACTCTGAATGACAAAGAACAATTGGCAAAAGAACAGAATGCCATGCAAGACAATTGACAAAAAAGGAGAACTCTGAGAGAGATGCAACGAATGCAGTACCCTTTTCTCGACTCAGATGTTTCTGGCATATTCGATGACCTGATCTAAGCGAAACTCATTGAACTTCCAGAAATGAAACGACCAGAAGAAGCTGGGCGAACTGATGACCCCAGATATTGCAAGTATCACCGATTGGTAGGCCATCCAATTCCAGACTGTTTTATACTCAAAGATAAAATTATGCGGCTAGCCAAGCAAGGGAGGATTGTGCTAGAAGAAGCGACCGCAAATTTCCTCACCATTAAAAATAACGATGCCTCATGTTACATGGTTAATGAGGAAAGCAACAAAACAAACCAGTCTGGCCAAGAGCCCAATGATAAAAGTGAAGATTGTTCGGTAGCTGTAATCTTTTCAAAGGACTTGCTACTTGGTTCACAATCTCACAATCGGCCGTTATTCGTAACTGGATATACTCTAAAGTAAAAGGTGTATCGAATCCTAATTGATGGAGGTTCGGGAGTGAACATCTTGCCCTTAATGGTGATGAAAAATTTGGGGATACTAACAGATGACCTCGCAAATAGTCGTTTGATGATCCAAGGGTTCAATCTAGAAGGATAAAAGGCTTTAGGCACTATAATACATTATTTGTTGATTGACGAGATGACTTCAGCCGCACTATTTCATGTCATAGATGCGAAAACATCATACAACATGCTTCTAGGATGTCCATGGTTGCATGAATATGGTGTGATACCTTCGACATTGCACCAATGCTTCAAATATCGTGAAGGTCATAACATAAAAATGGTACTGGGTGATGATAAACCTTTCATTGAAGTTGAGTCATACTTTGCCGATGCCAAGTACTTCTTCAACAGCACAAAAATAACTCAAGCTCAAAAGGAATCGTCAAAAGAAGTGAACAAAGATGAGCAAGTTATAGATAGCGAAAGTGGCTCGCCTCCATCTCATACTAACAAAGGCAAACAACCTTGTGAAGACATCAAGTGCACTGCCAAGAGCAAAAAAGGTGTGTTGGTCCCTGAATGTTGAGTTGAATAAAACCTCGAGTTAGCCTTCTAGAACAAAATCTAGAAAGGGGGGGTTTGAATAGATTTTGTAGATTTTTCGAATCTCCCAAAATCTACACAAAGAATCAGATTAACACAGCGGAATATAATTTGAGAACTCAACTTTTAACAAGATCAAAAGCAAGTGTTGGTCCCGGAAAGTTGAGTTGATTAAAAACCTTGAGTTAGCTTCCTAGAACAAAATCTAGAAAGGGGGGGGGGTTGAATAGATTTTGTAGATTTTTAAATCTTTCAAAATTAATTCAAAATATCAGATTAAACACAGCGGAAGATAATTGAAAACTCAACTTTTAACAAGATCAAAAGCAAGGTTGATATTCAAATTTTAGTTAAGATTCTGAACTTTAATCTTAAATTAACAATATTGTAATTTAAACAGAAATTAAAGAAAGCAAGAAATAACACCAGGATTTATAGTGGTTCGGATTTTAATAATCCTACATCCACTCTCCTTCTTCAATCTGAAGAAGGGACTCTGCTTACTACTTTCTTTCTTACTTTCAGCTTACAACTTACAACTTGTACAAATCTTCAAATCTTCAATCTCCTAAACCCTTCTCTAAAATCTAACTATTACAGTGAGTATCGGATTTTGAAGATTACAAGAAAAGTGTTCTAAAAACACTTAGAACTTTTTGAGAACTCTATTGAAATACTTGTGAAAAGATTGTGATTGAAATCTGAGTAGTGAGTGTGAAAAATCAAATATGCATAAGTAAGTTGAAGAATAAAATCTAGTCCTATTTATAAGTCTGAGAAGACAGTTAGTTTGTTAGTTAGTTCTAACAAACTTGAAACTGCTTAACAAACTTAATCTTGTAAACTGCTTGAGACCTCAGCTGATTCTTCATACTCATCTGCAGCTGACTTGGTGAAAACTCGCCTTTCTTATTCTACTCGGCTTATCTTGACCTCGTCTGAGCTCTTCATGTTTGTCTCCTGCAGATGACTAGGTTCAAGCTCGTCTTCAGATGACTAGCATGATATCAGACCTCAGCTGACTAGGTTGATGCTTGACCCCGTCTGATCAGCTCATCTTATAAACTTATCCTCTGCTGTTCTTCAGGTTGGCTGATCAGTCTGAGCTGCTCTTTAACTCATCAAAACCTCTTGATCCAACAGCAAGGCTGATATTCAGATTTTAGTTAAGATCCTGAATTTTAATCTTGAATTAACAAAATTGTAAGTTGATCAGAAATTAAAGAAAGCAAGAAATAACACCAGGATTTATAGTGGTTCGGATTATAACAATCCTACATCCACTCTCCTTCTTCAAAATTTGAAGAAGGGTCTTCACTAGCTGCTTACTTACTTACTGTACAAACTTTACAAATTACAACTTGGTCTTCAACTCTTCAAAAATCTAATCAACTTTCTAAAATCTAACTCTAAGAATAAGATATGTTTTTGAAGATGTGAAGTGAAGTGTTCTATAAACACTTAGAAAATATTTGAAATCTCTCTTTGAAAAATACTTTGTGAAATCAATAGTGAATAGTGTGAAAAATCAAATTTGCATAAGTGTATTGAAGAATAAAATCTAGTCCTATTTATAAGTCTGAAAAGACAGTTAGTTTGTTAGTTAGTTCTAACAAACTGGAAACTGCTCAACAAACTTAATCTTGGAAACAGCTCTTGACCTCAGCTGATTCTTCCTACTCGTCTGCAGCTGACTTGGTGAAGACTTGTCTTTCTTATTCTACTCAGCTTGTCTTGACCTCGTCTGAGCTCTTCATGATCGTCTCCTGCAGATGACTAGATCTCAGCTGATTGGATTGGTTCTAGACCTCGTCTGATCTGTTTAGCTTAACCTCAGCTGATCTTCAGATCGTCTGATCAACTGAGCTGCTTCTTTTTAACTCATCAAAACTTCTTGATTCAACAATTTCCCCCTTTTTGATGAAGTTAAAACCTATAAGGAAGAAACACACTCACAGCTGAAGTTAGTACTAGAATTAGTTAAAACAATCAGATAGGTATATCAGAGCACTTAATCATTTCACAACAGATTCATTCACTTTTAAAAAAAATTAAGTCTTTTTAGACTCTTTTAGAGATACTTAAAAAAAAAATTGAGTCTTAAGACTTAGACAAATTTTTAGGAAAAAAAAATTTTTAAATCTGAGATATAAAATTCTCAGATGATTTATACTTAGAAAAATTTTTAGGACTTTCTAAAAAAAACTTTTAAGAAACTGATATACGAAATTCACATAAGTCCAAATATATTCATTCACAAATTTACAAATTTACAAATAGAAGAACTGATAGAAAATAAAAGATAAGGAAAGAAAATCCTGTTCTATCAGATTCCCCATCGGCTGGCCTCTGGAATGTTCAGCCAGTTGAAAATCCTTGCTCTTAGCTGTTTAAGCTCTTCTTCATCTGTGAGCCCGGTTTCCCGTTCTGCTTTGGCTATGACCGTCTTGACCCATTCCAGATCAGGAGAGCCGTCTTCTTTCAGCTTGGGGGTAACTTGCTCATAGGCTGGTGCAACTAAGTCGCAGTTGAACACATTGTGTGCCTCATCAAGCAGCTTCCCATACAGATCGGCATCCTCCTTTTCCATCCACTCGTGCCAGCTCTTGTCCTCATCGGCTGCTCCAGATGGCGATGCCTTCAAGATGTACCAGTAATACATCCATCTGGCATCCAGGGCTAGCTTCTTGTATTCGCTTGTGTATTTTCCTGAAACCATCTTTGGAGGGGCTGAAGTGCGGTGGACAGGGCGGAAGTCCGCTTCATCTGGTGCTTTGGATACCCACTTCCGGGAATCCCTGTCCCACTTCAGCTCAGCTTTCCCCAGCTTCTTCAGCCTCTTCTTCTCCTGCTTCTCATACTTTTCCTTCTCAGCATGTATTCTTCTGATCTGCTCAGCTGATAGGTTTGAGAAGTCAGGCTCCTTTCTTTTGCGCTCCACTCTGGGGCTGATCAGCTGCTCAGCTGATGAAGACTTCTCTGCTGCTTTGCCTTTACCCTTGCCCTTGGCCTCGGGTTTTTCTGCTTCTTTCATCTTGGCCAGCAGAGCTTCTGACTTCTCCTCCTCCTCCTTCCTCCTCTTCTCCTCATCCTCTCGGATGGCCTCCTCTATTTGGGTCACCCTCAGTTGCAAGGCTGCCAGCTCATCTGATTTAACTTTCAATTCAGCCTTGGCTGCCTCCAACTCAGCTGTGTCTGCCTTAGAGTCCACCTTGTCTGTGAGTGACAAGACTCCAGCTGTGAGGGTGTACATCCTTCCTTCTGCTCCTTCCCCTTTTTAACTTCATTACGGAGGGTGCGGAGCTGACTTTCCAGAGCCGAGCAACGGACCTCAAGTCGTTACGATCGAGATGTGAGAGTGTTGACCAGGATCTCGTTGTCAGCTGCCATCTTTTGCTTCAGTGCCTTAACCTCCTCCTCCAGGTCACTTAGCCGAGATCCAACAACAGTGCTAAGATTGGCTGATAGGTTCCTTGACATGTTGACCTCAGCAATCTGCATGTTGGCGAGCATCGTATCGGTGACTGCTCGTATCACCTTCCTTGTCTTCTTTTCCATCATCCTTTGAACTTGAGATATTATCTTCTTGTGCATATCTTCAAAGGCTGATGAAATGGCAAGAATTTGACTGGCCTCCTCCTCTGATTCAGATGAGGAAGAGGTGGTGGGAGAGGTTAGACTGGGGGAGCTCATGTGGATATCTCCAAAGATATTGGAGGTATCCACTGGGTGGGGTTCGGATGGGAGAGATGAAGTGGGGGCGTCTGATGGGGGAGGGGGGATTTCTGGTGGAGGGGATGATGGTGGGGGTGGAATATGTGAAGTAGTGGGTGGGGGAGATGAGGTTGATTAGGGTAATATGGGTTGAGTTTGGGAGGATATGGGTAAGGCTGGTGGGGAGATGGATATGGGAGTTGGGGCGAATACTGGTCCTGTAAGAAAGGACAGCATCTGAGATGGAGATGGTGGAGGGGATGAAGTTTGGGTTTGGGGGAGTGATTGGAGTGAATTGATACATGTTTTTAGGGCTAGTTTTAGTGCAAAAAGTGAGCTAAAGTATGATTTTTGTGCCTAAAAGTGAAAAGTATCACTCTTTTGCCTAAAAAGTATTACTTTGAGAGATTTTGATGTATTTCACCCGTTTTGCAGGTAAAGCGGTGGAATTTTGCCAAACCGAGAGTACCGGTATTCTTAGAATGAAAAGACGAACATACGGGACGAAAACGGGGGTCGGGACCGGAGCCCTTCTCGATAAAAATTCCCTGGTCTCGAGTTGGAGTCGAGGGTGCATAGACCTCAACTCGAGGTTCATACTGGAGGGAAACCATTTCAAAAAGACAGGATCCTCGACTCGAGGGAGGAGCCTCGACTCGAGGGATATGAAAAATGCAGGAAGCTCGACTCGAGGGCAAGGCCTCGACTCGAGGCAGGAGAAATTTTTAAAGAAACGTGTTAGCGACTTTTAGGCCTCGACTCGAGGGCTTGAAGCTCGACTCGAGGAGTGCCCAAAACCGAAAAATTCAGTTTTTAAGCCAATGAAAGCCAAAACAGAGGGAGAGTTGATTCTAGCAGTTCAGAGCAGTTTCTAGGAGTTTCTTTGAGCGAATTTTACATTTTGTAGCTTGAATTTACTTGTAATTGCATTAGATTGTTAGAATTGAGATAGATTCCACATTTAGTTCATTAGATTAGTAGATTGGTTGATTGTAATTGAAGTTTGCAGCTGAGAATTGAGAAGAATTGAAGTTGTATTGAAGCATTGTACAAGATTAATCATTCTTATTTTTGCCTATTGAAGCTTAATTGGTGATGTTCTTACCCTTTGATCTCTTTAATTCATTGCTTGTAGTAATTAGATTGTTAATTGCTTTCTTAGATTTTCTAGCCATGGTTTTTGCTTGTAGCACCATGGGCTAATAGCTTTGTGCTTGGGATAATTGAAATTAGGGATGAAGTGATTGCCTCATGCTATGATTGTTGATAATTGTGATCAATTGAATTAGATTGCTTCCTAATTGTGATTCTTAATTGTGCTTCATGAAAAATTGTCTCTTTTGATTAATGGTTGATCACCCTAGCAATAGGCGAGAGTTGAGCTAACGTGATTAGGTGTTAATCGGGTTTCAATTTTGCATGATTGTATGAATTGGGGACTTCTACATTGAGAGATGGGAAGAACTAAGGATACTCACATTAGGCATTGTGATATTAATGGAGTGATTAATTTCATGATGGTTTAAGCTTTCTAATTTAATTGATTTACATTTGGATACAATCATAGCTTGTTAATCATGGATTCCTTGATGGAGATTATCCCTTGCACCCAATTCCCCTATTGATTTTAGTCTATTTGATCTTGTATTCTAAGTGTTTGATAGATTGTTTGCATAAACTTGCCATTTAATTTCTTGTAATTTGTAGTGATTTAGTTCAAGAGCTTGTTGCAACTTTAGCCATTTAGAACTCTTATCCTTGAATTTCGTTTGCATACTTTCTCCCTTGGGTTCGATATTTTTGTTGATTGGTCTTAATAACTCTTACCCTATACACTCCAATCAAATGGCGCCGTTGCCGGGGAGTTAGTTTTTGCGCCAATAAGTGAGATTTGAGGATTGTTTGAAGTGGCTATTTGTTGTTTTTATTTTTGTTTTTGGTGTTTTTATTGGTGAGAATTTGATCCTTGGATTTGTGGCATTGTAGGTGTATGCTAACAAGATCAAGTGGTGTTCCACCCTTGCCACTAAATCCGGAAGTGAGGCTACATTTAGAAGAAATCGTGTGAGAAGAAGAAGGGAAGCTATGGAAGGAGAAGAGCAAAGGCATGAGGAGAGATTAGTGGGTGATCCTCAAGAAGAGGAGATACATGGACAAGGAGTAGGAGGAGGAGAGAATGGAGGTAATGAGAATCACTTCCATGCTCAAGTTGGCCCCTTCCCTCAAGGGATGCCACCACAAAATTATCCCTACCAAAATCCCTACCCTTATCCACCTCAAGCTCATCAATATCCCTACTATCCACCTCATCCACAACAATTTCCACCATATTATCCCAATATGCCGTATAATCAAGAGCCACGATACCATGAGCCACCACAACCACAACCACAACATGTAAATGAGCCACCACCTCAAGGAAGGCCTTTGAGAGAGTTCTTTGAACCACAACTTAGAGAGTATTATGATGGGATAGCAAGGCCGAGGATAGATGCTAATAACTTTGAGATAAGTCCCGCTTTGGTGAGAATGCTTAGGGAGAAGCAATTTGAGGGTAGAGATGAAAATGAGTGCCCACATCAACATATGGCACAATTTCTTGAGATAGCCGACACTACAAAATACCATGGGGTGCCCGAAGATGCTAAGAAGTTGAGGCTATTTGCTTTTACATTGAATGGAAGAGCAAAAGCATGGCTTAATTCATTACCGCCCGGGACCGTACGGACATGGGAGGAATTGTCAAAGAAATTCTTGATGAAATTTTACCCACCATCAAAGACCATGCAAGCAAAGGAGACTATTTCCCATTTCCGACAAAAGAATGGGGAGACGATACCGGAGGCGTGGGAGAGGTATGGCATGTTACTTATTAATTGTCCTCAACACGGTTTCCCGGAGGAGCAAACCATTATGTACTTTTGCAATGGTTTGACGGATGGGGATAGGTCGTTTTTGAATGCTTGTGCTAATGGATCGATTTGGTCTAAAACCGTGGGGCAAATGAATGAAATTATGGAGAACATAGCTCAAGACTCATTCCAAGTGTCGGTTAATAGAGGAGCACATCATTGAGTGTCACAAGTTGATGAGATAGAGAGTATGAAGAGTATGATGATGACTATGATGGACCGATTGGGAGCTCTTACGACTTCACAAAGCCAAGCAAGTGTGAGTCCATCCGTTCCTCATGTTGATGTTGGGCCAAGTTCATTGCCGGTGGAAGAAGTGAGTTATATGGGTAGGCCTCCATTCCAAGGAGGCTATCAAGGAGGAAATTATCAAGGGAACTATCAAGGAGGAAGGCCTTACCAAATGCCTTACCAAAATAGGCCACAAGGAAGCTATCAACCTCAATCGCAAGTTCCATTCAATGGGAATACATGGAGGAGACACGAAAATTTTTCATATGCCAATCCGAGAGCCACCGTTCAATTTCCTCCCGGATTTGATCCGGGTGCAAAGGCTCCAAACAATGAAGGAAAGGCTACTACGGAGGAGATCTTGGGGTTGATTGTGAAGAAGTTGGAAGCGAATGATTCAAGGCTTGATGATATAGGGAAGCAAATGGACACTCGTTTCAAGACGATCGAGCATCAAGTAGGGCAACTTGCTACTACGGTTGGGAAGCTCTCGTCTACGGTGGATGACTTGCAAAAGAAAGAATCAAAGGAGTATTGTCAAGCCATCGAGCTTAGGAGTGGTGCACGGTATGAAGGACCAAAATTTCCTTCAAGAGGTGATGGAGAGGATAAGCCTTATGAAAGTTGTGATGAAGAAAAGCAAGAGATGATGGAGGAGGAAGAAAAGAGGAAGCCAAAGTGGTTGATGGCAAGGGAAGAGAAAGCAAAGCAAAAGATTATTGAAAAGGATGAGAAAGGGATTCCAAAGACGGTTGTTCCCGTGCCTTATCCTCAAAGGTACATGAAGAAAGCATTAGATGAGAAGTTTGCTCGGTTCCTTGAGGTTTTCAAAACATTGTATATCAACATTCCTTTTTCGGAGGCCCTTGAGCAAATGCCTCATTATGCGAAGTTTCTTAAGGATTTGCTAGCAAAAAGGAGGAGAATGGAAGAGCCGGAGTTAGTTAAATTGACCAAGGAGTGTAGTGCTATGCTTCAACAAGAGCTTCCACCAAAGTTGAAGGATCCGGGTAGCTTTACTCTTTTATGTGATCTTGGTAATGGGTTGGAGAAGCAAGCCTTGTGTGACTTGGGGGCAAGTATTAACTTGATGCCATTTTCCATGTTTAAGAGGCTCAACCAAGGAAAGTTAGGAGCCACTACCGTAACTCTTCAACTTGCCGACGGGTCAACGACTATTCCAAGAGGTATTGTAGAGGATGTCTTGGTCAAGGTAGAAGACTTTGTGTTTCCGGCAGACTTTGTAGTACTTGAGATGGAGGAGGATAAAAATGTACCATTGATCTTAGGGAGGCCGTTTCTAGCTACCGCAAGAGCGGTGTTTCATGTGAATGAAGGAAGGCTTACTTTGAAGCTTGATGATGAAGAGCTTCATTTTTCAATGAAGGACGTGATGAAGCACCCTATGGAGAAGGAGGAATGCCACGTTGTCGATGTAATTGATTTATGCCTTCAAGAGGCTTGGGAGGATTCTTCTTATACTCTTTTCTCTCAAGATTATGTTATTCCATCATATAATCATCTTCTTAATGAATCTTGTGTTTCTTATAATTGTGATAGGGATGCATTGGAAGTGGAGGAGGTGAAAGAGATAAAGTTCGAAGGATTTCCCAATCAACCTTGGGAAAACAATGAAGATGGTAAGCTAAGTGAAGAGAAAGTGAAAGGAGCCCTTAAGCCACTACCCGAGCACTTGAAGTATGCTTATTTGGAGGAAAATGAAGGTTGCCCGGTAATTGTATCGTCATATCTTACATTTGATGAGGTAACTAAATTACTTGATGTTCTTCGTAAGCACAAATCCGCCATAGGTTGGTCCATTGATGACTTAAAAGGTATAAATCCTTCAATTTGTATGCATAGGATTAGGCTTGAAAAGGACCATAAACCCGTAGTTCAACCACAAAGGAGAGTGAACCCTAATATTCAAGAGGTAATTAGGAAAGAAGTTGTGAAATTGTTAGATGCTAATATGATTTTTCCTATTTCCGATAGTCCTTGGGTCTCTCCCTTACATGTGGTGGCTAAGAAAGGGGGAATTACGGTAATAAAGGGAGAAAATGATGAATCAATTGCGACAAGGGTAGCTACGGGCTGGCGAGTGTGTGTTGACTATAGAGAACTTAATAAGGCCACGTGCAAGGACCACTTTCCTTTACCTTTTCTTGATCAAATGCTTGATAGATTAAGTGGATTTGAGTATTATTGTTTCTTAGATGGTTATTCCGGATACAATCAAATTATGATTGCACCGGAAGACCAAGAAAAGACTACTTTTACTTGCACGTATGGGCCGTTTGCTTGGAAAAGAATGCAATTTGGCCTTTGTAATGCTCCCGCCACTTTCCAAAGATGCATGATGTCAATTTTTCATGGCTTGATTGAGAAAATTATGGAGGTATTTATGGATGATTTTTCCGTATTTGGTGAGTCATTTGATAATTGCCTTGCTAATCTTGATATTGTTTTGCAAAGGTGTGAAGATACGAACTTGGTGCTAAATTGGGAGAAATGCCATTTCATGGTTAAGGAAGGCATTGTATTGGGACATCATGTATCATCAAAGGGATTGCAAGTGGATAAGGCAAAAATTGTGGCTATGGAGAAGTTGCTTCCACCTAAGGATGAGAAGGGAATTCGATCGTTCTTTGGACATGCCGGGTTCTATCGGCGATTCATAAAGAACTTTTCTCAAATTTCTAAACCCTTATCTCATCTCTTAGAAAAAGACGTGCCATTTGAGTTTAATGATGATTGTTTGATTTCTTTTAGGTCTTTGAAGGAAGCTTTGACGAGTGCACCCATTCTAATTACTCCGGATTGGACAAAGCCCTTCATTATCATGTGTGATGCAAGTGATTTCGCTATGGGGGTCGTTTTAGGACAATTGAGAGAGAAGAGGTTTCATGCTATCTACTATGCCTCCAAGACTTTTAATCCGGCCCAAGTCAATTACACCACTACCGAGAAAGAAATGCTTGTGGTGGTGTACGCTTTTGATAAGTTTCGACCTTATCTTGTAGGGTCAAAAACTATTGTGTACACCGACCATGCCGCAATTCGGTATCTCATGTCGAAAAAGGATGCCAAGCCTAGGTTGATTCGTTGGATATTATTGTTGCAAGAATTTGACATGGAGATTGTGGATAAGAAAGGAAGTGAAAATGTCATAGCGGATCACCTTTCTAGACTTGAAGGAGTAGAAGAGACGGAAAGAGATGTCAAGGAAGTTGAAGAGACCTTTCCCGATGAGGGATTACTAAGTATTGAAGAAGTCATGAGTGTGGTAAAGGAAGGGGATGTTCCTTGGTTTGCCGATTATGCTAATTTCTTAGCAAGTGGAGAATTGCCACCGGAAATGAATCCTTTTGAAAGGAAGGTTTTTTATAACCGGGTCAAACATTTTGTATGGGATGATCCATACCTTTTCAAGGTGGGGGTAGATGGAGTGCTTCGAAGGTGTGTGACAAGGAAGGAAGGGGAGGAAATCATGAAACATTGCCATTCTCTACCATGTGGAGGCCATTATAGCACGTCTAAGACCGTGAGGAAGATTTTATTGGCGGGATTCTATTGGCCAACAATCTTTAAGGATTGTGAGAGATTTATCAAGGAATGTGACAAGTGCCAACGGATAGGGAACCTTAACAAGAGGGACGAGATGCCATTGAGCAATATCTTAGAAGTGGAAATTTTTGATGTATGGGGAGTTGACTTTATGGGGCCATTTCCACCGTCGGAGGGATATCAATATATCCTCGTAGGGGTTGACTATGTTACTAAATGGATAGAAGCCATTCCAACCAAAAGCAATGATTCTAAAGTGGTGATAGCCTTCTTGAAGAGAATCTTCACAAGGTTTGGGGTTCCAAGGATTTTGATAAGTGACGGTGGTAGCCATTTTGTTAACAAAGCCATGGAGAAGCTTTTGTTAAGGTATGATGTTAAACACAAGGTTGCTACTCCTTACCACCCACAAACGAATGGCTTAGCCGAGGTGTCTAATCGTTTGATTAAAGGTATTTTGGAGAAGACGGTGAGGACAAGTAGAAAGGATTGGGCAACAAAGCTTGATGACACATTGTGGGCATATCGAACCGCCTTTAAGACACCCCTTGATATGTCTCCCTATCAATTAGTGTATGGAAAAGCTTGTCATCTTCCGGTGGAGTTGGAGTATAAAGCATTTTGGGCTCTTAAAAAGGTTGAATTTTGATGAAGAACTTGTGGGAGAGAAGAGGGCTCTACAATTACATGAGTTGGATGAGTTTAGGATGAGAGCTTATGAGAGTTCAAAGATTTTTAAGGAAAAGACCAAGAAGTGGCATGATGCAAGGCTTAGAAGGAAGGAGTTTAAAGAAGGAGATCAAGTGTTACTATTCAACTCAAGGTTGAAGCTTTTTCCCGGTAAACTCAAATCAAGATGGAGTGGACCTTTCCGTGTTGTGAAGGTTTTTCCTAATGGATACTTTGAAGTGATGAATGACAAGGATGAAAGGTTTATAGTGAATGGGCACCGGTTGAAGCTCTATCATGTTCACTCACAAAAAGAGGTCTTGGATGCTCTTGATCTCAAGGATGTGCCCTACTTAGGAAGTGAAAGGGAAGTGTGAACTCTTAGAGTTCCGTCCAGCAAAGGACAATAAAAATAGCGCTTGATGGGAGGCAACCCATCCTTTCTTGCTTTCGTGTGTTTGTTTTATTTTGTTGCTTTGAATAATTGGGTCTTTTGATCCTTGTAGGTTGTGAGATTCGCTTGGAACTTGAGGAGCTCTATGCATGTTTAAAGGAAGATGGAGATGAAAGGCTTTTTGGTACCACACTTCCTTTCAAACTTAGATTTGTCTAAGTTTGGGGGAGGTGTTTTTCTTATCTTAGCTTATCTTCCTTGCACTTGTATATTTTTTTTGGGCTAGAATTGATTTTGAGCTTAATAGTGGATTCATTGAAATATTTTTGAGTATCATCTTGATATAGTGAGTATGCTTGAGATTATGTACATGAGCACTTGTGCTTGAGTTGTAAGACTAGTTGGATTTTGATATGATCATGAGTAGATGTGTAGCTTGATGCTAGTTTCTTGATTTATTGTGTAAGGATAAATGTGATTGATGATACTTGATTCATTGCTCAATTTAAGCCCGTGAGCTTTTGTGCCTTAATAATCATACACCTTATACGGTTGATAGTAATTCTTTGTGAGTGCATCATTCATGAGTTGTATGCTAGAACGTGCCACTAGACTTGTTGATATTGATCTTTGTGTGATGTCTTGAAAGTGATAAGAGGCCATGTTTGATATGATGAGTTACTTTGCCAAATATTTTCCTACCAAATACATTTGATTTCCTTAGTAAGCCATGTTGAGCCTTATGATCCTTATTCTTTGGCAAACCAAATGAAATTGAACCATTTAGCCTATTTTTATGAGCCTTTCTTGTCCTATATTTAGATGAGCTTGAATGTTGGCTAATAATGGTGATTTGATTGTTAAGTGTGGGGAAGATGATGTGTTAAGAGATAAAAGAAAAGAAAGGTTGTGAAAAGATTGAATTGTGAAGAAAAGTGAAATGAAAAAAAAATGAAATGATTCAATTTGTGAGCTTAAAGAAAGAAAGCTCAAGTGAATGGTGGATTGATCCTTGAAGTTCAATAGAAAGAGTGTGCTTGATGAAAAGTGAAGAGATTGTGCATTTGTATTGATTAGC
Source organism: Paraleonurus japonicus (assembly GCA_030762865.1). Lineage (NCBI taxonomy): Eukaryota > Viridiplantae > Streptophyta > Magnoliopsida > Lamiales > Lamiaceae > Paraleonurus > Paraleonurus japonicus. The sequence continues at coordinate 26,345,404 of CM061057.1, read as the reverse complement.
TTACATTCAAGTCTCTACTACTTAGTCACTCTTATCCATAAATATCCCACCTTTCCAAAGAGCCTACATTACAACCTAGAAGAAAGACCTCTTTGATTCTTGATTGATCATAATTGATTTTGATTGAAACTAAGTCTTGTGGCAAGCATATGGTGTACTTATTTGTGAATTTGATGATTGAGAGCTTTAAACCTTGATACACTTGAGTGAAGAGTTAAACACTCCATGGAAGGAGCAATGTGTTAAGTGTTTGATTGAGCATTTGTTTGAGCATGATTTGTCTTGATGGCTAGTGGATAGTTGCATTGATACTTATGTTCATTGATGAGTTCGATTGTCTTATTTTTCGTCTATGGTGCCATGTGACATAATTGCAATCAATTCACTCCTTTGTTCTTAGTTTCTACGTTGCTCGAGGACGAGCAACAATTCAAGTTTGGGGGTATGATTGGAGTGAATTGATACATGTTTTTAGGGCTAGTTTTAGTGCAAAAAGTGAGCTAAAGTATGATTTTTGTGCCTAAATGTGAAAAGTATCACTCTTTTGCCTAAAAAGTATTACTTTGAGAAGTTTTGATGTATTTCGCCCGTTTTGCAGGTAAAGCGGTGGAATTTTGCCAAACCGAGAGTACCGGTATTCTTAGAATGAAAAGACGAACATACCGGACGAAAATGGGGGTCGGGACCGGAGCCCTTCTCGATAAAAATTCCCTGGTCTCGAGTTGGAGTCGAGGGTGCACAGACCTCGACTCGAGGTTCATGCTGGAGGGAAACCATTTCAAAAAGATAGGATCCTCGACTCGAGGGAGGAGCCTCGACTCGAGGGATATGAAAAATGCAGGAAGCTCGACTCGAGGCAGGAGAGATTTTTAAAGAAACGTGTTAGCGACTTTTAGGCCTCGACTCGAGGGCTTGAAGCTCGACTCAAGGAGTGCCCAAAACTGAAAAATTCAGTTTTTAAGCCAATGAAAGCCAAAACAGAGGGAGAGTTGATTCTAGCAGTTCAGAGCAGTTTCTAGGAGTTTCTTTGAGCGAATTTTACATTTTGTAGCTTGAATTTACTTGTAATTACATTAGATTGTTAGAATTGAGATAGATTCCACATTTAGTTCATTAGATTAGTAGATTGGTTGATTGTAATTGAAGTTTGCAGCTGAGAATTGGGAAGAATTGAAGTTGTATTGAAGCATTGTACAAGATTAATCATTCTTATTTTTGCCTATTGAAGCTTAATTGGTGATGTTCTTACCCTTTGATCTCTTTAATTCATTGCTTGTAGTAATTAGATTGTTAATTGCTTTCTTAGATTTTCTAGCCATGGTTTTTGCTTGTAGCACCATGGGCTAATAGCTTTGTGCTTGGGATAATTGAAATTAGGGATGAAGTGATTGCCTCATGCTATGATTGTTGATAATTGTGATCAATTGAATTAGATTGCTCCCTAATTGTGATTCTTAATTGTGCTTCATGAAAAATTGTCTCTTTTGATTAATGGTTGATCACCCTAGCAATAGGCGAGAGTTGAGCTAACGTGATTAGGTGTTAATCGGGTTTCAATTTTGCATGATTGTATGAATTGGGGACTTCTACATTGAGAGATGGGAAGAACTAAGGATACTCACATTAGGCATTGTGATATTAATGGAGTGATTAATTTCATGATGGTTTAAGCTTTCTAATTTAATTGATTTGCATTTGTATACAATCATAACTTGTTAATCATGGATTCCTTGATGGAGATTATCCCTTGCACCCAATTCCCCTATTGATTTTAGTCTATTTGATCTTGTATTCTAGGTGTTTGATAGATTGTTTGCATAAACTTGCCATTTAATTTCTTGCAATTTGTAGTGATTTAGTTCAAGAGCTTGTTGCAACTTTAGCCATTTAGAACTCTTATCCTTGAATTTCGTTTGCATACTTTCTCCCTTGGGTTCGATATTTTTGTTGATTGGTCTTAATAACTCTTACCCTATACACTCCAATCAGGGAGGGTAGATGAGGTTGGGATTTGGACTATTTTGGAAGTAGGCTGTTTTAGAGGCTCTGAGGTGCCAGCCTGGGACACCTCTTCATCGCCAGAGTGGCCTGGAGAGGGGGAGGGGGAAAATTGTACTGTGTCGTGGGTGGGGGGAGGGGGTCCTCTCCGAGCTTATTTCCTGAACCTCCTTTGAATGAACCACCTGCGCTGCGATCTGCAGAGTGGTTACCTCTTCGGGTAGAAGACTTGGCTGGTCAGCAGACGTCCCACCCAGCTCAGAGGTCTTAACTAACCTCCTCCTCCTTGGTGTCTTCTCCTTCAGCCTCATTGGCTGGGCAGCCTCAGCTGAGCTCACTGTCGGCAGCTCTTCCTCTCTCTCCTCTTCTTTCTCCTCATCAGCTTCTTCAGCAGCTGGTGCCTGAGCCCCAAGAGGTTCATCCTTCGTCAGAATCCACTTTTGTTTTGTGTAGGGTCTGACTCCGTCTGACCAATTGATCTCGGTGACAAAGAGAGTCCTCCATGATCACCGTCACCTTATTGAATAGGCTGGTGATCGACCTCGCCTGCCACTTTCCTCCAACTACCTCCAACCTTTTCCTTTCCGTCTCTAGCTTTTCCAAAAGCATCCCAGCCCAGTTAGCTTGAACCCCATCAAGTATTGTCCTCATGACACATAGTCAGGGTCAGTCAGCCCGTCATGAGAACTTTGTTCTCCCAAGATGACCTTTGTGACGATGGTCATCGAAGTCGATACCTCCGTCGGAGCATCTTCTTCTTCAACTCGATCGCCTTTGTCCCTCATAGAATTCCGGGCAATCATCTCGAATGATTCTACCCATTCATCAGACTTGTAGGTGAGGGGGTTCACTCCTTCACTACTTGTATCAAAAATCCTGGCCACCTCCGCCGGAGTAACGGTTAAAACCTCTCCATATACTCTGGTTTTAAAGACTCCGTTCTCGAACGTCCCGTTGACGTAGAACTCGATTCCCGCATATCCAGTGTTTTTTATTAGAGGGGATTTCTTGGAACAGAATGTCCTCAATCTAGCCCTCTCCAATAACTCCAAAACCTCTCTTGATTCACCATCAGAAGTTGTGTCGAAATCCACATACATCTCCGATTTGATCTTCTTATTATACGTCTCATTGTGAACATCCACCATGGTTGAAGTAATTCCTATTTGTTTTTGAGAAGTGCTCATGAAATGATCTAATACGGGTTTTGAAAATTTTGCAGAGAGTTTATAAGAATTTCTGAGAGTGAAAAAGTTTGTTTAAGGAAGAAGATGTATTTATAGGGGGGAAGATTGGAAAGAGAAACCGCCATTTCGGAAAATTTGAATTAATCTGAGCCATTTATTCAAAAAGTTTTTACTGCGCATAAATCAACGGTTAAAAATTAAGATAAGCGATTAGGATTCAGCGCATGGATGTTAATCGCCTTTGGAATGCATAAATAGTTACTTTATAGACTGTTGATTTGGCAGATGTAGGTTACTTTATGCAGGGAAGTAAGTATACCTAACGTCAGCCTAGGGTTACCTTACTTCGACTAAGGGTTTGCAAATCAGATGAGTTTGAAAAACAGATGAGTTGAAAAAGTCATCTGATAAAGTAACCTGTCTGATTTTTTAAAAACAGCTTAAGTTCAAAATTTTTAGCAATCTTAAAGACAATTTTTAAATAAACAGACTCAGACTTAATTTTCTAAAAATGGGATTTTCAATCAATCATTCCAAAAAGAATTTTATAAAAATTGAGAACCAGATGAGGTGAAACAGTATGATCTGTGATCTATTCCTTCAAAGACATAGACTCATGGAAAACCATTAGTAGCTTGAGGTAGATCAGATAGGGTGCAGATAGTCATCTGGTTTTCAGAAAATCAGTTGACTATTGTGCCCTTGTCTGATTTACCATATGTCAGATAAGTAATTATCATGTCAGATAAGGTCAATATGACTAATCCTTGATTCTTGATTCCTAAGAAGGAAATCAATGATATCAGCTACCTGATTGTCCTTTGACTCAGATCTAGTCTGATAATTCTTTATAGACATAATAAACTAAATCGAGAGAGACAAGAATTAAAAAAACAGAATTAGAGATTTACTAACGAAGCATCTAATAAACCTAATTCTACAGATAATTCTTTAAACCTCGTCTCTTCCAGTGGTTTTGTCAAGATGTCTGCTCTTTGAAAGTCGGTCAAGATCTTCTCAAGTCTGATATCTCCTTTTTCTACATGGTCTCGGATGAAGTGGTGTCTGATATCTACATGCTTGCATCTTGTATGAAGGACTAGGTTCTGAGTAATAGCTATGGCACTATTACTATCACAAAATATAGGTACATCTTTGGTGATAATATTATAGTCCCTTAGTTGTTAACTTATCCAGATCAGCTGTGAACAACAACTTCCAGTTGCCATATACTCAGCTTCAGTTGTGGAAGTAGCTACAGAGATTTGTTTCTTAGACAACCATGAAATCAGCTTACTTCCAAGAAATTGGCAAGTACCAGATGTAGATTTTCTATCTATCTTACATCCACCAAAATCCGAATCTGAGTATCCAGACAGCTCAAAGTTGTCATCAGCTGGATATCACAATCCAACATTTACTGTTCCTTTCAAATACTTGAGGATTTTCTTTGCTGCTTCAAGATGGGTTTTCTTAGGATTAGCTTGAAATCGAGCACAGACTCCAACTGCAAAAGAAATATCAGGTCTACTAGCATTTAAATATATAAGGAACCAATAAGACCTCGATACACAGTTTGATCAGTGTCTTCTCCCTTCTCATCTGGATCCATTGAAAAATTTGTCACCATAGGTATCTTAGCTTCTCGGCTGGTACCTATTCCATATTTTTCAATAAGATCTTTTGTATATTTGGCTTGGTTGATGAATATTCCCTTCTTTGTCTGCTTGACTTGAAGTCCAAGAAAATATGTCATTTCTCCCATCATGGACATTTCAAATCTGCTTTTCATAAGAATACTAAATTCTTCACACAAAGATATGTTAGTTGATCCAAAAATTATGTCATCAACATAAATTTGAACTAACAAAAGATCACAACCAAACTCTTTTCTAAATAGAGTTCTATCAATTCTACCTTTAACAAAACTATTTTGAATTAAATATTCAGACAAGGTGTCATACCAAGCTCTTGGTGCTTGTTTAAGTCCATATAGAGCTTTCCTTAGTTTATAAACCTTGTCTCCTTTGACAAAGCCAGGTGGTTGCTCTACATAAACTTCCTCAGCTAAGATTCCATTTAAGAAGGCTGACTTAACATCCATTTGAAAAACTATGAATCTTTTAAAAGCTGCATAGGCTAAAAACAATCTTATGGCTTCCAGACGAGCTACTGGTGCAAAGGTCTCATCATAATCAATACCCTCTGATTGTGAATAACCTTGAGCAACTAGTCTGGCCTTATTTCTAACCACAATATTGTTTTCATCCCTTTTGTTTTTAAAGACCCATTTAGTTCCAATGACTTTTTGATGATGAGGCCTTTCAACAAGCTCCCAAACATCCTGTCTTTGAAACTAATTTAGTTCTTCTTGCATGGCATTAATCCAGTTGGAATCAGTTATAGCTTCTGTAATTGATTTAGGTTCAAGTAATGACACATAGCAACTGAACATACAATCTTGATTTAGTTGGGTCCTCGTCTGGACACCAGAGTCTAAATCTCCAATTATCTGCTCAGCTGGATGATATGACATTACTTTCTTACCTTTATCTTTAACTGTAGATGATGTCTTGTCTGAATTATTTATTTCAGATGATTCTATGTTACCTTCTGATAACTCTACCTGATCAGCTGATGTGTTATTGGTCGTCTGATCAGCGGATATGTTGTTGGTCGTCTGATCAGTTGGTAGATCAGTTGTTGAGGAAGTTCTTTCAGGTTCCTTTCCTTTGTCTGATTCTTCCTCTTCATCTGAATCTGATTCTTGATTGTAGAATTTTATGGTTGATCTTTTGATAGTCATCTGATCCAGATCATCTGATATTTTTGTAATGTCCCCTGTCTTATCAAACTCAAGAGAAGATTCATCAAATACCACATGGGGTGTTTCTTCTACACACAAGGTTGTCTTATTAAAAACTCTATATGCCTCTGATATAGATGAGTATCCTAAGAATATCCCATCTGCTATCTTGGCATCAAAGGTTTTTAATTGAGATTTCTCATTATTGTGTATGAAACATTTACAACCAAATATATGAAAATATGAAATTTTGGGAGATCTTCCCTTCCAAATTTCATAGGGAGTTTTACACTTATCCTTGACAATCAGACTCCTATTTTGAACATAGCAGGCTGTATTCACTGCTTCTGCCCAAAACCTATGAGGAGTGTTAAATTCAGATAGCATTGTTCTAGCTGCTTCTTTCAAGGTCCTGTTTCTTCTTTCAACAACTCCATTTTGTTGTGGAGTCCTTTCGCAGATGTTTCCGAGCTATGTCATTCTCAATGCAAAGTAGTTAGAAATCAATTTATTTAGAAATTCAAGACCTTTATCACTTCGATTTTAACAATATTTAATCCCTTTTCATTTTGAATCTTCTTAAGGAAATTCTGGAATCTTGGTCATAGTCTCATTCTTTTTGTACAAGAAAATAACCCAAGTAAATCTTGAAAAATCATCAACAATTACTAAGGTGTATTTTCTTCCACTAAAGCCGAGAGGAGTTCTTGGACCAAACAGATCCATATGAAGAAGTTCCAAAATTCTTTTCAAGAAGGATTACTTATTGTTTTAAAAGAAGCTTTGGTCTGTTTTCCTTTTTGACAAGAAACGCATACATGGTTCTTTGAAAATACTTTATCAGGGAGTCCTTTAACTAAAGATTTCCTTGCAATCTTGTTAAGAGTTTTGAAGTTTAAGTGACCAAGTCGTCTGGGCCACAGCCAACTTAAGTCATCTGAACTCTTAGCAACAAGACAAGTATCCTTAGGACAGCTTTTGAAGTTGGCAACATAAATGTTACCTTGTCTTACTCCAGCCAATAGAATATTTTCATTGATACCATCTAAAACATAGCATGCATTATGAGTAAATTTGACACAAAACCCTTTATCACAAAATTGTGAAACAGATAGTAGGTTGTGTTTCAATCCTTCCACATAGTAAACATCTTGAACATGAACATCTCCAATCATTAGTGTTCCTACACCTTTAGTAAGTCCATAGTTGTTGTCTCCAAACATCACTCTTGGTCCATCAATGGTTTGATAGTTAGAGAGAAGTCGTCTTTCATAGGTCATGTGCTTGGAACAGCCACTATCAATGTACCAGATGACCTCAAGAATGTCTCCTCTATCAAGTATCTTCTTATCTTCCTGCAATCACAAATTTATTGCTTAGGTACCCTTTGTATTTTGGGTCCAAATTATGAATCTTCCTTTCATCACTAGTGAGTTCTGAGCTTTTCTTTTCTTGCCTCACTCTTGTTTCAGCTGCTGTAGTACCATCACTTGTGCCACCATGATAAAACTTGATAGGTCCTTCCTCAAGAACCTCCTCCATTCTGTCATGACTTGCTTTAAGATGATTCTTCATTCTAAACTTCCAGTAGTCATATTCTTCTATTGAAAAATCAGGCAGACTCCTGGATTTCTTGCTCTTAACAGAAGATATAGTGAAACAGAAAAACTACAATGCTTGCAAGATCTTGTTAGTAGAACTGTTAGTGAAACAAAGAAAATACAGATAATCAAGAACAAATTTCAGGATCTTAGTTATGACCTAAAATCAATATCAGAACAGCTTAACACTACTCTGATACCACTTGTTGGTCCCGATTGGTTGAGTTGATTAAAACTTTGAATTAACCTTCTAGAACAAAATCTAGAAGGGGGGTTGAATAGATTTTGTAGATTTTTTTAAATCTCTCAAAAATATATTCAAGGTACCAGATGTACACAGCGGAAAATGATGATTAACCTCAACTTCAACAAGATCAAAAGCAAACTGATATTTTAGTTTTAACTTTAATCCTGAAATTAATCTATAATTGATAAGATGAGAATTGAAAAGAAACAAGTAAGTAAATCAAAGCAATAAAGAACACAGAATTTACAGTGGTTCGGATTATAACATTCCTACATCCACTCTCCTTCTTCAACCTTGAAGAAGGGTCTTCACTTACTTACTTTCTTTCTTCTTGCTGACTTACTTACAATTGTGAATCTTCAGCCTTACAATGAATTCTTCCTAATTTCTGAATATCTATGGCTTGAAGATGTTCTGTGAAAAGTGTTCTACAAACACTAAAACTGGAAAACGTACAAAACATTTGTAAATGTGTACACTATTTGTGGCTAGTGAATAAAATGTGTATATCGATGAATGCAAAGTATCAAGTGTCTTTCTAAACTAATTTCTATCTCTATTTATACAGATCTTCATTTGGTAGTTGTAACTTCCTTGAATTCTGTTTTGATCAGTTATATTCTTGATTAAAACTTTGAATTAACCTTCTAGAACAAAATCTAGAAGAGGGGTTGAATAGATTTTGTAGATTTTTTTAAATCTCTCAAAAATATATTCAAGGTACCAGATGTACACAGCGGAAAATGATGATTAACCTCAACTTCAACAAGATCAAAAGCAAACTGATATTTTAGTTTTAACTTTAATCCTGAAATTAATCTATAATTGATAAGATGAGAATTGAAAAGAAACAAGTAAGTAAATCAAAGCAATAAAGAACACAGAATTTACAGTGGTTCGGATTATAACAATCCTACATCCACTCTCCTTCTTCAACCTTGAAGAAGGGTCTTCACTTACTTACTTTCTTCCTTCTTGCTGACTTACTTACAATTGTGAATCTTCAGCCTTACAATGAATTCTTCCTAATTTCTGAATATCTATGGCTTGAAGATGTTCTGTGAAAAGTGTTCTACAAACACTAAAACTGGAAAACGTACAAAACATTTGTGAATGTGTACACTATTTGTGGCTAGTGAATAAAATGTGTATATCGATGAATGCAAAGTATCAAGTGTCTTTCTAAACTAATTTCTATCTCTATTTATACAGATCTTCATTTGGTAGTTGTAACTTCCTTGAATTCTGTTTTGATCAGTTATAACAGTATAAATGAATCTTGTAACTTTCTCTTGGTTAGTTGAAACTGCTTCTTGAAACTTGTACAAAATTTTTCTAACACTTCATCGTCTGCTACTTGCTCCACCCTGTCTTCGTCTTCATTCCTTGTCTAGGTGTTTGTTTATCGAATTGAATCTTAAATGTCTTCTTTGTGTTGTCCTAGTCTGATATCTGGTCTCCATCTGATTTCCTGTCCTCATCTGAGGTTTATCCTTGTCTGATATCTTGACCTCGTCTGACCTCTTATACTTAGTTTTGTTCTCAAGCATTTACTTCAGCTGTCTATACAAAATGCTCAGCTGGTCATCCTATATTACACTTTTTAACACATCAAAACTAAATACAACTTTTTCTTTACCTAACACTTTCTCAAATATAATTCACCACCAAACTCCTTTGAGACTTTTCTTGCATTTTCAAGCACTCAATTGAATTTTTTTCACTATCATTTTTCTCATCTTTTCCACAATTCAAGTTTTTTCTTTTCAACCCTTCTTTCTTTTTCTCTTCTCAATCTTAGCAAATTAAACCACCACACTTTTCTTTTCAATCACCATTCTTTTGTCAACAATCAAAACTCTACTAATCATTAGGACAAAAAGGCTCATAAGGATAGACAAAATGGCTTCAATTTCACAAGCTTGCCAAAGAAATAAGGATTTTAGGCTCAAATTGGCTCACTAGGGAAATCAATATTTTTGGTGGGGTCAAATTTGGCTAATTGACTTTCAAAACAAACAAGGCCTCTTATCATCTTCACAAAATCCACACAAAACTCAATTTTGACAAGTCTCTAGGCAAGTTCTAGCATGCAAATTTATGAACGATGCACTCAACAAGGAATCAAACCGTATAAAATGTACGATTTAAAAGGCTCAAAAACTCACAGGCTTAAAAATGAGCAAGGAATCAAGCATTCTCACTCACATCCATCATCACACAACAATTCATCATGCTAGCATCAAGCCACATATCAACTCATGATCACATCAAAAGTCCAATATGTCCACCAATCAAGCACACATGCTCATGAACATAATCTCAATCATATACCCCTACACATAACAACACTTCTCCAAAACTACTCTCAATAAAGATAAACTCAAATATATGCAATTAATCCATAAATAAGCTCCAAATTCACAAAAAAATTTCCTCATGCTACTGAGAGGCAAATTGGTGCAACGAATATCGCTAAACTAACACACCCGCCCCAAACTTTTTTATTGCTAAGCAATTAAAAGTTTGGTAAGATAGTTAGCTAGTTGAGTTGCACACAACTACCTACTACTAAGAAATGAAAAACACGAAAAGAGGCACACCTCCCCCAAACTTAGACAAGTCCAAGTCTGGAGAAGGTGTTGTACCTAAAGGTCTTCAAGTACCCTCTCTCCTTCAAGCTTGTAAACCTCGACTTCCTGAAAAGCAACACACAACACACTTATTGAAAGCAAAAAATAAATACAAAAATAAAAGAAAGCAAGTAAATGATGGGTTGCCTCCCATCTAGCGCTATTTTTAACGTCCATTGCCGGACGGAGCATGAGTTGCTCAACTTTCCTCCAAGAACAAATTCTCCACCATCCTCACTTCTTTGTTCTTGAGTCTCTCCACTCCTAGCAATCGACTCCAATTCGACTCGTTCCATACCACTTCATCTCTAATCACAAAACTTTTCCCTTTCTTTCTCTCTTGTAGCAACTTTCCTTTCTCCAACACCCCCAAACTTGAGACTTGCTCAAGTTTGGTCACATCTTTCACTTCTTCCTTCTTTTCATCTCCCGGGTCAAGCAAGAGTGCTTGAGAAGCCTTCTCCTTCCTAAGATCAAAAAGTGAAACACAAGACTCATTAGCATTTAATTCACAAAAAGATATAGCATGATCATAAGTTAAGAGAGTAGAGAAAGATTCATCTTTAGCCTCTTGAAGTCTTAAATCCACTATATCAATTGAGTCACACTCTTCCTTCTCCGTTGGATGCTTCATTGAGTCTTTGATGGAGAAATCAATTTCCTCATCATTAAGCTTCAAAGTAAGCTTCCCTTTTGTGACATCTATCATCGCTCTTGAAGTGGCTAGGAATGGTCTTCCAAGAATTAGAGGAACCTCTTTGTCTTCATCCATCTCAAGCACAATGAAGTCCGCCAGAAAGACAAATTTCTCCACTTTCACGAGTACATCCTCCACTATCCCTTTTGGGATTGTTGTGGATCCATCGGCCAATTGAAGTGTGATAGATGTGGAGCACAAATCACCTTGATCAAGCCTCTTGAACATAGACATAGGCATCAAGTTAATGCTTGCACCAAGTTCACATAAGGCATTTTTCACCACTCCATTCCCAAGATCACACAAGATTATGAAGCTTCCGGGGTCTTTCAATTTCTGTGGCAAATCCCTTTTTAACAAGGCACTACACTCCATCGTCAATCTCACTGTTTCAGGCTCCTCTATTCTCCTCCTCTTGGCAATCAAATCCTTGAGAAACTTTGCATAATTAGGCATTTGCTCAAGAGCTTCCGAAAATGGTATATTGATATAAAGCTTCTTGAACACTTCAAGGAATTTGGCAAACTTCTCGTCCATCTTCTTCTTCATAAAACGTTGAGGAAAAGGAATAGGCTCAACGATTTTAGGAACTCCCCATGAGTCTCTCTCAACTTCTACTCTTTCTTCTCTTGCCTCTTTGGCTTTCTTCCACTTAGGCTTCTTTCTCTCTTCCACTTTCTCTTCTACCACAACTTCTTTCCCTTTGTCTACACTTCTTTTCTCAACTTCACTAAGCACCTCTATCTCCTCTTCTACATCATCTTCCTCAACTTCTTTCTTATCTCCTTCATTAGTAGGCATAAGAGGTCCTTCATAACTTGTACCACTTCTTAGCTTAATGGCTTTACATTGCTCTTTGGGATTTACTTCGGTTGTAGACGGATACTTGCCTTTTGTATGATGTTGGCTCAATGTGTTTGCAAGTTGACCCATTTGAAACTCCACTTGTTTCATTTGGCTTGACAATGAGCTCACCGTACTTTAGATCTTTTCAAACCTTTCTTGAGTGCATCCCATGAATTTTGCCAAAATATCCTCCAAATTAGGCTTGCCTTCATTATTTGGGGCTCGTGCACCCGGATCAAAACCAGGAGGAAATTGAACCGCCGCTCTAGGATTGGCATAGGAAAAATTTTCATGTCTCCTCCAATTGTTGTTGTTTGGAGCTTGTCCTCCTTGTTGAGGCATGAATGGAGCTTGAGGTTGTGAAGAGGAATTCCCTTGAACTCGATTTTGAAAAGGTGCTTGATATGGCCTCCCACTTTGGTAATTCCCTTGATACCCTCCTTGGAATTGATTTCCTTGGTATTGTGGTCTTCCCATGTAGTTTACTTCTTCCATTGGATTTGAACCTTGACACATATCACCTTGGACAAATGGTGGAAGATTTCCACCTTGTTGAGATGTTAGAGCTCCAAATCTATCCATCATGGACATCATCATAGCTTTCATAGATTCAATCTCTTCAACTTGAGACACCCTATGATGATTTCCCCGACTTACTTGAGCTTGAAATGAATCTTGAGCAATGTTCTCCATGATTTGATTCATCTCGATCACGGACTTGGACCAAATAGACCCACTTGCACAAGCATTTAGAAAGGCTCGATCAGAATCGTTAAGTCCGGTGTAGAAGTACATGATCGTTTGCTCGTCGGGAAACCCATGTTGAGGACATGCTATCAACAGGTTCCCGAATCTCTCCCATGCCGCAGTAATCGACTCTCCACTCTTTTGGTGAAATTGTGATATGGCTTCTTTGGCTTGTAAGGTCTTGGATGGAGGGTAGAACTTCATCAAGAACCTCCTGCTTAGATCCTCCCATGTTCTCACGATCCCCGATGGAATTGAATTTAGCCAAGCTTTCGCTCTTTCAGTCAGAGAGAATGGAAAGAGAAGAAGCTTCTTTGCATCCTCCGAAACACCATTGTATTTGGTGGTGTCGGAGATCTCTAAGAATTGGGCTATGTGATTATGGGGATCTTCATTCTCATCCTTCCCCTCGAATTGCTTTTCTCTAAGCATCCTTAGCAACGCCGGGCTAATCTCAAAATTGTTAGCCTCAATGCGAGGTCTAGCAATCCCATCATAGAACTCTCTCGATTGCGGCTCAAAGTACTCACGAAGTGGACGGCCTTGGGGTTGAGGCTCTTGAACGGGTGGATTTTGAGCTTGTGGTTGATGAGGTGGTTCTTGAGGATAAGGCATTTGGGGATATTGTGGGAAATATTGCGAGGATGGATAGTATGGGAATTGTGGGCCTTGTTGAGGATAGGGGTATGGTTGTTGTGGATATGGGAATTGGTTTGGTGGGTACCCTTGAGGGAAAGAGCCAGCTTGAGCATTTTGTGGTTGGTTTCTATTACCCCCTTGGTTCTCCACCACATTGTTGCCCCCATCACCATTGTCATTTTCATTTCTATGTCCATTCGGATTTGGATGGCCATTCCCATCTTGAATCGGAGGATCACCGCCCCCCACTTCATTTTTCATATCATTCCTAGCCTCCATTTCTCGTCTCTCTCTTGCTTCTCTACGATTACGTCCTCGATTCCTTCTTATTGTAGCCTCAATTTCGAGGTTGATAGGTTCGGGTTGAAAACTACGAGATCTTGTGTTCATGCAACTACTACGAAAGAGACGAGTATCAAACTCCCAAAAAAATAATAAACCAAAACAAAAATAAAAATAAAGCAAATAAAATGACACTAATAACACCACTCAACAAACTCTAAGTCCCTATTAGCACTCTAATTAGTTCCCCGGCAACGGCGCTATTTTAATTGCAGCTTTTTCGAGTAAGTATAATTAAGACACAACCAAGTTATCGAACCCAAAGGAACTAAGTCGAGCAAGGATCCCTAAAGCTAAGAGTTGGCATGGTATTATAGAGTCGGGCTCGGGTATGCAAAATTAAATCTAAATTAAACAACTATGAATAATCAACAAGCAATTACCAAGAGATAACAAATATGAGAAAAATGTGCTCGGGTGCAAATCACCAAGGAATCCTCAATTTCGAATCACACATGATCGGGGTTTCAATTAACGAGGGATAATAGGAGCTATCTAGCATAAAATCACATATCAACCGTACTAGATAAGCCTAGGTTTAATACATCAAATAAGCACGTAAGATAGTTTAGAGACGACACCCTAAGTCTCCTCACTTAATCACTAGAAATAAAATCGAGCAATTAACGTATCCTAATGTAGGTTCTAATGAAAATTAACTAAGTCTCCTTGCGTTAATCCAATATTTACTTTAATCACCAAACCAAGCCTAACACCTAAGCATCAATTTAATAAACCAAATCTCTTTGAGCAAATTAAATCAATTAACCAAGGATCAAAACATAATCTAGCAATTAAATCATGCAATTCACAATAGAATAATTAATCACCTCAATAAATGAAACACCCAATCACATGATCATCAACATTAATTCATCCAAGGATCATCACACCCAAACACAAAAGGAATTTAGCCAAACAAGAATTTAAACAATAAACCCATGAACATAAAAATTAGGGAAAACATAATTAAAATGAAATTAACCAATAGATAAATGAAATAAGGAGAGATGTCACCTTGTAAACATAAAATTCACTTGATTGTATGAATCTACCTCTAATTTGCAAGAAAATAAAATAACTATGAAAAATACCTAACTATGTGTGTGAGTGCGTGTTTAATCTAAGGAAAATGTGAAGTGAGGGAAATGTGTGAAAATGTGAAGTGAGGGAAAAAAATGGGGGAAAAGCCCTAAAAACCTAAAACTATAAACTGCTGCTATCTTTCCTTCTGTATTCTCGCTGCCTCTTTCTAAAGCTATTCACGCTTTTTCTTTTATTTCCAAAGGGCGTGTCATGCTGCCTTTCTTCTTAGTTTGGGCCTCCATCAAAATGGGCCTCAATCATTTTTCTTTTTCTTTTTTTTTTAAACCATGGTTGTTCCTCCTTTTGCCAATTAAGTTGGCAGTTTTAGGCATATAGTTTGGGCCTTGCAAATGGGCCCATTTTGGGCCACAAATTTCCTTTTTTTTTCCCTTTGAGCCCAATTGTAATTTCTTCTCGTTCCTTGCTCGACTTTTTAATTCTCCATCAATTGACCTCATAAAATAATAGGCACGTGTTTTGCTTTCAATAATGCTCAATTTACCTACAAAAAAAATAGCAAAACAATACCCTTCTCATCTCAAGTGCAATTAGTCAATTTAGTGTAAATAATGCAAGAAATCCTATTAAATTAAGCAAATTAAATGCATGAATTTCAAGCAATTTTCACACTAATCACCAAGCTCGAGTCGAGGGGGCCCCAAAACCGAAAATTTTGGTTTTAAGTCACTTGGATCCAAAAACAGAGCATATACTTCCCATATCAGTTTAGAGCAGTTTCTAGGTAGTTTTCTGAGCGAATTTATCATTTCCTAGCTTAATTCTACTTGTAATTGCATTAGATTGATAGATTTTGATTAGATTCAAGCTTGTAATCATAAATTAGCATTTTGATCCATTAGATTTTGAGTTTCAAGTTGTAATTGAAGAGTAGAGAATTGAATTCCAAGCATTGTGGAGGATTAAGGCATTCTTAATTTTTTTAATTGAAGACCAATTGGTGATGTTCTTCTACTTTTCTCTCTTTAATTCCTTGTTTGTGTTGATTAGCTTGTTATTTGCTTTCCTAGATTTTTCACCCATGGCTTTTGCACTTAGCACCATGGGCTAATAGCTTTGTGCTTGGGATAATTGAAATTGGGGATGATGTGATTGCCTCATGCTATAATTGTTGATAATTGTGATGAATTGAATTAGATTGCTTCCTAATTGTGATTCTTAATTGTGCTTCATATAAAATTGTCTCTTTAGATTAATGGTTGGTCACCCTAGCAATAGACGAGAGTTGAGCTAACGTGATTAGGTATTAATCGGGTTACAATTTTGTATGGTTGTATGAATTGGGGACTTCTACATTGAGAGATGGGAAGGACTAAGAATACTCACATTAGGCAATTGTGATTTTAATGGAGTGATTAATTTCATGATGGTTTATGCTTTCTAATTTGATTGATTTGCAATTGGATACAATTATAGCTTGTTAATTATGGATTCCTTGATGGAGATTATCCCTTGCACCCCATTCCCCCATTTGTTCTAGCTTATTTGATATTGCATCTTAAGTGTTTGATTATTTGCTTGCACTAGTTTTAGAATTTTAATTCTTGCATATTTTTGTAGAATTTAGTCCTAAACCCATCCTTGCAACACTAGTCACTTAGAACTTGTATCCTTAGGGCCTCTCTTGCATACTTACTCCTTTGGGTTCGATATTTGCGATTGGTCTTAATACTGCTTGCCCAGAAACACTACACCAATCAACAAAGATGCTAAGGTAGTGAAACGTGTTTCAGTCTTTGAAAGATTGGGACCATACGGGAAGAGTAAACATCAAAAGTTGGGAACTGTTTTTAAAAGATTAGGGCCACGTAAAGCAAACAACTGTAGGGAGTTGGAAAATTTTAAACCTGCAGACTCTCAGAAAATTCAAAGCCTAGTTTCATCTTGTATGAGACGACAATCCACCTTGATCGCATCATATGAAGACGGCTTGACGGCAAAGATACATACAATTATCCACACAAAAGATGAAGAAGATGATGGAGAGAGTGTAGCCTTATCTAACTTCGTCGACATTCGCAATCCTCGACAAACAGTTTCTCAGGTCATGGACATAGCTCTACAAAGGGAAATGACCACAATGATTAGAAATGGGAACGTTGTTGACATCAACATTGTGCAGACAGTTATGATTTGAGGAAGAGATGGCCGAATGAGGGCATGCGTGGATTTTGCAAATGCAAGAGAAAACAATGAAAAGGTTGCTCTAGTAAATCATATCATGCTATGTGAAGACACTCCGACAAAGGAAAAGGATGTTAAAATCTTAACCAAGCAGGATGGTCCACATGTGGTAAATAAAGTTTACACGGATGACGCGTATGAGTCGATTTCTGAAGACGGTGTAAACATCGGTCCCATAAATGGGAAATTCTTGAAACGCTACTACGCGTAAGTCGAGAAAACTCCATGATACATGAGCCTAAACTGTTTATCCCTCCTGGTCCGCATGAGGTTAAACTGTGCACAACAACCACCGAAGGTAATTACATGTGGCTAAAATATTAAATTAACCCACTAAAGATATTTAGTGGCTAAATATTTAATATCCCTCCTGGCCCGCATGAGGTAAAACTGTGTACAGTACCCTAACCTACT
Organism: Paraleonurus japonicus; assembly: GCA_030762865.1. Classification (NCBI taxonomy): domain Eukaryota; kingdom Viridiplantae; phylum Streptophyta; class Magnoliopsida; order Lamiales; family Lamiaceae; genus Paraleonurus; species Paraleonurus japonicus. The sequence goes on along the minus strand of CM061057.1, from coordinate 26,327,959 downwards.
AAAGGTATTTAGTGGTTAAATATTAATATCCCTCCTGGCCCGCATGAGGATAAACTGTGTACGGCACCCCAATCCACTAAAGGTATTTAGTGGTTAAATATTAAATACCCCACTTCGACTATAGTGGTTACAAAAAAGTCCCTCCTGACCCATATGAGGTTAAACTATGTACAGCCCCCCCCCCCAAATCAAATCATATTTCTTCTTGAACTACGTTATGGCTTGATTCTCTTCAAAGAGGTACGTAGGCAACTTAGAAAAATTCTCTAAGTACAGTCATGATCCAATTACTTCATTTAAGTTCACTGAACTTAGAGATATTGAAGTACAAAAGGGAATATGCAAAAAAAAAAAAAGCGGATGAAAACAACTTAGAAATTCTCTAAATATGGATACAGTTCAATTATTTCATTTAAGTTCATATACTTAGTGAAATATTGAACTACAAAAGGCAAAATAAATATTTGGGGGGCAAGAAAATATTTGGCATAAATCAAACATGAGCCTTCAATAGTCTTTTGAGCGGATATTATTGTGATTATTAATTATTTTATTGTGGTTATTAATTAATTTAATAAGACCATTAATTAATTAATTAGCCCAAAAAAAATAAATTAATTAACATAATAGACCCAAGATAATTATTTAAAGCAAATAAAATGAAGGCCCAAATACAATAAAGCCCAGGAGCTATTTAATGTGTGAAATTATGGTAGCCCAATTTAAATTACATATGAATGGGCTGAATTTTAATATTTTGAAAAGATGGGCCATAAAAAGGAATAAAGCCCTAAAGTCCAGCAGATAATAATTTACGTTGGCAATAGAAATCCCAATTTCAGGTTTGCTCCTCTTCACGACAAAAATTCTGCTCCTCTTCTTCTTCTTCTTCTTCAATTCCACGCAAAAACAAAAATTCACTAGAATTTCTCCACTGTACCTCGCCAACGCATAGAATACCGTCGCAACCCACCACCGCCTGGGATCGTGGCGCCTCTCCGTCCAGCAGCCACCGCGAACAGCTGACGACCGCCGCAAACGATAACAACAACCGACGTCGCGAACCTGGCACCACCACGTCGCCGCCTCAGGCACGGAAGCTTCGCTCCTCGCCGCGCTGGAAGCTGCCTTTGTCGCCGCCATGGATGGCCCTTTTTAGGGCTCTTCACACCGCTGTGAAGATGACGATGTCGGGAAAGTACCGCCGTGAACGCCAGCACCCGACGCACCAGTTGCAGTCGCCTGAAACCACCGCTGCCATGGCTGCTCCGACGCGGAGCTCTCCATCGCACTGCCCCTCTCGCGAATCGCCACCCGCTGTCGCCGGTTGCAGCACTTCTCCGCCGCCTTTTGTCGTGGCTCCAGCGTGAAGACGCCTCCACCGGATTCTGCCAGTAAACCGTGTCTGCCTCCACGCGCCGCCGCCGGATCTCAAATGAAACAGCCACCGAGGGGCTGTTGTTTGAGTCCAACGCGTCGCCGTCGCTTTTAGCGTGTCTGTCCAGGTACGTATTTATTCATACAAACAACCCGTCCGATGAAATGCCAATAGACGTAGTCATATGGGCATGAATCAAATGTTATGGTTGTCGAAATATGAACGGGAAATGAGCATGGTTGTGTAGTTGTAGTGGCAATGAGCATGGCTGTATAATTGTAGTGGCGAACGAGCATGGTTGTGTAGTTGCAGTGGCAATGAGCATGGCTATATAATTGTAGTGGCGAATGAGCATGGTTGTGTAGTTATAGTTCATGAATCGGGCATGGTTCGAATAAGGTAGAAAAAGCCGCAAGATTTTGCAGTATCCATAAATAAAATCCTACGAAAAAGAAAAATAGGAAAAAAAAAGTGAGCGTAAAGGCATAATAAATTTTACCGCTGGATTCCTTTTTGATGCGTCTCTGTAGAAAAAGTGATCTGCAAATGTATTAAAGAAGAATGGTGAATTTTTTAGACAAAATAAAAAAAGAAAAAAAAAGGAGAAAGTAACGTGAAAAAGAAGAAGGAAAAAAAGGAAAAGGAAAAAAAGAAAACGCACCTGCTTTCTTTCAATTCCTCACGTTTATGATGGAAAAGAGCATGCGCAAAGGTCCTTTATATAGAAATAAATTTGATATTATGAATCTTGATGATAGATACGATTATATTGATATCAGAATCTTATTTAATATTATATGAAAATTCAGAATTTCAAATTTTCAAATTAATACAGATAAAAAAAATTTTATTTGATATTATATGTAAAATTCAAAATTTTAAAATTTTAAATTAATACAAATAAGAGAATTAGTACAGAAGTTCGATAAATTTGGGCTTATATACTATGCCATAAACTTGTTGGCCCAAGGAGTTGGAATGTTGAGTTGAATCCCTTACGTTAATTGATTGAGTCACTTTCATGAGTAACAATACTGTAAAGTCCAAGTACAAGCACGAAAAAAAAAAAATATTTCGCAATTCATCCACATCGAAGACAAGATCACTTGTGAACGAAGTGCGAGGGGGCATTTGTAAGCAAGCAAAATTTAATTGCCGAATCAAGAAGCGACACGTGAAAATTATATATTAAATATCAATTAAATTTATTATTTATTAGAAATTTAAATACATATAATTTCTAATATAATAAATAATTGATAATTTAATTGGTCTATTAAATTAATTAGGCCCAATCCAAGTATTGAGTCCTAATAAATCAATTTGGGCTTCTAAGCCCATTAAATTGAATTGGGCCTTCAAAGCCTAATAAATTAAATTGGACTTTCAAAGTTCAATAAATCAATTTGGGCCTCCAAAGTCCAATAAATTGAATTGGGTCTCTAAAGTCCAATAAAATGAATTGGTCTTTTAAAGTCCAATTAACCGAATTGGGCCTCTAAAGTCCAATAAACTGAATTGGGTCTCTAAAGTCCAATAAATCAATTTGGGCCTCTAAAATCCAATAAATTAATTTGGGCTTTTAAAGTCCAGTAAGTCAATTTGGGCCTCTAAAGTCCAATAAATCAATTTGGGCCTCTAAAGTCCAATAAATTAATTTGAGCCTTTACAGTCCAATTAATTGAGTTAGGCTTCTAAAGCCCAATAAATCATGTCAGGTCTCTAAAACTCAACAAATCAAATTGTGAAAGCATATTCCTGTAGATGCCGGGAATATTCCCTGGTTCAACAGGTCAGGCCCGTTAAATCTAGGGTTTTCATCATCTATAGATAGAGTATCATTTCAGCCATTTCAGAACACACAGAAACACACGGAAAGCATCGAAATACACTGGATTTCGGGTTCTTCATCAAGAATGGCATTCAATAAGAGATCAAGGTGCTAAGCCCCTCCGATTGGCGTTTCTCCCACAGAATTAATTCTTCAAGTTCTTCGTCAAAGACGACGTTTGATCCGAGATCAAGGTGCTAAGCCCCTCCTATCGACGTTTTCTCCTCCGAAGTTCGTCAACAACGGTCTTAACTCGACAAACCCGGAAGACAAGTCAAAGTCAACTACGAAGAGAGAATCAGAGGAGTTTCTAGAGATTGTACCCGAACAATCGTTTGATTATATTAAATTATTTTTGTAATTCTATTTTTCGTTATTTATTTATTTAAATATGAAAATTTGTGTTTACAACAATATGTATATTTTTTAATAAATAAGTTAATATATAAATCTATAAATATTTTAAATATCTATTTTATATCTAAAAAGTGTTATCATATGACAATTTTTAAACATAAAATTATATTTAACTTAAGCCTGTAAATGTATGTAAGAAAAATTGTGGTTGTATCAACTTTTATAAAAAAAAAAAAAAAAACTTAATATAATCATATATGATACGAGATATATATATATATATATATATATATATATATTATTTGGAGTAATATTTATGTATCAATTATATAATAAAAATTCTATTAATCGTCTCTTTTTTTTATTAATTGTAAAATAAATTTGAAACAAATCTTATAGTAAATTCTTTCACATAATTATAATAATTTTAATCCCTAGCATGAATTGACATAGAATTAATATTACCATTATTTAAATTTAATATTATAATTATATTTTTTTTATACATATACATTATTTTAATATATATATTATTATTTGAAAATATTATATATAATATATTATATTATAAAGTTTATTTAATAAAAATACCGCGTAATACACGGGAGCTTATACTATAAAAAATGTTTTTAACCATACTTAGAATAGTTTTTTATCCTAATCTTACATTCCCTATTTTCCACTGGCGACGTGAATCCACCGGTAATGTGAATTCATTGCTAACGTCGCCTCCACTGTGTGCCGATTATTCGCCCATCGTCCGTTCGTCGTTCGATGTTCGCTAGTTCCTAATTGATCGTACATTGTCCTAATTTCTCACCGACGACATTCGTATTCCGAATCTGTCGCCAACCGACGTCGCCTCCACCGTGCGCTGGTCGCTTGCCCATCGCCATTTCCCCATTTTTAGCCCTCGCTCGCTCATCGCCGTTAAAGTAAGTACTCCTTGCTCGCACATCGTAGCCCTCGCTCGCACTGCCTTTTCATCATGGTCCTCATCTGCCTCCAATTTTCTTTGTATTTCGTGGCCATCCATATGATTACGAGCATAATTTCATATAACTTGAAAAATATGCTTTTCAAATTGCTCTGCTTTTACAGCTCATAAAGCTCTGAAATCATCAATGGCAATGACGTGGATTTCTGGATTTAAAGTCACTGGAGTTGCCACATTTTATACTAGAGTTCGCAATTTAGATTAAAATAAGTTCTTCAGATCTAAATTTTAGCTTGAAAACGACGTCAATTTTATTAAATTGAATAAGTGTAACTATGTTGGGACTTTTTTTTTTTTTTTTGTAGCTCTATTATTATTGTGTTTTTAGATGTAATATGCTTTCTGGTTATTGATGGTGAATAAATTTGGAATTGAGTTGCAATTCCTTTTTTGAAATAACTTGAATTTTGTTTCTATTTAACTATTGTGAATCGTGGAGATAAATTTTTGCCTGCTTTTAATGTTCTACATTGAGCAGCTTTAATTGGCAGATATATTACTAATCATGGAGATGTATTGCAGCAATCTTAACTAGCCTTGAGTGAGAGTTAGTTGATGTTTAAACCTAATGTAGAGTAGGTGGAGATAAGTGCGAGGCTGTGTCTCAAAAGGAAAATCTGATTAAGATGAGTAAACCAATTAATAAATGTTGAATGGATAATTGGATAGATATGTGAGTTGGGAGAAATATACATTAGAGTAGTTAAACACTCAACCACTTCACTTTATGCATGCATTAGTTTAGTTAGTCAATTAGGACTTGTTAGCAATTAATTTCTTTTGTGTGTGTTGGCTGGTGTAGCTCGATTGTGTTGTGGAGGAAAAAAAATTCTTTTTCCTTTTTTTTTTTTTTTTTGGTGTAGGGGTTGGTTTGGGTTTGGAAAGAAATACTCAATATCTAATTATTTAATATCATTAGATAGAAAAAAAATTAAATTTTAGTTTGTGGCTAATAAAACTAGCTAGTAATAATTTATGGGCTAATTAAAAATTGCAGCTTATTTTCATATACAACAATTGGTTGAGGGGCTAGATTAGAATGTGTATGGTATTCGTCTATTGCCCCCTCTGAATAAGTTTAATTCGCAATATGAATTAGTTTAGATCGTTTATGTAGAAAGAGAACAATTGTCTACCATAAAAAGAAATGCCAAGAAAATACCTGTGCAAGCAACACATGAGGTTCTGATTTAAATCTGAAGTGGATTGTGAATGCCAATCCTTTAACTTCCATGTGTACTGCCCTATGTATTTTTTTGCCAGAAAAGTTGCTACACTTCTCAAATAGTATTAGTGATGTAGCTATGTCCTTTAACTTCCATGCGTACAGCCTTATGTATTTTTTTTGCCAGAAAAATTGCTACACTTCTCAAATATTTATGATGTAGCTCTGTTCTTTTTGCCTTCAAGTGGCATTCAAAAAATATAGGGATGATTTTTAGAGGATATTGATGAAGGATTGACACTGAATCAGACAGCGACTAATGGCAGGCCACTGATTCTTAATCTCTGTTAGATCAAGATTGTTTTGATGAGTTAAAAGGTTATTTCAGATGAGCAGATGATAATAAAGAACAGCGAAGACTAAGTTCTAGTACGAAGCTGATCAGACTAGGACAAGGATAGTTCAAGTCAGCTGGAGACTAGGAATCACAAGTTATCTGAAGACAAGCTCAAATTTAGTCATCTGAAGGAGTCAAGTATGAAGAGCTCAGACGAGGGCAAGACAAGCTGAGTAGAATAAGAAAAGCAAGTCTTCACCAAGTCAGCTTCAGATGAGTAGATTAAAATCAGCCGAGGAGCAAGCAGTTTTCAAGATTAAGTTTGTTGAGCAGTTTTAGTTTGTTAGAACTAACTAACAAACTAACTATCTTTTCAGACTTATAAATAAGTCTAGGCACTTCATTCTGAAAGATAGAGAGATTCATAGAGAATACACAGAATACTCAAGTTTCTTTTAAGTAATTTTCACAAAGTTTTAAACAGCACGAAAATAGTTTTTCACGATTTCTTTATAAAATTTTCTAAGTGTTTGTAGAATACTTCACTTCATATCTTCAAATACACTTCTTAGTTTCATAGTTAGATTTCAGAAGGTTGATTAGCATCTTTGAAGGTTTGAAGATCAAGTTGTAATTTGTAAAAGATTGTAAGTAAGTAAGCAGCTAGTGGAGACCCTTCTTCAAAGTTTGGAGAAGGAGAGTGGATGTAGGATTGTTATAATCCGAACCACTATAAATCCTGATGTTATTTCTTGCTTTCTTTTAATTTCATTCAAGTTACAATTTTGTTAATTCAAGGTTAAAATTCAGAATCTTAACTAGAATCTAAATATCAGCCTTGCTTTTGATCTTGTTAAAAGTTGAGTTTACAATTGTTTTCCTCTGTGTTTAATCTGATACTCTGAATTGATTTTGGGAGATTTGAAAAATCTACAAAATCTATTCAAACCCCCCCTTTCTAGATTTTGGTTCTAGAAAGTTATCTCAAGGTTTTAATCAACTCAACATTCGGGGACCAACAAGTAGTATCGAGCGGTGTTAAGTTGTTCGATATTGATTTTAGGTCTTGAACAAGATTCTCAAATTATCTTGATTTTCTTCATTTTCTTCTTTTACTAACAGTGCTACTAATTAGTTTGTGGAGCATTTTGTTTCTTTGTTTCATCATGTCATCAGGGAAAAACAAGAAGTCTAGGAATCTTCCTGAATTCTCTATTGAAGATTATGATTACTGGAAATTTAGGATGGAAAATCACCTAAAAGCCATTCATGATAGGATGGAAGAGGTTCTTGAAGATGGACCTATAAAATTTTATCATGGAGGAACCAGCACTGGAGCTGAGTCAGCTGAATTCAAGACTAGACATGAAAAGAAGAGCTCTGAGTTAACAAATGATGAAAGAAAGATTCATAACCTTGATCAAGTAGCTCGAACTGAGATCATTGAGACTCTAAGTAAGGATTGGATTGAAAAGGTTAAAAGATGCAAGACTGCCAAAGAAATGTGGGAGACTCTTGCTGGAATTTGTGAAGGATCCGAACAAAGTCAAAGAAAATAAGCTTGATCTGTTTCTACATGCATTTGATACATTCAAAATGAAGGACGGTGAAAGCGTAGATCAACTAGACGTGAGACCGACTAATCTTGTGAACAAAGCAGCCGGTTTGGGTAAGACTTACACCGAGAAAGAAATTAACAACAAGGTAATCGAGATCTTTGAGCAAAAGATGGAGAGAGAAAGCAAATATTCTCAAGGCAACACGAATTTGTCAAAGAATATCACACCACACTCTTTTCTCTCATCTTAAAGCACTTTGGAATATGACATTCACATTGAAGATGAAGAAGATGAAGCAGAGTCATCTACATCTAGAAAAAACAGATTGCTTTTATTCATAAAGACGAATCGAAAAGATCTCTAAAGCATCTCGATTTGTCTCGTAAAAGAAGAAATGACTCTTTTGTTGAAAAGGTATGAAAGATCAAGATGAAGTACAAAAGAAACAAAAGAGACAGATTAGGTCGAAGGAATTATAGATCGAGACGAGGGGATGAGGAAAGCTCGGATAATGATAAAAGAAAGGATCGGGTCAAGAGGTCATAAGTCACCTATCGACGAGGAGATAGTAGTCCAAAAATGAGACGAGAGGAGATATATGCTATACATGCAGCAAACCCGGTCACTACAGCTATGATTGTCCTCAACTCACTCCCAGAGAGAGAGAAGAAAAGAGGAAGAAAAGAGATAGAAGGTATCTTTGATCAGAGAGCTCTCCTAGGCCGAGAAAGAAGAAGCTCGTGAGACATCATCATCCTCATCCTCATCGATTTTGGGACGAGATGATGACATATGTCTAATGGCTAAAGAGGTACATTACTATTCATCATCGATAATGACTGTGATACCTTATCTCGAAATCGATCCCGATCTTATTGATAAACTTTTGAAAGATTTGGAGACTGTTTCTATCTCGCTTATAAACAGATAGAGACTAAAAATCTTAATTTAAAGGATCAAATTTCGATCTAACTAAGGTCAATCGAGAATAAGGAAAGTAAGAAATCGATTTGTACATTCAAGGGGAATGTCGACCGAGATGATCACTGAGTACCTCTCGATAAGACAGATAAGTTAGAACAGAATTGAGTTCTTTAAAGATAAAATTTTCAAATATCTCATTTCGAAAATGAGAATTATAAAAGGACTAACAGGGAATTAAATCTCAAGTTAGGACTTATGAATAATTCTCAAACCACAATAGATAAAATCTTCAATTCATCTCAAAAGTCTAGTGATAAAACTGGATTAGGTTTTGATAGGAGTAAGAAGAATGATCCTATAAAACCTAAAGTCTTTGTCAAAGCAACTAAATCTAAGGTAGAAACTTTATTCAGTCCCTGAAAACCAAAGGAATTAATTACCTCATCTGATACTTTTGAAAAGAAAAATCAGACGAGGAGAATAACTCCTAAGGTGAAACCTAAGACTAAATCAAAGATCTATCCTAGGTATAATAGTTTTGATGGAAGAAGCAAATCTTATCCATTATTGCCAAGATTCAAGACAATTTCAAAAGATCAACTGAATAAGATTGATCTTGAAAGTCTTATCTTAGTAGATAGATATGGATGTAAGCTTCAATCTATGGTTTTAAGGAACATTGATATTTTTATCTGGATTCCTAAGAGTCAACTTAACATGAAAGGACCCAAAGTACAAAGGGTACCTAAGCAATAAATTTGTGATTGCAGGAAGATAAAAAGATAGTTGATAGAGGAGGCATTCTTGAGGTCATCTGGTACATTGATAGTGGTTGTTCCAAGCACATGACCTATGAAAGACGACTTCTCACTAACTATCAAACCATTGATGGACCTAGAGTGATGTTTGGTGATAACAACAATGGACTTACTAAAGGTGTAGGAACACTAATGATTGAAGATGTTCATGTTCAAGAAGTTTACTATGTGGAAGGATTGAAGCACAACCTACTATCTGTTTCACAATTTTGTGATAAAGGGTTTTGTGTCAAATTTACTCATAATGCATGCTATGTTTTAGATGGTATCAATGAAAATATTCTATTGGCTGGAGTAAGACAAGGTAACATCTATGTTGCCAACTTCAAAAGTTGTCCTAAAGATACTTGTCTTGTTGCTAAGAGTTCAGATGACTTAAGTTGGCTGCGGGCATGCATTGACTTGGTCACTTAAACTTCAAAACTCTTAACAAGATTGCAAGGAAATTTTTAGTTAAAGGACTCCACGATAAAGTATTTTCAAAGAACCATGTATGTGTTTCTTGTGAAAAAGGAAAACAGACCAAAGCTTCTTTTAAAACAATAAGTAATCCTTCTTCAGAAAGAATTTTGGAACTTCTTCATATGGATCTGTTTGGTCCAATAACTCCTCTCGGCTTTAGTGGAAGAAAATACACCTTAGTAATTGTTGATGATTTTTCAAGATTTACTTGGGTTATTTTCTTGTACAAAAAGAATGAGACTATGACTAAGATTCCAGAATTTCTTAAAAAGATTCAAAATGAAAAAGGATTAAATGTTGTTAAAATTAGAAGTGATAAAGGTACTGAATTCCTAAATAAATTGATTTCTAACTACTGCATTGAGAATGGCATAGCTCAGGAAACATCTGCAGCAAGGACTCCACAACAAAATGGAGTTGTTGAGAGAAGAAACAGGACTTTGAAAGAGGCAGCTAGAACAATGCTATCTAAATTCAACACTCCTCATAGGTTTTGGGCAGAAGCAGTGAATACAGCCTGCTATGTTCAAAATAGAAGTCTGATTGTCAAGGATAAGTGTAAAACTCCCTATGAAATTTGGAAGGGAAGACCTCCCAAAATTTCATATTTTCATATATTTGGTTGTAAATGTTTCATACATAACAATGGGAAATCTCAATTAAAAACCTTTGATGCCAAAATAGCAGATGGGATATTCTTAGGATACTCATCTATATCAAAGGCATATAGAGTTTTTAATAAGACAACCTTGTGTGTAGAAGAAACACCCCATGTGGTATTTGATGAATCCTCTTTTGAGTTTGATAAGACAGGGGACATCACAAAGATATCAGATAATCTGAATTAGATGACTAACAAAGGATCAACCATAAAATCTACAATCAAGAATCAGATTCAGATGAAGAGGAAGAATCAGACAAAGGAAGAGAACCTGAAAGAACTTCCTCAACGGTGATCTACCAAACCGATCGGACGACCAATGACACATCGGTGATCGGACGACCAACAACACATGGTGATCGGGTAGAATTATCGAGAAGGTAACATAGAATCATCTCGAAATAAATAATTGAGACAAGATATCATCTCTTGTAAAAGATAAAGGTAAGAAAGTAATGTCATACCACCTGTTTGAAAGCGAGATAATTGGAGATTTAGACTCGGTGTCCAGACGAGGACCCAACTAAATCAAGATTGTATGTTCGGTTGCTATGTGTCATTACTTGAACCTAAATCAATTACGAAGCTTTAATCGATTCCAACCGGATTAATGCCATGCAAGAAGAACTAAATCAGTTTCAAAGACAAGATGTGTGGGAGCTTGTTGAAATGCCTCATCATCAAAAAGTCATTGGAACTAAATGGGTCTTCAAAAACAAGAGGGATGAAAACAATATTGTGGTTAGAAATAAGGTTAGACTAGTTGCTCAAGGTTATTCACAATCAGAGGGTATTGATTATGATGAAACCTTTGCACCGATAGCTAAATCTGTAGCCATAAGATTGTTTTTAGCCTATCTTTGCTTTTAAAAGATTCATAGTTTTTCAAATGGATGTTAAGTCAGCTTTCTTAAATGGAATCTTAGCTGAGGAAGTTTATGTAGAGCAACCTCCTGGTTTTGTCAAAGGAGACAAAGTTTATAAACTAAGGAAAGCTTTATATGGACTTAAACAAGCACCAAGAGCTTGGTATGGCACTTTGTCTGATTATTTAATTCAAAATGGTTTTGTTAAAGGTAGAATTGATAGAACTCTCTTTAGAAAAGAATTTGGTTGTGATCTTTTGTTAGTTCAAATTTATGTTGATGATATAATTTTTGGATCAACTAACATATCTTTGTGTGAAGAATTTAGTAATATTATGAAAAGCAGATTTGAAATGTCCATGATGGGAGAAATGACATATTTTCTTGGACTTCAAGTCAAGCAGACAAAGAAGGGAATATTCATCAACCAAGCCAAATATACAAAAGATCTTATTGAAAAATATGGAATAGGTACCAGCCGAGAAGCTAAAATACCTATGATGACAAATTTTTCAATGGATCCAGATGAGAAGGGAGAAGACACTGATCAAACTGAGTATCGAGGTCTTATTGGTTCTCTATTATATTTAACTGCTAGTAGACCTGATATTTCTTTTGCAGTTGGAGTTTGTGCTCGATTTCAAGCTAATCCTAAGAAAAGCCATCTTGAAGCAGCAAAGAAAATCCTCAAGTATTTGAAAGGAACAGTAAATGTTGGATTGTGGTATCCAGCTGATGACAACTTTGAGCTGTCTGGATACTCAGATTCAGATTTTGGTGGGTGTAAGATAGATAGAAAATCTACATCTGGTACTTGCCAATTTCTTGGAAGTAAGCTGATTTCATGGTTGTCTAAGAAACAAACCTCTGTAGCTACTTCCACAACTGAAGTTGAGTATATGTCAGCTGGAAGTTGTTGTTCACAGCTGTTCTGGATAAGTCAATAGCTAAGGGACTATAATATTATTACCAAAGGTGTACCTATCTTTTGTGATAGTAATAGTGCCATAGCTATTACTCAGAACCCAGTTCTTCATACAAGATGCAAGCATGTAGATATCAGACACCATTTCATCCGAGACCATGTAGAAAAAGGAGATATCAGACTTGAGAAGATCTTGACCGACTTTCAAAGAGCAGACATCTTGACAAAACCACTGGCAGAGACGAGGTTCAAAGAATTATCTGTAGAATTAGGTTTATTAGATGTTTCTTCAGTAAAACTCTAATTCTTTGTTTTTCAATTCTTGTCTCTCTCAATTTTAGTTTATTATGTCTAGAAAGAATTATCAGACTAGATCTGAGTCAAAGGACAATCAGGTAGCTGATATCATTGATTTCCTTTTTAAGGAATCAAGAATCAAGGATTAGTCATATTGACCTCATCTGACATGATAATTGCTTATCTGACATATGGTAAATCAGACAAGGGCACAATAGTCAGCTGATTTTCTGAAAAACAGATGACTATCTGCACCCTATCTGATCTACCTCAAGCTACTAATGGTTTTTTCTTGAAGTCTATGTTTTTGCAGGAATAGGTCACAGATAATATTGTGTCACCTCATCTGTTTTTTAAAAATTCACTTCATATTCTTATCTTCATAAAAATACTTTTTGGAATGTTTGGTTAGAAAACCTACCTTTCGAAAATTAAATCTGAGTCTGTTCTGTTAAAATTTTTTAAAAATTTTTTTAAAACTAATCTGTTTTTTTTTAAATTCAGGCAGGTTACTTTATCAGATGACTTAGAAAACTCACCTGTTTTGAAAACCCTTATACGAAGTAAGGTAGTCCTAGACTAACGTCAGGGATACTTACTTCTCTGCATAAAGTAACCTACATCTGTCAAAATCGATCTATAAAGTAACTTTTTACGCATTCCAAAGGTTAGTGTATTACACGCGCTGAATCCCAATCGCTTATCCAAGTTTTAACCGTTGATTCAGCACAGTAATTCAATTTAAATAAACGGCTTAGATTAAGATTAATTTTCAAAGCGGTTTCTCTTTCCAAACTTTCCCTCCTATAAATACATCTTCTTCTTCCCTTAATCATTTTTTTCATTCTCAGAAAAACCTGCATATCTTCTAAACTCTTTTCCAAAATTTTCAATGGCATCCTCTTCTAAAACCACCAAAACCTACAAACCTACATATATTTCAACCAATATTTCTCATTTCAAAATGAATGAGGAATATTTCAAGAACTGTTCAAAGGCCGAAATGTATGTTGATTTGAAACAACCCAAGATTTAGAATCGCGAGAAATTCTTCGTCTTCTTGAAGCATCACGACTCGGAGGTTTTCTCTCAATGAAATCTCCCAAGCAAGGCACCTGATCTGTTGGGGCGGAAATTCTGGCGAGAATGGTGGATACCAGGGATAGGTTCGATACATCTGTTGATGGAACAACACTAAGCTATACCAGGGGAAAATATCTCCAAGATTTTCAATACGTCAATGGAGGGAGTTAATCCATTGACATACAAAGAGGACGAATGGGAAGAGTCTTTTGATATGATGGCGAGGGTTACTTACGGGGGAACTCTTGAGAGATTTGAAGAAAAATCTGTTGAGAAGGAGATTTAGATTGCTTGATGACGGTGGTGACAAAAGCGGTGTTGGGTGAGTAAAGCTCACATGATGGGTTAACCAAACCCAGATTGTGTGTGATGCGAGCCATTTTGGATGGTGTGCAAGTTAATTGGGTAGACTCTTTGATTCATAAGTCGAGGGGAGGAGAAGAAGCACCTCACCTTCAAGTCATCTGCGAGAAAGGTGGATACCTACCTCGACTTGATCGGCTTGTTCAACAAAATTACTTGTACTAATTGAAGGAGGGAGCAGGAGGGTTTTTGGAGAGTGGGGACTAAAAAGTACTCAAGCGAAGGGAATCCTCACCAAGGATGACGAGCTTGGAGGAAATCAGACTCGGATGATGAGTCGATGCGGCCCGGAGGTTCAAAGGCTTGAGGCAAGGCTGCGAAGCTCGAGACCAAAGGTGAACCAGTGAACAGGTGAGGTGCCTCAGTGAGATTGAAACAGAGGGACATGAGGTGGCAGTAGGTGAGGTAGCCCCTCAAGAAGAATCTGTTGAAAGTGCCTTGATCCCAAGGGCGTTTCGGAGGAGAAAGAAAAGGAGGCTAGTGAAAGCCGTGGGATAAGAAGAAGGGGAAAGCTCGTCGCCGCTCCCGCTAAAGTTGCCTCGAGATGAAGAGGAAGACGAGGAGGCTGAAATTCCTCGATGAGCGAGACCAAGACGAGCAGCGGCTCAAAGCTCAAGGCTCCACCAAATCTGGTAGCTCCGAGCAGCAGATGGAGTTATCAACCCTGCTACCGAGAGGAGGTCGATCCTTCGAGATAGCAGCCGAGGTTGGTCAGCTGGAGGTTCCCCCCTCCCCAACCAAGGAAGCTGCTCTCTCCCCTATTCCAGAGGCAGGTACAAGTCTTTCCCCATCTCCTCAATTATCCCCTGCTCCTGGCAATGAAGAAATGCTCAGTGGCATTTCAGAGCCTCGGACTTCGGCTGAAATCCCACCCCAACCCAAACAGGCAATGAAGGGGTATCCCAGGCTGGTACTCCAGAGCCTCTCCAACAGCCTACCTCCCCCACAGTCCAAATCCAAATCCCACCCACAGAACCTGAACATACTTCACCTCCACCATCAACACCAACAGAACCATCTCCCCCACCCTCTCTGAACAAATCACTCTCCCCACAGTCCAAACCTCTCCAATACCAATAATATCCTACTCTTCTCTTCCAACCATACAAACTCGGTCTACCTCTCTCCCACCTACTCAAAGAACCCATTCCTTCCTCATCCGATTCCTCATCCGAGGATGACGATGATGACCTAAGCCCTACCTCCGCCATCTCTTCCATCCTCAATCTTGTCGAGAAAAAGATTAACTCAACCTTGGAAGAAAGATGAAGAGGAGGACAAGGAAAATGGTGAAGGCACATATGAGACACGATGCTTGCTTGATGAGAGAAGTAGAGGTAACACTTTTCGATAAGATTATAAATGTCACTAACTTTGTCTTTGGTTTGGTAAAGTGAAATCTATGGAGGATGAGTGAGGGCATTGAAAGAGGAAGTTAAGGGATACAATCGGCTGGTGGTGAATGAGTTGGGTGTAGACCACTCGGACTTCGGGGCCAAGTGCAACACATTAGATGCAAAACTTACTGAGGGTCATTGAAGTTAAAAAAGGGGAAAAAAGCTGAAGGCTTGAAAAGAGACAAGCCCTCAGGTGGTCGAGGAGACCGGGAAAGATGTAGGCTTGAAGGCCAACACACTGGCTGATCGGGCGGCCCGAGGGGAGGAAGCTCGAATCAAGTCGATGAGCCGACTGCACTCCAACCGAGGTGAGTCAATTGGAAGAAGCCGTGAAGGAGGATGAAGAGAAGAGGAGGTTAGAGGAGGAGGAAAGGACAGAGAAACTCTTGGCTCGGATTTAAAGAATCCGAAACTGGAGGAGCCAAGGGAAGGGAAAAGAAGTAGTAGTCTCGAGCCCGGATCAGTGAACTTCTTACTGTGGTCTTTGCTAAAGGGAAAGGTAAGAGGGAAGCTGATTATTCCAATCTCGGAAGAAATGAGATCAAGCGAATCAAGAGAGAGATGGAGTATTTTGACAAGAAAGAGAAGAAGAGGCAGAGAAAGAAGAAAGACTCCAATGTCTTCTGGAGTGTTCTTTGAGCGGAAGTGGATGATCAAAGATCAAGGCGGTGGGAAATTGAGACCATTCCACAACACGCCTGCTCCTCCTAAGCCGGCTTCATGGGAAAATGCAAATTTGAGTATAGAGAGAAAAATCTGGAGGGAATGTGGATATACTCTGGTATATTCTCAAGGGCCCGGAGCATCTCGGCAAGATCCAGATTTGGCTTGGCATGAATGGATTGAGAAGGTGGGATAAAGAATTCTATCATCAGTTTGTTAGAAGAAGCGGATGTGGAGTTTAATGTCAACCTAGTCTCTCCAGCTTTTGAGTATGCCATCCCTGGGCGAAGAAACCAGACGGATCCCCGGACCTAGACGGGTCAAGGGTATTTTAAAGAAGGCGAGAGGCTGAATCTGGACTAGCTCAAGGAGAAGATCTCAAGCGGCTTAGGAAGCGTGTATTCAATCGGGCGATGATGAGACGAAGATCAATGGGAAGACTAATAGAAACAGGATTTTACTTTTCCTTACCTTTCTTTCCTATTATCTTTTCATCCGTAATCTTTGTAAATCCAATGTGAATATATTTTGTTTGATTCATTTTACTTGTCTTATTTTATTAAAGTTATCTTTCTTGCTTTAAAAAAAACTTAAAATTTTTTTAAGTCTTAAGACTCGATTTTGTTTCTTTCTAAGTTTTTTTTAAAAAAAAAGGGTCTAAAATTTTTTTTTTTTTAAAAAAGTGCTTTAATGTGAATGAATGCATTTGTAATGTGAAAATGTGCTACGATATATTTATCTAATAATCTTGGTTAATCGTAAACTAACTTGTTGTGAGTGTGTCTCTTTCTTGTAGGTTTTAACTTCATCAAAAAGGGGGAAATTGTTAGATCAAGATTGTTTTGATGAGTTAAAAGGTTATTTCAGATGAGCAGATGATAATAAAGAACAGCGAAGACTAAGTTATAGTACGAAGCTGATCAGACTAGGACAAGGATAGTTCAAGTCAGCTGGAGACTAGGAATCACAAGTCATCTGAAGACAAGCTCAAATTTAGTCATCTGAAGGAGACAAGTATGAAGAGCTCAGACGAGGTCAAGACAAGCTGAGTAGAATAAGAAAAGCAAGTCTTCACCAAGTCAGCTTCAGATGAGTAGATTAAAATCAGCCGAGGAGCAAGCAGTTTTCAAGATTAAGTTTGTTGAGCAGTTTTAGTTTGTTAGAACTAACTAACAAACTAACTGTCTTTTCAGACTTATAAATAAGTCTAGGCACTTTATTCTGAAGATAGAGAGATTCATAGAGAATACACAGAATACTCAAGTTTCTTTTAAGTAATTTTCACAAAGTTTTAAACAGCACGAAAATAGTTTTTCACGATTTCTTTATAAAATTTTCTAAGTGTTTGTAGAATACTTCACTTCATATCTTCAAATACACTTCTTAGTTTCATAGTTAGATTTCAGAAGGTTGATTAGCATCTTTGAAGGTTTGAAGATCAAGTTGTAATTTGTAAAAGATTGTAAGTAAGTAAGCAGCTAGTGGAGACCCTTCTTCAAAGTTTGGAGAAGGAGAGTGGATGTAGGATTGTTATAATCCGAACCACTATAAATCCTGATGTTATTTCTTGCTTTCTTTTAATTTCTGTTCAAGTTACAATTTTGTTAATTCAAGGTTAAAATTCAGAATCTTAACTAGAATCTAAATATCAGCCTTGCTTTTGATCTTGTTAAAAGTTGAGTTTACAATTGTTTTCCTCTGTGTTTAATCTGATACTCTGAATTGATTTTGGGAGATTTGAAAAATCTACAAAATCTATTCAAACCCCCCCTTTCTAGATTTTGGTTCTAGAAAGTTATCTCAAGGTTTTAATCAACTCAACATTCAGGGACCAACAAGTAGTATCAGAGCAGTGTTAAGTTGTTCTGATATTGATTTTAGGTCTTGAACAAGATTCTGAAATTATCTTGATTTTCTTCATTTTCTTCTTTTACTAACAGTGCTACTAATTAGTTTGTGGAGCATTTTGTTTCTTTGTTTCATCATGTCATCAGGGAAAAACAAGAAGTCTAGGAATCTTCCTGAATTCTCTATTGAAGATTATGATTACTGGAAATTTAGGATGGAAAATCACCTAAAAGCCATTCATGATAGGATGGAAGAGGTTCTTGAAGATGGACCTATAAAATTTTATCATGGAGGAACCAGCACTGGAGCTGAGTCAGCTGAATTCAAGACTAGACATGAAAAGAAGAGCTCTGAGTTAACAAATGATGAAAGAAAGATTCATAACCTTGATCAAGTAGCTCGAACTGAGATCATTGAGACTCTAAGTAAGGATTGGATTGAAAAGGTTAAAAGATGCAAGACTGCCAAAGAAATGTGGGAGACTCTTGCTGGAATTTGTGAAGGATCTGAACAGGTCAAAGAAAATAAGCTTCAGTCTGTTCTACATGCATTTGATACATTCAAAATGAAGGACGGTGAAACTGTAGATCAACTAGACGTGAGACTGACTAATCTTGTGAACAAAGCAGCCGGTTTGGGTAAGACTTACACTGAGAAAGAAATTAACAACAAGGTAATCAGATCTTTGAGCAAAAGATGGAGAGAGAAAGCAAATATTCTCAAGGCAACACAGAATTTGTCAGCAATATCACACCACACTCTTTTCTCTCATCTTAAAGCACTGGAATATGACATTCACATTGAAGATGAAGAAGATGAAGCAGAGTCATCTACATCTAGAAAAACAGTTGCTTTTATTCATAAAGACGAATCTGAAAAGATCTCTAAAGCATCTGATTTGTCTGTAAAAGAAGAAATGACTCTTTTGTTGAAAAGGTATGAAAGACTGAAGATGAAGTACAAAAGAAACAAAAGAGACAGATTAGGTCGAAGGAATTATAGATCAGACAGGGATGAGGAAAGCTCAGATAATGATAAAAGAAAGGATCAGTCAAGAGGTCATAAGTCACCTATCAGACGAGGAGATAGTAGTCCAAAAACAGACAGAGGAGATATATGCTATACATGCAGCAAACCTGGTCACTACAGCTATGATTGTCCTCAACTCACTCCCAGAGAGAGAGAAGAAAAGAGGAAGAAAAGAGATAGAAGGTATCTTCGATCGAAGAGAGCTCTCCTAGGCCGAGAAAGAAGAAGCTCGTGAGACATCATCATCCTCATCCTCATCTCGATTTTGGGACAGATGATGACATATGTCTAATGGCTAAAGAGGTACATTACTATTCATCATCGAGATAATGACTGTGATACCTTATCCGAAACGATCCAGTCTTATTGATAAACTTTTGAAAGATTTGGAGACTGTTCTATCGCTTATAAAAGAGATAGAGACTAAAAATCTTAATTTAAAGGATCAAATTTACGATCTAACTAAGGTCAATCGAATAAGGAAAGTAAGAAATCGACTGTACATTCAAGGGGGAATGTCGACCGAGATGATCACTGATACACTTGTCGATAAGACAGATAAGTTAGAACAGAATTGAGTTCTTTAAAGATAAAATTTTCAAATATACATTTGAAAATGAGAATTATAAAAGGACTAACAGGAATTAAATCTCAAGTTAGGACTTATGAATAATTCTCAAACCACAATAGATAAAATCTTCAATTCATCTCAAAAGTCTAGTGATAAAAACTGGATTAGGTTTTGATAGGAGTAAGAAGAATGATCCTATAAAACCTAAAGTCTTTGTCAAAGCAACTAAATCTAAGGTAGAAACTTTATTCAGTCCACGAAAACCAAAGGAATTAATTACCTCATCCGATACTTTTGAAAAGAAAATCGGGGCGAGGAGAATAACTCTAAGGTGAAACCTAAGACTAAATCAAAGATCTATCCTAGGTATAATAGTTTTGATGGAAGAAGCAAATCTTATCCATTATTGCCAAGATTCAAGACAATTTCAAAAGATCAACTGAATAAGATTGATCTTGAAAGTCTTATCTTAGTAGATAGATATGGATGTAAGCTTCAATCTATGGTTTTAAGGAACATTGATATTTTTATCTGGATTCCTAAGAGTCAACTTAACATGAAAGGACCCAAAGTACAAAGGGTACCTAAGCAATAAATTTGTGATTGCAGGAAGATAAAAAGATAGTTGATAGAGGAGGCATTCTTGAGGTCATCTGGTACATTGATAGTGGTTGTTCCAAGCACATGACCTATGAAAGACGACTTCTCACTAACTATCAAACCATTGATGGACCTAGAGTGATGTTTGGTGATAACAACAATGGACTTACTAAAGGTGTAGGAACACTAATGATTGAAGATGTTCATGTTCAAGAAGTTTACTATGTGGAAGGATTGAAGCACAACCTACTATCTGTTTCACAATTTTGTGATAAAGGGTTTTGTGTCAAATTTACTCATAATGCATGCTATGTTTTAGATGGTATCAATGAAAATATTCTATTGGCTGGAGTAAGACAAGGTAACATCTATGTTGCCAACTTCAAAAGTTGTCCTAAAGATACTTGTCTTGTTGCTAAGAGTTCAGATGACTTAAGTTGGCTGTGGCACAGACGACTTGGTCACTTAAACTTCAAAACTCTTAACAAGATTGCAAGGAAATTTTTAGTTAAAGGACTCCCTGATAAAGTATTTTCAAAGAACCATGTATGTGTTTCTTGTGAAAAAGGAAAACAGACCAAAGCTTCTTTTAAAACAATAAGTAATCCTTCTTCAGAAAGAATTTTGGAACTTCTTCATATGGATCTGTTTGGTCCAGTAACTCCTCTCAGCTTTAGTGGAAGAAAATACACCTTAGTAATTGTTGATGATTTTTCAAGATTTACTTGGGTTATTTTCTTGTACAAAAAGAATGAGACTATGACTAAGATTCCAGAATTTCTTAAAAAGATTCAAAATGAAAAAGGATTAAATGTTGTTAAAATTAGAAGTGATAAAGGTCTTGAATTCCTAAATAAATTGATTTCTAACTACTGCATTGAGAATGGCATAGCTCAGGAAACATCTGCAGCAAGGACTCCACAACAAAATGGAGTTGTTGAGAGAAGAAACAGGACTTTGAAAGAGGCAGCTAGAACAATGCTATCTAAATTCAACACTCCTCATAGGTTTTGGGCAGAAGCAGTGAATACAGCCTGCTATGTTCAAAATAGAAGTCTGATTGTCAAGGATAAGTGTAAAACTCCCTATGAAATTTGGAAGGGAAGACCTCCCAAAATTTCATATTTTCATATATTTGGTTGTAAATGTTTCATACATAACAATGGGAAATCTCAATTAAAAACCTTTGATGCCAAAATAGCAGATGGGATATTCTTAGGATACTCATCTATATCAAAGGCATATAGAGTTTTTAATAAGACAACCTTGTGTGTAGAAGAAACACCCCATGTGGTATTTGATGAATCCTCTTTTGAGTTTGATAAGACAGGGGACATCACAAAGATATCAGATAATCTGAATTAGATGACTAACAAAGGATCAACCATAAAATCTACAATCAAGAATCAGATTCAGATGAAGAGGAAGAATCAGACAAAGGAAGAGAACCTGAAAGAACTTCCTCAACAGCTGATCTACCAACTGATCAGACGACCAATGACACATCAGCTGATCAGACGACCAACAACACATCAGCTGATCAGGTAGAATTATCAGAAGGTAACATAGAATCATCTGAAATAAATAATTCAGACAAGATATCATCTACTGTAAAAGATAAAGGTAAGAAAGTAATGTCATACCACCTAGCTGAGCAGATAATTGGAGATTTAGACTCTGGTGTCCAGACGAGGACCCAACTAAATCAAGATTGTATGTTCAGTTGCTATGTGTCATTACTTGAACCTAAATCAATTACAGAAGCTTTAACTGATTCCAACTGGATTAATGCCATGCAAGAAGAACTAAATCAGTTTCAAAGACAAGATGTGTGGGAGCTTGTTGAAATGCCTCATCATCAAAAAGTCATTGGAACTAAATGGGTCTTCAAAAACAAGAGGGATGAAAACAATATTGTGGTTAGAAATAAGGTTAGACTAGTTGCTCAAGGTTATTCACAATCAGAGGGTATTGATTATGATGAAACCTTTGCACCAGTAGCTCGTCTGTAGCCATAAGATTGTTTTTAGCCTATGCTGCTTTTAAAAGATTCATAGTTTTTCAAATGGATGTTAAGTCAGCTTTCTTAAATGGAATCTTAGCTGAGGAAGTTTATGTAGAGCAACCTCCTGGTTTTGTCAAAGGAGACAAAGTTTATAAACTAAGGAAAGCTTTATATGGACTTAAACAAGCACCAAGAGCTTGGTATGGCACTTTGTCTGATTATTTAATTCAAAATGGTTTTGTTAAAGGTAGAATTGATAGAACTCTCTTTAGAAAAGAATTTGGTTGTGATCTTTTGTTAGTTCAAATTTATGTTGATGATATAATTTTTGGATCAACTAACATATCTTTGTGTGAAGAATTTAGTAATATTATGAAAAGCAGATTTGAAATGTCCATGATGGGAGAAATGACATATTTTCTTGGACTTCAAGTCAAGCAGACAAAGAAGGGAATATTCATCAACCAAGCCAAATATACAAAAGATCTTATTGAAAAATATGGAATAGGTACCGGTAGAGAAGCTAAAATACCTATGATGACAAATTTTCAATGGATCCAATGAGAAGGGAGAAGACACCGATCAAACCGAGTATCGAGGTCTTATTGGTTCTCTATTATATTTAACGCTAGTAGACACGATATTTCTTTTGCGGTTGGAGTTTGTGCTCGATTTCAAGCTAATCCTAAGAAAAGCCATCTTGAAGCAAAGAAAGAAAATCCTCAAGTATTTGAAAGGAACAAGTAAATGTTGGATTGTGGTATCCGGTGATGACAACTTTGTTTGTCTGGATACTCGATTGATTTTGGTGGGTGTAAGATAGATAGAAAATCTACATCCGGTACTTGCCAATTTCTTGGAAGTAAGCTGATTTCATGGTTGTCTAAGAAACAAACCTCTGTAGCTACTTCCATGTTGAAGTTGAGTATATGTCATTGGAAGTTGTTGTTCACTGATACGGATAAGTCAATAGCTAAGGGACTATAATATTATTACCAAAGGTGTACCTATCTTTTGTGATAGTAATAGTGCCATAGCTATTACTCGTAACCGAGTTCTTCATACAAGATGCAAGCATGTAGATATCAGACACCATTTCATCCGAGACCATGTAGAAAAAGGAGATATCGAGACTTGAGAAGATCTTGACCGACTTTCAAAGAGCAGACATCTTGACAAAACCACCGGGGCAGAGACGAGGTTCAAAGAATTATCTCGTAGAATTAGGTTTATTAGATGTTTCTTGGTAAAACTCTAATTCTTTGTTTTTCAATTCTTGTCTCTCTCAATTTTAGTTTATTATGTCTAGAAAGAATTATCGACTAGATCGAGTCAAAGGACAATCGGGTGTAGTGATATCATTGATTTCCTTTTAAGGAATCAAGAATCAAGGATTAGTCATATTGACCTCATCGACATGATAATTGCTTATCGACATATGGTAAATCGACAAGGGCACAATAGTGGTGATTTCAAAAAGCAGATGACTATCTCGCACCCTATCTGATCTACCTCAAGCTACTAATGGTTTTTTCTTGAAGTCTATGTTTTTGCAGGAATAGGTCACAGATAATATTGTGTCACCTCATCTGTTTTTTAAAAATTCACTTCATATTCTTATCTTCATAAAAATACTTTTTGGAATGTTTGGTTAGAAAACCTACCTTTCGAAAATTAAATCTGAGTCTGTTCTGTTAAAATTTTTTAAAAATTTTTTTAAAACTAATCTGTTTTTTTTTAAATTCAGGCAGGTTACTTTATCAGATGACTTAGAAAACTCACCTGTTTTGAAAACCCTTATACGAAGTAAGGTAGTCCTAGACTAACGTCAGGGATACTTACTTCTCTGCATAAAGTAACCTACATCTGTCAAATCAACAGTCTATAAAGTAACTTTTTACGCATTCCAAAGGTTAGTGTATTACACGCGCTGAATCCCAATCGCTTATCCAAGTTTTAACCGTTGATTCAGCACAGTAATTCAATTTAAATAAACGGCTTAGATTAAGATTAATTTTCAAAGCGGTTTCTCTTTCCAAACTTTCCCTCCTATAAATACATCTTCTTCTTCCCTTAATCATTTTTTTCATTCTCAGAAAAACCTGCATATCTTCTAAACTCTTTTCCAAAATTTTCAATGGCATCCTCTTCTAAAACCACCAAAACCTACAAACCTACATATATTTCAACCAATATTTCTCATTTCAAAATGAATGAGGAATATTTCAAGAACTGTTCAAAGGCAGAAATGTATGTTGATTTCGAAACAACCCAAGATTTAGAATCAGCAGAAATTCTTCGTCTTCTTGAAGCATCACGACTCAGAGGTTTTCTCTCAATGAAATCTCCCCAGAACAGAACAGCTGATCTGTTGGGGGCAGAATTCCTGGCGAGAATGGTGGATACCCAGGATAGGTTCGATACATCTGTTGATGGAACAACACTAAGCTATACCAGGGAAAATATCTCCAAGATTTTCAATACGTCAATGGAGGGAGTTAATCCATTGACATACAAAGAGGACGAATGGGAAGAGTCTTTTGATATGATGGCGAGGGTTACTTACAGGGGAACTCGCAGAGATTTGAAGAAAAATCTGTTGAGAAGGAGATTTAGATTGCTGATGACGGTGGTGACAAAAGCAGTGTTGGGTGAGTAAAGCTCACATGATGGGTTAACCAAACCCAGATTGTGTGTGATGCGAGCCATTTTGGATGGTGTGCAAGTTAATTGGGTAGACTTGCTGATTCATAAGCTGAGGGAGGAGAAGAAGCACCTCACCTTCAAGTCATCTGCGAGGAAAATTTGGATACCTACCTCGGCGATCGGCTTGTTCAACAAAATTCTTTGTACTAATTGAAGGACTGAACAGGGGGAGGCCGATCGGAGAGTGGGGACTAAAAAGTACTCCAAGCGAAGGGAATCCTCACCAAGGATGACAGGCTTGAGGAAATCCAGACTCGGATGATGAGTCGATGCGGCCCGTGGTTCAAAGGCTTGAGGCAAAGTGCGAAGCTCGAGACCAAAGAAAGTGAACCGGTGAACCAGTGAGGTGCCTCCGGTGAGATTGAAACAGAGAGGGACATGAGGTGGCAGCGGTGAGGTAGCCCCTCAAGAAGAATCTGTTGAAACAGCTGCCGCAGTCCCAAGGACGTTTCAGAGGAGAAAGAAAAGGAGGCTAGTGAAAGCCGTGGATAAGAAGAAGGGGGAAAGCTCGTCTGCCGCTCCCGCTAAAGTTGCCTCAGATGAAGAGGAAGACGAGGAGGCTGAAATTCCTCTGATGAGCAGACCAAGACGAGCAGCTCAAAGCTCTGAAGGCTCCACCAAATCTGGTAGCTCCGAGCAGCAGATGGAGTTATCAACCCTGCTACCAGAGGAGGTCCCAGTCCTTCAGATAGCAGCCGAGGTTGGTCAGCTGGAGGTTCCCCCCTCCCCAACCAAGGAAGCTGCTCTCTCCCCTATTCCAGAGGCAGGTACAAGTCTTTCCCCATCTCCTCAATTATCCCCTGCTCCTGGCAATGAAGAAATGCTCCAGGCTGGCATTTCTGAGCCTCAGACTCAGCCTGAAATCCCACCAGTCCAAACAGGCAATGAAGGGGTATCCCAGGCTGGTACTCCAGAGCCTCTCCAACAGCCTACCTCCCCCACAGTCCAAATCCAAATCCCACCCACAGAACCTGAACATACTTCACCTCCACCATCAACACCAACAGAACCATCTCCCCCACCCTCTCTGAACAAATCACTCTCCCCACAGTCCAAACCTCTCCAATACCAATAATATCCTACTCTTCTCTTCCAACCATACAAACTCAGTCTACCTCTCTCCCACCTACTCAATCAGAACCCATTCCTTCCTCATCTGATTCCTCATCTGAGGATGACGATGATGACCTAAGCCCTACCTCCGCCATCTCTTCCATCCTCAATCTTGTCGAGAAAAAGATTAACTCAACCTTCAGAAGAAAGATGAAGAGGAGGACAAGGAAAATGGTCGAAGCTGTAACAGACACGATGCTAGCCAGCATGAGAGAAGTAGAGGTAACACTTTCTGATAAGATTATAAATGTCACTAACTTTGTGCTGGCTGGTAAAGTGAAATCTATGGAGGATGAGCTGAGGGCATTGAAAGAGGAAGTTAAGGGATACAATCGGCCGGGTGGTGAATGAGTTGTTGTAGACCACTCGGACTTCGAGGGCCAAGTGCAACACATTAGATGCAAAACTTACAGAGACTTGGTTCTTGAAGTTAAAAAGGGAAAAAAGTCAAGCCGAAAAGAGACAAGCCCTCACGGTGTGGTCGAGGAGACCGGGAAAGATGTAGGCTTGAAGGCCAACACACACCTGATCCGGGAGGCAGCCGGGGAGGAAGCTCGAATCAAGTCGATGAGTGACTGCACTCAACCGAGGGTGAGTCAATTGGAAGAAGCCGTGAAGGAGGATGAAGAGAAGAGGAGGTTAGAGGAGGAGGAAAGGACAGAGAAACTCTTGGCTCGGCTTAAAGAATCCGAATGCGGAGGAGCCAAGGGGAAGGGAAAAGAAGTAGTAGTCTGAGAGCCCGGATCGGTGAACTTCTTACTGTGAATTTCTTTGCTAAAGGGAAAGGTAAGAGGGAAGGCTGATTATTCCAATCTCTCGGAAGAAGAACAGATCAAGCGAATCAAGAGAGAGATGGAGTATTTTGACAAGAAAGAGAAGAAGAGGCAGAGAAAGAAGAAAGACTCCAATGTCTTCTGGAGTGTTGCTGAGCGGAAGTGGATGATCAAAGATCAAGGCAGTGGGAAATTCGAGACCATTCCACAACACGTCTGCTCCTCCTAAGGTGGCTTTGCGGAAAATATGCAGTGAGTATAGAGAGAAAAATGGAGGGAATGTGGATATACTCTTGGTATATTCTCAAGGGCCCCGGAGCATCTCAGCAAGATCCAGATTTGGCTTGGCATGAATGGATTGAGAAGGTGGATAAAGAATTCTATCATCGGCTGTTAGAAGAAGCAGATGTGGAGTTTAATGTCAACCTAGTCTCTCCAGCTTTTGAGTATGCCATCCCTGCTAAGAAACCAGACGGATCCCTGGACCTAGACTGGGTCAAGGGTATTTTAAAGAAGGCAGAGGCTGAATCTGGACTAGCTCAAGGAGAAGATCTGAAGCAGCTTAGGAAGCGTGTATTCAACTGGCTGATGATCCCAGACGAAGATCAATGGGAAGACTAATAGAAACAGGATTTTACTTTTCCTTACCTTTCTTTCCTATTATCTTTTCATCTGTAATCTTTGTAAATCCAATGTGAATATATTTTGTTTGATTCATTTTACTTGTCTTATTTTATTAAAGTTATCTTTACTGCTTTAAAAAAAACTTAAAATTTTTTTTAAGTCTTAAGACTCGATTTTTGTTTCTTTCTAAGTTTTTTTTTTTAAAAAAAAAGGGTCTAAAATTTTTTTTTTTTTTAAAAAAAAGTGCTTTAATGTGAATGAATCTGTTGTAATGTGAAAAATGTGCTCTGATATATTTATCTAATAATCTTGGTTAATCGTAAACTAACTTCAGCTGTGAGTGTGTCTCTTTCTTGTAGGTTTTAACTTCATCAAAAAGGGGGAAATTGTTAGATCAAGATTGTTTTGATGAGTTAAAAGGTTATTTCAGATGAGCAGATGATAATAAAGAACAGCGAAGACTAAGTTATAGTACGAAGCTGATCAGACTAGGACAAGGATAGTTCAAGTCAGCTGGAGACTAGGAATCACAAGTCATCTGAAGACAAGCTCAAATTTAGTCATCTGAAGGAGACAAGTATGAAGAGCTCAGACGAGGTCAAGACAAGCTGAGTAGAATAAGAAAAGCAAGTCTTCACCAAGTCAGCTTCAGATGAGTAGATTAAAATCAGCCGAGGAGCAAGCAGTTTTCAAGATTAAGTTTGTTGAGCAGTTTTAGTTTGTTAGAACTAACTAACAAACTAACTGTCTTTTCAGACTTATAAATAAGTCTAGGCACTTTATTCTGAAGATAGAGAGATTCATAGAGAATACACAGAATACTCAAGTTTCTTTTAAGTAATTTTCACAAAGTTTTAAACAGCACTAAAATAGTTTTTCACGATTTCTTTATAGAATTTTCTAAGTGTTTGTAGAACACTTCACTTCATATCTTCAAATACACTTCTTAGTTTCATAGTTAGATTTCAGAAGGTTGATTAGCATCTTTGAAGGTTTGAAGATCAAGTTGTAATTTGTAAAAGATTGTAAGTAAGTAAGCAGCTAGTGGAGACCCTTCTTCAAAGTTTGGAGAAGGAGATTGGATGTAGGATTGTTATAATCCGAACCACTATAAATCCTGGTGTTATTTCTTGCTTTCTTTTAATTTTTGTTCAAGTTACAATTTTGTTAATTCAAGGTTAAAATTCAGAATCTTAACTAGAATCTAAATATCAGCCTTGCTTTTGATCTTGTTAACAGTTGAGTTTACAATTGTTTTCCGCTGTGTTTAATCTGATACTCTGAATTGATTTTGGGAGATTTGAAAAATCTACAAAATCTATTCAAACCCCCCTTTTCTAGATTTTGGTTCTAGAAGGTTATCTCAAGGTTTTAATCAACTCAACATTCAGGGACCAACAATCTCCTGGTATTGTAGTTATTTATTTAATTTTCTTAGCTTAATTTATGTTTACAATATCTAATTGAAAAATATGGTGTACAAAAACATTAATATTTAAAATTATACATCACAGGGAGGTGCCTGATGACGAAAGTGAGAAAATCTTCTACCAGATGTAGCTAAGAAAAATTTTAAGCTTGAGGTACGTCTAGATCATCATTTTATCATTTTAAAGGTTGTAGCTACAAAACCTTTTATATCATTAATAACAATTGCATGATTGTGGATTGTTCAAATGGAGTTTCATGTTCATGGCTAAATATTTATGCTATTTTTTGTTAGCTTCTGACTTCTGTATCATTTCAAGTCTGACATATATTATTTCACGTGCATGATTGCGGATTGTTGAGGTAAATACATGACTTAATTATGCACTCGTGTTGAGTAGGTTTGATATCTAGCTCTCTCAAATTTAGGTGTTCTTTAATGTTAATTTGTTTTTTTATTTTGAATGTGAAGCTAGATATTGAGCCACCGTCTTTCAGTTGTGAACCAAAGAATGAAGGAGAAATCTGTTATAAGGCCATGTCAAAATGATGCTCAAAGGGCTTCAATTTTTTTTTTTTTTTTTATCGGTAAATGTTAGTTGTTAGTAGTTAGTTCGCTAAGTCTCCTTACAATTTCAAATTCTCCAATCCTCCTTATACCTCCCACTCCAAATTCGTTCCCAAAGGGAATCGAACCCAGGTCTCCCACTTAAGTGAGGAGCCCGGTTAATTAGACGTTATGTTGTAGCTGAATTACTTAAAGAATATGAATGTAATTTATACATACATTATGTATTATGATGATTGGTTATTACTGTTTTAAATTTTTTGATTTGTTGATATTTAAAAAAAAAAAAGAATTTGATCTTATTTAATTAAATTTGAAAGTAATATTGTTGGATTTAAAAAAATAAATAATAAATCTACGATAGCGGTAATTCACCGCTGTTAAATGGTATTGAAAATGATGTTGAAATTTTGCTATTAAAAAGTTGAGATGAAAGACAGCGGTTATCAACCGCATTAATAGGTATTTACTATAGCGGTTAATAACCGATATCATATGTGTTTCGGACTGCTTTCATATGCATTATTTAGGTTACCAATTAATAAAGTATAACAACGGTTGTTTGAGATATGACAGCGGTTAAAAACCTCTATTGAATCACGAAAAGATAGCGGTTTTAAACCGCTATGTTAAATGCACTTTTAATAGCCCCACCTACAACAATCCCTTCTTAAACCTTTTAACAGCAGCTAAAAACCGCTATGTATCAGCGAAAATGACATAGTTATGCTCTAATAGTTTCAAGAGATTGAAAGAGATATGTCAACTTGTGTTAGTTGAAAGAGTTTTGGGGTATAACGAGTTTTGAATTATTCATATAAAACTGGTTGAGTTGTTATATGTCCTTAACGAGTATATAACATAAAAACTCATATTTTCGAGAGTCACACGATTTATTTGCCCGTGTGAAAAATGAATTATGTGATATGATATAAAGAAGTAAAGTAGATGAGCATAAGGCTCAAATTTCATGTGTGGGTGGGAGATGAAAGTAATTAAATAAATAATTATTATTATTTATTTAATAATCCCCCATGAAGTGAATAAAATCAAAGAAAAGTTACTTAACTTCCATTCCCATATGAAAATACAAAAGAAGTATTTTCCAGCGCAGAAAGAAAAAAATTAGTCGATCATCTTGAAAGAAAACACATCACATATCACATGAATACTCTAAAAAGGCACTTAAATGGTGAACAATGAAAGCATTTCGTACGTAAATGTGTTTCGGACTCTGAGGATCACAATGTATGTAGAATCCAACTCGGTTCGATCTATTCCGCTGCGTTAACGGTTAGTGATTCTAACAATTTGATGTCCAACATATACAAAATGACAACAAATATATGCAAAAATAAACATTCCATAGACATTCATTGACAAATGAGTGCAACTTAAATCATTTTTTTCCAGCAACTAAAACATCATTTTTCCTGCAACTAAAATACTAGATGAATCACCACAAAATACACGACAGAGAAAAAATACTAGATAAACCAAGCAAACTACTGGACAAACCACCACAGAGTGTTTCACAAAATCTTCAAATTACAGTTGATCGATATGCATTTCTAGATTTTTGCTACGCTCCTTTATTAACTTTCTTCTTCTGTTTTTATTTTTCAAATTTCAATTCTCGGATTTCATCTTCTAGCCCTTTGTTTACATTCAGTTGGTATGATTTGTTTGGTGCGTCAATCCAACGAAAAGCTTAAAATATTTAACATTCTACAAAATTAGAAAGTGGGTGAATCTAACGACAATGTAATAATCAACACCTAAATGGAGACAATCAACATAATTTTAATTATTTAGGGGGCGCTTGGTTGCAAATTGTTTAACGGGAATGAGTATAATATACAATTATGATGGTTAATGGAAACAAAAAAATGATCATAACACCATTTTCCTCCTAAATAAGGTAATCATTACCCATTTTAATTAATTCATTCCTCTCCTACGATCTTTTCTCTTAAATCATTCCTCTCATTTTTTCAAAATTGGGACTGACATTCCTTTGTCCAATATATCATAGAGGAAAAATACAATTTCACTCTATTCCCATTAAACAACTTGAAACAAGTGTCTCCTTAATTGCAGTACTTCATGGAGATAGAATTCTTACCGGATGGTTTTTGCACCTATAAAACCGTCAAACCAACATTCACCTTCTTTCAACAGGTGGTGACGATCGCCACCCTCTGGTAATAACATCTTATAGCTTGCGAGCTGTTTCCACTGTGTTCAGATATCTTCAATCGTGACTGGGTGTGATTTGTAGAGTTAGGGTTCATTGTATAGTTGGGGAAGAACACATAATAAGAAATCCGATTATAAAACACGATTTAGGATTATTAATATCGCAGATTTAAAGTATTTTAAAAACTAGTATATGGTCCGCGAAATTCGCGGGGTTTGAAATAAAATTATATTTAAAAATTTTATTTTTTGTTTTTACATATTTACATTACACAATAAATTTAAATATATGCTTACTTTCTGCGGACTATTATATAATTTGTATATATCACCAAATAAATTAATTAAATATATCTATATAAACGGTATATATCATTAAATAAATTAAATATACACTTTTCAAATATATGAATACAAATTGAACAACCTGGTTTAAAATTTCAAAATTTTAAACGTAAATTAAATATATGCTTGCTTTCTGCAGCCTATTATATAATTTGTATATATCACCAAATAAATTAAATATATTTATATAGTCTATATATCACCAAATAAATTAAATATACACTTTTCAAATATCTGAATACAAATTGAACAATCATATTTAAAATTTCAAAATTTTAAACGTAAATTAAATATATGCATGCTTCCTGAATATTGTATGAATTGTATTCCTTAAAATGGATTACAAAAGAAGTTTACAACAATATACAAAAGTAAAATATCAAATTAAATGCAAATAAAATAGAATTATATCGCCAAAAACTTGTAAATAAATAAAGTGATTGATATATAATTATCAATATTTACAATACACAAATTTAAAATCACTCAAAACAAAATCTATAAATTAATTAATCCTATAAAAAATAATAAAATTTTTAATTCTAATGGATACAAATAAAAATAAAACATTCTTCATAGTCTTCTAAATTGTCGATCGTCCAGCTGATTGAATCAATCATTAGTTTGCAATCTACAATAAAAAAAATTTATAGATCAAAACTTCAATAAACGAATATATGAACATGTAGAAAGAAAATCATAATCTAGTTTTAACCAAAAAGAAAGAAAAAACTTACCAGAAATTGTCTGTAGTACTAATCATAATTAGCTAGTATACAAAATTCTTTTATTGTATAGTAACATCAAATCGGATATCCAAAGTCTGCAAAAATAACAAAATATTAAAAAAATCAATACGATGAAAATCATCTGACGATACTTTCATTTCTATAATCTACAACTTGTATTTGCAATAAAATTAAAAAAACACAAAGAAAAAGACTAACAACTCATTATAAAACAACGAAAAAAAAAATTAAATACTATGAAGATCATCTCATGTTATATATGTTCTGCAATCAAAAAAAAAAAAAAAAGAAAGAAGAGATTAGCAATTCATTATTAAATAATGAAATTACTGAATTAAAATATAAATATGATAAAATAAAAGGAGAGAAGAAAAAATTTAGGATTTTTAATGAGAAACAAATTAGAGCTTAGAGATTTATATAGAATAATATGGAATGAGATCACTGGTTAAGATTAAAAATTATAAATAAATGGTTGAGATCAATTTTTAAAACTTAAATGAATGAGAAGAGAGAGATTTTGAAATAACTTAATTTTAAAAACTTAAATGAATGAGAAGAGAGTGATTTTGAAATAGAAGGATGTGGCTTTGCCACATAAGCTTTTTTAGGTTTAGCTTTATAAAGTAATAATAGATATTAATGATGTGGAATAAATATTATTAACAATATTTGTCTTAAAAAATAATTGAAAACTATTGCTTTTATCACAGTCAACATTTTCGCCTGAGAAAGAACATCACTTGCCCGACGCATGAGAAAAAACGACGTAGTTTCTCGCTTCCAGGAAATTTTGGGACGTAATTTGTAATATTCAAAAAAAATTGGGACTAGATGGGACTATTTCTAAAAAGTTTTCTATATTTCTATCACTGACAATAAAATATATTTGATTGTTTAATTTTGTATATTGCGTTTAATATTGCTATATTATATAACCCCATGATTGCTGAGAATTAGAAGTAGGTTTCTATCTAGGTTTCAAGTTTGAATTCACGCAGGTAATATCAATTCTCCATATAAAGTTTTGCTTTAACTTCAATTGAACCCCCACACAAAATTGGTGTAGACGATCTTTGGACTGATAGCATGTATATTCTGGCGAAAATAGATGCACTAGAAATCCTAAGCATGATTATATATAGGAACAAAGTGATGGTCAGGATATTGATAATAGAGGGTCATGAGGAATTCTACATAATGAACTTAATTAACTAAAATAGTCAAACATTTCTTAAAATTAAATGGAGGGACAAGATTGATAACAATTCTCAGATCAACAGTTAAAAAAATATGACGGGAAACACTATAAGGAATAATGTACTCACTACGGAATATTTTGTAGGCAGGCATTTATTTAGGAAAAATTATAATTTTGGTCTCATGAAAATTTTCTAACGACAATGCTGATTCCTGTTCCTTTTTTGTCCTTTTTTTTTTTTTTTTTTTTTGTAAAAATAGTCTCAACCATTATGTTTTAGAATCAAAACTATAAATTTATCTCATTCTCGTTGAACCAAAACTGCAATTTATCATTCTCTTGGGACCAAAACTGCAATTTTCTTGGGATTAAAAATGTCAAAAAGAAAAATATACGGGACTAAAAGTGTAAAAAAAAAACAAAAACAATTTTGCAGATCACTCATTCTCTTAGGACCAAAAATTTAATTTTTCCCATTTTCTTACGAAATGCCAACAAAAAAGCACTAGTACATAAAAAGGCTTAGAAAACTGTTAAAATTGGGCTTAGATAGCGGTTATAACCGCTATCTAAGAAACAGCTATCTAAGTGTTGAATGGGCTTAGATAGCGGTTTTTAACCGCTATCTAAGATTGGGGTAAGAGAGCGGTTATTAACCGCTATCTAAGAGGGGAGGCTTAGACAGCGGTTAATAACCGCTATCTAAGAGGGGAGGCTTACACAGCGGTTAATAACCGCTATCTAAGAGGGGGGCTTAGATAGCGGTTATTAACCGCTATCTAAGAGAGGCCTAAGACAGCGGTTTACAACCGCTATGTAAGATGGAGCCTAAGACAGCGGTTAAAAACCGCTGTCTAAGTGAATCTTAGACAGCGGTTTTTAACCGCTATCTAAGCCTTTTTTTTTTTTTTTTTAATTTTCGTTTATTTTTTTATTTAAAAACCTGTTTTAAATATTAATTTCTAATCCCCCACTAATATTAATTTTAATTGGTTTTCAAATAAATAAATATAATTAAATATACAAAAAAAGGTAACATCAAATAAATAAATATAATTAAATATACAAAAAACATTAAATATTTATATATCATAAAAAATTAATATATAAGTTACACGTTACCAAAACTTACGTACAAGAATAATATTATTACAAGAATCGATTGTATAAATACCCAAGCCAATCCATTTTCCATTTCTCCATTCTATCATTGTTGTAAAAATTGATCCGAGGCGTATGCACAAACTGCAAATTACATTGAAAATTTAATTAAATAATACGAATTTTTATTTAATCAATAATAATTTAAATAAATCGATAAATCGACTTACTTCGAATGGAATGGTCGTCTCATAAGTCTGGATTATATCTTCAATGAAGCAACACACAAAATATCCACAGTGAATGCCATCTTGCTGCTTCGGAACCTATTGATTAACAATTAAAGTCACGTACTACAACTATGATTATTAATTTCTATTGATTTGATAATTTTCTAAAGTAAGTTTACCTTAATATTTTTCCACATAACTTTACTGATAGATTGTGAGTTTTGCCCTGGAAGGCTACTCCGACACATTCTCGTCACACTATATTATATTTAAAAAATAAAAATAGATTAGATATGCATAAGTTTTAAAGTAAAATAAATCATAATATGAAAATATTAAAGATTAACTTACCCCTCCATAAATCTAACGAGATCAGGATGACGTGTATACACCCCACCCTTAGCTGGATCCATATAATACACAGTAAGTGTAGTCGTGTGTATGGCCACCAGCACCCAATGCTCACTACATTATATTAACAATATTTAAAACTAACCGTTTATTTATATAAATATAAAATTTTATGATATATTTATTGTACTCACCCCACATTTGTTGGCCAAAAAATGAGATGGTCTCTCCCAGAAAATTTCATAATATGATTAACGACGTCCCTCATTAATTGCTCCGGCTGACCAAACATGCAACAGACTTGGGGGGAGATAAATGAATACTTTCTACCTGCCTCGACATCTAAGGAGAGATATACCTCACCCAGATATCTTAACCAACACATGCAAATTAATATTTTATAAGAAAATTAATATATATATATATATATATATATATATATATATGACGTAAATGCTGAAAATTATTAATAAACACGTACCTGAGGTAAAAAGTCATCGTAGTTGCACTCAACCATTTATCGTAGAGGACTTCATGCACATGATCCCGTTGGATCAATTCCTCATACCCAGTCTGATGAAAGTAAGCATGAATGGGAACCGTAGCTGCACTAAAAGTGGCGGAGTCTACCATCAAGCACACCGCATTTTGTACGGTGATGTTGTGGTCTAAGTCTCCGGGCATGGGATAACCCAATCGCCGTCTGCGCACACCAACAGTGGGTTCCCTCGGTCTCTCTCTCTCACTACATGCGACATCCCTTGATTTTTGTGCGCTATTTTTTGGAGTCGGCAATTTCTACAATCAATTTATATAATATTATTTAGAACAAATAAGATAATAAAGTTTAATATAACATGTATTTTACCTTCTTGTTGAGAGAGACCAAGTGGTGCGGCCATTCGAGAAAGTGTCCGACCGCCTCTCCAACTGTGGTAGCCTCTGCTTCTGGTTTTGGCAACGGTGAATCCTCTTGTCCGATTTCAGGAACATCGAGTGTGACTCTCACAAAACCAGGAGTGAGGGGACGACCATGGATCATTCCACTGGTTTTGTCATACAACATTCCAGTGGCCACCAACCGAGTTGGATGATCCAAATAGAGGTAACAAAGAGTCGCTGGCTGTTCAAAGAGGATATTCAGTTAGAAAATTTTAATATACTAGTCTTTAATTAAAATAAATACGAGACACATCTGATACCTGGGTGATGTTAACGAGAGGATCAAGGAAATCATTTCTAGCATCAGCGGAAAACATAGATGGAGCACTGTTATCACAGCTAGCACCACTCGATGACGTCCCTTGTCTCATTTGTCTCTGATTCAGGAGCTCCACTTGTTTAGCCAAGTTAGCAACTTGCACCGAAAGGGACTCCACCATAGACATCGCCGCAATACCGGGTGCCATCGAAAGTAATGTCTTCGTGACGCCATATCCAGTACCCCGTATGCGCCCGGGATGCTCCTGACGATCTATTGCCCGTGCAAACAGATCATCAGGGCCAATCGTGCGGAGGTCGTCGGGCGTCATGCTCTGAGATATGCGCTCCTGAATTGAAAGAATTTATTATTAAACAATTTCAAATGAAATAATAGTTTGTAATTCTTAGATAAAATAATGGATGAATTACCGCTTCTTCAATGATACGCCGTGCTCTGTCATCGGGAATATTTCCATCTCGGCCCTTTCTACTCTGATGAAATAATTCGTAACGAGTAACAACAGGCGCACACTCTCCCGCTTTTCTTTTTTCTTCTTTCTACGATAATGATAAACATGTCCACTTATTAGATATATTAAAAGTGAATATATAAAAAAAATTAAAATGTAGAATTTTGATCTCACCATATCTTTCCTAATGCGTGCATAGCCTCTAGAAGATCCACGATATCGCGCCTCCATATTCTTAGCTTGTTCGCGATTTCTGGCACTTTTTTTCTACAGTGTAATATAAATACATAAACAATGGAAAAACTTAGTGCATTAATTAATAGGAATGGATGAAATGACATTGATCAACTTTACCTTGAAATCCTCAGCTAGAGATCTACGCACAAACTCGTCCCAGTATGGGGCCACCATAGGGAAATTTTCATAGTCCTTAGGCGGCGTAGGTGAGTACATACCAGTGTCCGGGTCTCGAGAAGCTCTCCTCAGTGCAGCCCAAAAATTCTTGGCCATATTTCCAGCTTGCATAAGTATTTGCTTCAACATTTGAATGTATTTCGCATACACATATTATATGACAATTTAAAGTTAATAACTTCACAAGCTCATAATATATATATATATATATATTATGCAACGATTTTAA
Organism: Paraleonurus japonicus; assembly: GCA_030762865.1. Lineage (NCBI taxonomy): Eukaryota > Viridiplantae > Streptophyta > Magnoliopsida > Lamiales > Lamiaceae > Paraleonurus > Paraleonurus japonicus. The sequence continues at coordinate 26,290,119 of CM061057.1, read as the reverse complement.
TATGAATATATATTTAACATACCACGAGCTCATCCCATATCGCTTCCTTGTAAGGAGTCAGCTCACTCTTACGCGGTCATCACATGCAAAGAAAGACGATAGGGACAAGTCTCTGACTGATCAGCCCCCTAGGTAGTAAGCTAACTTCTCACTCTCTTTTCCTATCGCTTGCCCATACTCATTGAATGATATCTGCAATTCAATGATATTGTTAGATCAACGATCAATTAATTAATATAATAAAAAAATCAACTGTTCAATTGTAATAGAATTACCTTAAGTAATTTTCCCTTGCTACGATCTTTCTTCAAAGATGTCATCGTGACTATACCCCTCTTGCGCTTCTCCCCAGAGCTACTAGTGGTGGGGGAGCAGTGAGTGTTATCCTGTCTCAAGTCATCCTCCTCCTGGATGTCATCTGCGTATGGATGAACATGATAATCTCCATCATCTCCATCGTCTCCACCATAGGGCACATAATCCATGATCCTGTAAAATAGAAAAAAATATATTAAATAAACAAAAAGAAACAACATTTAATAAAGCAGAAAAAACAACATTTAATAAAACAGAATGAAAAAAGCATTCAATAAAGTCGTACATTTCTTTTTAGCAATGGTTTTTCTTTTCGTTTTTTTGGTTGACTTTTTCGTTCATGACCATGAATGTTAACGAGATCCGGATTGATATATTCATCCTCATTCCTAAGTTTTCTCTGGTACGGGCGCGTATTTGCAAGATCATCGAAAGAGGGTATAGAAACAGTGAAATTCTGAAAAGGATCATCGATTATGTCAACACCTTCATCGACGTGGTCGCTAATCTGGTAACTATTGTTACGCTTGTTTGACAGAAGCACAATGGACCATTTCTTATTAACTGGATCGGGGACATAGAAAATTTGTTGAGCTTGACTGGCCATTATGTACGTGTCATCTCTGTATCCCACATTCTTCAAATCTACACGTACAAATCCAGAACTTTCAACTTGGACCCCGTTAGGGATCCTCACCCAACTACAATCGAAGATTGGTTCACGGTGACCAACATAGTCGAGTTCCCAAATGTTGACAATCTGTCCAAAGTAAGTAGTATTCGACTGATTCCATGCAGTTGCAGTAATGGACACCCCACTATTCTGCATTGTACTCGTGACATCATGATCTCTGGTATAAAATGTGTATCCGTTAATAAGATAACACTTATATGAATACACATGCCTATCAGGCAATCTGGATAACCACTTAACTCTTTCTTTCACTGATTCTTTATTCTGTGACAACATATTTGCAACATAACCATTGAACCACTCAACAAACGTGCGGTTGTGCTCACCTTCAATCCATGATCTATCTCTGGTGGGAAATGACTTAGAAAGTGCCTGCATGTGCAGGTCAATAAAAGGAAGCACGTCGACCGTGTTGTGAAGTACGCACAAGTGCATCCGTGTTAGCTCCTTCATACTAACACTTACAGGTTGACCACCTGTAATGCCTTCACCATCCATCCTATTGGTGTATCGGGTACTTGGAAGTCCAATTGCACCGACATTCGGAATAAATTCAGACCAATACTCGACTGCTTCTTCTACTAAATATCGTTCTGCAATGCAACCCTCCGGCCTGAACATATTCATCACATACCCTTTCAGCACTTTCATATATCTCTCTACACCATACATCCATCTCATACGAGCAGGACCACACATCCTTGTCTCGTGTACCAAATGAACGGTTAGGTGAATCATTATATCAAAAAATGATGGAGGGAAATACATTTCAAGCTCACACAGCGTTCCCACAATCTGTCTCTGAAAACCAAGCAATTTTCTAGGATCAATGACCTTGCTACTCATTGCCTTGAAAAACCAACAAAGCTTTGTTATGGTTATGCGCACATTTTCAGGCAAGATAGAACGTATTGCAATGGGCAAGAAATTCTCCATGATGACATGATAGTCATGCGATTTCAAATTCATCAGTTTCATGCCATCATCTGAAACAAGTCTCTGTATGTTGGACGAATAGCCCTCTGGTACTTTCACATCCTTTAGTATTTGAAGAAACACTTTTCTCTCATTCTTGGACAAGGTGTGTGCAAAGAGAGGTAAGTACGGGTTTACCTTCTTTATACACAGTGCCAATTCTCGCTCTTATACCCATCTCAACCATATCCATTCTTGCATTGTAACCATCCTTGGACTTGTTATCATCTAGCAGAGTATTGAGTAAGCTAGCACAAACATTCTTCTCCACGTGCATTAGATCAATGAAGTGTCTAACATACAACTCTTTCCAGTAGGACAATTGAAAAAATTGATTCCTTCTTCCAACCGCTAGTGGGGAGATTCTTTGCGAAGTGTTTTCCATATTGTGTGTTGACATTCTGCATCTCGTTCAATACATCTTGACCTGACAATAAACGTGGTGCTTCACGTTCTTCGATTGTGCCATCGAATGCATCGGTCATTGTTCTGTACTTATGCGTTGACTCCAACCACCTCCTATGTCCCATAAAAACAGTCTTCCTACAATGACTTAAACGAATGTGATCGTGTTCGCAATACAACAAGGACATGCATGGGCCCCCTTCACACTATATCCAGATACATTCCCATAAGCGGGGAAGTCATTGATAGTTCCAAATAGCATGGCCTTCAACTTGAAATTCTTCTTTCTACAAGCATCATACACATCCACACTCTCATCCCAAAGGAGCTTCAAGTCCTCTATCAAAGGAGCCAGATATACATCTATATCGTTACCAGGTTGTTTGGGTCCTGATATCAATATAGACAACATCATGTAAGTGCGCTTCATGCACAACTCGGGTGAAAGATTATAAACCATCAGAATCACTGGCCATGTACTGTGGTTGGTACTTTGGATACCGAACGGATTCATTCCGTCAGTTGAGAGTGCAAGACGCAAGTGTCGTGGCTCGTTGCCAAATTCTGGATGTCTGGCATCGAATGTCTTCCACTGGGGTGAATCAGCAGGGTGTCTTAGCAATCCATCCTTGATCCTATCATCATGATGCCAAGTCAAATTTTTAGCATCCACAACGCTACTATACATTCTCCTGAATCTTGGTACTATTGGGAAGTACCCACATCCTTCGGGAGATTTATTTTTCAGATATCTCTTCTTCCCACACTTGGGACATTCATCGAGGTCTGCATACTCCTTCCGAAACAAGATACAATCACCCGGGCAAGCATGAATTTTCTGATGTATTAACCCGATGGACTTAAGCATTTGCTTAGCCTCATATGCTCTCGTAGGCAGTACATTTCCATCGGGCAATAGGCCGCTAACTGCTTCCAGCATACTTGTGAAGCACGCATCGGACAACTGGTGTGCTGCTTTTAGGTTGAACAATATCAACACAGCTGACACTTTTGTTGCCTTCTTACACCCGGGCCAAAGGGGCAATCCAGCGTCATCCCTTAATTTCTCTGACATATAAGGGTGATCTCGCAGATTTGTGTTATCCCCACTCAATTCTTCATCGCTCAGTACATCTCCGAAACTATCCTCATTCACTGTATCTTCAAACCTAAACTCAGTTCCTAGGTTACTTGAGCTACATCCATCTCTTCTCTCACCATGAAATGTCCAAACGGTATATGTTTTATCAATACCGTGACACATCAAGTGGTCAAACAAACTTTCTCGACCACTAATGGTTTTTCCATTCATACATTTCCAACACGGACATGGAATGTATCTCTGGTCGATGCAATGTCTAATTGCATGGTTACAAAACTCTTCCACCCCATTCCTATACTCCTCTGATAATCTATCTGCTCGAACCCACTTTCGATCCATATAAAACTAGAGATGCCTACATAGATTAAACCGAAAAGCACACGAGTTGAGTCTATATAACCTCTAGATCAGAGTCTAAGTCTTAATGTGCTTATAATACTAATTACTATGTATTCTATCATATGTATTCTATTTTAACTAACTTTAAAAGATAAATTCTCTTTAAAAAAATTCTCATATTAACATTCTTTAGAAAAAAAAAAAAACATTCTTTAGAAAAATGTGTAATAGAATATATTAATCTTTTTTTACATAAAAAAAATAATTGAATTTCAAACTATAAAGTAATAGAATATCAAATTTTAATAAAATTTTGTGAATTGAGGATAAAATATTAATTACAATAAAATAAAATTGCAAAATTTTAGGAAATTAGTATCATTACAAGAAATTTAATATTTCCATTTATATTAAGAATTAATATAAACATGACATATAAATAAACAAATTAAATTATATAAAAATTAATAAAAAATTATCTAAACTCATCAATTAATGCAATAAATAATGAAAACTTTAACAACTCATATTATCTCAACTAAATAAACCACAAACACTCCTCCTTAACATATATCATATCACATTTAATCGTTTCATTGCAAAATTAGAACACAACCAATTTCATCATTTCAAATCAAATTATTAACTTCATCATAGAACAATCAATTTGAAACAAAAATTCATCTCTTTCATTGCAACTTCATCTATGAAATCAAGAACAACCAATTCCACAAAAAATAGCAAATTTGAAAACAATAATAGCAAACTAAGAAATTTAATTTAACTATAACATCAAGAACAACCAATTCCACAAAAAATAGCAAATTTGAAAACAATAATAGCAAACTAAGAAATTTAATTTAACTATGATATCAAGAACAATCAATTCCACAAAAAATTAAAATTGAAATAAATTAAATTTCTATGAGACATTTTATCAAACACCTTTCATGCAAATTAAAAAAATAAACATAACATGATTTTGGTGAAGCATATATATATCCATCTTATTATTTCAACAAACAAAGCAAAATATAAGCTGCAATTAAACAAACTATGATCTTCAACGAAGCAATTTCGAGCGTATAAATACATATACATATCTCCTAGAAATTTGAATGAGAGAAAATGAAATTTAACGTATAAAGGGAAAATTTGCATAAAAGGATTTAAGAGGTACCTTGAGATTGCGTTGGCGGAGGCGGGCTGAGTGCGACGCGGCGGGCGGCGGCGGCACGCGGTTGGGCCGGAGGCGGCGGCGGCGGTGGGTGGGGGGGGTGCAGCGCGCAGTGGTGGGAATGAAGAAGATATATATAGATCGATTTGTGCGTTGGCGGCGGTGGGGATGAGTGCGACAGCGGCGACGGCACGCGGTGGGGCTAGAGGCGGCGGCGGTGGGGAGGGTGCAGCGCAGCAGTGGGAGGTGGGAATTGAAGAAGATGGGTTGAAGGAGTACGTATCGCGATATTCAAATTGGGGGAGAAAGGCTGATATATGTTAAAGACACTTAGATAGCGGTTATTAACCGCTATCTAAGAATTATCTTAGATAGCGGTTTATAACCGCTGTGTAATCTCCCAACATTAGCCAGCGGAACCCTTAGATAGCGGTTATTAACCGCTATCTATGTATTATCTTAGATAGCGGTTAAAAACCGCTGTGTAATCCCCCCATTCGCTTAGATAGCGGTTTGGAACCACTGTCTAAGAGTTAACCACTTAGATAGCGGTTTTTAACCGCTGTCTAAGAGTTAACCTTAGATAACGGTTAAAAACCGCTGTCTTTAGTAATTTTTTATTTTTTTTAAATATAACCACTCTCTAAGTCACCACTTCGAGAGCGGTTTTTTTAAATGCTATCTAAGTAAAGCTGTCTAAGTCCAAATGTGTAGTAGTGAAGATTGTAGGAAATTTAGATTGTAGGGAATTTGATTGTAGGTAGTTAATTTACCTACAAAAATGTAATCCGTAGGTTATTACCTACCAATATTCCGTAGACAATCGTCAATGTGTACTAAAGTTATCTTTTAGAATGATTTTGTCAATGGACTATTTCGTATGTATTTAATTACCTTTATTAATTTATTCAATTGGTAATTTTGTAGGTGAGTATTGTAAAATAAATCATAAAATCCATAGACAATACTACTCACTTATAAGTAAGCACAAAATAAAAAAATTCCATAGCCAGTTGGTTATTTTCATTCCATGAAAAATTATAATAGGAATACCAGAGTGTATTATATATGTATAGATAAGCATTAATATGGGTTGCTCACAATATATGAGTTAGCAATTGAGTGCCAAAACTTTAAAGACATTATTCAGTTGAGTTCAAAGAATCTGATTTAAATCTTGGAATTCATGATCTATAAAATTAATTAAAAAAATAATCATGATCCGGAATAGACGCTCAAGGCATGCTCTTTGTACCTGCTGCATGTTGTCTTTACAGTAGTACTCTTATTATGTTTTTTGTAACTTTGCCTTGAAAAAGAGCTTCTTCTCTTTAACTACATGCACGTGCAGTCACGTGTAGACATCTCCACATGCACTCCCAATTCTTGGAAATTTAGCTGGTATAATGAGCCCATACCTCTTTGCATAGATCTCCTATATATAATATATTGAAAGCTTCAATGGATTTAATGAACCCCTTCTTCCATGTACTTACAACTAATCTCACGGATTACTATGAATTCAATTTGTCGGGTTTCACATAAAAGATGCCCTTATTTTATCCCTCCAACCGGTGAAAGATTTCCATTGTCTTTTGGTATAATAATATGTAAAGAATTATAGTAGAATAATATTATAGTACAAGTTATGTGGTGGACAGAGATAAAAAGAAGTGATGAAAAAGTGTAAAAATGTATTGAATATATTGTTGAGAATACCCAAAAGGGAAACAAGAAATTTTTATTGGGACATATTAAAAAAAAAAAGTTAGAAGTTTTTACTAGGACGGAGCAAGTATAATAGGGTAAATTGCATTTTTTTGTTCGAAGAGAATGGATGGTTTGCAAAATGATCCTTTTTTGGACACTTTTGGTTCTATAGTTTTTTTTCGACATTTTTGGTCCTAAGAAAACTGCAGTTTTGGTCTCAAGAGAATGATAAATTGTGATTTTGATCCCAAGAGAATGAGATAAAATCGCAATTTAGGTCCTAAATAATAATGGCTGGGACTATTTTTACAAATAAAGGACCAAAAAAAAAAAAACATGAGATTAAAGTTATCATTACAAAATTCTCATGGGACCAAATATACAATTTTCCCGATTATAATATAAGACCATCATTTACGTGGACTGTAATTAATTTGACTAGCTAGCCTTTATATTAAAGCCTTAGTTTTGTATGCACTGTATGTGCCGTACAACCATTCTTATTTTAATTCGTTGAACAATGACAATTGTTTTTACTGAATAAACTGACCGTAATTATTCAGTGAAAACAATCGTGATTGTTAAGTGAAAATAGAGTGATGTTTAAAAATATATTTGAGTTACATTATTCACCTAATACACAAGCTCTTTTAAAATTTTATTTTCTTTAAAAAAAAATCATATATAATAAGATCGTTATGATCAACGTGGATCTAATTTGACTAGCCCGATTAACTAGATCATTACAAAATAGGGAGTTTGCCTTAGTGATCACACTATAAGAAAATTAACCTATAATATTGTTATAATTAATACCTTTTTCTATCATGAAAGACATTTAACTATAGTAAAGCTATTATGATAGTAATATATATATATATATATATATATATATATATATATATATATATATATATATATATCATTATATGTCAATTTCCATAAAGTATTCAAGATTACAATTTCAACTAGTTAGGAAAGTAATAAAATAGTGTAGCTTAAGGGGTTAGAGCTCCACTACCTACGACTTAAAGATCATGGTTTCGAGTTACTATTTACCCGATAAAAAAAAAAATATTCACTACATGAATCGTCCCTTGATATGGGCATTAGGCCCCAAGCATATGTGCAAATAGGAGGAAAGAGATATGTCATCATTATGTCTTAGTGAAAATGTTAGATTCATCAATAATGAATAATTATACAGGCTACACACAATCTGCGCCTCGAGAATATAGTTGGATATATTTCATTGATAAAACACAAACAACCATAAAATTTTGCATGAGGATGTAATATTCTTATTCGTTTTTTTTATACTTGAATTTCGAAAGTATTATGAAAACATCATATATAAAAAAATCTCATATTAATGCAAAGTACTGGAATATAGCTTCCAAAATATTAACAGTGGAATTAGGTTTCTTTCATATAGAATTTTAAAAAAGCTCACAAACGACTAGCTAGTGAATTGATTCACAATGTCAAAAAAACCCAAAAAAAAAAAAAAAACCCCTAAAATTAACAAAAATATGTAAAGAATTAAATCACTCATTTATCATTACAATTATCATCAAGACAATCAAACAATTCAAATCAACAAAACAAAAATTTGTGTGTCACAGTTTTACAGTAAAATGTTTAAAAAATTAGTACAAATTAACACTCATTCTTATTCCTAAATTATAACCATCTCACAGTAAGGACTACTCATCCAACATCTTCACCTAAAATATGCTCAATAACGAAATGATTAATATTGATCATAATCTAAGCAAACGGGAAAACAATTGCTACCTTAGGTTTATAACTAACCCGATCCGAAAATCAAGCTAGAACGGCGGCCGTCCGGTGGCCCAAAACTCCTCATTCGGCATCTGAATCGAGCTCAGCAGATTCGGCGGCATCCCTTGAAACAACGAAGGGTCTGCCAACATCTGCGGCGGGGGCTGCTGGCCCCCGCCGCCACCACCTTGCGACGGCGATCCAACGGAGTTACCCTGCCCTTGGATCGGATTCTCCTCATTTTCTAGAGGCAATCTTTCGTAAGCTGCATTGCTAAACGAAGCAGCCATTACTAGAACTGGCCCCGCCGCGAGGAGCTGCCCGACCACGCTTCCCCCCACCACCTGCCCCTGCCCGCCGGCCAAGTACACGGTCAGCCCCGTGGCAGCCGGCGGTGCAGGCGGAGGAAGAAACGACCCGGCCAGTGAGAGGATTTCGAACCGGCCGTGTAACGTTACGACAGCCCCCGGCGAGGCGGGCTGTCGTAGCGTTACGTTGGTGACGTTGCCGGTGCCGCTCATGACGCAGACGCCTCTCTGGCGGCTGCGGGCGAAGCTGGCGATGCTATCCATGACGTCGCAGCCTTCGGAGACTTCCATGACGTGCGTGCGGAGCGCGTTGGCGCTGTCGCGGGTGATGATGATCGGCGGCTTGGGTTTGTTTTTGGATCCCGCGGGACGGCCCCGCGGGCGACGGTTGGCGGACGTCTCTCCTTCCGCAGGGCCGTCCCCGGTTGTGGCGTCGTCGCGTTGGCGCTTGAGGCCGGTGGTTTCGCTTTGCTCGTCTTCGGAGTTTTGATCCTGCTGGTGTGCGTGGTGGAACTGGTGTTGCAGGTTGAAATCCCTTGTGTGAAACGGAGGTGGAAGTGAGTGGTTATCCATCTTATAACTTCTTGTATGTTAGATGTTCAAAAACCTATCAGTGTTGGAGATTCAAAGTTAATTGGGTTTTCTTTCTAGGGTTGTCTCACTTTGATCAAGATGATGATCAGGTGGTGTTTATGGGTGTCGCCACCACATTCACAGCTGAATCCACCGTGTTTGACCACTTTCCAGAGCCATTGATGGCGGCGTTTGGGTAAGATCTTTGGTGGGGGGTGAGCTAGATTGGGTTGTCTTCTTGGATTTCAAGGATTTAGGGTTCCATCTTGGATAAAATTAATCACTATTATTTAAGACTGGACCCTTTTCCCCCACCCCCCCTCTCTCTCTCTCAACTATATTAGTTTAATCAAAATACAATAGCTTCAAGGCTCCTCTTATCTCCAAATTCAACTCATCTTGTTTTCACGAGGTTTTTTTTTTCTCAACTATAGAAAAAGAGGAAACTGACCTTTTGCTTATATTCTTGCAGTGCTGATACATGATTGGTTAAGGTTTCAAGTAATAAGCCAACGACACTTTTATGAGATTAATGTTATCTTGCATTGATTAATATAAAGTCTACTATTATTTGAATACAAATATATATGCCTGTAACACTAATGTAAATTGCACTATTAAAAAAAATAAAAAAGATTGTAAAGAGGGGAAAAATATTTTTTTAGAACCGTAACTTTTGAGACTGACAAAATAAGGACCTTAACTTTTCGAGCTAACAAATTAAGAATATTAAGTTTAAAAAGTGGCGAATTGAGGTCAAATTTTCACAAATCGGGATAATTGACCAGATTTGAGTTGAAATTCGGCCCAATTTGACCTGAACTCGGGCTGAATTTTGGGTCAAATTTGGGTTGATTCGGACTAATTTGGCCTCAATATGCCATTTTTAAAATTGTTATGGTCCTTAAATTGCCAACTTTGAAGAGTTACAGTCCTCATTTTGCAACCTCAAAACGTTAGGGTTCTCATTTTGCCAACCTAAAAAGTTAGGGTCCTTATTTTACCACCCTCATTAAGTTATGGTCCTTAAAAAATAATTTTCTCTTGTAAAGTGTATCATTTTAAGATAACAATTTGAAAATCGATACAATTCGCATAAAATAAATTTTATCAATTTTTTAGAAAATATTTGTTAAATGCATCATTAATTTTAAGATAAAAACATAAAAGTAATACAATTTATATTAAAAAGTGATAGTATTTCTATTGAAAGTGATAATAATATCACTATGAGACGGTTTAATATAAATTTTAATGTATGTTATGTTATATTTAGAAGGTTATATAAAGTTTTTTCATATAACTAATCTGTATAATTTATATATCAGAATAAAGTGAACGTACATATATATGACGAGAAGCACCCAATTTGTTTTTAAAATTCCGTCATATAATATAGACAAATTTTGAGATGGATTCAACTAAATGTATTTTATAATGGATTCAACTAAATGTATTTTATATTAATCCTGTGATTTAAGTGTATTTTTTTAATGATATTAATCAATTTCTTATAAGATATTATTTGGATGGTCTTAATTATTTTGTCTTACACTGTATAAATTATTATTTATACACTAACTCAATTTGATTTTTTCAGTTAATTAATAAATTTAATCCGTTTTATTTAAACATTACCCTCTCAAGAGAGTGTCTTTAAAATATCATTGTTAAATTCCCCATACGCATAAATTTTAAGGGACACTCGCTCTAATGAAATATTTCACATAAAATAAAATATTAACATATTTAAGAAATGGACAAAAAAATTCAGGGATCATAAGCAAATAAAACGTGTAACAAAAAAATTCGCGCAAAGACAAAACAAAAAACTCTCCACCAGGTCGTATTACAACAAGGACAAGTATGTATATGTTAATGTAATGACAAGTATATGACTCGTCCTTATAGACACAAAGTATTAGCCATCCTTGTGTTGTGATACAGACAAACATGCACATGTGAGGATAATAAAGTATGCATTTCTTATTTGATTCTTTATGTTTAAATCTTTTTTTTTTTTTTTTTTTTGTATATTTGTACTGATTTTGTTCATATACGTACAAACACATCTTTTTTATACAGTAACGTCTTTATGTTCACAAAATAACACGCTTTTCAATACTTTACATATGTTACTATATGGATAAATATATATTACTTGTCCTTATATAAGACATATTTGTCCTTAGAGATATGTTTGCTTTTATAGCGACACAACCTCTAAGCGAGTTTTAATATATGTTTTTGCTTTGCAATATTTTTTTAAAAAAAAATCCGTATAATTTAATCCAACTAGCTTAGAATTCGTGAATTTATCTAATGTAGCTAGCCTGTTGTTCTTCGTATTAAAAGTCATGGTGATCTGCACAAGTAAATAACACAGTATAGAAGCAAAACAGAACTACGATGATATATATTCGATGTAGTCATGAAACATGATGATTTGTACAATTAGTTAGCACTAATAATTTATTAGTTAAAAGTTTCTTTTCCCCCAATTGTCTACCGTCAAAATTTGGTTGATATTAATTAAAATATTAAAAAAATTATCCAATTTAAACCCAAAAATCTCTTAATGTCATTTTTTTATCACATGAATATCACATACATGAGAATTTAATTTGAAGACAAAATTTGACAATTGATAAGTTATGTTGTCAAATATAGACATCTACGTGACATAAAATTGACGGAACACTCTTGTGTGAGACCGTCTCATGCATGAGACGGACATGAGACAAAATTACTTTTTAATAAATTGTTATCACTTTTTTATACATTGTTATCACTTTTTCATAAATTGCTATCACTTTTCAATTTGTTATCACTTTTATACTAATTTGTATCACTTTTATAAAAAGTGATTAGGTCTCATGCATGAGACCGTCTCATACAAGATTTTGCCAAAATTGACAATTTTTTTAAATTTTCCGACAATTTTGGGCACTGGACAGTTGTAATATTAAGTCAAAATAAAAAAATTAAGTTTACATTTTTTGAGATAAAAATTGGACAATAAAATTTTATGGACCAAAAATCCTTTTTTAAGAGATTGTAGAGAAGTAAACAAAACAATACTAATAAATTACATGCAAGTATTATGATATGCATGTTAATGCATCATCTCAAATTCAACCGACTCAATTCAGACTCCTAATCAAGCCATCTAAAACAAGAGAATGATTGCATAGAAACATGTCATAAAAGTAATGTTTTTTTTTTTTTTTTTTTTTCAGATGTCATAAAAGTAATGTTAATCACAAGCTATACTTGTTTTATCATTAAAAAAAAAAATCATTGGTTACTGCTTTAAAAATCAATCAACTATATAGAGAATCATAAGTATAAAGATAATCAAGTAACTATACTTTCAAGTGTCAATATACAAATTAAAATGCACTATCATAGATTTTCTAAGAGAGTAAATCTTTTACCTCAATCTTTTGTCTCGCAGCCCTATTTATTTTCATGGGCTGCATTGGCTAGAGCCAGTGCAGGCCCAAAATTTTTTTCTTATATATATATTAATTTATTTTTCTTAAGCCCAGGTTATATGCACACACTTTTTTATTTAGTACATAATTGATGAGAAAATATTTTATTTTGAAAGTATATCCATCACACAAAACCATTTTTAACCTCTTTCAAAACCCTATATTTTTCTCTTCCCTCTACCTCTTTTTTCTCTTATCTGCGCTGCCCTCTCTCTTTTCCTTTCTCGCCGCGCCGCCGCCCCACTCCCCCTCTCCCCTTTCTCTCTTCTCCCTCCCCTCCTTCTGCATAACCCAGAACCCGCCCCATCTGCTGCATAACCCAGCCCCCTCCCCCTTTTCTTCCCAATCCTCTCCCCTCCTAGCCCCCTCTTTCTTTCCAGTCCTTTTTTCTTCATTTTTTTCTCTTTCCATGTATGATTACTTATCAATTGCAGCGCATAAATCTCTTCTCAGATTTGTTACTTATTTTTTTATATCCTCCTCTTTTTTATGTTGAACAAAAAAAATAAAAAATAAATACAATTTTCGAAACTGGTTTCATGAAAAAGATTAAAAGTTTTGATTTTTTTTTTTGAAAATTTTGGTTTTTGTCTAAAAAATATTCCGAAAATTTTATTTTTTTTTGATAATATTTTTCGAACAGATCTAATCTTAAAATATTTGCATATTTTCGAAAAAATTAATCGAACATACATCTTATTTTTCGTTATTTTTTTTCTGAATTTTTTAGTTTTATTCGAAAAATATTTCTGAAAAAACTTGATAACAATTCGGTGTTGACTCGGCGGTTACTCAGTATTGACTCGACGATGACTCAGTATTGACTCAACAACAATTAATGGGTATACAAATTAGAATGTAAATGTATTAAATTTATTAAATTGAAAAGGGTTAATATTGTATTTTTATATGTCAGTAAGATTTAAAAAAAAATAGATGTGTGTACTAAATAAAAAAGTATGTTCTGATAACCTGGGCCTTTTTTTTATTAGTACACAACCCAGGCCAAATATTAAAAGTAATATGTGTAGCCCACTACCATTTAAAACCCAACAACTTTAAAATAAGACCTTAAAATAATTAAAAGCCCAAAATATTTTTTTATTTAATTACATCATCACTTATCATACACAATCATTCACAACCATACACGTTCTTTCCTTTTCAAAATTGCGGATTCTCATTCGGTCATTCCCCCAATGTCTTCTGCCCAGCTTGGGTCACCGTCCAGCTTGGGTCATCATTCAAGGTTATAATTTTTTAAATTCATTTTATCATTAGTATATTTGTTTATTTATGATATTTTTTTTGTTATTATCTATTTATCTACCTTGTTGAAGATGAAATTTGTATCTTATGCATTCAATTTTTGTCTTATGTATTTGTAGATTATACCTACTAAAATTGCCTAAGTCAAATTTATGTTATATATTTGTTGTTTTGTCTTAAGAGGGCATTAATGCAATTAAAATTTGAATTCAATTGGTAATGCAAATGAATTTTGGGTATTAATTCAGTTATTATTGAAATTTAAAGCTTTTATTTTTTTTAATGGAGAACTAATTTATTTTATTGTCAGTTGTGTTATTTCATAATTTTAAATGGAACACAACATTTTACAAAAAAAGAAAAGGGACTTATATCATCTTTTTTTAAGAAACGTGATCATCCGAATAGTGAAGGTAGATCAGAACCTACATCCTGGCCACACAAAATTAAACTAATCAATCAGCTCCTTCAACTAAGAAAGCATTAAAATTAATTAATGTGTGTAGTGTGTGAGAAGGGGGAGAGGCTCCCCAATGAGTAGCCCTAGAAAAATTGTGTAAAAACTGCTGCCCTCCTCTACGAAACTGTCCCCTGTTCTATTTAATCTGATCTCCTCTCTTTTCTTTCTATAAGTCGCTGGTTATACTAAGAAAAGTCACAACTTTTTCCTTGTCCTCTTTCCTAGCAACTTTTAGGCATCACGTGGTAGCTTCCTTCGTTGAGTGTGGCCATGCTTGCTTTTCAATTCTTTTGGTTAATTGTTGCCGCCACACTCACGGCAATATGACATCAAATGGGCAAAGTATTTTCCTTCTCAAAATGGGCCACCCAATTCAATTTACATTTGGGCCTCATTTTTTCTTGAGTCCAATTAGGATATTTTCTCGTATTTTGCTCGATTCTTGAGTTCTTCAATTGACTCAATAAATATTAGGCTTGTATTTTTTACTTCTAAAAATGCTCAAATTACCTACAAAATAACAAAATAATACTTTTCTCGACAATTAAGCACAATTAATCAATTTAGTGTAAATAAATGCATGAAATCTTATTAAATTAAGCAAATTAAAATCATGAATTTCAAGTAATTTTCACACTAATCACTTATAGATTGCAGCAGCGACATTTGCATTTGAAATTTGGAGACATTACATGTATGGGGAACGCTGTGAGATATACACCGATCATTAGAGTTTGCAAGAGGCATTGGGAACTCAATTATGCTTTAGTATTGCGAATTATCCACAGGCAGATGGAAAATCAGAGCGAACGATATAAATTTTGAAAGATATACTCAGAGCTTGTGTATTAGATTTTCAGAATGACTCCATATGAAACACTTTAATGGTAGAAAATTTCAATCCCCTATATATTGGGATGAAATTGGAGAAAGAAAGCTTTTAGGTCCAGATATGATTCGAGAAATGAGTGAAGCAATTGAACAAATTCGAGAAAGGATAAAAACTGCTTAAAGCAGACAAAAAAGTTATGCATACAAAAAAAGAAGAGAGTTAGAGTTTGAAGTAGGTGATCAAGTGTTTCTGAAAGTTTCTCCAATGAAAGGAATAATGGGATTTGGGAAGAAAGAGAAGCTGAATCCAAGATATCTGGGTCTATTTGTCTATCACTAAAAGAATTGACAAGGTCGCTTATAAACTTGATCTGTCTGCGTCAATGTATCAGATACACAATGTGTTTCATGTATCTAAATTGAGAAGATATAGTGTAAATTCATTTCACGTTTTGAACAGTGAAACCACATAGCAGAAAGAAGATTTGAGTTATGAAGAAGTACCAGTGGAATTTTTACTACGAGAAGTAAATAGCTCCGAATTAAAGAAATTTCATTAGTCAAAGTGTTGTGGAGAAATCAATCAGTAGAAGAAGCCATTTGAGAAAGAGAAGATGAGATAAAATCTAAATATCCTGAACTCTTCAGGTAAGTGAAATTTCGGTGACGAAATTTTTATAAGGGGAGGATGTGATACCCGAGCTTCTCACACTACTCATTGGTCAATATATTTCATACATTGAATGCATTTTAATTAATTATGTGCTACTTGTGACTTTGAATTATTTTATCTTGCATTATTTTATCGTGCTTTTAAATACTTAATTAATTATATATGCCTTTATATGTTAAATTGTGAGAAAATCCTATTATAAGTGATTAGGATTTTCATGGTGTCTGCGTACCAATGCAAATTATTTGATTATTGGTGGCATAAATTAAATGCAGTTAAATTGGTAATTAAATGTGTTAATTAAATAGAGGTTAAAATAGATAAATACATAATTCTTGTACATATACCCACTTTTACAATAGATGTATATGTGATATATGTATTCATTAACTTGTAATATAATAATAATATTACCACAGTACTTTGTTATACTAATCATATATTATATTAATATATATAGAAAGGAAATTGGAGAAAGAGGGGGCTAGTAGATATTAAATAATAATAATATTAAAATACAAAACTTACCTAGTTAGAAAGGTGAAGGCGGTGTACTTTAAAAATGACGATTATCAACTAAAAGTTGATAAGGAAACACATACGAAGAAGAGAGAGAGGGAGAGAGGGAGAGAGAGAGAGAGGTGCCGTGTGAAATCACGAAGTATTTCGGTAAATATTCGATTTACGTAAGTTGTTGTATTAAATATTAAAATGCTTGTATTCACTCGTAGAGTGTAGAATTGTAATTAATTAGTTTATTGTTACGATGCTCGTAACATCTGGAATTTGAGTTGAAAGGTTTGAAATTTATAATAATCGTTCTATTCATTCCAGTCATAATTGTTGTTCTGGCGAATGATAGGCAGCGAATCTTATATCATTTTGCAAACTGTGATGAGTAGAGTAAAACCCTTAATTAAGTTTGAGAGTTGTAGTTTATTTCACCTGTTAATTACTAATTTAGGAGGATATTTATAGTTGATTTTATTAATCTTTGTTGGTCCCGGGATTGACTTAGAACTTCTAAGGATAATCTTTAAGGGGGGTTGAATAGATTATCCAAATCTCTTTCAAAATTCAGACTAGCTACTCAAATCGAACTTCCAAATTATCACGAGTACCCAGCGGAAACTTTTTATACTCAATCCTTTAATCAGATCTAAAAGCCTCTTGTTTAAAATTGAATTAACAAGGATAATCAACTAAAAATGTAAAGCAGAAAGTAAAGAACACAAAGATTTATGGTTCGGATTATAAAATCCTACATCTACTCTCCTCCATCAACTTGAAGAAGGGACTCCACTTGCTTGCTTTCTTCCTTACTTTCTTTCGATGATTACGAATTACAACTTCAAAGATACTCGTCTTCAGATCTCCTTCTTTCTACAAAACTAACTACTAATCTAGATTTATAGTGTAGAAATTTCTAAGAAGGAATTACAGGAAGTGTTCTTCAAACACTTGGAAAACATCTAAACTAATGTGCTTCGCTAAGAGTGCTGTTAGACCAAGATTGTTTTGATGAGTTAAAAGACTGTTCCAGATAAGCAGACTATGATGTGGAACTGAAGACTGAGTTCTAGTTCGAAGCTGATCAGACTAGGTCAAGATTAGTTTAAGTCAGCTGGAGACTAGGAATGACAAGTCATCTGGAGACAAGCTCAAGTCTAGTCATCTGCAGGAGACAAATATGAAGAGCTCAGACGAGGTCAAGATAAGCTGAGTAGAATAAGAAAGGCTAATCTTCACCAAGTCACCGGCAGACGAGTAGGAAGAATCAGCCGAGGTGTTAGCGGTTTTCAAGATTAAGTTTGTTTAGCGGTTTCAAGTTTGTTAGAACTAACTAACAAACTAAACCGACTTTTCGAGACTTATATATAGATCTAGGTTTTTCATTTTTGAGAATATAGAGATCACTTATGCATATTAGATTTACACAATTCACTACTCAGATTTCACAATCTTTTCACAAGAGTTTCTAGAGAGTTTCAAAGAGTTCTAAGTGTTTTTAGAACACTTTTTCCGTAATCTTCAAAATCCAATATACTTTGTAATAGCTAGATTTCTAGAAGGAGAGTCTAGGAGATTGAAGATTCGAAGAATTGTATCGATTGTAAGTTGTAAAGTGAAAGTGAGAAAGTAAGCAAAGTATAAGTAGAGTCCCTTCTTCAAATTGAAGGAGGAGAGTGGATGTAGGATTTTAAAATCCGAACCACTATAAATCCCCGGTGTTATTTCTTGTTTTCTTTAATTTTCTGTCTATTTTACAACCGGGTTTTATCAAGAGTTAATTTCAGAATCATAACTAAAATCAGTATTTCAACCTTGCTTTTGATCTTATAAGAAGTTGAGAAGTTAATCTTAATCATTGTGTGTTTAATCGATTCTTTGAATTAGTTTTGAAAGATTTGAAAAATCTACAAAATCTATTCAAACCCCCTTTCTAGATTTTGTTCTAGAAAGCTTACTCAAGGTATTAATCATCTCAACTCTTGGGACCAACAAGTGGTATCGGAGCAGGTGTTAAGTCGCATTCGATATTGATTTTAGGTCTTGAACAAGATTCTGAAATAATCTTGATTTTCTTCATTTTCTTTCATTTCTAACAGTGCTACTAATAAGATTTTGTGGAGTATTTTGTCTTTGTTTCATCATGTCTTCAGTAAAAGTAATAAGACCAGAATCGCTGAATTTTCAATTGAAGAGTATGATTATTGGAAATTTAGGATGGAAAATCATCTAAAAGCCATTCATGATAGAATGGAAGAGGTTCTTGAGGAAGGTCCTATAAAGTTTTTCCATGGAGGCACCAGCACTGGAGCAGAGGCAGTTGAATCAAGAACTAGGCAAGAAAAGAAGAGTTCTGAATTGACTAATGATGAAAGGAAGGTCCACAATCTTGATCAAGTAGCTAGAACAGAAATCATAGAAACTCTGAGTAAAGATTGGATAGAGAAGGTTAAGAGATGTAAAACAGCCAAAGAAATGTGGCAAACTTTAGCTAATGTTTGTGAAGGTTCGACCAAGTGAAGGAGAACAAGCTACGGTCAAGATTGCATACATTTGAAACATTCAAGATGAAAGACAATGAGTCTGTAGATCAGTTTGATATGAGATTGACCAATCTTCTAAACAAAGCAGCTGATCTTGGAAAGAATTATTCAGAAAAGGAGATTAACAACAAGATTTTGAGATCATTAACCAAGAGATGGAGGGAAAAATCCAATATCCTGAAAGCAACTCAAGATTTATCCTCTATTACTCATCATACTTTATTTTCTCATCTTAAAGCTTTAGAATATGACATCCAGATAGAAGATGAGGAAGATGAGATGGAGTCAAGCACTTCATCCAAATCATTTGCCTTTGTCAAAAAAGAAGACAAGGTGTCAACAAAGGGTGAGGAGCCGATCTATCCTTGAAAGAGCAGATGGCTTTACTTACAAAAAGGTATGATAAATTGAGAATGAAGTATAAGAGAAATAAATTGAGATTTGCAGGTAGAGATAGACAAAGATCCAGATCAGATAGGAAGGAAGACAAATCTTCAGATGATGACAAAAACAAGAGCCAGACAAGAAGATACGAGATCACCTGTTAGAAGAAATACTTCAGTCCCCAGATCGAGATAGGAGTGACATTTGCTATACTTGCAACAAGCCGGGACATTTCAGCTATGACTGTCCTCAACCGACTCCTAAAGAAAGGGAAGAGAAGAGGAAGAAAAGAGACAGGAGATTTGCGAGATCAAAGAGTTTTGTTGGGTCAAGAAAAAGAGCCAAAGAAATCATCATCATCATCATCATCCTCATCGATTTTGGATCGAGATGATGAGATCTGTCTCATGGCTAATGAGGTAATCTACTATTCATCTTCGGATAATGATTCTTGTCGACCTGCATCCGATCATGACCAAAATGTTATACATGAATTATTGAGAGATTTAAAGACATCTTTAGCTGCTTATAAACAGTGGAGACAGAGAATTTATTTTTAAAGGATCGATTCAAATTCTAAATAAAGGCAAGCGAGGTGATGAAGCAGCTCGAGAGGCGAGGAAACATTCAAGGGGAATGTTTTCATCGATCAAGCCGATACATCAACCAGCTTACACGAAAGGTTAGAAAATGAACTGAAAACTTTAAAAGATAAATTTGAAGTAATCTGTCTTTGAAAATGAATTAATTAAGAAAGACAATGAGAAGCTTGTCTTCAAAATTAGTCACTTAATAATTCACAATCAGTAATAGATCATATTTTTAATACTTCGAGAAATCTCATGATAAGACAGGACTTGGTTATGATAGGAACAATAAATCGATGTTCAAAAACCTAGGAAATTTGTGAAAGCATCTGTTCAATCAAAGGATATTAAAATTGGTCCATGGAAACCAACTAGAGATAAGGACTACAACTTCATCTCAAAACCAAGAATTCAATGAAGAATTCCTATCAGACTAGAAGGAATCCAAGAACCAAAATAAGAAGATTTTCTTATTATAATTCTTTTGATGGAAGGAGCAAATGCTATCCTACATTTCCTAAGTTTAGGATAATTACTCAATCTGAATACAACAAGTTGTCATTTAAAAATGATATTGTTGTAGACAGATTTGGTAGAAAATCTGAGTCTGACTTGTTGTCTGCAGATGAGATGTTTGTTTGGATTCCTAAAGTGATTCTTGACCCAAAAGGACCCAAGATCACTAGGGTACCTCAAAACTAATCATTTTACAGATTCACAGGGGATCATCACTTAAGGAAGAGATTTTAGCTTCAATATGGTACATTGACAAAGTGGGTCATTCACAACATATGACCCATAACAAGAAGCTATTATCAAATTTTCAAAGTATTGATGGTCCAAGAGTTGTATTTGGTGATAATAATTGTGGTCAGACTAAAGGTATAGGTACTTTGATTATCAAGGATATTCAGGTATCTGAGGTATATTTTGTTGAAGGTTTGAAACATAATCATTATCATTTCTCGACTTTGTGATAAAGGTTTTTTCAGTAAAGTTTTCAAGAGATAAATGTGATATTTTGGATAATTCCTCGGATAAGGTACTATTAAGCGGCTTGAGCAGGGTAATGTCTATGTGGCCAACTTTAATAGTAGTTCCCAAGATACTTGTCGATGGCTAAGGGTGGAGAAAATGTCATTTGGCTATGGCATAAAAGGCTTAGTCATCTGAATTTCAAGACCCTTAGTAAGTTGACTAAGAAGAACCTTGTTAAGGGATTACCTGAAAAACTTTTATCAACTGATCTTAAATGTGATGCTTGTCAAAAGGTAAACAGCCTAGACACTCATTTAAGAGTATTAACTCCTCCTCATCCGAAAGAGTGTTGCAACTCCTTCATCTGGATTTGTTTGGACTGTTACACCTCTCGGCTTTCGGTGGAAGGAAATATACTCTTGTTGTAGTAGATGACTTCTCTAGATACACTTGGGTTATATTTCTTTTCAAGAAAAATGAGACTGTAAACAAGATTCCCGATCTGTTGAGACAAATTGAGAATGAGAAAGGAGTTAATATTATTAAAATCGAAGTGATAAGGGTACAGAATTTTTGAATTCTTGTTTATCTAACTTCTTCAATGAGTTTGGAATTATACATGAGACATCTTCAGCAAGAACTCCTCAACAAAATGGAGTGGTTGAAAGAAGGAATAGAACTTTGAAAGAAGCGGCCGGGAGCATGTTGGTGAGTATAATACCCTCATAGGTTTAAAGTGAAGCTATCAACACGGACTTGCTATACTCGTAATGGATGCTTAGTTGTCAAAGATAAGGGTAAGACTCCTTATGAGATTTGGAAGGGTAAGATTCCAAGGATCTCATACTTCAAAGCTTTTGGTTGTAAGTGTTTCATTCATAACAATGGGAAATCTAAGTTAAGAACTTTTGATGCTAAAGCGGTGATGGAATATTCTTGGGATATTCTAATACTTCAAAGGCATTTAGAGTTTTTAACAAGACAACCCTTTGTGTGGAGGAAACTCCTCATGTTGTTTTTGATGAGTTGTATTCCTTCTCGAGATAAAGTGAATCAAATTTCTGAAAATCTAGATAAAATTGAATTATTCAAGACTAAACATAGAACTATTTATCTACCTACTCTTGACTCAGAATCGGATGAAGAAGAATCCCCATCGATAATCGAGAAGACAACTTCCGATCGACTCCTTCAGATCAGACACCTTTGACATCGGTGATCAAAGACGAGTCGGTGATGAAGGGGGAATGTCGGTGAGGTTGAGTCGGATGAGTTGCCGATCGAGACTCAAGATGAGGATACTTCTCCTCATATAGGCAAAAGGATGAGAAGCTATCATCCATCCGATCAGATTATAGGAGACCCATCTAGTAGTGTGCGGAGACACGAATGATGTTAGACTCGAAAGTCTTTTCGGTTGTTATGTATCGCTTCTTGAACCCAAGTCTATTGAAGAAGCATTATCAGACCCAAATCGGATAACAACCATGCGGGAAGAACTGCATCGGTTTGAAAGACAACATGTATGGGATCTAGTGGAAAGACCTTTACACGTAAAGATTATAGGCACCAAATGGGTGTTTAAAAATAAAAGCAGATGAGAACAATATTATTGTTCGAAATAAGGCAAGACTGGTTGCACAAGGTTATTCACGATCGAGGGAATAGACTATGATGAAACCTATGCTCCAGTTGCAGATTAGAGGCAATAAGATTGTTCTTGGCATTTCTTTGCATATAAGTCTTTCAAAGTTTTTCAAATGGATGTTAAGTCTGCTTTTCTTAATGGTGTGTTACTTGAAGAGGTCTATGTAGAGCAGCCTCCCGGGTTTAAGATCAATAACAAGGTCTATAAACTCAACAAAGCTCTATATGGACTAAAACAAGCTCCCAGAGCTTGGTATGATACTCTATCGATTTCTTGACATCAAATGGTTTTTCCAAAGGTAAGATTGATAGAACTTTGTTTAGAAAGGAAGTAGATGGCAACATCTTACTAGTTCAAGTTTATGTAGATGACATAATTTTTGGTTCACCTAATCAAATTATGTGAAGAGTTTAGCATTCTCATGAAGAACGAGGTTTGAAATGTCAATGATGGGAGAATTGACATATTTTCTAGGCTTACAAATTAAACAGATGAGTAAGGGTATATTTATACATCAGTCTAAGTATGCTAAGGATCCGATTGAGAAATTTGGAATGACTACTAGCAGAGAAGTCAAAATACCTATGGCAACTAACTTCTCAATGGATTCAGATGAGCGGGGATACCCACCGATGCAACGGAGTATCGTGGGTGATTGGATCTCTTCTTTATCTCACTTTGCAAGTAGGTAGGACATAGCCTTTGCGGTTGGGGTATGTGCAAGAGTCCAGTCTAATCCCAAGAAAACTCATCTCGGAGACTCGCTAAGAAAATTCTTAGATATCTCAAAGGAACCTTGCAAGTAGGGTTATGGTACCCGGTGATGACAACTTTGAGCTAACAGGATATTTGATTTCAGACTTTGGAGGATGTAAGATTGATAGGAAATCCACTACGGAACTTGTCAATTTTTAGGCAACAAATTAATTTCTTGGTTATCTAAGAAAAGAGACATCCGTTGCCACCTCCACAACCGAAGCCGAGTACATGGCACTGGAAGTTGTTGCTCTCAACTTCTCTCGGATTAGTCAACGGCTTAGAGACTATAATATTCAAACATCACTTTGTTCCTATTTCTTGTGATAGTAATAGTGCAATAGCAATGACTTACAATCTGTTTTACATTCTAGATGCAAGCATATAGATATTAGGCATCATTTCATTAGAGATCATGTTGAAAAGAATGACATTAGGATTGAGAAAATTGCCTTTGAATCACAAAGAGCCGACATTCTTACAAAACCATTAGTGAGTCTAGGTTCAAAGAAATGTGTTTAGAATTAGGATTACTTGATGCATCTTTAGCTGGTTTCTAATTGTGTGCATTTGTTTCCTTATTTCTTTTCCTTTCTTTAAATTAATGTCTAGAAAGAATTATCGGACTAGATATGTGTCAAAGGACAATCGGGTAGGTGATATCATTGATCTCCTTTTAGGAATCAAGAATCAAGGATTAGTCATATTGACCTTATCCGAATTGATAATTACTTATATCGACATTGAGTAAATCGACAAGGACATAATATTCACCTGAACGTCTCAAGACAACAGATGACTATTTACATCCTATCTCGATTTATCTTTAGCGTCTGATGGTTTCTTTTGAGTTTATGTCTTTGCAGGAACAGGTGATAAATAACTCTGATTCATTCTTTTATTCAAACTTCTTTATTCTTAACCTGAGTCTGATCTGTTTCTTAAAAATTTGTTTTAGAAAAGTAATTCTGAATGTGTTTTGTTTAAACCTGGTTTGAAAAATGCTAAAAAGTTACATATAAATTGTTGGTTTTCAGGATCAGACAGGTTACTCTATCAGATGACTTTCTAAAACTTATCTGTTTTTAAGCTGATCTGTTTTTCAAACCCATCTGTTTAAGAAACCTTCAGTTGAAGTAAGATATCACGTGGCTGACGTCACACATACTTACTTCTCTGAATAAAGTAACCTATATCGGTCAAATCAACAGTCTATAAAGTAACTATTTACGCATTCCAAAGGCAATTGCATTTCACGCGCTGGATCCTAATCGTTTATCTTTGTTTTTAACCGTTGATTAATACTCAGTAAAAACTTTTTGAATAAATGGCTGAGATTAAATCATATTTTCAAAAATGGCGGTTTCTCTTTCCAATCTTCCCCCCTATAAATACATCTTCTTCTTCCCTAAAACTTTTTCTTTCCATTCTCAGAAAAAACCGCATATTCTCGTTAAACTCTTTTTCAAATTCATAAAACTTCCAATGGCATCTTCTTCAAAAACTACCAAATCTTATAAACCCACATACATTTCCACAAATATTTCTCACTTCAAAATGAATGAGGAATATTTCAAAACCGTTTGAAAGCGGAAATGTATGTTGATTTTGAAACTACCAATGATCCAGATCTGCAGAGATTCTTCGCCTTCTTGAAGCCTCACAACTCGAGAGGTTTTCTTTCAATGAAGTCTCCTCAAAACAGAATGGGATTTCTTGGGTGCGAGTTTTTGGCTAGAATGGAGGATACCCGGGATGGGTTTGATACGTCTGTGGATGGGACTACATCGAAGTTATTCCGGGCAAAACATTGCGGGATATTTGACACGTCAATGGAGGGAGTAAATCCATTGGCGTATAATAAGGAGGATAGTTGGGAAGAATCATTCGATATGATGGCGAGGGTTAGTTACAGGGGGAACTCGCAGGATCTCGAAGAAGAACCTATTGAGAAGAAAATATAGGTTCTTGATGACGGTGGTTACGAAGGCGGTCTTTGGGTGAGCAGAGCTCACATGATGGGTTAACCAAACCCAGTTGTGCGTGATGCGAGCCATATCGATGGTGTGGAAGTGAATTGGGTGGATTTCTTTGTTGTTCAAGCTCGGGGAGGAGAAGAAGCGCCCGACTTTCAAGTCAAATGCGAGAGGGCTGGGTTCCTACTTCAACAGTCGGTCTCTTCAATAAAATCACAGTTTTAATTGAAGGGCTGAATAGGGAGGTCGATCGGAGAATAGGCACTAAAAAGTATTCAAAGCGAAGGGCATCCTCACAAAGGATGACAGATCGGGAGGTGTTCCAGACTCGGATGATGAGTCCGAGGCAGCCCGTGGTTCGAGAGGGTTGGCGGCTGCATGTTGTTGAGGGACAGGGTCCAAGCGGTGAACAAGTTGAGGTGACCCCGGTGGAGGTCGAAACAGAGGGACATGAAGAAGCAGCAGCTGAGGTCGCACCTCAAGACCAACAACTCGCTCAAACAAATGGCTGTGTGGTCCCGAGGATGTTTCAGAGGAGGAAGAGGAGGGTGGTGAAAGCCTCGAAAAGAAGAAGGGGGAAAGCTCATCCGCTGCTCCCGCCAAGGATGCTTCGAGATGAAGAGGAAGAAGAGGAAGCGAAATTCCCTTGGTGAGGAGACCAAGACGAGCAGCCCAGAGCTCAAGGATCCACCAAGTCCGGTAGCTCCGAACATCGATAGATCCATCTACCCCGCTACGAGAGGAGGTTCCGGTCCTTGAGATAGCAGCCGAGGTTGGTCGATGGAGGCTCCTTTCTCCCCAACCGATGAAGTCATTTCTCTCCCGATTCCGAGGCGGTACAAGTCTTTCCACATCTCCTTCCTTATCTTCCATTCCCGGCAATGAAGAAATGCCTCAGGCTGGCATTTTTCGAGCCTTTGCCTCAGCCCGATCTCCCACCACCCAAATAGGCGATGAAGGGGTATCCCGGCTGGTATCCCGAGCCTCTCCAACAGCCCTACGGTCCAAATCCCTACAATCCAAATCCCAACAGTCCAAACCGATATCCCACCTCTACCATCATCACCACCACACCGAAATCCCACCCCCCACCTTCATCCGAACAAGTACCTCTCCCTACAGTCCAAACCTCTCCAATCCCGATAATATCTTACTCCTCTCTTCCAACTATTCAAACACAATCTATTCCTCTCCCATCTTCTTCACCGAGAACAAATAATCTCCTCGTCGACTCCTCAACCGAGGATGAAGACACGACCTAAGCCCAACCACTGCCTTCTCATCTATATTGTCCCTTGTCGAAAAGAAAGTCAATGCTACATTCCGAAGGAAAATGGAAAGAAAGACAAGGAGGATGGTCAAAGTCAGAATCGACACTATGCTAGCCAAACATGAAGGAAGTTGAGGTAACATTGTCTCGATAAAATCATAAATGTCACTAACTCTGTCTTTGGCTGGTAAAGTGAAATCAATGGAGGAGGAGCCGAGGGCGTTGAAGGAGGAGGTTATGGGATACAATCAGCTAGTGGTGAATGAGTTGGTCGTAGACCACTCGGACTTCGTGGTCAAGTGCAACACTCTAGATGCAAAACTTTCGAGACTTGGCTCTTGAAGTTAAAAAGGGGGAAAAAGTCAAGAAAAGAAGAGACTAGCCCTCACACTGTGGTCGAGGAGACCGAGAAAAAGAAGTGGGCATGAAGGCCAACACAGGCTGATCCGGGAGGCAGCCGGGGAGGAAGCTCGGATCAAATCTCGATGAGCTGGTTGCTCTCTGTGAGGGTGAGTCAACTGGAGGAAGCGTTGAAAGAGGATGAGGAGAAGAGGAGGAAAGAAGTGGAGGAAAGGTCGAGAAGCTCTTGGCTCGAGTTTAAAGGATCCGAATCTGAAGGAGCCAAGGGGAAGGGAAAAGAAGTAGCGATCGGCCGAGCCCAGATCAGCCGAACTTATTACTGTGGCTGCTGCTAAAGGAAAGGGAAAGAGGGAAGCTGATTATTCCAATCTCTCGGAAGAGCGAGATCAAAAGGATTAAGAGAGAGATGGAATATTTTGGCAAGAAAGAAAAGAAGAAGCAGAGGAAGAAGAAAGACTCCAATGTCTTTTGGAGCACCGGGCCGAGCGAAAATGGTTAATCAAAGACCAAGGCGGTGGAAAGTTCAGGCCATTCCACAACACATCTCGCCCCTCCTAAGTCTGGCTTGTGGGAAATATGCGGTGAGTACAAAGAAAAGAATCGGAGGGTATGTGGATATACTGGTATATTCTCAAGGGCCCGGAGCAACTCGGCCGAGATCCAGACTTAGCTTGGCATGAGTGGATGGAGAAGGTAGATCTTGAGTTCTATCATCGTCTCTTTGGAAGAAGCCGATGTAGAGTTCAACGTCAACCTCGATCTCTCCAGCTTTTGAGTATGCCATCCCCGCCAGAAATCGAGATGGATCCTGGACCTAGACTGGGTAAAGGGTATTTTGAAGAAGGCAGAGGCTGAATCTGGACTCACTCAAGAGGAGGATATAAAGCAGCTTAGGAGTCGAGTATTCAATTGGCTGATGATTCCAGATGAAGACCAGTGGGAAGACTAATAGAAACAGGATTTTTTTCTTTTCCTTATTTCTACTTTTCTATTATCTTTTCATCTGTAATCTTTGTAAATTCAATGTGAATATACTTTGTTTGATTCATTATATGTGTATTAATTTCTTAAAGTTTTATTTTTTGTTTTTAAGAAAGACTTAAAATTTTCTTAAGTAAAAGTCATCTGAGAATTTTATCTCTCAGACTTAAAAAATGTTTTCAAAATTTTAACTAAGTCTTGAAGACTCATTTGGTTTTCTAAGTTTTTTTTGGAAGTCTAAAAGATCTAAAGTTTTTATATGTGAATAAATCTGTTGTAATGTGAAAAATGTGCTTTGATACCTATCTATTGATCTTGATAAACTCTAAACTAACTTCAGTTGTGAGTGTGTCTCTTTCTTGTAGGTTTTAACTTCATCAAAAAGGGGAAATTGTTAGACCAAGATTGTTTTGATGAGTTAAAAGACTGTTCCGAGATAAGCGAGACTATGATGTGGAATCAAGACCGAGTTCTAGTTCAAGCCGATCGACTAGGTCAAGATTAGTTTAAGTCGGTGGAGACTAGGAATGACAAGTCATCCGGAGACAAGCTCAAGTCTAGTCATCTGCAGGGAGACAAATATGAAGAGCTCGAGGACGAGGTCAAGATAAGCTGAGTAGAATAAGAAAGGCTAATCTTCACCAAGTCATTTTGCAGACAGTAGGAAGAATCAGCCGAGGTGTTAAGCAGTTTTCAAGATTAAGTTTGTTAAGCAGTTTCAAGTTTGTTAGAACTAACTAACAAACTAACTGACTTTTCAGACTTATATATAGATCTAGGTTTTTCATTTTTGAGAATATAGAGATCACTTATGCATATTAGATTTACACAATTCACTACTCAGATTTCACAATCTTTTCACAAGAGTTTCTAGAGAGTTTCAAAGAGTTCTAAGTGTTTTTAGAACACTTTTCCTGTAATCTTCAAAATCCAATATACACTGTAATAGCTAGATTTCTAGAAGGAGAGTCTAGGAGATTGAAGATTCGAAGAATTGTATCAGTTGTAAGTTGTAAGCTGAAAGTGAGAAAGTAAGCAGTAAGTAGAGTCCCTTCTTCAAATTGAAGGAGGAGAGTGGATGTAGGATTTTAAAATCCGAACCACTATAAATCCTGGTGTTATTTCTTGTTTTCTTTAATTTTCTGTCTATTTTACAACTGGGTTTTATCAAGAGTTAATTTCAGAATCATAACTAAAATCAGTATTTCAACCTTGCTTTTGATCTTATAAGAAGTTGAGAAGTTAATCTTAATCCGCTGTGTTTAATCTGATTCTTTGAATTAGTTTTGAAAGATTTGAAAAATCTACAAAATCTATTCAAACCCCCCCTTTCTAGATTTTGTTCTAGAAAGCTTACTCAAGGTATTAATCATCTCAACTCTTCGGGACCAACAAGTGCTCTCAAAAATATGTGATTCTCATAATAATATCAAAAGTTCTTCTAAGAACTATGCTTAGACCTATTTATAAGGAATATAAGATGGTTAGTTTGTTATAACAAACTTTAACCGCTTAACAACCTTACTTGAAAATTGATTTGACCTCAGTTGACCTTCTTGAGTTAGTCGACTGACTGACTTAGTTGAAATCTGTCTTTCTTATTCTACTCAACTGATTTCCACATTGTCTCGAGCTTTTCATTATCCTCTCTTTATCAGATGACTTCTTCAAGACTGTCTTCAGATGACTTGGATGTAGAACCTCAACTGACTAACTAAATATCTAGTCTGAAATTTTTAACTTACAGACTACATTACTTCAGTTGTTCTAGACATCATCAGCTGATCATCTTACTTTACACAAGCTATATATCCTATACATTTTAACTCATCGAAACTACTTCCTAATCTAACAATCTTGCTAGTGAAAGGCGATAAGAGGGTTTAAAGGTTTACGTTATCAACAATTGCAGATTTGAGGTAAGTAGAAATTCATTTGCACTTACAATGCATAAATATAGTTGTTTGTAAATTATTTATGCCTAATTGGTGATATGCAAATATTATATAAATTGTGATACTGATCGTATTGTAATTTCTAGTGATAAGAATTTTCGACCAAGTTATCGAACCCAAAAGACTAGGAGAGTGATGAATCCCCGAAACTATATGTTCACTAGAATTATAGTGGCTAATCCGGTTTAAGCAAATAAAAATACCAAATAAACTATTAAGACTTAAATATAAAATTTATAACTAGCAACAAACAATGAAATATCAAGTGGAGAAAGTGGTGCTCGGGTGTAAATCACTAAACACTTGTCAATTTCGGATCAAATACAATCGAGTGTTCATTCAACGAGTGATAATAGGGCTAACCAACAAATATTCATCTAAAACCGCACTTGGTAAGCCTAGGTTCTAAATGATTAAGCACGTAGGAATGTGAGAGACGACACACTCACTCCCTCACCAATTACTAGTCATTCAACAAGCAATCAATGTGTCCTAATGAAGGTTCAAGCACTCAATCATCAATTCACAATAATACACGCCATATGCTTGCCAATAGACTCAATTTCAATTATCCATTTTATGTGTCAACTATGAATCAAAGAGGGCTTTCTTAAGGTTGTAAAGTAGGCTCTTTGGACTAGGTGGGTGAATTTGGGAAGAAGTGACTCACAACTAGTAGAGCAAATGAGAGTTGATTAAGCAATTCAATACAAACGTCACCACAATTTCAACAATCATCACTCTTTCTTTTCATTTTCATTCCTTTCAAATGTGATTCACCATCAGCTCCTTTGAGTCTTTCTTTTTCAATCAAGCTTAAAATTGAATTTCACTTTCTCATCTTTTATTTTATTTTTTTACCATTCAATTTTTCTTTCTTTTCAACCTTCTTTTATTTTCTTTTTTATTTCTCTCAACAAACTCATCAATTCATACCACCACACTTTTCTCTTTTAACTTCACCATTCATTTGCCAACAATCATGCTCTACTAATCATATAGACAAAAAGGCTCATAAAGATAGGCAAAATGGTTTTAATCTCACAAGCTTACCAAAGAATAAGGATTTATGGCTCAAATTGGCTCACTAGGGAAAATAATGTTATTGGTGGGGTAAAATTTGGTTAAGTAGCTTTTCAAACCAAACAAGGCCTCTAATCATCTTCATAGATAAACACAAAATTCAACTTCAACTAGTTTAGAGGCAAGTTCTAGCATGCAAAGTCACAAATGATGCACTCAACAAGGAATTAAACCGTTTAACATGCACGATTCAAATAGGCTCAAAAACTCACGGGATTAAAAATGAGCGAAGAGAGTAAGCATCATTCATCACACTCATCGTCACAAAACAATTTTCGTGCTAGACTCAAGCAACACATCAACTCATATCACCTCAAAAGTTCAATATATCCATCAATCAAAGCATAAATGCCATGTACATACTTCCAAGCACAACTCCCTTCTCATATTCACAACAAATATACTCAAATATAAGCATGAAATCCACAAATAAGCTTAAACTTCAAAAAAAAATTCACAAAATTTTCTCATCTCAAAATGAGAGGCAAGTTAGTGCAATGAAAATCGCAAACTAACACCCCTCCCCCAAACTTTTTCATTGCCAAGCAATTAAAAGTTTGGTAAGATAGTTAGCTAATTGAGTTGCACACAACTACCTACTAAGAAATAAAAGCTCAACACCAAAATCATTTACAAGTATAATATATCATGCAAGCTCAAAAACAAAGTGCGCCGGTGCAAATGGAAAAGCATAAAAAGAGGCACACCTCCCCCAAACTTAGACAAGTCTAAGTGTAGAGAAGGTGTTGTTCCTAAAAGTCTTCAAGTACCCCCTTTCCTCAAAGCTTGAAGGCATCACCAAGCCTCACTCGTATGCCTCGACTCCCTACAAAATAACACAAAACACACTTATTAAAAGCACAAAATAAGCATGAAACAAAAATAGCAAGAAAAAGAATGGGTTGCCTCCCATCTAGCGCTAGGTTTAACGTCCTATGCCGGACGGAGCATGAGTTGCTCAACTTTCCTCCAAAAACTGCATTTCCATTAAACAAACTTGAGAAGGCACCATGTAGTACTTTAGCCTATGTCCCATTCACCACAAACTTGTCCTCCCTTTAATTCATCAACTCAATGCGTCCATCAGGAAACACTTTCACTACTTCGAATGGACCGCTCCACCTTGATTTGAGTTTTCCCGGGAAAACCTTCAACTGAGAATTAAAGAGTAGAACTTGGTCACCTTTCTTGAACTCTTTTCTCTTCAGTCTTTGATCATGCCACTTTTTAGTCATTTCCTTGAAAATACGTGAACTTTCATAAGCATCTTCACGGAATTCATCCAACTCATGGAGTTGGAGAATCCGTTTCTCCCCCACGGCTTTCTGATCAAAGTTTAGCTTTTGAATTGTCCAATAAGCCCTATGCTCAAGTTCAATTGGCAAGTGGCACGACTTCCCATACACAATTTGATACGAACACATCTTCAAAGGCGTCTTGAATGCTGTCTGTAAGCTCACAATGCATCATCAAGTTTAACGGCCCAATCTTTTTAATTGACCTTGACAATTTTTTCCAAAATTTGCTGATTTGCTTATTAGAAACTTCTGCCAATCCATTCGTCTGTGGATGATAGGTTGTGGATACTTTGTGCTTCACACCGTACTTCTATGAAGAAATCTTTGAAACAATTTTGTGCTTTTTCAAAATCTTTGTGAATTGTGAGAATCTATTGCCAAAATGAATAACTTGTGTGATTTGTCTATATATTTTTCTAATGAAGTGTCTAGACCTATTTATAAGTCTGAAAAAACAGTTAGTTTGTTAATTAGTTTTAACAACCTAGAAACTGCTCAACAAACTTATTCTTGGAAACCGCTCTAAACCTCAGCTGATTTTATTCTACTCGTCTGCAGCTGACTTGGTGAAGACTCGCCTTTCTTATTCTACTCAGCTTGTCTTGACCTCGTCTGAGCTCTTCATATTTGTCTCCTGCAGATGACTAGACTTGAGCTTGTCTCCAGATGACTTGTAATCTTCCAGACCTCAGCTGACTAGTTTGGTTCTCGACCCCGTCTGATCAGCTTAGCATAAGGACTTAATCTCAACTGTTCTTCAGGTCATCTGATCATCTGACCTACTTCTTTTTAACTCATCAAAACTTCTTGATCCAACAATTTCCCCCTTTTTGATGAAGTTAAAACCTACAAGGAAGAAACACACTCACAGCTGAAGTTAGTTCTAGAGTTAGTTAAGATAATCAGATAGGTATATCAGAGCACTTTTTTATATTACAACAGATTCATTCACATTAAAGCACTTAATAAAAAAATAAAATCAAGACCTTTAGACTCTTCAGAAATATTTAGAAAAAAATTTTGAGTCTTAGGACTTAGATAAATTTTTAGAAAATTTTTAAGTCTAAGAGATAAATTTCTCAGATGATTTATACTTAGAAAAATTTTTAAGTTTTCTTAAAGCAAGAAAAAAAACTTTAAGAAAATAAGACAAGTATTTCACATAAGTCCAAGTATATTTATTCACATATTTACAATTTACAATTTACAGATAGGTGAACTGATAGAAATAAAAGATAAGGAAAAGAAACTCATGTCTATCAAATTCCCCATCGGCTTGCTTCTGGAATGTTCAGCCAGTTGAAAATCCTCGCTCTGAGCTGTTTGAATTCATTCTCGTCTATGAGCTCGGATTCTCTTTCAACTTTGATTATGACCGATTTGACCCATTCCATGTCTGGAGATCCATCCTCTTTCAGCTTGGGAGTAACTTGCTCATAGGCTGGAGCGACCAGATCGCAGTTGAACACATTGTGCGCCTCATCGAGCAGTTTCCCATATAGATCGGCATTCTCCTTCTCCATCCACTCATGCCACTGCATGTCTTCATCAGCTACACCAGACGGAGATGCCTTCAAGATGTACCAATAGTACATCCATCTGGCATCTAGAGCTTGTTTCTTGTATTCGCTGGTGTGCTGCCCAGAGACCATCTTAGGAGGAGCTGATGAGCGGTGGACAGGTCGGAAGTCTGCTTCATCGGCTGCCTTTGATACCCACTTCCGAGTATCCCTGTCCCACTTCAGCTCCGCCTTTCCTAGCTTCTTCAGCCTCTTCTTCTCCTGCTTCTCATATTTCTCCTTCTCAACGTGTATTCTTCTAATCTGCTCAGCTGAGAGGTTTGAGTAGTCAGGTTCTTTCCTTTTGCGCTCGGCTGTTGGTCTAGGGCTGATCAGCTGCTCAGCTGATGAAGACTTCTCGACTGCTACCACAGCCTTGCCTTTACCCTTGCCCTTGGCCTCGGGTTTCTCAGCCTCTTTCATCTTGGCCAGTAGCTTCTCAGTCTTCTCCTCCTCCTCCTTCCTCTCTTCTCCTCATCCTCACGGATGACCTCCTCAATCTGGGTCACCCTCAGTTGTAAAGCAGCCAGCTCGTCTGATTTGATCTTGATTTCAGCTTTGGCTGCCTCCAACTCAGCTGAGTCTGCCTTTGAGTCTAACTTGTCTGTGAGGGACAAGACTCCAGCTGTGAGGGTGTCCATTCTTCCTTCAGCTCCTTCCCCCTTTTTGACTTCATCTTGCAGGGTCTGGAGCTATTTTTCCAAGGCAGAACAACGAACCCTGAAGTCTGTCTGATCAGAAGTAAGAGCGTTGACCAGGACTTCATTGTCTGCCGACACCTTCTGCTTGAGCAACTTCACCTCCTCCTCTAGGTTACTCAGCCGGGTACCAACAGCAGTGCCAAGGTTGGCTGATAGGTTGTGAGTGATGTTGACCTCAGCAATCTGCATGTTGGCGAGCATTGTATCGATGACTGCTCGAATCACCTTCCTTGTCTTCCTCTCCATCAGCCTTTGGACTTTGGTTATGATCTGCTTGTGTAAATCCTCAAAGGCTGAGGAGATGGCAAAAATTGGACTGGTCTCTTCCACTGAATCAGATGAGGAAGAGGGGGTGGGAGAAGTTGGACTTGGGAACTCATGTGGATATCTCCAAAGATGTTGAAGGTATCCACTGGTTTAGGTTCAGAAGGTTGGGAGGAAGTAGGGGCGTCTGATGGTGGAGGGGGGATTTTTGGTGGGGGTGAAGATGGAAGGGGTGGTATTTCAGATGAAGTGGGTGGTGGAGAAGGGGTTGGTTGAGGTATAGTAGGTTGGATTGGGCTGTGAGGGAGAGTTGGAGAAGATGGGAGTAAGGTTGGTGGAGAGATGGTAGATATGGGGGTGGGGGAGTATACTGGTCCGGTGAGGAAGGACAGCATATCAGATGGGGAGGGTGGAGAGGATGAGATTTGGGTTTGAGGAAGGGAAGATGAGGTTGTGGCTTGGACTGTTGTGGGAGTAGGCTGTTTTAGAGGCTCGGAGGTGCCAGCCTGGGTCACCTCTTCATCCACAGAGTGGGCTGGAGAGGGGGAGGGGGAGAATTGTACCAGTCTGTGAGTGGGGGAAGGGGTCCTCTTAGAGCTTATTTCTTGTACCTCCTCTGATTGGACCACTTTGGCTGCTATTTCCAGCGTAAGTGCCTCTTCAGCCAGCAGACTCGGCTGATCAGCAGAGGTTCCCCCTAGCTCTGAGGTTTTCACCAACCTCCTCCTTCTCTTGGCCTTCTCCTTCAGCTTCATTGGCTGTGAAGCCTCAGCTGAGCTCACCGTCGGCTGCTCCTCCCTTTCCTCTTCTTCTTCTTCAGCCTCCTCAGCTGATGGATCCTGAGCCCCGACCTCAGCTGCTCCTTCATCTGAGTCGGATGGAGCCCCGAGCGGCTCATCCTTAGTCAGCAGCCCTTTTTGTTTTGTGTAGGCTCTGACTCCATCAGCCCAGTTAATCTTGGCTGTCAGCATATCCTCCAATATCACCGTCACCTTATTGAATAGACTGGTGATTGATCTCGCCTGCCACTTTTCACCAACTACCTCCAGTCTCTTCCTTTCCGTCTCAAACCTACCCAATAGCATCCCAGCCCAGTTGGCTTGAACACCATCAATAATCGCCCTCATGCAGCACAGCCTGGGTCTAGTCAGCCCAACATGGGAGTTCTGCTCCCCAAGAATGACCTTCGTCAATATCGTCATTAGTAGACGATATCTCCATCGGAGCATTTTTTTCTTCAGTTCAGACCTTCGATCCTTCATTGAATTCCGGGCAATCATCTCAAATGATTCTACCCAGTCGTCTGATTTGTATGTGAGGGGGTTTACTCCTTCACTGCTTGTGTCGAAAATCCGCGCCACCTCCGCCGGAGTTACTGTTAATACCTCGCCGTAGACATGGGTTTTAAAAATCCCGTTCTCAAATGTCCCATTGACGTAGAACTCGATGCCTCTCATATCCAGTGTTTTATTCAAGGTGGATTTCTTGGAACAGAACATCATCAATCCCGACCTCTCCAATAACCCAAGAATCTCCCTCGATTCACCATCAGTGGTGGTATCAAAGTCGACATACATCTCTAACTTGATCTTCTTATTGTATGTTTGAGTGTGTACTTCCACCATTGTTGATGTTACTCCTAATCATTTTTTAGAAGTGCGCATGAAAGAATTCGACTAAGAGTTTTTGAAAATTTGCAGAGAATAGATATGATTTTCTGAAATTGAAAAAGTTTGATTGAGGAAGAAGATGTATTTATAGGAGGGAAAATTGGAAAGAGAAAACGCTTTTAGAAAATTTGATTTGATCTAAGCCGTTTATTTAAAAAGTTTTACTGCGCTTGAATCAACGGTTAAAAATCTGGATAAACGATTGGGATTCAGCGCGTGGATGCTACTTGCCTTTGGAATGCGTAAATAGTTACTTTTTAGACTGTTGATTTGACAGATATAGGTTACTTTATGCAGGGAAGTAAGTATACCTGACGTCACCCTAGGGTTACCTTACTTCGTATAAGGATTTTAAAAAACAGATGGGTTTGTAAAGTCATCTGATAAAGTAACCTGTCTGATCTTAAAACAGCTTAGTTTTATCTTTTAGCAAACTTAAAAAAAAATTAAATAAACAGGCTCAGATTTAATTTTCTAAAGTTAGGTTTTCCAACCAATCAATCCAATAAGAGTTTTATAAAAAAATATGGAGTTTATTCAGAGGCAAAAGTGTCTGGATAATAAGGTTGATGAAAGATGAGGTGAAACAGTATGATCTGTGACCTATTCCTGCAAAGTCATAGACTTGAGAAAACCATTAGTAACTTGAGGTAGATCAGATAGGGTGCAAATAGTCATCTATTTCTCAGGAAATAGCTGACTATTGTGCCCTCATCTGATTTACCGAATGTCAGTAAGTAATTATCATGTCAGATAATGTCAATATGACTAATCCTTGATTCTTGATTCCAAAATAGGAAATCAATGATATCAACTACCTGATTGTCCTTTGACTCATATCTAGTCTGATAATTCTTTCTAGACATTAATTTAAAGAAAAGTAAGAACCAGAAATAAGGAATACATTAATCAGATGCAAGCAATTTGAATTAAAAATCAGCCAATGATGCATGAAGTAATCCTAATTCTAAGCACAATTCTTTAAATCTAGACTCTGCTAATGGTTTTGTAAGAATGTCTGCTCTTTGTGATTCAGTGGCTAACTTTTCAATTCTAATGTCATTCTTTTCCACATGATCTCTAATGAAATGATGCCTAATGTCTATATGCTTACACCTGGAATGCAGAACAGGATTGTAAGTCATAGCTATTGCACTATTACTATCGCAGTAAATAGGAACATATGATGTTTGAATATTATAATCTCTAAGCTGTTGACTAATCCAGAGAAGTTGAGAGCAACAACTTCCAGTTGCCATGTATTCAGCCTCAGTTGTGGAGGTGGCAACAGATGTCTGTTTCTTAGATAACCAAGAAATTAATTTGTTGCCTAAGAATTGACAAGTTCCTGAAGTGGATTTCCTATCAATCTTACATCCCCCAAAGTCTGAGTCTGAATAACCTGCCAGCTCAAAGTTGTCATCAGCTGGGTACCATAACCCTACTTGCAAGGTTCCTTTGAGATATGTTGGTCCCGGAAAGTTGAGTTGATTAAAAACCTTGAGTTAGCTTCCTAGAATAAAATCTAGAAAGGGGGGGTTTGAATAGATTTTATTGATTTTTAAATCTTTCAAAATCAATTCAAAATATCAGATTAAACACAGTGGAATATAATTGAATTCTCAACTTTTTACAAGATCAAAAGCAAGGTTGATATTCAGATTTTAGTTAAGATTCTGAATTTTAATCTTGAATTAACACAATTGTAAATCAAACAGAAACTAAAGAAAGCAAGAAATAACACCAGGATTTATAGTGGTTCGGATTTTAATAATCCTACATCCACTCTCCTTCTTCAATCTGAAGAAGGGACTCGCTTTTCTTGCTTACTTTCTTACTTCCAGCTTACAACTTACAACTTGTACAGATCTTCAAATCTTCAATCTCCTAAACCCTTCTTCTAGAAATCTAACTATTACAGTGTGTATTGGATTTTGAAGATTACAAGAAAAGTGTTATAAAAACACTTAGAACTTTTTGAAAACTTACTAGAAATACTTGTGAAAAGATTGTGATTCAAATCTGAGTAGTGAATAGTGTAAAATCAAATATGCATAAGTGTTCTATCTATTAAAAATGAAAAATCATAGACCTATTTATAAGACTGGAAAGACAATTAGTTTGTTAGTTAGTTCTAACAAACTTGAAACTGCTTAACAAACTTAAACTTGTAAACTGCTCTAGACCTCAGCTGATTCTTCATACTCATCTGCAGCTGACTTGGTGAAAACTCGCCTTTCTTATTCTACTCGGCTTATCTTGACCTTGTCTGAGCTCTTCATGTTTGTCTCCTGCAGATGACTAGGTTCAAGCTCGTCTTCAGATGACTAGCATGATATCAGACCTCGGTGACTAGGTTGATGCATGACCCGTCTCGATCGGCTTATATCCTCACTTGTTCTTGAGGTTGGTGATCGATCGATCTGCTCTTTAACTCATCAAAACCTCTTGATCCAACAATTTCCCCCTTTTTGATGAAGTTAAAACCTATAATAAGGAAACATACTCACAGCTGAAGTTAGTACTAGATTTGGTCAAATCAATCAGATAGATACAACACATTTTCACACTTCAACAGATTCAGTCACATTAAAAAAAAATTTAAGTCTTTTAGACTCTTTTAGAAGTACTTAGAAAAAAAATTTAACACTGAGATATAAAATTTCTCAGATGATTTATACTTAGAAAAAATTTTAAAAAAAATTTTAACTCTGAGATATAAAATTTCTCAGATGATTTATACTTAA
Organism: Paraleonurus japonicus; assembly: GCA_030762865.1. NCBI lineage: Eukaryota > Viridiplantae > Streptophyta > Magnoliopsida > Lamiales > Lamiaceae > Paraleonurus > Paraleonurus japonicus. Next base: position 26,250,736 of record CM061057.1, on the reverse strand, counting down.
AAAAATATAAAGAAACATATAATTCACATAAGTCCGAATATATTCATTCACGAGACATTTCTGATTACAAAATAAGAGAAGCGATAGAAAATAAAAGATAAGGAAAGAAAAATCTGTTCTATCGATTCCTCATCGGTCGACCTACGGAATGTTTAGCAGTGAAAATCCTTGCTCTAAGCTGTTTCAGATCATTCTCATCTGTGAGCTCGGATTCCCTTTCTGCTTTGGTCACAACTGTTCTGACCCATTCCAGATCAGGAGAACCATCTTCTTTTAGCTTGGGGGTGACCTGCTCATAGGCTGGTGCGATCGGAGATTGATTGAACACATTATGTGCCTCATCGAGCAGCTTCCCATAAAGATCTGCGTCCTCCTTCTCCATCCATTCATGCCAGCAGATGTCTTCGTTGGCTGCTCCAGATGGTGATGCCTTCAAGATGTACCAGTAATACATCCATTTGGCATCCAGGGCTTGCTTTTTATATTCGTTGGTGTACTTCCCTATTACCATCTTTGGAGGAGCTGTGGTGCGATGGACAGGGCGGAAGTCCGCTTCATTTGCAGCTTTGGATACCCACTTCCGAGTATCCCTGTCCCACTTCATCTCAGCCTTCCCCATTTTCTTCAGCCTCTTCTTTTCTCTCTTTTCAAACATCTCCTTCTCAGCACTGATTCTTCTGATCTGCTCAGCTGATAAGTTGGAGAAGTCTGGTTCCTTTCTCTTGCGCTCGGCTGATCTGGGGCTGATCATCTGCTCGGCTGACGGAGACTTCTCAGCTGCTGCTGCTGCTTTCCCTTTACCTTTGCCCTTGGGCTCCGGTTCCTCAGATTCTTTCATGCGAGCCAGCAGCTTCTCTGTTTTCTCTTCTTCCTCCTTCTTTCTCTTCTCCTCATCCTCTCGGATGACCTCTTCAATCTGGGTTACCCTCAGTTGCAAGGCAGCCAACTCGTCTGATTTGATTTTTATTTCCACCTTAGCTGCCTCCAACTCAGCTGTGTCTGCCTTTGTATCAAGCTTATCGGTTACTGACATGACACCAGCTGTGAGGGTTTCCAATCTGCTCTCAGTACCTTCCCCCTTTTTAACTTCATCTTTGAGGGACTGAAGCTGGGCCTCTATCGCTGCACAACGTCGTCTGAAGTCGTTCTGATCAGATGTGAGTGTTGAGACCACGACTTCGTTGTCAGCTGCTGTCTTCTCTTTCAGTGCCTTGACCTCTTCTTCAAGCGCACTCAGTCTGGATCCAACAGCAGTGCTGAGATTGGCTGATAAGTTTCTGGTCATGTTGACCTCAGCAATCTGCATGTTGGCGAGCATAGTATCTGTGACTGCTCGAATCATCTTTCGTGTTTTCTTCTCCATCATCCTCTGAACTTGGGAAATGATTTTGCTGTGGAGTTGTTCAAATGCAGAGGAGATGGCAAGAATTGGTCTGCCCTCTTCCTCTGAATCAGATGAGGAGGAGGTGGTAGGAGAAGTTGGACTAGGGGAGCTCATGGGAATATCCCCAAAGATATTTGAGGTATCCACATGAGGTTCGGCTGGGGTAGATGAGGTGGGGGTGTCTCGATGGTGGGGGTGGGATTTACGGTGGGGAGATGATGGTAGAGGTGGGATTTGTGAAGTAGTAGGTGGAGGAGATTGAAGTGATTGGAGTAAGATGAGTTGGGGTTGAGAAGTTGTGGGTAAAGCTGGTGGAGATATGGAGATGGGGGTTGGGGAGAATACTAGTCCAGATAAGAAGGACAGCATATGGGATGGGGATGGTGGAGGAGATGAAGTTTGGATTTGGGGGAGAGAAGATGAGGTTGGACTTTGGACAATTTCGGGAGTAGGCTGTTTCAGAGGCTCCGAGGTGCCTGCCTGGGACACCTCTTCATTGCCAGTTTCGGTTGGAGATGGGGAGGGGGAGAAATGTACTGACCGCGGGCCGGGGGGGGGTCCCTTCGTAATCGATTTCTGGACCTCCTCCAGCTGGACCACCTGAGCTGCAATTTGCAGCGTGGATACTTCCTCAGGAAGAAGAGTTGGCTGATCTGCAGATGATCCTCCCAACTCGGAGGTTTTCACCAACCTTCGTCTCCTTGCGCGCCTTCTCCTTGGCTTCTTCATCGGCTGTTCGGCCTCGGTGAGCTCACGGTTAGCGGCTCTGCCTCCATCATCTTCCTCCTCCTCCTCGGCTTCTTCTTCACTGGAGCTTGAGCTCCGACCTCGGCTCCACCCTCATCGGGAATCAGTGGAGCCCCGAGTGGCTCATCTTTGGTCAGAAGCCCCTTCTGCTTCGTGTAAGATCGGACCCCGTCTGACCAATTTATCTCGGCTGACAGCAAGTCCTCCATAATCACAGTCACTTTGTTAAAAGGCTGGTGATCGACTTCGCCTGCCATTTCCCATTCACCACCTCCAGACGCTTCCTTTCCGTCTCCAGCTTCTCCAGTAAAAGACCAGCCCAATTGGCCTGAACCCCATCCAAAATAGTTCTCATTACGTAGAGTCTGGGTCTGGTCAGCCCATCGTGAGAACTCTGTTCTCCCAATATCACCTTCGTGACAATGGTCATCAGAAGGCGATATCGTCGTCGGAGCATCCTCTTCTTTAACTCCAATCGGCGATCCTTCATAGAATTCCGGGCAATCATCTCAAATGATTCTACCCATTCATTAGATTTGTAGGTGAGGGGGTTCACTCCCTCACTGCTCGTATCAAAAATCCTGGCCACCTCCGCCGGAGAAACAGTCAAGACCTCTCCATACACCCTGGTTCTGAAAACTCCATGTTCATATGTCCCATTGACATAGAACTCCAGCCCTCTCATATCCAATGTCTTATTGGAAGGGGATTTCTTGGAGCAAAACGTCCTCAATCCAGCCCTTTCCAATAAGGACAATATTTCCCTGGATTCTGCGTCGGTGGTGGTGTCGAAGTCGACATACATCTCAGACTTCACCTTCTTTGCGTAGGTTTCATTTTGTACATCCACCATTGTTGATGTTACTCCTCTTACAGAAATACTCATATACAGATTTTAGAGAGAGTTTGAGAAAACTTGCAGAGAGTTTTGAGAAGTTCTGAAAGTGAAAAGAATGAATTTGGAGAAGAAGATGTATTTATAGGGGAATAGATTGGAAAGAGAAACCGCCATTTTTGAAAACTTGAATTAATCTTAGCCATTTATTCAAAAAGTTTTTACTGAGTATTAATTGACGGTTAGAAACTAAGATAAGCGATTAGGATTCAGCGCGTGAATTGTAATCGCCTTTGGAATGCGTAAATAGTTACTTTATAGACTGTTGATTTGACAGATGTAGGTTACTTTATGCAGAGAAGTAAGTATACCTGACGTCAGCCTAGGGTTACCTTACTTCGACTAAGGGTTTGTAAATCAGATGAGTTTGGAAAACAGACTAGTTTTAAAAACAGATGGGTTTAGAAAGTCATCTGATAAAGTAACCTGTCTGATTTTGCAAATCAATAGCTTAGAAGTAACTTTTTAGCAATTTCAAAACAAGTTTAAACAAAACAGACTCAGATTTATTTTTCTAAAACATGGTTGTTTAATAATTTTGAAAAATACAGTTTATTTATAAAAATTAATCAGAATAATGAGGTTTGAATAAGAAAAAATGAAACAGTAAGATCTGTGACCTGTTCCTGCAAAAACATAAACTCAAAAGAAAGCATCAGAGACTTAAGATAAATCAGATAGGATGTAAATAGTCATCTGATTTTCTTCAGAAGATCAGCTGACTATTGTGTCCTTGTCTGATTTACTCAATGTCAGACAAGTAATTATCAATTCAGATAAGGTCAATATGACTAATCCCTGATTCTTGATTCCTAAAAGGAGATCAATGATATCAGCTACCTGATTGTCCTTTGACACATATCTAGTCTGATAATTCTTTCTAGACATTTTAAAGAAAAAAAAAAGATAGGAAATAAGAAAACAGATGCACACAAATTAGAAACCAGCTAAAGATGCATCAAGTAATCCTAATTCAAAGCACATTTCTTTAAACCTAGATTCAGCTAATGGTTTTGTAAGAATATCAGCTTTTTGTGATTCAGTGGCAATTTTCTCAATCCTAATGTCATTCTTCTCCACATGATCCCTAATGAAATGATGCCTAATATCTATATGCTTACATCTAGAATGTAGAACATGATTGTAAGTCATTGCTATTGCACTATTACTATCACAGTAAATAGGAACAGCTGATGTTTGAATATTATAATCTCTAAGCTGTTGACTAATCCAGAGGAGTTGAGAGCAACAACTTCCAGTTGCCATGTATTCAGCAGGTTGTGGAGGTGGCAACAAATGTCATTTCTTAGATAACCAAGAAATTAATTTGTTGCCTAAGAATTGACAAGTTCGAGAAGTGGATTTTCTATCAATCTTACATCCTCCAAAGTCCGAATCGAATAAACTGTCACTCAAAGTTGTCATCAGCTGGGTACCATAACCCTACTTGCAAGGTTCCTTTGAGATATCTAAGAATTTTCTTAGCCGTCTTCAGATGAGTTTTCTTGGGATTAGACTGGAATCTTGCACATACCCCAACTGCAAAGGCTATATCTGGTCTACTTGCAGTGAGATAGAGAAGAGATCCAATCAGTCCACGATACTCCGTTGCATCAGTGGGTATCCCCTGCTCATCTGAATCCATTGAGAAGTTGGTTGCCATAGGTATTTTAACTTCTCTGCTAGTTGTCATTCCAAATTTCTCAATCAGATCCTTAGCATACTTAGACTGATGTATAAATATACCCTTACTCATCTGTTTAATCTGTAAGCCTAGAAAGTATGTTAATTCTCCCATCATTGACATTTCAAACCTGTTTTTCATGAGGATGCTAAACTCTTCACATAATTTCAGATTAGGTGAACCAAAAATTATGTCATCTACATAAATTTGAACTAGTAAGATGTTGCCATCTACTTCCTTTCTAAACAAAGTTCTATCAATCTTACCTTTAGAAAAACCATTTGATGTCAAGAAATCAGATAGAGTATCATACCAAGCTCTGGGAGCTTGTTTCAGTCCATATAGAGCTTTGTTGAGTTTATAGACCTTGTTATTGGTCTTAAACCCAGGAGGCTGCTCTACATAGACCTCTTCAAGTAACACACCATTAAGAAAAGCAGACTTAACATCCATTTGAAAGACTTTGAAAGATTTATATGCAGCAAATGCCAAGAACAATCTTATTGCTTCTAATCTGGCAACTGGAGCATAGGTTTCATCATAGTCTATTCCCTCGATCGTGAATAACCTTGTGCAACCAGTCTTGCCTTATTTCGAACAATAATATTGTTCTCATCTATTTTATTTTTAAACACCCATTTGGTGCCTATAATCTTTACGTGCAAGGGTCTTTCCACTAGATCCCATACATTTTGCCTTTCAAAGCGATGCAGTTCTTTTCGCATGTTTGTTATCGATTTGGGTGCGATAGGGCTTCCTTAATAGACTTGGGTTCAAGAAGTGACACATAACAACCGAAAATACTTTGAGTCTAGCATCATTCGTGTCTGCACACTACTAGATGGGTCTCCTATAACTCGATCGGATGGATGATAGCTTCTCATCCTTTTGCCTATATGAGGAGAAGGATCCTCATCTTGAGTCTCAGTCGGCAACTCCTCTGACTCAACCTCAGCAGACGTTCCCCCTTCATCGGCTAACCCTTGCTGATCAGCTGATGTCAAAGGTGTCGATTCGAAGGAGTCGATCGAAGTTGTCTTCGATTATCGATGGGGATTCTTCTTCATCGATTCTCAATCAAGACTAGGTAGATAGACAGTTCTATGTTTAGTCTTGGATAATTCAATTTTATCTAAATTTTCAGAAATTTAATTCACTTTATCTGAGAAGGAATACAACTCATCAAAAACAACATGAGGAGTTTCCTCCACACAAAGGGTTGTCTTGTTAAAAACTCTAAATGCCTTTGAAGTATTAGAATATCCCAAAAATATTCCATCAGCTGCTTTAGCATCAAAAGTTCTTAACTTAGATTTCCCATTGTTATGGATGAAACACTTACAACCAAAAGCTTTGAAATATGAGATCCTTGGAATCTTACCCTTCCAAATCTCATAAGGAGTCTTACCCTTGTCTTTGACAACTAAGCACCTGTTCTGGGTATAGCAAGCTGTGTTGATGGCTTCAGCCCAGAACCTATGAGGGGTATTATACTCAGCCAACATGCTCCTGGCTGCTTCCTTCAAAGTTCTATTCCTTCTTTCAACCACTCCATTTTGTTGATGAGTTCTTGCTGAAGATGTCTCATGAATAATTCCACACTCATTGAAAAAATTAGATAAACAAGAATTCAAAAATTATGTGCCCTTATCACTCCTTATTTTAATAATATTAACACCCTTCTCATTCTGAATTTGTCTGAACAGATCATGAATCTTGTTCATAGTCTCATTTTTCTTGAAAAGAAATATAACCCAAGTGTATCTAGAAAAGTCATCTACTACAACAAGAGTATATTTCCTTCCACTGAAACAGAGAGGTGTAACAGGTCCAAACACTCTTTCAGATGAGGAGGAATTAATACTCTTAAATGAGTGTCTAGGCTGTTTACCTTTTTGACAAACATCACATTTAAGATCAGTGGATAAAAGTTTTTCAGGTAATCCCTTGACAAGGTTCTTCTTAGCCAGCTTACTAAGGGTCTTGAAATTCAGATGACTAAGCCTTTTGTGCCATAGCCAGTGAGATCTTCTCCACCCTTTACTTATCAGACAAGTATCTTTGGGACAACTATTAAAGTTGGCCACATAGACATTACCATGTCTGAAGCCAGTTAATAGTACCTTATCTGAGGAATTATCTAAAATATCACATTTATCCCTTGAGAATTTTACAAGAAAACCTTTATCACAAAGCTGAGAAAAAGAGACAGATTATGTTTCAAACCTTCAACAAAATATACCTCGAGATACCCGAATATCCTTGATAATCAAAGTACCTACACCTTTAGTCTGACCACAATTATTATCACCAAATAAAACTCTTGGACCATCATTGCTTTGAAAATTTGATAACAACTTCTTGTTATGGGTCATATGTTGTGAACAGCCACTATTAATGTACCATATTGAAGCTAAGATCTCTTCCTTGAGTGATGATCCCTGTGAATCTGTGAAAGCAGATTAGTTTTGAGGTACCCTAGTGATCTTGGGTCCTTTTGGGTCAAGAATCACTTTAGGAATCCAAATAAACATCTCATCTGCAGACAATAAATCAGACTCAGATTTTCTACCAAATCTGTCTACAATTATATCATTTTTGAATGATAGCTTGTTGTATTCAGATTGAGTAATTTTCCTAAACTTAGGAAATGTAGGATAGCATTTGCTTCTTCCATCAAAAGAATTATAATAAGAGAAACTTCTTATTTTGGTTCTTGGATTCCTTCTAATCTGATAGGGAGTTTTCAATTTGAGTTCTTGAATTCAGACTGGAAGATGTAGTCCTTATCTGACTAGTTGGTTTCCATGGACCAATTTTAATATCTTTTGATTGAACAGATGCTTTCACAAATTTCCTAGGTTTTTGAACATCGATTTATTGTTCCTATCATAACCAAGTCTGTCTTATCATGAGATTTTTGAGAAGTATTAAAAATATGATCTATTACGATTGTGAATTATTAAGTGACTAATTTTGAAGACAAGCTTCTCATTGTCTTTCTTAATTAATTCATTTTCAAGACAGACTACTTCAAATTTATCTTTTAAAGTTTTCAATTCATTTTCTAACCTTTCGGGTAAAGTTTGGTGATGTACTAGCTTTGATCAAGAAAACATTCCCCTTGAATGTTTCCTCGGTCTCCGAGTTGTTCATCACCCGCTTGCCTTTATTTACAATTTGAATCGATCCTTTAAAAATAAATTCTCTGTCTCTAGCTGTTTATAAGCAGCTAAGGATGTCTTTAAATCTCTCAATAATTCATGAATAGCAGTTTGGTCATGATCGGATGCAGATCGACAAGAATCATTATCTCGAAGATGAATAGTAGATTACCTCATTAGCCATGAGATGAGAGATCTCATCATCGATCCAAAATCAGATGAGGATGATGAAGATGATGATGATTTCTTTGGCTCTTTATCTTGAGCCAACAAAGCTCTTTGATCTCGCAAATCTCTGTCTCTTTTCTTCCTCTTTTCTTCCCTTTCTTTAGGAGTCGATTGAGGACAGTCATAGCTGAAATGTCCTGGCTTGTTGCATGTATAGCAAATGTCACTCCCTATCGATCCGGGACTGGAAGGATTTCTTCGACAGGTGATCTCGTATCTTCTTGTCGGCTCTTGTTTTTGTCATCATCTCAAGATTTATCCACCTTTCTATCTCGATCTCGGATCTTTGTCTATCCTTACCGCAAATCTCAATTTATTTCTCTTATACTTCATTCTCAATTTATCATACCTTTTTGTAAGTAAAGCCATCTGCTCTTTCGAGAGATAGATCGGCTCCTACAAACTCGTTGACACCTTGTCTTCTTTCTTGACAAATGCAATGAGACTTGGATGAGGTACTTGACTCCATCTCATCTTCCTCATCTTCTATCTGGATATCATACTCTAAAGCTTTAAGATGAGAAAATAAAGTATGGTGAGTAATAGAAGATAAATCTTGAGTTGCTTTAAGGATATTGGACTTTTCCCTCCATCTCTTGGTTAATGATCTCAGAATCTTGTTATTAATCTCTTTCTCTGAATAATTCTTTCCAAGGTCAGCTGCTTTGTTGAGAAGATTGGTCAACCTAACATCAAACTGATCCACAGACTCATTTTCTTTCATCTTGAATGTTTCAAATGTATGCAATACTGACTGTAGCTTGTTTTCCTTAACTTGATCAGATCCTTCACAAACATTGGCTAAAGTTTGCCACATCTCTTTGGCTGTTTTGCATCTCTTAACCTTCTCTATCCAGTCTTTACTCAGAGTCTCAATGATTTCTGTTCTAGCTACTTGGTCAAGATTGTGGACCTTCCTTTCATCATTAGTCAATTCAGAACTCTTTTTTTCTTGTCTAGTTCTTGATTCAAGCTGTTTCTACTCAGTCTTTGGTGCCTCCATGATAAAACTTTATAGGACCTTCCTCAAGGACCTCTTCCATTCTATCATGAATGGCCTTCAGATGATTTTCCATCCTAAATTTCCAATAATCATAATCTTCAATGGAAAATTCAGGAAGATTCCTAGACTTTTTACTTTTCCCTGATGACATGATAAAATCAAGAAAATACTCCACAAAAGCTTATTAGTAGCTCTGTTAGTAATGAAAGAAAATGAAGAAAATCAAGATAAATCCAGAATCTTATTCAAGACCTAAAATCAATATCAGAACAGCTTAACACTGCTCTGATACCACTTGTTGGTCCCGGAAAGTTGAGTTGATTAAAAACCTTGAGTTAGCTTCCTAGAATAAAATCTAGAAAGGGGGGGGGGGGGGGTTTGAATAGATTTTATTGATTTTTAAATCTTTCAAAATCAATTCAAAATATCAGATTAAACACAGCGGAATATAATTGAATTCTCAACTTTTTACAAGATCAAAAGCAAGGTTGATATTCAGATTTTAGTTAAGATTCTGAATTTTAATCTTGAATTAACACAATTGTAAATAAAACAGAAACTAAAGAAAGCAAGAAATAACACCAGGATTTATAGTGGTTCGGATTTTAATAATCCTACATCCACTCTCCTTCTTCAATCTGAAGAAGGGACTCTGCTTACTGCTTACTTTCTTACTTCCAGCTTACAACTTACAACTTGTACAGATCTTCAAATCTTCAATCTCCTAAACCCTTCTTCTAGAAATCTAACTATTACAGTGTGTATTGGATTTTGAAGATTACAAGAAAAGTGTTCTAAAAACACTTAGAACTTTTTGAAAACTTACTAGAAATACTTGTGAAAAGATTGTGATTCAAATCTGAGTAGTGAATAGTGTAAAATCAAATATGCATAAGTGTTCTATCTATTAAAAATGAAAAATCTAGACCTATTTATAAGACTGGAAAGACAGTTAGTTTGTTAGTTAGTTCTAACAAACTTGAAACTGTTTAACAAACTTAAACTTGTAAACTGCTCTAGACCTCAGCTGATTCTTCATACTCATCTGCAGCTGACTTGGTGAAAACTCGCCTTTCTTATTCTACTCGGCTTATCTTGACCTTGTCTGAGCTCTTCATGTTTGTCTCCTGCAGATGACTAGGTTCAAGCTCGTCTTCAGATGACTAGCATGATATCAGACCTCAGCTGACTAGGTTGATGCATGACCCCGTCTGATCAGCTTATATCCTCAGCTGTTCTTCAGGTTGGCTGATCAGTCTGATCTGCTCTTTAACTCATCAAAACCTCTTGATCCAACAAGATATTTAAGGATTTTCTTAGCAGACTCCAGATGAGTTTTCTTGGGATTAGATTGGAATCTTGCACATACCCCAACTGCAAAGGCTATGTCTGGCCTACTTGCAGTAAGATAGAGAAGAGATCCAATCAGTCCACGATACTCCGTTGCATCCGTGGGTATCCCTTGCTCATCTGAATCCATAGAGAAGTTAGTCGCCATAGGTATTTTAACTTCTCTACTAGTAGTCATCCCAAATTTCTCAATTAGGTCCTTAGCATATTTAGACTGATGTATAAAAATACCCTTACTCATCTATTTAATTTGTAAGCCTAGAAAATATGTTAATTCACCCATCATTGACATTTCAAACCTGTTTTTCATAAGAATACTAAAATCTTCACATAATTTCAGATTAGGTGAACCAAAGATTATATCATCTACATAAATCTGAACTAACAAGATGTTACCATCTACTTCCTTTCTAAACAGAGTCCTATCAATCTTACCTTTTGAAAAACCATTTGATATCAAGAAATCAGATAAGGTATCATACCAAGCTCTGGGAGCTTGTTTCAGTCCATATAGAGCTTTGTTGAGTTTATAGACCTTGTTATTGATCTTAAACCCAGGAGGCTGCTCCACATAGACTTCCTCAAGTAACACACTACTTAACATCCATTTGAAAGACTTTGAAAGATTTATAAGCAGCAAATGCCAAGAACAGCCTTATTGCTTCTAATCTGGCAACTGGAGCATAGGTTTCATCATAGTTTATCCCCTCAGACTGTGAGTAACCTTGAGCTACCAATCTTGCCTTATTACGAACAATAATGTTGTTCTCATCTGTTTTGTTTTTGAACACCCATTTGGTGCCTATAATCTTTCTATGTAAGGGTCTTTCCACTAATTCCCAAACATTTTGCCTTTCAAACTGATGTAGTTCCTCCTGCATGGCTGTTATCCAGTTTGGATCAGATAGAGCTTCCTCAATAGACTTGGGTTCAAGAAGTGACACATAACAGCTGAACAAACTTTCAGAGTCCAACATCATTCGTGTCTGCACACTACTAGATGGGTCTCCAATAATCTGATCAGATGGATGGTAGCTTCTCATCCTTTTGCCTATATGAGTAGAAGGATCCTCATCTTGAGACTCAGTAGGCAACTCCTCTGACTCTACCTGAGCTGACGTTCCCCCTTCATCAGCTGACCCCCGCTGATCAGCTGATGTCAAGGGTGTCTGTTCTGATGGAGTCTGATCAGATGTTGTCTTCTAATTATCAGATGGGGATTCTTCTTCATCTGAGTCTGAATCAAGACTAGGTAGATAGACAATTCTATGTTTAGTCTTGGTTAGTTCAATTTTATCTAGACTTTTAGAAATTTGATTCACTTTATCTGAGAAGGAATACAACTCATCAAACACCACATGAGGGGTTTCCTCCACACAAAGGGTTGTCTTGTTGAAAACTCTAAATGCCTTGGAAGTGTTGGAATATCCCAAGAATATTCCATCAGCTGCCTTAGCATCAAAAGTTCTCAACTTAGATTTCCCATTGTTATGAATGAAACACTTACAACCAAAAACTCTAAAATATGAGATTCTTGGAATCTTACCCTTCCAGATCTCATATGGAGTCTTACCCTTGTCTTTAACAACCAAACACCTGTTTTGGGTATAACAAGCTGTATTGATGGCTTCAGCCCAGAACCTGTGACGGGTTTCATACTCAGCTAACATGCTCCTGGCTGCTTCCTTCAAGGTTCTATTCCTTCTTTCAACCACTCCATTTTGTTGAGGAGTCCTTGCTGATGATGTCTCATGAATAATTCCACACTCATTGAAAAAGTTAGATAAACAAGAATTCAAAAATTTTGTGCCCTTATCACTTCTTATTTTAATAATATTAACACCCTTTTTATTTTGAATCTGTCTGAACAGATCAGGGATCTTGTTTATAGTCTCATTTTTCTTGAAAAGAAATATAACCCAAGTGTATCTAGAAATTTTATCTACTACAACAAGAGTATATTTCCTTCCACTAAAACTGAGAGGAGAAACAGGTCCAAACAGATCAAGATGAAGTAGTTGTAAAACTCTTTCAGATGAAGAGGTTTAATACTCTTAAATGAGTATCTATGCTGTTTACCTTTTTTACAAGCATCACATTTAAGATCAGTAGATAAAAGTTTCTCAGGTAATCCCTTAACAAGTTTCTTTTTAGCCAGCTTACTAAGGGACTTGAAATTCAGATGACTAAGCCTCTTGTGCCATAGCCAGCTGAGATCATCTCCACCCTTAGCTATCAGACAAGTATCTTTAGGACAACTATTAAAGTTGGCCACATAGACATTACCGTGTCTGAAGCCAGTTAAAAGTACCTTATTTGAGGAACTATCTAAGATATCACATTTATCCTTAGAAAATTTGACAAGAAAACCCTTATCACAAAGTTGGGAAACAGATAGCAGATTATGTTTCAAACCTTCAACAAAATATACCTCAGATACCTGAATATCCTTGATAATCAGAGTACCTACTCCTTTAGTCTGTCCACAATTATTGTCTCCAAATAATACTCTTGGACCATCAATGTTCTGGAAATTTGATAGTAGCCTCTTGTTATAAGTCATGTGTTGTGAACAACCACTATCAATGTACCATATAGAAGCTAAGATCTCTTCCTTGAGTGATGATCCCTGTGAATCCTGAAAAACAGATTAGTTATAAGGTACCCTAGTGATCTTGGGTCCTTGAAGGTCAAGCATCACTTTAGGTAACCAGACAAAAATCTCATTTCCAAATAATAAATCAGACTTGATCTCTCTACCAAATCTGTCTACAATTGTATCACTTTTAAATGATAACTTGTTGTATTCAGATTTAGTAATTTTCCTGAACTTAGGAAATGTGGGATAACATCTGCTTCTCCCATCAAAATGATTGTAATAAGAATTTCTTCTTATTTTGGTTCTTGGAGTTCTCTTAGTCTGATAAGGAGTCCTCAGCTGAATTTTTATTTTCAAGCTGGGAGATGCAGTCCTTATTTGACTAATTGGTTTCCAAGGACCAATTCTAACCTCTTTTGAGTGATCAGATGCTTTTACAAATTTTCTAGGTTTCTGAACATCTGATTTACTATTTCTGTCATAATCAAGACCTGTTTTGTCATGGAATTTTGGAGATGTATCAAAGATGTGATCTATTACTGATTGTGAATTATTAAGTTGACTAATTTTGAAGACTAGCTTCTCATTGTCTTACTTAATTAATTCATTTTCAGCACAGATTGTTTCGAATTTGTCTTTTAAAGATTTTAATTCACTTTCTAATCATTCAGGTAAGCTGGTTGATGTACTAGCCCCAGCCTGGGGAAAACATTCCCCCTTGAATATTTTCTCAGTTTCTGGGTAGTTCATCACTTGCTTTCCTTTAATTAGAATTTGAATTTGATCCTTTAAAGTTAAATTCTCTGTCTCTAGCTGTTTATAAGCAGCCAGAGATGTCTTTAAGTCTCTCAATAATTCATTAAAAACAGTTTGATCATTATCAGAGACAGATCATTATCAGAAGATGAATAATAGACTACCTCTTTAGCCATGAGACAAACTTCATCATCTGATCCGAAATCAGATGAGGATGATGATGATGATGATTATTTTCTTGATTCCTTTTCTTCGGCCAGAAGAGCCCTTTAATCTGCAAATCTCCTGTCTCTCTTTTTCCTTTTCTCTTCCCTTTCTTTAGGAGTCAGCTGAGGACAATCATAGCTGAAGTGTCCTGGCTTGTTGCACGTGTAGCAAGTGTCACTCCTATCTGATTTAGGGCTGGAAGGATTTCTCTTAACAGGGGATCTGAATCTCCTTGTCTGGCTCCTATTCTTGTCATCATCTGTAGACTCATCTTCCTTTCTTCTTGATTTGGATCTAGATCTATCCTTACCTGCAAACCTCAATTTATTACGTTTATACTTCATTCTTAATCTGTCATACCTTTTGGTGAGCAGAGCCATCTGCTCCTTCAGAGATAAGTCAGCTCCTACAGATTCAGTTGACATCTTGTCTTCTTTGTTGACAAAAGCAACAGACTTGGATGAGGTGCTTGACTCCATCTCATCTTCCTCATCTTCTATTTGAATGTCATACTCTAAAGCTTTAAGATGAGAGAATAAGGTATGATGAGTAATAGAAGATAAATTTTAAGTTGCTTTAAGGATATTGGACTTTTCTCTCCATCTCTTGGTTAAAGATCTCAATATCTTATTATTAATCTCCTATTCTGTATAGCTCTTTCCCAGATCAGCTGCTTTGTTGAGGAGATTCGTCAATCTTACATCTAGCTGATCTATGGTTTCATTTTCCTTCATCTTGAAGGTATCAAAGGCATGTAATACAGACTTCAGCTTATTCTCTTTTACTTGGTCTGATCCTTCACAAACATTTGCCAGAGTCTGCCACATCTCTTTGGCTGATTTGCATCTTTTGACCTTTTCAATCCAGTCTTTACTCAGAGTTTCAATGATTTCAGTCCGAGCTACCTGATCTAGGTTGTGGATTTTCCTATCATCATTTGTCAGTTCAGAACTCTTTTTCTCTTGTCTGACTCTAGATTCAGCTGATTCAGTACCATTGCTAGTGCCTCCATGATAAAATTTAATAGGTCCTTCTTCAAGAACCTCCTCCATCCTATCATGGATAGCCTTGAGATGATTTTCCATCCTGAATTTCCAATAATCATACTCTTCAATTGAAAATTCAGGTTGATTCCTGGATTTCTTGCTCTTGCTTGAAGACATGATGAGATAGAAAAACAAAACACTCCACAAACTTGTTAGTAGCACAGTTATTAACAATAAAGAAGATGAAGAAAATCAAGAAAATTTCAGAATCTTAGTTAAGACCTAAAATCAATATCGGAACAGCTTAACACCGCTCTGATACCACTTGTTGGTCCCGATTGGTTGAGTTGATTAAGAAAATTTGAGTTAACCTTCTAGGACAAAATCTAGAAGGGGGGTTGAATAGATTTTGTAGAGTTTGCAAATCTCTTTAAATCTTACTCAAAACTTCAAAGTTACACAGCGGAAATTCAGTTTTAAACTCAACTTAAATAAGATCAAAAGCAAACTGATATTTTAAATTTAACTTTGATTCTGAAATCTATCTTTGATTTGGTAACTGAAATTTATAAGAAACAAGTAAGTAAAACAAAGCAATAAAGAACACCAGATTTATAGTGGTTCGGATTATAACAATCCTACATCCACTCTCCTTCTTCAACTTGAAGAAGGGTCTCTTCTATCTGCTTACTTGCTTACTTTACAATCGTACAACTTACAAATTACAAACTGATCTTCAACTCTTCAAAATCCTAAACAAATCTGTGAAATCTAACTCTAAAATAAAGGAAGTGTATATGAAGATGTGCAAGGAAGTATTCTATAAACACTTAGAAAAATCTATGAAGAAATCTTTGAAACATTTTTGTGCTTTTTCAAAATCTTTGTGAATTGTGAGAATCTATTGCTAAAATGAATAACTTGTGTGATCTGTCTATATATTTTTCTAATGAAGTGCCCAGACCTATTTATAAGTCTGAAAAAACAGTTAGTTTGTTAATTAGTTTTAACAAATTAGAAACTGCTTAACAAACTTATTCTTGAAAACCGCTCTAGACCTTAGCTGATTTTATTCTACTCGTCTGCAGCTGACTTGGTGAACACTCGCCTTTCTTATTCTACTCAACTTGTCTTGACCTCGTCTGAGCTCTTCATATTTGTCTCCTGCAGATGACTAGACTTGAGCTTGTCTCCAGATGACTTGTAATCTTCCAGACCTCAGCTGACTAGTTTGGTTCTCGACCCCGTCTGATCAGCTTAGCATAAGGACTTAATCTCAGCTGTTCTTCAGGTCATCTGATCATCTGACCTACTTCTTTTTAACTCATCAAAACTTCTTGATCTAACACTCACAAAGAAATTAATTCAACCGTAAAAGATGTACGATTCTTTAGGCATAAAAGCTCACGGGCTTAAATTGAGCAATGAATCAAGCATTTTCAATTACATTCATCCTCACATAATTATCAATCATGCTAGCTTCAAGCCACATATCCACTCGTGATCACTTCAAAAGTTCAATTAATCCTTCAATCAAGTATAAGTGCACATGTACATAATTTGAAGCACAATCACTTCATCATCTCAACAAATATAACTCAAATATATGCAAGAAATCCACAAATAAAGCTAAAAAATGAATCACACCCCAAATCATATACAAGAGCACAAAAGATAGGCAAGGAAAGAAAAACACCTCCCCCAAACTTAGATAAGTCTAAGTTTGGAAGAAAGTGTTGTACCATAAAGCCTTCAAACTCCATCTTTCCTTCAAGCATGCAGGGCTCATCAAGTCTCCTAGCACTTCCACTTCCTACAAAGATTACAAGCCAAAACACCATTATTCAAAAGGAAAAAACAAAACAAACAAAAGAAAGCAAGAAAAGGATGGGTTGCCTCCCATCTAGCACTAGGTTTAACATCATTTGCCGGACGTTATTCATTAATTCAAACACTTCATCGAAATGGCCAAGGATATCGGTCCTCCTTGCCATTATATCTCATCCTTTGAGCTTCAAAATCATGGAGGTTCTCATCATTGATAGACCAATCACCCATATATATTTTGCACATTGTTCTCGATGGATTCTCCTCTTGCTCCCTCACCATCATCTTTCTCCGTTCTTCCTTTTTTCCAAGGATACCCAAGCACTTCATTACTTCCTTCCTATAATTAAAGTTCACAAGAGGTAAAATAAAATCAATAGAAGCATCAATCTCAATTAATGTACAAATTGAAGAGTTGCAATGTTTAGAAATTCTCATCTCATTCTTCAATGCCTCATTCAATGCTTCTAGATTTTCTTGTTCATTGTTGCTCATGTCCATCAATGGACATTCCTCTTCATCACTTTTAACAAGAAAATTTTCTATTCCATCCTTCTTGCTTGGACCCTCTTCTTTCTTTTTCTCTTTCCATTTCTCTTCTTCTTCATTTTCATCTTCATTTTCTTCTTCCCCTTTTTCTTGATGATTCTCCATGATGGTTATGTTCTTAACTTGGAATAGAAAAACTTTGAGATGACTTATTAGAACATTGAATTGAGCTTTGGTGATCTCCATGTTCCCATTTATCATTGCATCAACCATTGCATTGGTCTCATAAATATTCTCATACAAGGGGAACATTTCTTCACATCTAGAGTCATTTGCTTCAAATCTCTTCAACAACATCCCAAGCATCTCCTTCAAGGTAGCCCTCACATCATGGATTCCCCATTCTTGATAATGAGAGGAAGCTTGTTGCATTGGATAATTATCCTCAAAGTTCCTCCCATTATCGTAGCCAAATCCTTCATAGTGTGGAGGATAAACTATACTATCTTGATAATAACTTTGATTCCACGCGTATGAGTCATATTCATCCATCTACACAAGATAGCAAGTATCAAATTCAAAATAAAATAAATGAACTAAACAAGAAAAAAAATGCAACAAGTAGCCACTTTCAACCAATCCGAAGTCTCACATGAACGCAACATCACATCCCCGGCAACAGCGCCATTTTGATTGAAGTATTTATCGTGCAAGTATTGTTACGATCCAATCAAGTTATCGAACCCATGAGATATGATATGCAATGAGGCCCTAGGATACAAATTGTCAACGACTATTGAAGCAAGCTCGGTTTTAACTAAATAATCTACTAAAACACTAGAATGAAATACCAAAACAATTAAACAATGAATTAAGCTAGAACAAATAACAAGCTAGACTAACTTTCAACGAAATACAAGTGGGGAATGGGTGTTAGGGATAATATCAACTAAGGAATCAATAATCACCACTATAATTGCCTCAAATTGCTATTCAATTAAGATAGGAAGTATTGAACATCATGCAACAATGTCTCTATTAATCACACAATGCCTAATTGTGAACATTCTCAATGCAACAGATCTCTCAATTTTGAAGCACTTAATTCATACAATCGTACACAATTATCACCGGTTAATCCCTAATCACGTTAGCTCAACTCTCGTTTGTTGCTAAGTTGATCAAACACCAATCAAAAAGAGATAAACATGTATGAAGCACAATAAGCATCAATAATTAGGGAACTTAACTATTTCAATTAAACAACAATCATCCACAATTATAGCTAGAACAATCAAATCATCCCTAATTTCAATTATCCCAAGCACGAGAGAATTAGTTCATGGTGCAAAGAGCAAAATCCATGGATGAGCAAACAAATAGCATGATCAACATGATTAACAAAGCAATTAAGAAATAGAGATAAAGAGATAGAAAGAACATCACCAATTTTGCCAATTGCAATAGGAATTGAATGCTTGATCTTCACAAATGTAAACTTCTTCTTCAATGGAATTACAACTTCAAACGACTAATCTAAAGGATTAAACTCTAATCTAATCAACAAATAATTGAAATCTAACTACAAACTTGAATCTAAGCAACTAGGAAGTGAAAATTGGCTAAGAACTATGAAAATCGCCTAAAAATGAAAGGTAATTGCTACAAACTGAATGATGCTCTGTTTTTCATCCAAGGGGGTTTAAAATGTGATTTTTCTGAAAAATGGGCATCTCAAGTCGAGCTTGGGGGCCTCGACTTGAGGCCTAAAGTAGTGTGCACGTTTTTGGCGAAAAACAGCCCTGGCTCGACTCGAGCTCGTGCCTTTATCATCCGCCTCGACTCGACCTGCCCTCTTTTCTTACCCAATCTTCGACAATGCTTCAGGCTCAACCCAAGCTTCCTTGGGCTCGACCAGTGGTCGAGTCCAGGGATTTTTGTGGGCCCTACTTGACCTTCCGACCCTTATTTTCGCCCCACGTATTCATCTCTTCACTTATAAATGTCGGTACTCTCGGTTCAATCTAATTCCTCTAAAAACTCTAGAAATGAGACGAAACACTTCGAAAAACCATTTGTTCTCACATAGTAATACATTTCATGCAAAAGAGTGATACTCTACACCTTAAAGCACAAATACTAACAGTTTTCATCACTTTTTGCAATTAATCACCTCAAAAATCATGCAATCATTCACTCTAATCACAAGCTGCAATCTGTGTTGCATGCTTTTGACACTTTCAAAATGAAGGATGGAGAAACAATAGACCAACTCTAACCTATACATTTTAACTCATCAACACTAAACCTGATCTAACTATTTCCCCATTTTTGATGAAGTTAAAAATACAAGAAAGAAATGAACTCACAGCTGGTGTTAGTCAAAGTTATTCAAGATAAAACAATTAAAGCACATTAGGCCCATAATCTAAGCAACTTTTCAACAGATAAGTTCACACAAGAGCAATTACTTACACCTAAGTAAATTTATACTTAGAAACATTTTTAAAAAAAATTCAAAGGCATAAAATTTTATCAGATTATTAACACTTAGAAAAATTTCTTTATACTTAAAAAAATTTATGACCTAAAAAGAATTTGTACTTAAGAAAAGTGAATAAGGCATGATAATTCAGATAAGTTCAAATACTTCATTCATACAAATAAAAAATTACATTTACATGTTGAGCAGATAAGATGTAAAAACATAAAGAAATTAAAAAATCTTATCTAAACTGCCTAACGATCAGCTTCGGGAACCACCAGCCAGTCAAAGACTCTCTTCCTCAGCTGCTTTAATTCTTTTGAGTCTTTGCCCTGACTCCACCTCAGCTTTCTCAATAAACTCTTTTACCCAACCAAGGTTGATGGATCCATCTGTGTTCCTCTTAGGGTTGGCATACTCAAAGGCAGGCGCGACCAGATCGACGTTGAACTCTTCGTCTGCTTCATCAACGAGCCGATGGTAAAGACTTGTATCCTCCTTCTTCATTCATTCATGCCGCACCACATCTGAGTCCTCAATAGAAACACCTGGAGCCTTCAGGACGTGCCAAAAGTACCTCCATTTGGCATTCAAGTTTTTCTCCTTGTACTCTTTTGTGTATCTCCCGGTGACCATCTTTGGAGGGGCAACTGATCTGTGAAATGGTCTGAAACTTACATTCCCTTGAGCATCCTTTGATCCCATTATCCATTTCCTCTCAGCTTTGCTCCAAGTGAAGTTCAGATCTTTGATAAGCTTTTTCAATTTCCCCCTTTCCCTCTCCCCATACATCACCTTGATTCGGGTGATTTTTGCATGATTGTATTGTGGTTTAATTGCATATTTTTGATCTATTTTGTGAGCAATATCACCCTATTTAGTATAATTGTGAGCTTAAAGGTTGTGGAAGGTATTATGTTTGTTTTGTAGGCTTTTGATCATCTTTTTATGCAAAAGACAAGCCCTCCACCAAAAATCGAGTTCGAGTTGAGTAAATGGTCCAAGAAACGAGCCCACTCCATGCTCATCTCTCAGTGAATCCAAGATCCAAGTGAAGAATCAAAAAGATACTGAAGAGAGGGTTAGAATGCAAAAAGAATCGAGTCAATCGGAGGTCAGATGCTCAAGATATCGAAGATCAAAAATCAAAGGACCGGATGCGGAGCCGTTTCGAGTCGAGATGTCCAGGCCTGGTCAAGTCGAGACGAATGAGGATTTACGAGAGCAAGGTTTGGCGTCTCGAGTGGCATCTTGAGTGGTGTCTCGAATGGTGTCTCGAGTCGAGACAACTCGGTGACTCGAGTCGAGACGGCTAGCGTAGCTCGAGACAAGCAGAACAGGCAACAACTTTTGGCAGAGTTTCGTCTCGACTCGAGTGAGAGGGATGTCTCGAGTCGAGACGGATGTTTGACTTTCGTTTCAACTCGAGTCAGGCCCGTGTCTCGAGTCGAGACAGGCTATTTCGAGCACTTTTTGCAGAAAGCTAATTTTCAAGGGGCTCTTTTGCAATAATTCGTTTTTACCCTACACCCACACTATAAATACTCCCCAATTCAGATTTCAAAGGAGAACACACCCAATTCAACTCACCTACACATATTTACACACACTTGGAGGTTTTTGGTGTCTTCTTCCCCAAGTTCTTCCACTTTGAAGCAAGGAATGATGATTTGAGCTTGGATTGTAATAGATTGTCATCCCCAATAGACTAAGCCTTCTTCTCTTCTCTTTTATTTCAATTTTTATCCTTTAATTTTGTAATAGCTTGGTTGATGATGGTTGTTGGCTAGAAAACCCTTGTTCTAGGGATTTGTGGATCTTATTTTGAAATCTATGGTTTGAATTCCTATTTATTTGGTATTTATTGTTGATTATGATTCATGAGTTGGATTTATCATGTTTTAAGAGCTTATTATCATTGGTCATGAGAGTTTGCTCTAATTATCATTGATTGGGTTTATGATTGAGAAATTAAAATCCATCAATTGACCTCCAATACATGACTCATTTGATTATCACTTGAGAAAGAGATTAATTAGTGGGAAAGTTTTAGGAATCTCAGGTGTTTATTGGGTTGATCATATTAATAGGGTAGAGATACATGTTAATATTGATTTTCCATGGGATTGATTGGATAGAAAATTACTTTCAATTCTTGTTTAGTGATTCACTTTGCATAATCATCACATTACCCTATAGATTTGAATTTGCTACCATAGATGGAGATTTAAGTGAAGTATATCCCTAGGACTATTTCTTTAATTGTTGATTTTGCTCGTGTTCCTTCGATTGCTTGCTTAATCTAGTGTTAATTGTTGTGGCTTATCTTTCTAATTTTCTTATTGGTGACACTTGGTAGAAATTAGATAAGTTTAGTCTTAAATTGGCAACACCCCTTTTTAATTGATTCTCTATACTTGATTAAATCACTTTGCATTACTCTTACGCTAGTCCCCCTCCTTGTGGATCGATACTCTTACTTATTGCGCTATAATTTGAAAACTATACGCTTGCGGGAATTGAATTTGTGTGTTGATAAAAAGTGGAACAAACCTTCTCCTTCTTGATCCTTCTGATATGTTCTTCAGACAGATTTGAATAATCTGGCTCCCTCTTTCCGGAAGCAACTATTCTCCTTGAGGTAGATGATTCTGTCTCATCTTCTTCGTCTTCAATTTGAATATCGTACTCTAGTGCCTTTAGGTGAGAAAAAAATGTATGATGTGAAATTGAAGATCGATTTCGAGTAGCTTTGAGAATATTTACTTTCTTCCTCCATCTTTTGCTTAACAATATAAGGATCTTATTATTGATTTCCTTTTCCGTACAGGACTTTCCCAGCTCTGAAGCCTTATTGAGAAGATTTGTCATCCTGATGTCCATTATGTAAAGTAAGGTGACCAGCTGAAAATGTTTAGATCAGCTGATGTAGTTGGTTTTACTAGTGTAAATCTCAGACTAAATAGGTTAGGCTAGTCAGCTAGGGTTGATAATTCGAAGGTCATCTGAAGACAATCTTGAAGAGGTCATCTGATAGAGAGGATAATGAAGAGCTCAAGACGAGGTCGAAGTCAGCTGAGTAGAATAAGAAAGGCGGACTTCCATTAAGTCAATCAGACGATTTACTCAAAAAGATCAGCTGAAGCTGGGGTAATTTTCAAGATTAGTTTGTTAAGCGGTTAAGAGTTTGTTACAACAAACTAACCATCTTAAAGGGTTATAAATATCATGTGTTCAGTCCGAACATTTTACTTAAGCCCATCAATTATAACTCAGTCCACTAAAGAGTTATAATTGAATTACCGTCCTAATCCCATATTATAATATGAGCTCCTTTATTATGTGTACGTTTATTTCCCCGTGTTTAAGATATCGAATGTCCATAAATTAATTAAATTACTGACAACTTAATTAATTTATATCTAATTCCAAGAGTAGTACCACTCATCTTTATTATTATGTCGGATTAAATCCACCTGCAAGATTTACATAATAATATTTTTGAGCTCCTCAAGGGGACATCATCATCCTAAATAATTAGGACACGGATTCCTTCTATAATCAACAACACACCATATAAGCATGCTATCTCCCAATTCACCGAGCCTATTGATTTAATAAATCTCACCCATTAGCAAATCAAAGAAACATACATCGAGCACACGTGCCCATTATTATATAGGGATTAAGAAGACGTACATCCATAACAACAGAGGTCTTGTTCTTTTATATAGTCAGTACAAATTGAACAACCTCATATGGTCCTGCTCAATACATACAAAATGTACTAGTGTAACTTTATAGTCAAGATAGACTAATACCAAATTACACTACAACCGTTCCAATGGTTTGTCCAAATCCATCTTGGTTGTGAGCTATTATCTATAATCTATAAGGAACTGATAGCATAATCTTCTGTGTGACACCACACACCATGTTATCTACAGTATAGATTAACCCGGACAAAATAATGATATATATATAACAATCATAAACAATAAGTATTTTGATCATAATGAATCTTATATTAAAAAGATGTTCATACTCAAAAAGATGTTCATACAAAAGCTAGGCTTATAGTATACATCCTAACAAAGAGATGAATATGTGGGGCGAAAATAAGGGTCGGAAGGTCAAGTAGGGCCCACAAAAATCCCTGGACTCGACCACTGGTCGAGCCTAAGGAAGCTTGGGTTGAGCCTGAAGCATTGTCGAAGATTGGGTAACTAAAGAGGGCAGCTCGAGTCGAGGCGGATGATAAAGGCACGAGCTCGAGTCGAGGGAACCTAGCTCGAGTCGAGCCAGGGCTGTTTTTCGCCAAAAACGTGCACACTACTTTAGGCCTCAAGTCGAGGCCCCCAAGCTCGACTTGAGATGCCCATTTTTCAGAAAAATCACATTTTAAACCCCCTTGGACGAAAAACAGAGCATCATTCAGTTTGTAGCAATTACCTTTCATTTTTTAGGCGATTTTCATAGTTCTTAGCTAATTTTCACTTCCTAGTTGCTTAGATTAAAATTTTTAGTTAGATTTCAATTATTTGTTGATTAGATTAGAGTTTAATCCTTTAGATTAGTCGTTTGAAGTTGTAATTCCATTGAAGAAGAAATTTACATTTGTGAAGATCAAGCATTCAATTCCTATTGCAATTGGCCAAATTGGTGATGACCAAGCAAACTCTCAAAGAGCCTTTGGCGGAAGTTCAACATGAAGAGGCTCATTACATGGGCTATCCAAGAGACCGTAATTATGGAGAAAGGCAATACCGAGGGAATCCTCCTCATCACAACCCAAACCACTACCATCCGGGGTTAAGAAACCATGATAACTTTTCCTATGCAAATCCAAGGAATGCTCTTCAACCGCCGGCGGATTTCAAGGTGAATAATGGGGTGATCGAAGAGCCTTCAAAGGGTTTATCCATAGAGGAGATGTTCACATCATTTATGGGAGTAACCAAAAATTTCATGCAAGAGACAAAGCAAAAGTTTGCACAACATGATTAGAAGTTTGATCACATCTCTCATGAAATTGGAGGGATCAAGGACAACATCAAGGCCATTGAGGTGCAAGTTGGTCAAATTGCCAACATGTTGGGGAGTCAACATAAACCGGGTCAATTTCCATCTAACACGGAATTGAACCCCAAAGAATATTGCAAGGCTATAAAGTTGAGAAGTGGCACAAGCTATGAGGGGCCAAAGATGCCGGTTGAAGAAGAAAGAAAAGAGAGCACCGAGATTGTTGAAGAAGAGATAGTGCAAGAAGAGAAAGATCAACAAGAAAGTGTAGTTGAAAGAGAAAGAGTGGAAAAGCCAAGTGAAGAGAAGGGTGAGCAAGAAGTGGACATTCCTATTCCTCTCAATGACAAAGGGAAGCAAGCAACATCCATCCCTTATCCACAAAGGCTAAAGAAGAAGAACTTGGATGTTAAGTTTGCCAAGTTCTTGGAGGTATTTAAGAGGATTCATATTAACATACCTTTTGCGGAAGCATTGGAGCAAATGCCTCACTACACCAAGTTCTTGAAAGACATCATGTCTAATAAGAGAAGGATGGCCGATTATGAGACCGTTAACCTCACAGAGGAGTGTAGTGCCATCATCCAATCCAAGCTTCCTCAAAAGTTGAAGGATCCCGGTTCATTCACACTTCCATGTAAGATTGGCAATGGAGGCACATTTAGAGCCTTGTGTGATTTAGGGGCGAGCATAAATCTTATGCCCCTATCTATCTTCAAGACACTTGGTTTGGGAGAATTGAAGCCTACCACCATCAATCTCCAATTAGCGGATAGATCCATGGCATACCCAAGTGGGATTATTGAAGACGTGTTGGTGAAAGTTAACAAATTCATTTTCCCCGTGGATTTTGTGGTGCTCGATATGGTGTAGGATAGGGCAATCCCCTTGATCTTAGGAAGGCTATTTTTAGCAACCGGTGGGGCCGTGATTGATGTGAAGAAAGGAGAGTTGGCTTTAAATGTCAATGACGAGCATGTGATGTTTGACATCTACAAAGCTATCAAATGTCATGATATTGAGGAGGACCAATATGAGTGTCGTATGGTGGATATTGTGAAAGCTTGTGTGGAAGAGCAAATAGAGAAGAGGAACTCGGGAGACACACTTGACCTATGCATAAGAAACTCTATCTCTTCACCCTCTAATCTTCCTTTTGAATTTAATTTTGAAGATTTAGATGATGTGGAATTGTTTGACTATATTCGTTCTCTTGATGTTTTGCAGGTTTTGCCGGTCAAAGAGGATGAGAAGTTGTTGGAGCTACACAAAGAAACAAAGTTTGGGGGGGTGCTTCTTGAGGAGCACTTAAGATTTCCACACACCAACATTGAGGAGTGGCCCTCATGCTTTGAGGTGGAGACAAAGAAAGATGAGATCAAACAAGAAGAGAACATGCAAGAAAAGGGGAAGAAATTGACTTGAAATCTCTTCCCGAACATTTAAAATACGCTTTCCTTGAATCAGGTGACCTCTTTCCGGTTATAGTTTCTTCTTATTTGAGTGAGTGTGAGCTTGATAAATTGCTTAGAGTCCTTAGAGATTATAAGTCGGCCATGGGATGGGATATTTCTGATTTGAAGGGTATTCCACCTTCCATATGCATGCATAAAATTTGTTTAGAAGAGTCGGCCAAACCTAAGGTTCAAGGTCAAAGAAGGCTAAATCCGATTATGCAAGAGGTTGTGAGAAAAGAAGTGCTTAAATGGCTAGACAATGCAATAATCTTTCCTATTAGTGATAGTGAGTGGGTGAGTCCAACTCAAGTGGTTCCTAAGAAAGGGGGTATGACTATTGTGACCACCGATAGCTTAGAGGTGCTTGCTACTAGAACTATTGTAGGATGGAGAATTTGCATTGATTATCGTTTGTTGAATGCGGCCACCAGGAAAGACCATTTTCCCCTCCCTTTTATTGATCAAATGCTTGATAGGTTGGCGGGATTTGAGTTTTATTGCTTTCTCGATGGTTATTCGGGATACAATCAAATCTTGATTGATCCTAAAGACCAAGAGAAGTCTACATTCACAACTCCTTATGGCACTTTTGCATTTCGAAGGATGCCATTCGGATTGTGTAATGCACCCGCCACCTTTCAAAGGTGCATGATGGCTATCTTTCATGGCATGATAGAAAAGATAATGGAAGTCTTCATGGATGATTTTTCAGTTTTTGGTTCTTCATTTGATCATTGTCTATATAATCTCTCTTGTGTTTTGCAGCGTTGCATTAACACCAATTTGGTGTTAAATTAGGAGAAGTGCCACTTTATGGTGCGAGAGGGAATTGTGCTAGGGCACAAGGTGTCTTCAAGAGGACTTGAGGTTGATAGAGCAAAAATTGCGGCCATAGAAAGATTGCCACCACCTTCCAATGAAAAGGCCGTTAGAAGCTTTTTGGGGCATGCCAGATTTTATCGGAGGTTCATCAAGGATTTTTCCAATATAGCCAAGCCTATGTGTGCCTTGTTGGAGAAGGATGCCGAATTCCATTTTAGTGATGAATGTGTGAGGGCATTTGAGATCTTGAAGGATGCATTGATCAAAGCTCCCGTGTTGATAAAACCCGATTGGAGTCAACCATTTGAGATTATGTGCGATGCTATTAATCATGCCGTTGGAGTAGCTTTGGGGCAAAAGAGGGACAAGCTCTTTAGAGTTATCTACTATGCAAGCAAGACCTTGAATCCCACACAAAGGAATTATATTACAACCGAAAAAGAGATGTTGGTGGTTGTCTACAGTTTTGACAAGTTTCGAGCATACTTAGTTGGAGCCAAGACTATTGTGTTTACGGATCATGCGGCCATTAAGTTTTTGTTCGACAAAAAAGATGTCAAGCCACGCTTCATTTGGTGGATTCTTTTATTGGAAGAATTTGATGTGGAGATTTGGGATAGAAAGGGATGTGAAAACGTGGTGGCCGACCACCTCTCAAGACTCGAGAACATCGAAGAGAAGGATATGCAAGTTCCGATCAAAGAGAGCTTCCCCGATGAGCAACTCTTAGTCATTAAGGATGGGTGCCCATGGTTCGGCGATTTGGTAAATTTTCTTGCCACCAGGACATCACCATCAAATCTCACCTCTCATCAAAGGAAGAAGTTTCATCATGATGTGAAGTTTTATATTTGGGATGATCCATACCTTTTTAGGAGGTGCTCGGATATGGCCATTCGGAGGTGCTTACCGGAAATTGAATGGGAGAAAGTCATGGAAGATTGTCACTCTTCACCTTATGGAGGCCACTTTGGTGCCAACCGTACGGCTCACAAAATTCTTCAAAGTGGATTTTATTGGCCCTCTATCTTTAGGGATTATCAAGACTTTGTGAGGAAGTGTGATAGATGCCAACGAATGGGGAACATCTCCAAGAAGCAGGAGATGCCAATGAAGAATGTGATTGAAGTTGAGCTCTTTGACGTTTGGGGTATTAATTTTATGGGACCCTTCCCAATATCTCATGGGAACTCCTACATTCTCTTAGCCATTGACTATGTCTCAAGGTGGATTGAAGTCATTCCAACGGCTACTAATGATGCCAAAGTTGTCCTCAAATTTCTAAGGAAGAACATCTTCACAAGATTTGGTACCCCTCGAGCCTTAGTGAGTGATGGAGGATCCCATTTTTGTAATAGGTGGTTGGATCAACTTCTAGTGAAGTATGGAGTGAAGCATAGGGTGACGACTCCTTATCACTCTCAAGCAAACGGTCAAACGGAGCTTGCAAATAAGGAAGTGAAACAAATTTTGGAGAAGACCGTAGAAGTGAGAAGAAAGGATTGGGCCATCAAGCTTGATGACGCTCTTTGGGCCTATAGGACCGCGTACAAGACTCCATTGGGTACATCTCCGTACCAACTTGTTTATGGTAAGTCGTGTCATATGCCCGTGGAGATGGAGCACCAAGCCTATTGGGCTATCAAGGAGCTAAATCTTGATCTCAAGGCCGCCGGAGAAAAGAGAAAGAAGATGTTGAATGAGCTTGATGAATTTCGAAGTGAAGTCTATGAGAACTCTAAGTTGTTCAAGGAAAGAGCAAAAAGATATCATGATAAGATGATTGAGGAGAGAGAGTTCAAGGTTGGAGAGCATGTGTTGCTATATAACTCAAGGCTAAGGCTATTTCCGGGGAAGCTCAAGACCAAGTAGTCGGGACCGTTCATGATCAAGAATGTCACACCCATGGGAAATGTTGAACTCATAGGGCATGATGGAGAAACTTTTGTAGTGAATGCCCAAAGAGTGAAACATTATTATGGAGATGAGAAAATCCGGATGATTGAGATACTCTACTTGGATGAAGCCTAGAGAAAGGGAAGTCCGTCCGGCATAGGACGTTAAAAATAGCGCTTCTTGGGAGGCAACCCAAGGTTTTTATTGCTTTCTTTATTGCTTTTTAGTGTTAGTTGTTTGATGTTGCTTAGCATTTTTGTAGGTGGATGATTCATATGAGAGCTCTAGTGGACTTGAAGGAAGAGAAAGAGCACCATGGGATGAAGAGAAATGTTGCAATTGTGATTTCCGATGAAGATTCTTAGGATGTGCAAGGAGAGAGGTAGCTTGTTGATGCCCCAAACTTAGAATTCTCATCTATAGTGAAATTCTAAGTTTGGGGGGGGGGGATTATTTGTTAGTTTGCCTCTTATTGCTACTCTTGCTAATTTTGCACCGGCGCACCATTCTACTAGGAGTCACATTCTTGCACCGGCGCACGCACCCGTGGTGCTAGATTTTAGGTTGTGTTGTGTGATAGTATTATGGTGGTTGAGTTGCAAATTTGTTCATTGGATATTTGTGCTTAGATTGGTGGATTGTTGAGTTTTTGCTATAATGATGAATTGATTGGTGAAGTTTGATGCTTGCATGATAGCTAGTTGTGTGATGATTGATGCTTATGATGGTACTTTGTCCATGTCCATTGAGCCTGTGAGCTTTAGAGCCTATTAGACATGCATATATTTTGGGTCTAATTTCTTCATGTGAGTGTCATGCATGCTTGTGTGCTCTAGAACTTGCCAAGTAACTTATTTGAGCTAATTGTTTATGTGAGATTTTTGAAGAGGATAAGAGGCCGTCTTTGTTCTAATAGTCACTTTGCCAAAGTTTTCCTACCCAATGAAATTTGTTCGTAGTTAGCCAACTTGAGCTTATTATCCGATTTCTTTGGCAACCTACATGTATTAACCCAATTGTCTTTTTTAATGAGCCTAAATTGTCCCTATAAACTAGCGGAGCTTTGATGTGGATAAGGAGGTTAATTGAGCTTAATTGTGAAGTTGGTGGAATTACTTGGCTTATAAGTGAAAAGTGTGTAAAAAGAATGAGAAAAAGATGAGATGTGAATGCACAAGAAAAGATTGAGTTGTTGTGAAGAAGAAAAGAAAAAAAAAATGAGGAAAAACTCTCTTTGTGTGCAAAGAATTTGATAGAGCTTGATTTTCAAAAGTGCTCAATGGAGGATGAGAAAGAATGTGTTTGATAGAGTGACAAATAATTGTTGGAGTTATGGAATTGTATGACTAATGGATCATTTATCCTTAATTGTGCTCCACTAGTTTGTTAGTCACTCAATCCAAATTGTCTCACCTTGACCAAAGAGCTAACGTTACAACCAAATGAAAAGCCCTCTTTGATTCTTGAATTGAGCATGAATGCATGGTAAGAATGTAGATGCTTGGCAAGTATATGGTAGTACACTTGTGTGTTTTGACTTTTGAGAGTAAACACGTCCTATATATCTTGTGTGTAGAGAGAAACACTCCTTGAGAGGAACATTGGATGAAGTATTTGAGTTTTGCATCTCTCAAAGCATAACATGTTTGATTGTTTGTTGATTGCAACACCATGAAAGCAATTGTTATAAAGAGAACTTGACGATTCTAATTGATGTCTTGTGTCCGATGAACTTTGATGCAATCATATCACCCTCATGTTTTATTTTCTCGTTGTTTGGGGACAAACAACATTTTAAGTTTGGGGGGGTTTGATTCGGGTGATTTTTGCATGATTGTATTGTGGTTTAATTGCATATTTTTGATCTATTTTGTGAGCAATATCACCCTATTTAGTATAATTGTGAGCTTAAAGGTTGTGGAAGGTATTATGTTTGATTTGTAGGCTTTTGATCATATTTTTATGCAAAAGACAAGCCCTCCACCAAAAATCGAGTTCGAGTTGAGTAAATGGTCCAAGAAACGAGCCCACTCCATGCTCATCTCTCAGTGAATCCAAGATCCAAGTGAAGAATCAAAAAGACACTGAAGAGAGGGTTAGAATGCAAAAAGAATCGAGTCAATCGGAGGTCAGATGCTCAAGATATCGAAGATCGAAAATCAAAGGACCGGATGCGGAGCCGTTTCGAGTCGAGATGTCCAGGCCTGGTCGAGTCAAGATGAATGAGGATTTACGAGAGCAAGGTTTGGCGTCTCGAGTGGCGTCTCGAGTGGTGTCTCGAATGGTGTCTCGAGTCGAGACAACTCGGTGACTCGAGTCGAGACGGCTGGCGTAGCTCGAGACAAGCAGAACAGGCCACGACTTTTGGCAGAGTTTTGTCTCGACTCGAGTGAGAGGGATGTCTCGAGTCGAGACGGATGTTTGACTTTCGTTTCGACTCGAGTCAGGCCCGTGTCTCGAGTCGAGACAGGCTATTTCGAGCACTTTTTGCAGAAAGCTAATTTTCAAGGGGCTCTTTTGCAATAATTCATTTTTACCCTACACCCACACTATAAATACTCCCCAATTCAAATTTCAAAGGAGAACACACCCAATTCAACTCACCTACACACATTTACACACACTTGGAGGTTTTTGGTGTCTTCTTCCCCAAGTTCTTCCACTTTGAAGCAAGGAATGATGATTTGAGCTTGAATTGTAATAGATTGTCATCCCCAATAGACTAAGCCTTCTTCTCTTCTCTTTTATTTCAGTTTTTATCCTTTAATTTTGTAATAGCTTGGATGATGATGGTTGTTGGCTAGAAAACCCTTGTTCTAGGGATTTGTGGATCTTATTTTGAAATCTATGGTTTGAATTCCTATTTATTTGGTATTTATTGTTGATTATGATTCATGAGTTGGATTTATCATGTTTTAAGAGCTTATTATCATTGGTCATGAGAGTTTGCTCTAATTATCATTGCTTGGGTTTATGATTGAGAAATTAAAATCCATCAATTGACCTCCAATACATGACTCATTTGATTATCACTTGAGAAAGAGATTAATTAGTGGGAAAGTTTTAGGAATCTCAGGTGTTTATTGGGTTGATCATATTAATAGGGTAGAGATACATGTTAATATTGATTTTCCTTGGGATTGATTGGATAGAAAATTACTTTCAATTCTTGTTTAGTGATTCACTTTGCATAATCATCACATTACCCTATAGATTTGAATTTGCTACCATAGATGGAGATTTAAGTGAAGTATATCCCTAGGACTATTTCTTTAATTGTTGATTTTGCTCGTGTTCCTTCGATTGCTTGCTTAATCTAGTGTTAATTGTTATGGCTTATCTTTCTAATTTTCTTATTGGTGACACTTGGTAGAAATTAGATAAGTTTAGTCTTAAATTGTCAACACCCCTTTTTAATTGATTCTCTAGACTTGATTAAATCGCTTTGCATTACTCTTACGCTAGTCCCCCTCCTTGTGGATCGATACTCTTACTTATTGCGCTATAATTTGAAAACTATACGCTTGCGGGAATTGAATTTGTGTGTTGATAAAAAGTGGAACACACCTTCTCCTTCTTGATCCTTCTGATATGCTCTTTAGACAGATTTGAATAATCTGGCTCCCTCTTTCCGGAAGCAACTATTCTTCTTGAGGTAGATGATTCTGTCTCATCTTCTTCGTCTTCAATTTGAATATCGTACTCTAGTGCCTTTAGGTGAGAAAAAAATGTATGATGTGAAATTGAAGATCGATTTGAGTAGCTTTGAGAATATTTACTTTCTTCCTCCATCTTTTGCTCAACAATATAAGGATCTTATTATTGATTTCCTTTTCCGTACAGGACTTTCCCAGCTCTGAAGCCTTATTGAGAAGATTTGTCATCCTGATGTCCATTATGTAAAGTAAGGTGGCCAGCTGAAAATGTTTAGATCAGCTGATGTAGTTGGTTTTACTAGTGTAAATCTCAGACTAAATAGGTTAGGCTAGTCAGCTAGGGTCGATAATTCGAAGGTCATCTGAAGACAATCTTGAAGAGGTCATCTGATAGAGAGGATAATGAAGAGCTTAAGACGAGGTCGAAGTCAGCTGAGTAGAATAAGAAAGGCGGACTTCCATTAAGTCAATCAGACGATTTACTCAAAAAGATCAGCTGAAGCTGGGGTAATTTTCAAGATTAGTTTGTTAAGCGGTTAAGAGTTTGTTACAACAAACTAACCATCTTAAAGGGTTATAAATAGGCCTAAGCACAGTCCTTAGAAGGACTTTTGCACTTATTCTGAAACTCACTTACTCAGAGCACTCACAGTATTTCAAATTGATTCGTGATAATTTCTAAAGTGTTTATAGAACACTTTCCTGTAATCTTTTCTTCTACACGCTGCACTGTAATCTCTAGTTAGAAGAATAGATTAGAAGAAGATAGAAGATCTAAAGAAATAGATCATCATCTCTGTAATTTGTAATCGAAGAAAGAGAGCAAATAAGAAAGTAAGAAGAGACCCTTCTTCAAGGTTGAAGAAGGAGTGTGGATGTTGGATTTTTAGATCCGAACCTCTATAAATCTGGTGTTCTTTACTTTCAGTCTTTAAATTTCAGTCGATTATAACCTGTGCTCATCATTCAATCAAGTTGCTTTTTGATCCAATTTAAGGATTGAGTTTAAATTGCTTTCGCTGGGTACTTGAGATTTTGTAGAAGTCGAGTTTGATTAGCTAGTCTGAATTTCGCAAGAAATTTAGATAATCTACTCAACCCCCCTTCTAGATTATCTTTAGGAGGTTCACTCAATCCCAGGACCAACAAGTGGTCTTAATGAAAATATTTTATTATCAGGAGTCAGACAAAGCAATATCTACATTGCTAATTTCAAAAGTTATCCTAGAGACATTTGTCTAGTTGCTAAGAGTTCAGATGATTTAAGCTGGCTATGGCATAAAAGTCTTGGTCACTTAAACTTCAAAACTCTTAACAAATTGGCAAGAAAATCTTTAGTAAAAGGATTACCAGATAAAGTATTTTCAAAAAGTCACGTTTGTAATGTTGTCAAAAAGGAAAATAGACCAAAGCTTCTTTTAAGACAATAGATAGTCCTTCTTCAGTTCGAACTTTGGAACTTCTTCACATGGATTTATTTGGTCCAGTTACTCCTCTCAATTTTAGTGGGAGAAAATATACTTTGGTAATTGTAGATGATTATTCTATATTAACTTGGATTATTTTCTTATATAAGAAAAATGAGACAATGACCAAAATACCTGAGTTCCTTAAAAGAATTCAGAATAAAAAAGGATTAAGTATTGTCAAAATAAGAAGTGATAAAGGTACTGGGTTTCTTAATTCTCTTGTTACTAATTATTGCACTGAGAATGGTATAGCTCACGAGATTTCAGCAGCAAGGACACCTCAGCAGAATGGAGTTGTTGAAAGAAGAAACAGAACCCTGAAAGAAACTGCGAGGACAATGTTATCTGAATTCAACACTCTACACAAGTTTTGGGCAGAAGCCATTAATACAGCTTGCTTTATTCAGAATAGATGTTTAATTGTTATAGACAAGTGTGAAACCCCCTATGAAATATGGAAAGGAAGATCTCCTAAAATCTCATATTTTCATATTTTTTGTTGCAAGTGTTTCATTCACCATAATGGAAAATCTCAGTTGAAAACCTTTGATGCTAAGATAGCAGATGAGTTATTCTTAGGATATTCCACTACATCTAAAGCATACAGAGTTTTCAACAAGACAACCTTGTGTGTGGAAGAAACACCGCACGTTGTATTTGATGAATCTACTTTTGAGTCTAAGGAAACAGATGACATCACAAAGATTACAGATGATCTTGAAAAGATGACTTTTAAAAGATCAAATGTGAAGGTCTATGTACCAGAGTCTGAATCAGATGATGAAGAAGAACATGTCTTAGGTAAAAGTCATGAAAGTTTTTCCAAATCAGCTGATCAGACGACTACCTTTCCAGATAATCAGGAGTTCCCTACTCAAGGGGGAACACCTCTAGAAGGTAATTCAAAATCTATTGAAGAAGATACCTCAGACAAGACCTCATCCTTAGTGAAAAACAAAGGTAAAAAGGTGATGAACTATCATCCAACTGAACAAATAATAGGAGATTTAGACTCTGGAGTCCAGACAAGGACACAACTAAATCTAGATTGTATGTTCAGTTACTATGTGTCATTACTTAAACCCAAGTTAGTTACTGAAGCTCTTACTAATTCCAATTGGATCAATGCTATGCAAGAGGAACTAAATCAGTTTCAAAGACAAGATGTATGGGAGCTTGTTGAAATGTCTCATCATCAAAAAGTCATTGGAACAAAGTGGGTCTTTAAAAACAAAAGGGATGAGAACAATATTGTGGTTCGAAATAAAGCCAGACTAGTTGTCCAAGGTTACTAACAATCAGAAGGAATTGATTACGATGAAACCTTTGCACCTGTAGCTCGTCTGGAAGCCATTAGATTGTTCTTGGCCTATGCTGCTTATAAAAGATTCACAGTTTTTCAGATGGATGTAAAGTCAGCATTTCTAAATGGAATCTTAGCTGAGGAGGTCTATGTAGAGCAGCCTTCGGGCTTTGTCAAAGGAGACAAAGTTTATAGGCTGGAAAAGGCTTTATATGGACTCAAACAAGCTCCAAGAGCTTGGTATGACACCTTGTCTGATTATCTTATTCAAAATGGTTTTGTTAAGGGTAAAATTGATAGAACTCTCTTTAGAAAAGAATATGAAGATGATCTTTTATTAGTTCAAATATATGTAGATGATATCATTTTTGGTTCTACTAATCAATCTTTGTGTGAAGAATTTAGTCATCTTATGAGGAATAGGTTCGAAATGTCCATGATGGGAGAGATGACATACTTCCTTGGCTTACAAGTCAAATAGACAAAGAAAGGGATATTCATCAATCAAGCAAAATACACAAGGGATCTTATAGAAAAGTTTGATATAAGTACCAGCCGAGAAGCCAAAATACCTATGATGACAAACTTTTCCATGGACCCATATGAGAAGGGGTAAGACACAGATCCAAAGCTTCATAGGTTCTTTATTGTATTTAACTGCCAGTAGACCTGATATTTCATTTGCAGTAGGTGTCTGTGATCGTTTTCAGGCTAACCCAAAGAAGAGGATCATCTTGAAGCAACCAAGAATATTCTTAAATTCATAAAAGGTACAATCAATGTAGGACTGTGGTACTCAGCTGACGATAATTTTGACTTGTCTGGATACTCAGATTCAGATTTTGGTGGGTGTGAGATAGATAGGAAATCTACTTCTGGAACTTGCCAATTTCTGGGAAGTAAGCTGATTTCATAGTTGTCCAAGAAACAAACCTCTGTAGCTACTTCCACAACTGAAGCTGAGTATATAGCAACTGGAAGTTGTTGTTCACAACTAATCTGGATTAGTCAACAGCTAAGAGACTATAACATTATTACTAAAGAAGTATCAATCTTCTATAATAATAATAGTGTTATAGCCATCACCCAAAACCAAGACTTATATACTCGCTGTAAATATGTGGATATAAGACATCATTTCATACGTGATCATGTTGAAAAAGGTGATATCAGACTAGAAAAAATATTGACTGATTTTCAAAGAGCTGATATTTTAACAAAACCATTAGCAGAGACTAGGTTTAAGGAATTATCTGTAGAGTTATGATTACTTGATGCATCCTTGGTAAATCTGTGATTTACTATTTATGCACTTCAAATTCTCTCTCTCTCTCTCGCTTTCTTTATCATGTCCAGAAAGATATATCAGACTTGTAAAGGATCATATGGATAATCACAGAGCTGATATCATTGATCTTCTTCTTATAGGAATCAAGAATCAACGATTAGTCCATTGACCTTAACTAACTCGATATTTTTTTGTATAACATCAAGTAATTCAGACAAATACACAATAGTCATCTGTTTGTCAAAAAAAGACGAGTATGGGTACCTTGTCTGATTTACTTAAAGTTTTACTAATAGTTATCTAGTATCTTTGTTTTCAGGAGACATCAATCTAGTTGGTATTCCATCAACACTTCATTTAACAGACAAGTAACACTCATTTGATTTTTCAAAGGACAAATGAATACATAAACCCATCCAGACTAAGAAAACAAAACAGGAAGTGTTTCTATCCTTATACTTTTACTTTTGCTGTATAAAAATTATGAATAATAGTTCACATAATTAACTTGTGAATATGATATCATAATCATTATTTTTATTCAATAATGAATTCACTCAGTAGTTCTTTGTAAAAATTGATTTTCTGAAAATATATTACTTCCTTTATATTATTTTATTAAAGGATTTTATCTTTTCAAAATTCTAAAAAGTAAAAAGGATAAGAAGTTACTATTGTGTCAGAAAAGTAACTTCAGACCCGAAATTTTCATTAAATTTGATTTTGAAAAACCTGAGTGATATTCACGCTCACGTTTTGGAGGCGGTTCAGTAATTTGAAACGTCAATATGACACACGTGACATATTAATACTTGGCTATAATTAATTGACAAGATTTTAGATACATTACAAAGAGTATTAGTAATGATAATTGAAGGGTATTACTATATTACTAAAAGTTATTAGTCGGATAGCAGAGTTAATCTGGATTTATTTTTTAATGTGGATTGGTTCACAGGAGACACAGTCTTATACAATAGTTGATTAAGAGATTCCAATTTCCACATGTTCCTAGACATTGTCCCTAATCTTTCGGCGATGACAAATTGAATCTATGTAAGTGTTACTGAACTAATGGGAAAATTGTAGTTTTGGTCCCATGAGAATTTTTCAACGACAATGTTAGTCTCACATTCTTTTTTTATCCTTTTTTTTTTTTTTGCAAAAATATCCCCGACCATTATTTTTTAGGACCAAAACTGCAATTTTATCTTATTCTTTCGGGACCAAAACTGCAATTTATCCTTCTCTTGGGACTAAAACTGCAATTTTCTTGGGACTAAAAAGGTTGAAAAAAACTATGGGACCAAAAGTGTCAAAAAAGGACCATTTTGCAAACCACTCACTCTCTTGGGACCAAAAATGCAATTTACTCCTGAATTAATATAATAGAATAAATTTTACACTTTCCTACAAGTTTGAATTTTTAAATAGCTGATTTTTTTTTTTGTATGATATCAGAGCTTTAATTAAGACTCATTTCCATATCCCAGGTTTAAATCTTGTTGAAAGCAACCCCATCAATATTAAATTGTGTGCTTTTAGATGAGATGAAATTTATTCTAAAAGGTCAATTATGAAACTTACAAAGTATTAATTATAATTACTTGTGCTTTTAGATGAGATGAAATTTATTCTAAAAGGTCAATTGTGAAACTCGTCCCAATTCCAAGATGATATGGAAGTAATCATATTAAATCCAAGTTTAATACGTCTGCGTTATAATTTAAATTGTTCAAAATCAAATGACACGGTTTTTAATAAAAGTGTTATTTATAACTATTAAAAAACGTAAAGTAAAGAGTAAATGAGTCTTTTGAACTTGGGTCATTTACAATAAGGTAGAAAGAGGTAAACCTTATTACAACTAGATGTAAAAAATTTGCACAGAAGCACAAAAATTTGCACTTTTACACCTGTTTGTAATTTGGCTAATTTTTTACACTTATTTGTAATTTTCCCTTTGAACTTTATTGGAGTAAGTAATTGAGTGAGGAAGATTTTTTTTAAATCAGTAAAGATATTTGTTCCCAAAGGGAGAGGAAGATTTAATTATAGTAGATAATTGAGTGGCATGAGATATAAATAAAAGATGTTTGTAAGGGTTAGTTTTACACAGTAGAGTTGGTTTTTTGTTATTTAGAATATGGAAAAACAAAATTATAATGTTCATTTTTTGATTTTGAGCAATTTAAATTGTAATAGGGAGAGTAATATTGTATTGGCACGTGTAATAAATGCAAATAATATAGCCGACATCAATATGAAAATTTTAAAGTTCAATATTTTTGTTCCAATAAAACACACAAGAGAGGATGAGAGGGAGAGAGAGAGAGTTGAGAGGGAGAAAGAGAGAGAGATCATGAGGGTGATAATGCCGTGTCTTGCTCTGATGATATTTCTCCCTCTTATTGTTTCTTCATGCAATAGAAACACTAGACGTAGGCCTCTAATTTTCAATTTTGGAGACTCTAATTCAGATACCGGCAGGTTTCTCTGCCGGTACGGGTACAGACATCGATTATCCGTACGGCCGCTCCTTCTCCATCCGGACGAGCAAGTGATGGATGCCTCGTCATTGATTTCCTTTGTATGTGATTTTCCGCTATTATATAGACTCATCACTTGCATATATAATGATTAGTTAATATATAGTTATAGAGTATTTCTCAAGTAAATCAAGTTTCACGGTGAAACTTGATCCACATTAAAAAAAATAGATTTATTTTATTTTTCAGTTATCCTGACTAATACCTTTAGTACTCACTTGGTATGCCCTACAAACCCGTATAAGACCGTAATACGCCCTCCCCTCTTCCGCGAAGGCGCCGTATTCAGCTGCTTGGTGCCACTGCTTCCGCCGTCGCCGACCCGCTAGTAATACGTCGACCCGGTCTTCCTCTTGTGCGATGCCACTATTCCCTTCTACACAAAGAGTAAGGCCTCGACCCCTATTCTTGTTCGAAGCTGACTTCTACAATCATTTTTCTACCCCATTTGCCCTCATCAATGATTCAAGGCGCGGTATTTCACTTTTTTTTTTAATTTATTTTTGGATGTTTCTCATTTTGTTGTCTTCTTTTGACAGAAACCCTAGCCGTCGCGATTTGGGGGACGATTGTCGAATCGGAATTGGAGGGTTTATCGTCGTCACCGTCACCGTAAATGATTTGGGGGTAAGTTGAATTTTGCCGTGTTTGTCTTTGTCGTCATCGCGATTGTGAAATCGTTCGACACGTGACGTGGGTCCTGTTGCCGTCGCCGTTGTGAATGGGTACGACACTTGACGTGGGTGCCGTCACCGTCACGACTGTGAACTCATTCGACGCGTGACGCGTGCGGCATTGCCGTCGCGGTTATTGAATCGTTCGACGTGTGACGCCGTCGCCGTCAGTGAGGTATCGACCATTACTACAGTGACGCCCTCACGATTATTATGTTAATTTCAATGTTATTTTAGGATTACACAAATTCTTGAATCGTTCGCCGTCGTATTTTCACACTGTGTTATAGGTTGAAATTGCGACATTTTTTGAGGTATGTGAATCTTAATTTCACTACTCTGGTTTTATCATTTCTGATATGAAGTCCAAGGGTAAATGTCGATGTTGATTTTGAATACTCTGGTTTTATATTTGTGTGGCGTTTTTTATTTGATGATTTGTTTAGCTGGTTTAGCTATGAGAATAGTTTGTCTTTTTACGCATTTTGTGGGATTTAGTTGGTTGCGCAATCCTGGCTTAGCTGGTGTATGAATTACCCCGCTGTATAAATTTATTGTTGGCATTTGTGTGCGCTATTCGTGGGTTTACTTCTATATTGTTTCATTTCTCACATATTTCATTATTTATAGTTCGTAATCAAAACCGTGGGAGCAACGATTCCTTTTTTAGCCATCGTTTCTATTGTTTACGACTTCAGGTATGTGTTCTTTTCCCTTTGTTTTTTCTGTTTTACCCATACGTATTCTTGTCTACAAAATATGTTGTTATGCAATAGAGATCCCGCTAAACCATTTTTGATATCGATTAATGTATTTCGTAATTATTATTTGGTTGCATTTGATATAAGAATTTGTGGTAATTATTATGAATTTGACGTTACTGCTTTCTTATGCATTTATGGTAATTGTTGACATATATGTTCGCATCAATATGGGAAAAACTGTTTCTGGTCATTTTTCTGCTTTATTACAGATTTGTGGTAATTGTTGACATATATGTTGGCATCAATGTGGGTAAAATTGTTTCTGCTGGTTTTTCTACTTTATTACGGATTTGTGGTAATTGTTGACATATGTGTTGGCATCAATGTGGGCAAAACTGTTTCTGGTCATTTTTCTGCTTTATTACGGATTTGTGGTAATTGTTGACATATATGTTGGTATCAATTCATTTTTCTGCTTCATTACAGCCTTTACGGTGCTGCCTTTCTGTTTGTCTGTTGCATTTTGGTTTTCATTTGTACTCTACCATTTTTTAACCAGAGTGGACATTGGTGTCGGGTAGGTTGTTTCTCTTATTGCTTTATCCCTTCAGTGCTGTAGGATCATGTTGACCGAGGACATGAAGAAATTGTTGATCAACATATTGGTAGAACGGTCATCTCTTAAGAAAAAAGTTATGGCTATGATAATTGCACACATAATTATAAATCAAACTGCTAGAAGAGTAAGAAGAAGCAACAATGAACTAGCTTATATTATGATAGAACGAATTCCTCTACAAGTAGAAGAGTTGAACCGATTGCTTAATGTAAGTGATGCTGATTGTCTAGCAAACCTAAGAATAGATAGAAACACGTTTGCACGATTGTGTTATATACTGAGGGAATTAGGAGGCTTAACCCGTAAAAGGTACTTGGGGGTTGAAGAACAAGTTGCAATGTTCCTAGCTGTTTTGGCACATTGATTGGAGTGAATTGATGCATGTTTTTAGGGCCTATTTTAGTGCAAAAAGTGAGCTAAAGTGTGATTTTTGTGCATAAATGTGAAAAGTATCACTCTTTTGCCTAAAAAGTAGTACTTTGTGAGTTTTTGATGTATTTCGTCCGTTTTGCAGGTAAATCGGTGGAATTTTGCCAAACCGAGAGTACCGTTATTCTTAGAATGAAGAGACGAACATACCGGACAAAAACGGGGTTGGGCCCGAAGCCAATCTCGATAAAATTTCCCTGGTCTCGAGCACAAATCTAGGAGACATGGACCTCGACTCGAGGGATAGGCTGGAGGGAAAGGATTTTAAAAAACGCAGCAAGTCTCGACTCGAGGGAGGAACCTCGAGTCGAGGGATGGAGAAATGGCAGATTCCTCGAGTTGAGGGTTGAGCCTCAACTCGAGGCAGGTGGAAAATTGAAGAAGCGTGTTAGCGACTCTTGAGCCTCGACTCGAGGGCCTGAAGCTCGAGTCGAGGAGTGCCAAAAATCAAATTTTGCAGTTTTAAAGCCCATTGAAGCCAAAACAGAGCATAACTTGATTC
The DNA here is from genome assembly GCA_030762865.1 of Paraleonurus japonicus. Taxonomy (NCBI): domain Eukaryota; kingdom Viridiplantae; phylum Streptophyta; class Magnoliopsida; order Lamiales; family Lamiaceae; genus Paraleonurus; species Paraleonurus japonicus. The sequence continues at coordinate 26,208,542 of CM061057.1, read as the reverse complement.
TAGCAGTTTAGAGCAGTTTCCAGGAGGTTCCATAGGCGAATTTTTTACTTTGAAGCTTGATTTCCATTGTAATTGCTATAGATTGTTAGAATTAGATTAGATTCTACTTTTAGTCCATTAGATTAGCATTTTGATTCATTGTAATTGAAGATTCAAGTTGTGATTTGGGAGAAGATAAGTTGAATTCAAGCATTGTAGAAGACTAATCATTCCTATTTTTGTATATTGAAGCTCAATTGGTGATGTTCTTACCCTTTTCTCTCTTTAATTCATTGCTTGTGTTGATTAGATTGTTAATTGCTTTCTTAGAATTTTTACCCATGGCTTTTGCTTGTAGCACCATGGGCTAATAGCTTTATGCTTGGGATAATTGAAATTAGGGATGAAGTGATTGTCTCATGCTATGATTGTTGATAATTGTGATCAATTGAATTAGCTTGCTTCCTAATTGTGATTCTTAATTGTGCTTCATGAAAAATTATCTCTTTTGATTAATGGTTGATCACCCTAGCAATAGGCGAGAGTTGAGCTAACGTGATTAGGTGTTAATCGGGATTCAATTTTGCATGATTGTATGAATTGGGGACTTCTACATTGAGAGATGGGAAGAACTAAGGATACTCACATTAGACATTGTGATATTAATGGAGTGATTAATTTCATGATGGTTTATGCTTTCTAATTTGATTGATTTGCATTTGGATACAATCATAGCTTGTTAATCATGGATTCCTTGATGGAGATTATCCCTTGCACCCAATTCCCCATTGATTTTAGTATATTTGTTATTGCATCTTAGGTGTTTGATATATTGTTTGCATAATCTTGCCATTTAATTTCTTGCCATTTTTGTAGAGATTTTAGTCCTAAATCTTGTTGCAACTTCAGTCATCTAGAACTCTTATCCTTAAGTTTCGTTTGCATACTTTCTCCCTTGGATTCGATATTTTGCAGAGGGTGCAGAGGCTGAGGAAGAAGATGATGATGAGGATGAGTATGAAGAGCCGAGCAGGAGGAGCCGCCAGTACAGATGGACGAGGATTACCAGCCAGAGATTAATATGTACTGGCAGGATGAGATGAGGAGTCGAGAGTATGAGGCTGGGAGCTCATCTCAGAGGCCTTGGGTTTTGACTGAGGAGATGTGGGTCGATAGCCAGAGGATGTATATCGAGAGCCTAACCCGCCAAGATGAGATGTATCGGATGATTGAGGAGTCCCGAAGATTCAATGAAGAGACTAGGAGGATGCAGGAAGAGTCTCTGAAGACTCAAAATGACATGTACGCCCTCCTACAGCAGATGAGCTCGTGGAATTTCGGGCCGGGACACTATCCTCCTCCACCACCGCCGTCCGACTTTTAGGGCTATCCCCTATTCTTCATTCCCTCTCCTTAGTCTTTAGATTCTTGCTTCCTTGATGATTTGCATTTTTAGTGGTGATTGTACTCTTTATTATGATTGTACTTCTTTTGGTGAACTTGATGATGTGATGAATTGGAATATTTGATGACTTTGATGATGATTATTATTCTCTTGATCTTATTGAGCTTGATGATCCTTTGGATTCCATATTCTTTGATTTTGATTTTCATTGTGGAATTAGTGTCATATCTTTGAGTATAATTATTGATGTAGTGAGTATGCTTGGATTTATGTACATGAGCACTTGTGTTTGATTTGCAAGATTTATTGAATTTTGATTTGATCATGAGTTGATGTGTAGCTTGAAGTAAGCTTGCTTGATTGATTGTGTGAAGATGAATGCGATTGAAAATGCTTGATTCATTGCTCAATTTAATCCCGTGAGCTTTTGTGCCTTAATAATCGTACATCTTATACGGTTGATTGATTTCTTTGTGAGTGAATCATTCATGGATTTGTATGCTAGAACTTGCCAATCGACTTGTTGATATTGATCTTTGTGTGATGTCTTGAAAATGATAAGAGGTCATGTTTGGAATGATGAGTCACTTTGCAAATTTTTCCCACCAACTACATTTTATTTCCCTAGTAAGTCATGTTGAGCCTTATGATCCTTATTCTTTGGCAAGTCAAGTGAGATGGAAACCATTTTAGCCTATTTTTATGAGTCTTTCTTGTCCTATGCTTAGTAGAGCTTGATTGTTGGCTAATGATGGTGATTGGATTGCTAAGTTTGGTGGAAAATGATTGATAAGTGATGAATTTTGAAAGAAGAAAAAGGTTGTAAAGAAGAAAAATTGAATTGTGAAGAAAGAAAATGTGAACATGAAGTGAAAGAAAAATTCAATTTGTGAGCTTAAAGAAAGAAAGCTCAAGTGAATGGTGGATTGATCATTGAAGTTCAAAAGAAAGAGTGTTACTTGATGAAAAGTGAAGAGATGTGTATTGAAATGATTAGCTTACATTCAAGTCTCTACTACTTAGTCACTCTTATCCAAAAACATCTCACCTTTCCAAAGAGCCTACATTACAACCTAGAAGAAAGACCTCTTTGATTCTTGATTGATCATAAATGATTTTGATTGAGATTAAGTCTTTTGGCAAGCATATGGTGTGCAAGTTTGTGAATTTGATGATTGAGTGTAATATACCTTTATACACTTGAGTGAAGAGTGAAACACTCCATGGAAGGAGCAATGTGTTGAGTGTTTGATTGAGCATTTGTTTGAGCATGATTCATCTTGTTTGCTAGTGGAGAGTTGCAATGATACTTATGTTCATTGATGAGTTCAATTGTCTTATTTTTCATCTATGGTCCCATGTGACATAATTGCAATCAATTCACTCCTTTATTCTTAGTTTCTACGTTGCTCGAGGATGAGCAACAATTCAAGTTTGGGGGTATGATTGGAGTGAATTGATGCATGTTTTTAGGGCCTATTTTAGTGCAAAAAGTGAGCTAAAGTGTGATTTTTGTGCATAAATGTGAAAAGTATCACTCTTTTGCCTAAAAAGTAGTACTTTGTGAGTTTTTGATGTTTTTCGTCCGTTTTGCAGGTAAATCGGTGGAATTTTACCAAACCGAGAGTACCGTTATTCTTAGAATGAAGAGACGGACATACCGGATGAAAACGGGGGTCGGGCCCGAAGCCAATCTCGATAAAATTTCCCTGGTCTCGAGCACAAATCGAGGAGACGTGGACCTCGACTCGAGAGATAGGCTGGAGGGAAAGGATTTTCAAAAATCCAGCAGTCTCGACTCGAGGGAGGAACCTCGAGTCGAGGGATGGAGAAATGGCAGATTCCTCGAGTCGAGGGCTGAGCCTCGACTCGAGGCAGGTGGAAAATTGAAGAAGCGTGTTAGCGACTCTTGAGCCTCGACTCGAGGGCCTGAAGCTCGAGTCGAGGAGTGCCAAAAACCGAATTTTGCAGTTTTAAAGCCCATTGAAGCCAAAACAGAGCATAACTTGATTCTAGCAGTTTAGAGTAGTTTCCAGGAGGTTCCATAGGCGAATTTTTTACTTTGAAGCTTGATTTCCATTGTAATTGCTATAGATTGTTAGAATTAGATTAGATTCTACTTTTAGTCCATTAGATTAGCATTTTGATTCATTGTAATTGAAGATTCAAGTTGTGATTTGGGAGAGAATAATTTGAATTCAAGCATTGTAGAAGACTAATCATTCCTATTTTTGTATATTGAAGCTCAATTGGTGATGTTCTTACCCTTTTCTCTCTTTAATTCATTGCTTGTGTTGATTAGATTGTTAATTGCTTTCTTAGAATTTTTACCCATGGCTTTTGCTTGTAGCACCATGGGCTAATAGCTTTGTGCTTGGGATAATTGAAATTAGGGATGAAGTGATTGTCTCATGCTATAATTGTTGATAATTGTGATCAATTGAATTAGCTTGCTTCCTAATTGTGATTCTTAATTGTGCTTCATGAAAAATTGTCTCTTTTGATTAATGGTTGATCACCCTAGCAATAGGCGAGAGTTGAGCTAACGTGATTAGGTGTTAATCAGGATTCAATTTTGCATGATTGTATGAATTTGGGACTTCTACATTGAGAGATGGGAAGAACTAAGGATACTCACATTAGGCATTGTGATATTAATGGAGTGATTAATTTCATGATGGTTTATGCTTTCTAATTTGATTGATTTGCATTTGGATACAATCATAGCTTGTTAATAATGGATTCCTTGATGGAGATTATCCCTTGCACCCAATTCCCCATTGATTTTAGTATATTTGTTATTGCATCTTAGGTGTTTGATATATTATTTGCATAATTTTGCCATTTAATTTCTTGCCATATTTGTAGAGATTTTAGTCCTAAATCTTGTTGCAACTTTAGCCATCTAGAACTCTTATCCTTAAGTTTCGTTTGCATACTTTCTCCCTTGGGTTCGATATTTTGCGATTGGTCTTAACAGCTCTTGCCTTATACACTCCAATCACACATCACAAAAAGCAAAGCGTGGTTAGACATGACTACAATAGGTCTGGTCAAACCGTTTCTCACTACATCCACGCTGTCCTGAAGGCTATTTTGAAACTGCATTACCTTTTTTTGGTTAATCCCACTCCCGTTCCTGATGATTCAACGAATCTGAAATGGAAATGGTTCAAGGTAATAACAGAGAAATTTTCATTTTAAATTTCTGCGCATTTTATTCGTTTCAAAATATTATAATGCGAATTGTCCTCATGAACGCATTCTTTCAATACAATAGGGTTGCCTAGGTGCATTAGACGGAACATATATTGATGTTCATGTTGGGCCTGCTGATAAACCTCGTTATAGAACTCGTAAGGGCCATGTCTCGATAAATGTTCTAGGAGTGTGTGATACAGACATGAGATTTATTTACTTCCTTCCTGGATGGGATGGTTCAGCAGCTGATTCCAGAGTTCTACGAGATGCTGTTTGTCGACCCAACGGATTGAAAGTTCCAAGAGGTACACAACCTTTTTTAAATTATGTCCATTATCGTTTTTTAGATATACATTCCCAACGTATTTAATTGTTACTTTTTACCATTGATTAGGTAACTACTACCTCTGTGACAATGGTTATGCAAATTCAGAGGGTTTTCTCGCACCTTACAGAGGATGCAGATATCATCTGAAGGAATGGGGCCCAACGACCGAACGCCCTACTAATCATCAGGAACATTTCAATATGAGGCATACAAGAGCACGTAACGTCATAGAACGTGCATTCGGTGTCTTAAAAATGCGGTTTGGAATCCTTAGGAGCCCAACTTTTTACCCGATCAAGACTCAAATTAGGCTAATAATGGCTTGCTTCCTGCTCCACAATTTCATTCGGTCTCACATGCCAAACGATCCATTATTAGTAAGAGTAGATCGTGAGCCAGCCCATGAATCTGGTTCTCAACCTCCAGAAATTATTGATACGATAGAGTCGTCGGCCGAATTTAATCAATGGCGGGAGGATTTGTCTATCTCTATTGTTTTATCGAGAAATATTTTTACGTTTTTTAGGTGTAATGAACAATTTTTTTAAGCGTCTGAATTGGTTTATGAATTTGGAAATAAAAAGAGAGGTTTTCCTTTGTTTCATAAGTGCACCCAAAAAAATCTTGAAACTTTCACAACATGCAACCAAAAATAAAGTATTGGGAAGTACATATTTTGGAATATTGTGTATATAATGATGATGAATGAAGGGCGGGGGGGGGGGGGAGGGGGGGTATTGGTTTATGAATTTTGTGTTGATAAATTTTTAAAATATTCTTTTCAATATCATTTGATCGATGTGCAGTTCAACTAAAGTACGACGAATAAATCCAAGAAAACTTGTAATTAGTATTAATTTAACAACTCGTCGTGTAATTATTTAATTTAGAAACATTGTGGCATTAGATTTATTTTATATAAGTCATTTCATGATAATCTTCTTTTCAGCTAGATTCCCACGCTTCTGCTCACACTATGTCCACGCATATGCCTGCTCTGACAGAACATGTTTTTGTTGAATAAAATGACTAATTTGATTTATTGTTGTTAGTGGCCACGTCAAATAAATTGTTTCTGTTCATAGCCACGCTTCAGCCCCTTGTGACAGCAGTAGATGTTATTTTTTAAAAGTCATGACGTGTCAGTCTACTTTTTCAGTTTATTCCCCACGTTTGCCCACATTTAAATCCATGTGTATGCCTACTCTGGTAGTACTTCCGTTTGTTGAATAAAATGATTAATTTGATTTATTTTTGTTAGTGGCCACGTCAAATAGATGGTTTCTGTTCATAGCCACGCTTCAGCCCCTTGTGACAGCAGTAGATGCTATTTTTTAAAAGTCATGACGTGTCAGTCTACTTTTTCAGCTTATTCCCCACGTTTGCCCACATTTAAATCCACGCGTATGCCTACTCCGACAGCACTTAATCCCTCGTTTTCCTATATATATGTGGGCATATGTTGTACTAAGCTTCAACTATCTCTCTTAAACCAACAATCCAAACCCTCTCTTTCTAGCAATTATGTCTTCTCAAGAACAAATCTTCTACAGTCGAAATTGGTCAAAGGGTATGGACCATTGTTTCATTCAAGCTCTTCTAGAACAAAATTGATTGGGCCATTGGGGTGGTCGCCATGAGCTAAATTTTCATGCGGTTGCAACTGCACTTGGAAAAGTGAATGAGGATTTCTGTGTGAGCCTATCTTGGGAAGATGTTGTGGCACGGCAGCAGTTCTTGGAGGATCGGTACGATGCATTCCATGACTTGTTGCAAATGGGGGGCACCTACTGGGACGCTCATTCCAACGTTGTGCAAATTGATGAAAAATCATATCGTTTTATGAAAAAGGTTAGTACAACAACACACTAAACTTGCATAAGACTTCCACATAGCTAATTTGATTTTTTACAGCACAATAAACTTGTGAGGGCATACCGCTTTGAAGGGGAGCGTGAATATCACAATATGAGAATGTTATTTGAGAGGCTTGAACCCTCTCCAGTTCCATCTCCAGCTCCAGCACCACCAATTCCTGAAATCATCGAGATCTCCGATGATACAGTGAGCCACGGGAGACGACGTCCAAGCCGTGGGGTAACGACCATCGCTATCTCAGATGATAGCGATGAGGTTGTATCTCCTCTGATGGGGAACCGTCATAGCACTGCCCGAAGATTGTTTGATGAGATCAGTGCTCCTCCTGCACGCGTTGGTCGCCATACCGTACCAAGATGCCCTCCACGAAGGCCCCAGAATGCCCCGACATCAACTCATGTTGCATCGCCCTCCACTCAAGGCTCTCAAACTTCGAGTAGCCCGTATAAATGGTTTCACTTCAGTGGACAACACAGTGACAACCAGGGGTAGAAGGTGGTGGTTGTCATTGTGGTTCTTAGGGCACTTCGTGGGGTAGTTTTTGGTCTAAGCTGGTTTGTGGTTTGTAATCTTGCAAATTTAATTTCCCATGCACTCTATTGTGGTTGATGTATTTTCATGAACTTTGTTTGTATGTTTTCAATATTTTAATATTTATGTATTCGTCCATGTTCAATCTAATTATTTTGTGATTAATCCTCTCCAAATCCTCTCCGAAAAAAATTAATAGTCGCATGGGAGCATACCTCGAGTCAAGGAAAAAGTGCACGGCTCGAGGCAACGCCAAAGCCTCGACTCGAGGGACTAAGCATGACTCGAGGAGTTCCATACTTGGGCGAATTTCCGATTACGCTTGAGCCTCGACTCGAGGTCTCCCTGGCTCGACCACAGGTCGAGGTCATGAATTTTTGTGTGCCCCATACAAACCTCCAACCCCCCGTTTTCGCCCTACGCATTCGTCTTATCGCCATATGAATCCCGGTGCTTTCCGTTTCGTTAAATTCCACTGGAAACCATGAAAACGAGATAAAAACGAAGCAAAACTCTTTAAATTCAGAGTAGTAATACCTTTAAGAACAAGAAATGATACACTATACTGTAAAAGGTGGACGCCAAAACACAATTCATCATACTATGAAATTAAATCATGCAAAACTCATGCAAAAATTCACTCTTGTCAGTCATAAAAACTTCGCTACTACAAAATGTGCCAATCATATAAAGGTGGGCATACATGTGGGTTTTTTTTGTGGGACTAATGCGTGAGATACCACAACCTCTCTCAAACAAGAGTCCTAACCGAAATAAAAAATATCAAAACACAGAATACCTCGCAAAATATAAATGCATCAATTCAAATCTTCTACAGTCGAACTTAGTCATTTGTTCAAAAACACGCAGCCATCTAAAAAGACCTTACACAACTACTTTGTCAATACTATATTGTCTTTGCTAAATAACTCTAAGCAATACTTTTTTCGGAATTGGTGGCACATCTCAGGGTCGATCAGTTCGATGGATGTCCCGGTCACGAGACACTCAAGGATCTTCATGGTAAGCACACCACACGAGTCGGAATCCACCTGTTGGGGAGTATGTGGACACACAGACATGGGCCAAATCTTTCCAGCAACAGCAGCCTTACTGGTACCCTTTCGTAGAAATTCTGCACTCAAACTTGGCATCAGCGATCCTAGCCTACGGAAGAGCGCCAAGTGTTTTGGATTTTTTCTTTTGCCCGAACCCATCATTGTGTCATAAACTATTATAGTTTCTTGTGTTAGACACAGTTCATATAATACCCAATGGTTATTATTCACGTGGGCCACACCATAGACTGAATCAACCTCTGCCCATGGCTTACCAACTCCATGCAGAGGAAATCTTCCACGAACATACTCCCTGACGGTATTTTCATTGGACCAACTCCACACAACTTTCTCTTTTTTCGCCTTTGTCCATTCATTGAAGGCGCGGACAGTCATAATCGACTGCATATATTGTGCAATAATGGTTAATATACTATACATGTATTTTCTTTATTAAGTAATGAAAACGAACTCACCCAAAAAGTCGTGTCAACAATTGCCCATTTGTTCAAGAAATAGTCTGGCCACAGCCTCGATTTCAGCACTACCAGGTTTTTTAGAGCATCAATATTCTATAATAAAAAAATAGTTTATATGTTAAAGACATGAAAAAATCACAGTGGGCATGATAGTGGGACAAACTGTATGCATGAACGTGGGCAAAGACAAACCTCCGATGTAAGCCATCCTTGTGGATCCCAAATGCGTGCAAACCACTCAGCATCAGCTGCTGGTATATTTTCCACCGAAATATTAATGCTTTCCTTGTTATCTTGGCTCTCTAGGTACCACCTCCAGAATCGTTCCTCTGCCCCATTCGGAATGTCAGCAATCAGTGGATTATAGTACATGCCATCCCACATTTGAGTCTCCAAGTCAAACAAGCCTTCGCCCAATGTTGTATCGTCGTCAATGTTCATTTGTGACAGGCTTGGGTGTAAAATCATAGTCCGACATGTGTTGATCTCTTCTTCCACTTTGCTCCTCTCCCCTTCTTACACTTCTGTCGAGTCATCTTCTATATCATCTTTCTCCTCCTCCTCCCTTTCATCTTTCTTCTCCTCCTCCCTTTCATCTTTCATTTCATCTTCTTGCTCGGCAACCTCATCCTTATCTTGCCTGGCCTCTTCTTGCTCGTCCTCCTCATGCTCATCTTTCGTGGCCTCTTCTTGCTCGTCCCCTTCTTCATCGGCCTCACTTTGTTCATTCTCCTTTTCCTCACGTTGCTCATCATTCTGCTCATCATCCCTTTCTGCATCTTCATGCTCCGATTCTTCGTCTTGCGACTCCAAACATCCCAGCTTTTTCATTATTAAACGTTGATTCACCTCCACAGCCCTTAGTGCTCGGGACATATTCTTGTAGTTTCTGCTCAATTTTTTCAATTGGCCCACAATAGTCCTCCGCCAGGCTCTAGGATCTTCATTTGCACTCCTATCATCAACAACTGATTCTTCGAACTTTCGTTTTTTCCCCTTCTTTGCCGATGATGTCCCGCTCTTCGATTTCCCATCAACCCAAGACACCACACTAACGTAGTGTGGTGTTTATCTCTCCTTGGGGGAAGGTACCATCCTTTCCGTCACCCGAATCTAAAAAATACAATCACGTTATTATTAGCAATAATACCAAGCAATAATATTAATTTTGAACTTTTATTTTAAAACACAAAGAAAGCTAGAAACTTACACGAGCGGGTAGTTCATCTCCAGGCCTCAACGCGGGGAAGCATTGCTGCGTTAATACTTCAAATCTATAGGAGTTCGACGCATCCCATCTGCACATTCGGGGGATGAGGGATCCTGACTTTCTTGTTGCACATAGTTGTGCAACGCATGGCATCACTTCGTACGCCCATAATTGCACAACATGTGCAAATCCATGGACATCGATATGCTCCCGGTTAACCTTCTGTGGATGCTTTGCACGTCGAGCGGTTGCTCGAAAGCCCATGGATGTCCTCAGGCCCTTGATGAGAAAGTTGAAGCCCACTCTTCCCCAGGGGTATTTATTGAACTCATCCAAGTTGTCGACAAGGTGAACATAATGTAAATTGATCTTCTTCGTGGTGTAATCCTTCATCAACAAAATCCCGTATAGAATACACAGTAGCGCTAGCTTGAGATAATCGTCTCCCTCGCCCTTATGCACTTTTGCTTCCTTAAGAAATGCATCTACGATATCTTGGAGAAATAAGTGTGTTTTCCTCTTAAAGTGTTTCTTGTAAAACGGCGAAGTTTCCGGGATAACTGATTTCGGACCGAAATGCAAACCCGTCATCAATGCAAACTCCGTCGGTCCAAAGTCCGTCACACCACCGTTCACGTGAAATTGTACTCTATCGATGCTCATGGTGGTGTCCTGTTTAAAGAGAAGGTGGAGCAAGAGTTGACCTTGGAATTGAATCTTCTCCATGTCAAAAAACTGCCCGAAACAGGACTTGCGGAACGATCTTTATTATTCTTTCCCAAAGTTGATTTAATTTTTGAAATGATCGTTATGTCTGCCCTGCCGCTTAACCTTGCCTGGAAATAATCTTCTTGCGGCACTACGGCCATCCTAAACATGCAAAACAGACAAATATTCATATTCATTTACAACACGCAAAATGTCATTAAAACCCACAAATAATCACGCAAAATGTCATTAAACCCACAAATGATCACGCTAAATGTCATTAAAAACCACAAATAAATATATCCATTAACCCACAAATAGAGCATATAACCGTTTCTTTAATACAAAGATGCATAAACAATCCGTCTATGTTGTGCTCATCTACGACATTAAAATCTACTCCAATGCACATTCGGATTAAGTCTAAATCAAATGGATAGAACCCACTCATAATCAAGTAGAACTAATAATGTCATTAAATCCGCTTGAAACACAATTTAAACCAAAGAACTAAAATCAAGTAATGTAGAATTATTTAAATTAATGAGAATATTTCCAACAATCAACGTGCGTCACAACAAATAATAGATGAAGATGAGACCTACAATCGAAGAGCTAACAAACAAATAATAAGTTGGACAAAAAATTTAAAGGATTCCCAACAATCCCATCGTCCCGTACAACAAATAATACATGAGAATGATAAAATCACAATGGACGAAATAAATGATAAAAATGATTCCCAACAATGAAGAATAGATTGTAGAAATATAGCCCACTCAAAATTCGACAATAAGAAGTAATAATTTTAAGAGTTTAGAAACATACCTCTACAACTCACGGCGGGAACGAGGAAAAATAGTGGGCGTCGAATTATGGGTCAAGAAGCGGCCGTTCCCTTTCTCTACTAAGGTTGGCGGCGACTTATATTCCACCGGAGTAGAGAAATTTCGGCGGCTGGGGCGGGAACGATGATTTTGCACGTCAGCGGGAGTGGGAATAACGGTTGAATAACGGTGGGTTTGTGTCGTGAGTGAACGGGCAATGCTTTGTAATGTTATTTGGGTGAAGTAATGGCCGAATTTTGGATTTGGGGTAGGTAGTTTGATGGAAGTTTTGAAATTTTGCAGAAAAATGGTGAAATAGCTGAAATTTTCGAAATGGGGGAGTGAAGATGTTAGTGGGGGGAGGGAGGTGTGAGAGAGAAATAAGCTCGCCTTTTCGTTTTCCCGCCCAGGGTCAGTGGGCATATATGTGGGTTTAGTTGTGGGCCTTGAGTTGTTTCAGGTAAAAAAATATTTATATTAGAACATAAACTCCTATCTTTCTCAATATAATTTATACACCCATATCTATTAATTTATACGAAAAAATACTATTTATTAAATTAATAAAACAGGAAGAACAAATGTATTTGAATTAAGAACAAATCTATTAAGAACAAAATATTCAATTTAAACCTATTAAATAAATTATTTTAAATTAATAGCTCTTCATAATCTATGATTTAAAAATAAATTATTGGAATAGCTCTACATAATATATGATCTATTAAATTGGCCATAATATTCAAATCTATGTAAATTGGACATAATCGTGCGGCCACTTTTTATTAAAATTTGACATAATATAATATGCAAGACAAATTAAAATTCTTGTTGCTTTGAAATTTGCGATATCTTTCAGAAGGTATTTGACATAATTACTTTTTGTTTTATATATACATACAAATTTGAACAATCAACAATCAATTTTCAAAGAATAAAGACTATCAACAATAAAAAATTTATACATAATATTTCGATATTAAATTAAAAGGCTTAATTAAACTTAAAATCCATACAGTTCAAATTAAAATTTAACCTAAATAGTTAAAATTCAACCCAAATAGTCAACCCTAATTAAACCTAAGTTCAATTTTTTCATACACAAACACTTAGCAAAAGAAGGCTTAAGAAACCAACAAACAATTACAAAAGATCAGAGATGGTCAAATCCCCCTGCTAGCAAGCGACGCACGTAACGTGCCCGGTGAATTTCAGGAACAGTCATAAAAAACTCCAACCGCAGTGTGTTCTTTAATAAGATCTCGGAGGCGTCAAAAACTTCATCCACTGTTAGCTCAGGGATGGATTCAAGTATCTCGAAGATTTTGCTACGGAAATTGGATGTCTTAGCCTCGTGCCCAACGGAAGACTGGAATATGTTTCCCATTCGCTCATCGGATGCTCGAAACAAGTCTCCAAGAGATGAAATGAGTTCTTTGTTTTGATCAGAAACAGGATGTGATGATCTCTTCTTGGAGTTGGAGGCAATTTGCGGTGTAGGTATAGATGTTTCAGCATTAGTAGCAGTTTCACTCTGAACATCCATCTCATCATCTTCCTCCGGCAGAAAAAACCTTGCTCCGGGTTCCATGGCATCAGGTTGGGAAAAACTTGCTGCAGGAGTTGTCTGAAAATCCTGGCTAATAAGATGATTAACAGCATCCATGACGTCCTCAGACGTTTCACCGTTAGCCCGATCGTTTCCAAATATTTCAAGCCAATCCTCATAGAAAGGCCATGGTTTGTATCGCATTGTAGAGACTGTTGGTTCCTTCTGTTGTAAAAAAAAATACACAAAATAGATATATAAAAGTGTAATTATTAACAAGACATCGACTGCGTATATTATAAAATCATACCTTCACAACTTTAGACCAAGCCTCATCAGAGACATCTAAGACCTTTGTTACGGTGTTAAACCCGCCCCCAGTCTCTGAAAGTGCTATTTGAAGTGCCCCATGGTGTCTCTTCCATGTAGTTATTCTGGAGTTGATATGGGGCGATCCACGAATATCAGTCCCAGGCATTTTTTGACACATCATATCTTGCAGTTTCTTTAGGTAACCAGGTCTAAACCCATTGTCGCTCTTCCAACCCGCAACAATAATTTCCTTCAAACATTGTATAAGTAAAAGTTCTTCATTGTCGTGCCAGGACCTTCTATTTCCACCAGATACTTTCCATTTCTTTGCTCCCAAACCCAAACTACTGTCACCACTCTCCATATCTATGTACAACTAGAACGACTTTAAGAACTGAGTAACACATAGAATCAATAAAAACAGTATGCCCACAGATATACAACATGAAACCAACTGAAAATCCAACATTGCAAGTATGAATTTTTCGTGACACATGAAACCAACACAAAATCCAAAAGAATAGACTACTGTCAACACTCTACGTATCTAATGTATCTACTTCGTAGAATCAGTTAAGAACTAAAAAAACCACCAAACATGTGCTGCATAATTAATGATACCAAACGAAACGAAGAGAAGAGAAAATTCAACATTGCAACTATCAATTTCGTTGTACAACAATACATGAAAGTGATTTATCAATTGTGACAGAGGAACAATAAAGACACGAAAATTACAAAAAAAAAAATATGTTGCATAAAGACATTCATATCTATCGATGTAAATAACTAAATAAGATAAAAAATAGAATGAAATAAACAAGATTTGAAAAACCCAGGATACCCAAATGAAGAACATGGAGAAGAACAGAAACATGGAGAAAAAGCTTAACAAAAAAGAACAAAAACAAACGAAATTTACTCAAACATATGCTGCATAATAATTTTTGGAAATGATTTTCGAAAAAAAATAAGCGAAAATGGAGAAGACAAAAAATATCGTCCAACGTGTAAACAATACCGTTGAGTGACGCTGTCACCCAACGCCGTTTTCACCGTGAATCGGTCGTCACCGTCGCCGTCGTCGCCTCCCGGAGTTCGCCCACAAAGCCCTCTTCAGTCGTTCATCGGCGCGTGCAGAGGAAGAAAAGGAAATGGCAACTGTTGTGGTAAAGGAGGATAGAAGAAGAATTGTAATTTGGTATTTTAATTTGAGGGTAAATTTGGTATTTTAATTGTTTGTATGGATGTTATATAGGCTACCAAGCAACTACATTACACCCATACAATTTTTATATGTGCTACCAAGCACAACATAAAATTATACGAATTTTATATTGCATACCAAGTGATGTATTAATTGATGTATTACATGCTACCAATCAGTGTAATACACCTTCCCCCTATAAAATAATATGACTCATACAAAAATAAGCAAAGCTACCAAGTGAGGCCTTAGTATAATAAGTCATATCATTTAGTTATCATTATTAATACCTTTTATAATGTCGTCCTGTTGTAATATAATTATTTAAGTCATACCATTCAGTTATTACAAGTGATATGTTTTAATAATACAGGTAATACCTCGACTAATACTCTTTAGTAATATAAGACGTTTTTTACCTATCACTATTTGATACTCTTTAGTACTATAGGCAACACACTTCAATTATTACAACTAATATCCTTTAATAAATAGAACAAGTTTTCCCATGAAATTTTTTTATAGTAAACTTTATCATAGTTATATACTCTCTCCGTTGCATGATAATTGTCATTTTTGAAAGGTTAAGTTTTGTTTCTAATTATATTGTCTTAAGCGTTTAAATTTTATTTATAATATAGTAAAAGAGAATATTATAACGTTCCGATTTTTAATTTCGTTTGCAATTTAAATAAAATTTTGTATTTTTCAATATTAATTAATTGCATTTCTTATGAATTTATTATTAAAACTATTAAAAATGACTTAGATCAAAGCAATATACTCCATTCATCCCTTCGAAAGCTTCTCATTTTGTCATTTTGGTCAGCCCACCAAAGCTTCTCGTTTTCTTAAATGTCAAAAAAGTATTCCCACATCCCTCACTTTTTACCTTTATTTTTTCTCTGTCTCTCTCTACATTTTTTCTTTTCCATTGCATCTCAACTTCCACTACATTTAAAATACGTTTTTTCTTAAATAGAGTGCAATTGTCAAATGAGAAGTTTTTGAAGGGACGGAGGAAATATATTTTAAATTGGAGATAGTATTTTTTAAGTGAGTATTTCTTGTGAACCAAGCTTTACGATAAAACTTGATCTACATTGAAAAAATAGATCCAATTTAATTACCTTTCAATTATTCTAATTAATACCCTTAATAATATAGGTCATACTCTTCCCTTATAATGACCTGTACTTTTTGTAAAGTTGTCCTGTTATAATATAACTATATAAGTCCTGTTGTAATATAACTATATAAGTCCTTTCAAAAAAAAAATATAACTATATAAGTCATTCTTTTCACTTATCACATCTGATACCCTTTAGTAATATAAGTAATATCCTTCAGTTATCACGAATAATATCATTTATTAATATAGGACGTGCTCTTCTGTTATCACACTGATGCCCTTTAGTAATATAAGTAATATTCTTCCATTATTACAACTGATATCATTTAATAAATGGATCAAGTTTCATCATGAACCCTTATTCATAGTAGACTTTACCACTTTTTAAGTACATTTTTCTTAAAAATATGAATTGACCTGAAAAAACTCGTAGAAATATTTGCCTCCATATAATTAATAATACAAAAAATGTCGAACTAATTTACAGGTGAATATTTGGATACTCATTACTTGAGTCCATATTTGGATTCGATGGAATCCAATTTCACAAATGGAGTCAATTTGCAATAAGTGGAGCATGTATCCTTCCTAAATATACTCTCTTCAATTTATACATTCAGATTATTCAGTTCAAACGTGTTTACAAACACTTTCTGGAACTCCACGATAACGGTAAATTAATTTTATCGAGTTCCATATACATTCACAATTTATTAATCTCTCATTTTATATAATTATGACTTTTTTTTTTTGCCGAAATAAAATTACTCTTCTTAGGTGTAAGAAATTTGTTTGCAAAAGAAGACTTTAAAAATGCCCGTTATACCTTCGACATTGGACAAAATGACCTATCAGGTTCATTTGGCTACCTTTCGTATAATCAAGTCATTGAGAAGATCCCTTCTTTTATATCTGAAATTAAGGATGCAATGTGGGTAAGTCATCTACACCTTTATATTTATATATACTTTGAAGCACTTGCATGAGATCGTAATATTTTTACAAATTTTGTCCATTTAAAATTTTATTTGTGAACAGTGTAAAAAAATATAAAATATCGACATGCATACATAAACGCAGTCTTGTACCAAACTTGTCATTTTACCATAGTTTTTCTATGTGTAAATATATCGTTGTATTTTGTTATTAAATAAAAATTAATTGATAATAAATAACAAGTATATACTAACAAAATAAAAATGGGTTTAAACTAGATATTATTAAAGATGTTAAATATATAAAGTTACAAGCATGAATTGTGGTCATAGACGTGATTGTGACATGTTGTCCATGCGTTTTGGTCTTATGATTATAAATAAATAAATAGTGCTTCGCCTGCTTTATAAAATAACTAGAGTATGACCCATGAGTTTCGCGGGTTTAAAACAATATTATATTTTAAAAATTTATATATTTTATTATTATATATATAAATTTAAATTAAAATAAGGATTTATAACTCTTAGGTACCATATTAGAGAATTAATTGCTGATAGATACTATACCAAAAAGTTAATACCAATAGGTACAAGGTCTTTTTTGATTTTCCCATTTTACCCTCCCTTTCCTCACACACGTTCTCCTCTCTGTTCTCTCTCATCACGAATCGCAGAAAGCAATGCCTCCCTCTTCTCTCTCCTGAAGTTCCCCATTTCCTTCTCATTTCCTAATCTGGAAATCATATTTTCTTCGCCTCTTGTCGCCGATTTTCGCCTGAATACCAACAATGGGTTATATTGTTCCCTTTTTTTTTCCGCCGTAGGTACCTATACCTTTTCCGCCAAGGTTAGACGAAGAAGCTAGGGTTTTCTGAGATCTCAGATTATTTTTCGTGTAAATGGTATATCCAGTCATGTCAGGTGTACGACTCTGTCAGCCGGCGCCTGAAAACGAGAAAATCCCACCCTCCAGGTCATGGGTTCATTTTAAAATTCAAAATTTGTTGACCATTTCTCTTTTTACTAGTTCTCGTTGTGTAGTTCTTACACACTATTTCTTCAAAGTAATATCTGTATCAAAAAACCATCTCATTCCGATTCTGCGTTTTGTAATGGCTTTCGACGTTATTTTTGCAGTTAACTTCAAAGGCGATTGCAAATTAATATCTGCAAATCAGACCACTCCATTTTCGGATTTCCTTTCTTCGATCAAAAGTAAGTGAGTTGTACTATGTGATGTTAATTTTTCAATTAAGTGTTCCTTCGGTAGAATTAGCAATTGTTGCTTGGACTCTGAGACTGATTTCACTCTACGCATCACTATGTGTCTTAACACATCTGAGAAATTTGTCAGTGCTGATGTTCTGCCCTCTGAAAATCTTCTTTCTGATTCGAACAGTCAATCATGTTCTGCACATGTGAATATACACCAACAATCTGCACATGTGGAGATTCATCCGCAATCCTCACGTGTGCAGATTGATGGTACTGTTCCCAACAATTTTTTCCCTGAAAATACTCCGTGTCTTGATGATACCACATTCTCTGAAATTCAGAAATCTCCCATTCCACCTCAGTCCAACAAGATATTCTTTAAACGTGTTAAGAGAAATGTAATTCCCCAGTTAGTCAAGAATTCAATGTTTAATGAAGGTAGAATACCCTCCTATGACGTGTGTCCAATTGTTTCTAAGACCATCATGTTATCTGACCCATGGGTCAATATAATGAAGGGTGGGGTTGGTCTTGAATTTAGGGGTGGTGCTGCTGTGTTTAGGGCTGAGCTTATCAAGTACTCCATTAGAATGGGTTTTAAGTTCAAGTATAGGCGTAATGACAGTAGATACGTCCATGCTGTTTGTCACGAGTCATCCAAATATGATTGTCAGTGGTTTATTAAAGCTGCCCGCCAAACTCTATCCGGAAATTTTATTGTATCAAATGTCAATCTTGTCCATAAATGTGCCGGTGAGCTTGTAGGAGATAATACAACACGATTTGGCCCCAACATTATACACAATTTAGTACTCAATGATGTTAGAACAAATCCACAATTGGGGGGCAAGGATATACCATATTGGAAAGCTTATCGTACTGTTGAGAAGGCTAAGGACAAAATTTTTGGATCGTATGATGAGTCATATGACCAGTTAAGGGGATATTGTGCGGCTGTTGTTCGAACAAATCCTGGTACGGTTTTTTGTTAATTTTTATTCTTCAACACAGCAAGCCCCTATTTTTTTTAATAAATAATGATATTATTTTTTTTGGGTGTCTTTTTAGGGAGTGTTGTAGATTTGGATGTTGATCCGAAAACAAATTGTTTTAGACGTGTTTTTATATCCTTCAAGGCATCTATGGATGGTTTTCGTAAGTGCCGACCCATGTTATTTATTGATGGTACGTTTTGTACCGGGAGGGCAAAGGGTATATTACTTACGACCATTGCTAAGGATGGTAACAATGGTACGTTCTTCACATCAGTACAACTACATTCTTCACATCATTTTCCTGTTTTTTTTTACCTTTTGTACAATGACTCTAGTGTGCCTCCTGTTTCCTGTTTTAGGAGTCCTAATTCTTTAACAATGCATATTATGTTTCCTGTTTTTAAGAGTGATACATGTTTTAACAATACATTTTATGTTTCCTGTTGTTAATAGTGATACATGTCAATTTTTCAATTCATTACACACCACAATCATTTATCATGTGCAGATTTATTTTATTGCAATTTACTAATGTTGTGTTCGACTGTTCATGAATGTTGAGTTTCGTGTTTTTTATTTATTTTACATGTTTTATGTACTGAATGTTAGCTTCTTTTTTTTTTTCAATGCGTTCTAGGCTTGTATCCTGTTGCATTTGTCGTAGTCTCCTCTGAGAATACAAATAATTGGGTTTGGTTCCTGTCCAAGCTACGTGACTTTGTCAAACACCAAAAACAGATTTTCTATATCTCCGATAGGAACTGTGGTTTGATGTCTGCATTCAATATTGTTTTTGATGAGCCCCTCCATTTCTACTGTTTATACCACCTTTTAAAAAACCTCAAGGGTCGTTTCTCAACTGGCTGGACAAATACCAAGTGCCAACAGCTAGGTGAGTTGTTCAAAGAATGTGCATATGCACCTAACATCAGACTTTTCGAGGAAAAATCAGCGGTTTTCAAGGAAGTTGGTGGTAAGCTAGCTGAAGATTGGCTTATGCAAATGCCTTTCCAAAAGTGGGCTGTTTCACATTCTCCACATATCACTAGATACGGAGAAATGACCTCAAATGCTGCGGAGTCCTTTAATTCATGGATCAAGAAAGGGAGATCGCTTCCAATTACCCATATGATAGATTACATAAGACTAAGTAAATTATTTTTTGCTTATTTAACTTGTCAATTACACATCTGTTTTTTTCTTGTATTTTCGTTAAACTAAAATTACTTGATTATTACTTTTTTCGTAAATTTGTGGGTGGCAATTTAAGCGTAGCCTTGAGAGCCTATCTTGGACGGCGCACTCTGTCCAATTAAGGAAGAGTTATGGCATTACAATGTTGACATATCTCGCTCATGGATGTAACTCCTTCTCCGAGCGGTGAGTACTTAGTGTCCTCTACTCCGTCCGTTTTCGTAGACTTACGGAACAATACTTGCACTTGTTACCAATGACAAATAATTGGGTTCCCATGTTCACATGCCCTCTTTGTAATATCCAAGATCGTCAGATCTTGTGTTTTCCAATGTTGAAGATTACTTTTTGCATCATCTTATCGTGATCATTACAAGTTCTCCATCCATCCAATACCTGAAACTGAATTATTCGAAGCGAAATTGTTGGTCCTCGGGATAGGATTCTTCCTCCTATCCTCAAACGTGCACTGACGCCCAAGAAAACTCGGGATTACCGTCTTACGGTGAGTTCCCAAAGAAGAAACACGTTTGATTTCATCGGTGTCTCAATTTTTTGTTCGAATACAATTTATTCAGATTTTTTTTTGTCAAATATTACCTATCCGGTAAAGATAGTAATCGTGCGAGAATTTCCCATATTTTTGGAAGCACATCTTTTGTAATTATCATTTTGTTGCTTGATCTGTTTTTAAACTTGATTTTATATATCAAGTTAATGGGGTGAACGCTAGATAGGTTTTCTGTTTACATGCAGACATTACATTAAACACTTTGTTTAACATCACATAAATATTGTAACCTCCTTTTGTATGTATGTATATGGAATTACTATATTTTCTGTGACATGTTTTCTTTTTTTAATTTAGTTTCAGTTTCTATGTTCCCAAGTATTACCTTTCATAATTTGTTTACAAGACATTTTCATTAGTCAATACAATCCACTTATATAATAGGATAACCAGAAACATAAATCTGCAAAGAGGTTCATCAAAAAAATAAAACTCTTGATCAAACCACCAAATATCAACAATACAACAATTGTTATTGCGTTTGCCATTAGCAAAGTCGCAATTCCAATCTTATAATAATTTTCCGAACTGCGGCAACATTATCTTGGATATTTCGCCGACTCGAAACCTCTTCTTCAGCAACATAATCTTCATCTTGCAATGGGTTGCACCAATGTGACCAACCATGCATATCACAGTGGTAGTACAACCTACCCGGATTGTTTATCGTTTCGGACAATCGTATTTTTGTTTGACTATTACACTTTCGACAATACGATCTTGAATACTTGATATACTTCCTTGACGAGCTTGAATTATGAGACGTTGACATGATAACTGATCCTAATTGAATAACTAAGGAGTGTGCAATTTGGAAAAGTCGCATCCAAACTCGGCATTTATAACCAAAATTCCAACGGTAAAATTCTACAAATTTAATTATTTATTCAACGGTCATTTTTTTTGACTACCTATCCTCAAATTATTCAAACGGTTATATATTAAGAGATACAAACTTTTTGCACATGCGAACTTTACTGCACATGTGCTGACCTGTCAAATTGGCGGTTACTAAATAAAATTAAGGAGATTGTTTACTTAATGAGGGTCTTAGTGCTGCCGTTTAAAGATTAGTAGATTATAGTGGACAGTTAATAAATGTTTTAGCGACAGTTATTTCTTCACAATTTTCCAATGAATCGACTTGTGCAGTTAACAAAATTTACCGACTTTCAACTTTGTATTACCATTCGACACAATGATCAACACAACTCTTTCAATTTGTTTGGATGCGACTTTTCACTCCACATAATTAACTGCTTAATAACGTATATAAATATAACATGAACATGGAAAATGAAGAATTACAACAGCAATTGCTTACATTGATCATATTATTTAACAATGAGTGACGAAAAGGAATTTCCTTTAGAAACAATCTCCGAAATATTTAAGTATTTACTACCCCATGAGATCTTGGTCGCTTAAAAAACCCTAAGCAAACCATGTTGTGATCTCATTGAAAGTAAATACTTCTCGAATAATACACATTTGTTCGAGATGATAAAACAAAATCAATATCTCTTCCTTTTCCAAGAAGAATATGGAAATTACCCCTTATTATATGATCCAACTCCGGAATGGGGAATTTTCAATAAAAGGGTAATCAGTGATGGTGATAAAGAGATAGAACTACTTGCAAGCTGCAACGGGCTCGTGCTATTTTGCAATTCCGAAGATATTTACTTTTTAGGTAATCCTATTACTCTAGACACCATAGTTGTTCCTAACAATCATATTGTTTTTCCGGAACAA
The DNA here is from genome assembly GCA_030762865.1 of Paraleonurus japonicus. Taxonomy (NCBI): domain Eukaryota; kingdom Viridiplantae; phylum Streptophyta; class Magnoliopsida; order Lamiales; family Lamiaceae; genus Paraleonurus; species Paraleonurus japonicus. The sequence continues at coordinate 26,186,070 of CM061057.1, read as the reverse complement.
TCAAAATGGGCACATGTCTTCTATGGTTTGGGATATGACCAACTGCATGAAGACTACAAGGTGGTACGCATTTCATTGTCGACATCTTGATGAAAGAGATTTTGAGGTAAAGATCTTCTCAGCAAATAATGCGGTGTGGAGACGCATTGCCGATTTTCCTTTCCAAACTATATGCGCAAATCCCGGGGTGTTCGTGCATGGGCGTCTACATTGGAAGGTATATCGTGATTGTCAAACATATGCCATTGCATCTCTTGATTGCCAAACCGAATCCTATGATCTTATACAATTACCTGATGACATGCCACAAAATTTTTACTTCAATGATATGGGTTCGTTGGATCAAGAAACATTAATTCTATACTCTCACTTTTGCAAAGTTTTCGATGTCTTTCGAATTTGGATTATGAAAGATTACGGAAGACATGATTCATGGATGAGCATAATCATACCAATTGGACCAAACATAGCCCCAGGACCCATTATCATTTGGACTACTGACCTCTTTGTTGGGTCGACAATAATAAGGAAATTATTCTTTTCCGAATGAATCCTACTGGTACATTCTTGACATTCCACATCAAAGAAGATACTTTGGAGTTTTATCCACTACCAACAATGAATCCAGAGACTTATGTTACTATTTTTAGAATAGTTAAAAGTATTGGTGGGCCTTTGTAATAAGTTCTGTAACTTTTTTTTTTGTTAGTATAGATATGTTAGGTTTATTTAGTCCTGTATTGTATTGTACTGTATTTTTTATACTACTGTATGTTTGGAAGTATTATACTGTAAGTTTAATAATAATACATTTCTTTTTAACTATACGTACACTGCACAAATTCATAATTTCATCACATGTTCAGAAACATTACACATGTGCAGAATGCCTAACATTCACAGGCTCATTGTATAGACTATGCATGGATCACAGGAAGTAATGTACAAAACAGAATAATACCCTTCAATAATACACACACAAAACCTTGTAAAACAGATCAGATTCATTTCTTGCCATGGAAACTACTAATTGTATCTAATTACCTATTACACCAGACATGCAGAATCAAAAAAATACCCCCTCTAAGGATATTTTTGCAGAATATGCATCCCCAAAAAATATACATACCAATAACAGTTTTGATATGCAGATTCCAAAAAATCTCCACCCAAACCATATTGTTGCACAATATGCAGCCCCAAAAAATGTACACAGCAATAACAGTTTTCCCCACCCCAAACGTTTTTTGTTGCGGAATATGCATCCCCCAAAAATATACATACCAATAATAGTTTTAAAATTGGTACGTCAAAAATATTGTATTATTTTAGACAACCACACTTAGTGGGTCCATGAACCATTCCACCATCCTTTTTCGGTAATTACCTGCAGAAACATTAGAATAAACACCTTTCCGGTTCCCCTTCTTCAGTATAGTATTTTCAATTTGCAAGCAAACCAAAACCCCACAGTCAAGTGAGTCTTCAACTTGCTGCAAGCATTCTTCAGTGGTAGGTGGCTTGAACTTCCCCAATGAAATTGGGTGGTTTGGGCGATGGATCCTGAAAACCTCCGTTAACTTACTCTCAACGTACTTCACCTGCACAGAAAAGTATTTTTTGGCTTTCTGTTAAAATTGAAATATATTATATTTGAATATGCTGTGTTTGCCGTAGTAAATCACTTACCAACGACATTGATTTTCTAAAATGTATATCATTATCTGCTCTCCTTGGACGCATCGAATTGTAAAATCTCCATTCTGCATTTTTAGATTCAACTTCAAGATAGTCCAATGATCCCTGCAACCCTCTCTAGTATTACGCCACCCCCACTTCGCCGACATCGGGAACAACAAAGTGTGTCATAACTCATGTAATTTGTGATCTGTCATCCAAGAAAGCAGCCAAATTGCTACTGTTTTCATGTTAACAATGTCCTACACAAAACAATACAAAATTACTTCTACAATTGTAATTTAATATCATTCTGAATTTGTGCAGAAATAATTAAATTTCTTATTACCCAACATGCATAAGAGAACACCATCGTATGTTTTGCTCCATCCAAGTTTCCATATTTATCCTTTAGTATATCAGCCCAAGCATCTATCACCTAAAACAAAATTCAAAAAAATATGAAATTATAATTCTTTTAAAGTATTCTCATTATCACACTTAACTGTTCGTAATACTTACCCCTCCAGACACCCTGTCATGGTGTAGTAAAGAGATTACATCTCTAATTGTCACTTCTGAAAGAGGTCTCCTGCTCCACCAGACCTTTTTTCTGCGAAAAACCATGGATAATAAGATATACAAAATAAAAAATACATATACATTGGTAGACATTCCTCGATCACAGCTTTGATTTCATCGTTCGTCTTCTTCACTGCATAGAAAGAAGTATCCCATCGATACTTAACATCATCACCAAAAGTCATCAGATTCTGTTCATCTTCAATCTCCTCATCTTTCTCTCCCTCATTAATTTCAATTAGCTCAGCGGTGGAAGGTTGTGGTGTAATTTGATTAACCTTTCTGTCACACATCTCTGTTCTTATCTTTATCCTCTTAGCCATGGTGCTTGGTTCCGGATAATCCCGTGCTCTCTTCAACAAACACGGAGTCTCCTCGCAGAGTTGCTCTACCACCAAAACCTCTTTCTGTCTCAAATCTACCTCACACTGCTCTTGTACCTCTATTTCTAAAATCTGCTCCTCAACCTCAACTTCTTTCATTTTCATATTGGGCTCGGCCACCTCATTTCCTTCAGGCAGAATCAAAGCGAGGTGCATCTTTTCAACGGCTTCTATTTCAGCCATGTTCACGGGATCATCAAAGAATTGAGTAGCTGTAGCTTCTACTTCATCTGCTATACGTGCTTTCAAGTCAGAATTCTCCTTGGTCAGCTTCATTATCTCGTCTTCTGCATGCTGAAGGGACGACCTCAACGTTTTCATAACTTCATCCCTCTCTGTTTGCATTCTTGCAATTTCATTACTCAAATTCATATTTGCAGCAATATAATAAGACAACCTGCTCCTCAGCTCAATGTTTCCATCATTCTTGTCATTCAGATCACCCTCTTTTTGCATCACATCCGGATCTCTTTGTTCTTCCAAGCAGCCATCATCATTCTTGTCACTGGGATTTCTTTTTGCTAAATTTTCTTCATCAACAATATCCCCTCTCTCATTGTTCACATTTTCTCTGTCTTCATACACGTTATCAAATTCTGCAAGCATCCCTTGGAATAACGAACTCAAATTTCCTTCCAAACCTATATCTTGAGTCAAGTTCAGGCTAAATGATGGTATCAACTGATCAGCAGTATCCAAAAGGTCCATTTTTTTCGACGACGACGCAATATTTTCAGCAGCTTCACTTTTCAGACCAAAATCATCCCCTTCAGTTTTTTCATCACCATAATCAACTGTCTGTTCATAAGCGCTTTCTGTATGCTCTCCCACTCCGATATCGTTACCATATTTATCATTTTTTCCATTACATACTTCTTCCGCCATTGCAACACCAAAATAATCCATCACCGACTTCATTTTTGCCTCCTCTTCGGATGTTGGTTTCAAACTTGATTCGTTAAATTTCTGTTTTTGTAATCAAAAAATATATACAATTATGCATCAAACAAAATTATAATAATTTTACAACAAATAGTAAAAAATTAGAAAACTTACACATGTCTTGTACAACTTCGAAACCTTCGTCAGACTCAAGTATTTCTTCAAGTAACCAAGATCCCATTTCAGAAACCTGGGAAACATATCCTTCCTTTTTGGCTTAATTAGACTTGTATGCTCACACAGGAAATACTGTCAAAATACAACAATGGTTATTGTATCAAAAAAATATTTACCTTCATTTTTGCAGAAAAATATAAATAACTTACCGGGATGATCTGAGCACAGCCTCCGGCCTTTAAACTCTTTGACGTTGCCACCTGTCTTGCCAACATCTCTGCAATGAAGGTACACCAGTCGTACATTCCAACCTCTTTCAGATCTTCCACATACTCCGTCAAGTGCCACGATACACTTCCATTTTGATTAGGAGCAAGAACTGACGCAAGCAAATAGCAATGCGTCAGTCTAGATACATCACCACAGCTGCTTTCATCTTCCAATTGGACCATCTCTTTCAGTTTATCAAAGATGTGGTTCTTGTATAAGATAAAAGGTCCAACACAAAGTCTTATCTCTGATCCAAAACATCTAGTAATCCACCCCCTAATAGAGTACTTAGAACATTTCACTGGTATTTTTCTACTCCCCCCAACTATCCCAAATATAAGCTGCACATCTCTACTTGTTACCTTAGCCAATTTCCCTCCTAGAACAAAACCTGCACCTACCTCATCATAACACATTAACATTTTGCGTATATCATCCTCATGTTTTGCGCACTGTCTCTTAATCTTGTCCCCCCCTTTTGTATAGAGCATTAAATAGAAGCCAAAAAGGAGTCCTTTGTATCTGTCCTAAATGCACATCTCTAAACTTGATTTCTCTAAGTTCCTTTATAGCCGTCCTCAGGTTGCTTCGGTAGTAAGTCACGCTTTTGTTCACATTCACATTTCCTATAACATTGATAAAGCACAATAATTATCATACGGTTCACAATCTAATATTTATTATGTATTTCCAATAAATAACAATAAATACTCATACCAAAACAGTTTCGTGGCTTCCTGTTAGCAAAACAATCTGCATCATCCTCACTACTTGATGAAGAGCTGTACTCTTGCATACTACTGCAGGTTTCATCATCACTGGAATCTTCTACTTCTGAATAAATAATATGCTTAATTAACAAATAACTAAGACCCAAAGTTTATTAGTAGTAATAATTAAACATATTTTTAAGAGTTCAGCTTTTTCAGATACCTTCAGATTCACTGGACTCAGATTCAGGTTCCACATACTCTTTAACTGATCAGATTTTACAGAAACAATCAGCCCATTATTTTTTCGATTACATTGGGCTTACTAAAAAAGAAGCCAACTACTTAGAACAAAAAACACAACTATTTTTCACAATTACGTGAAGGCTCCAAATAAACTAACAACATATCAACACCATAATCATCCTACATATGTGAAAATGAGCTTGCACAAATTAAAAAGTGTCTGCTTACTAACAAGGAATCCAACTATTTTAACAAACTAGTACCAGAACAAAAACACAACTACTTTCACAATCATTAAAGAGGCTTACACAGAATATGATAAACTAATATCATTATAAAAAACCTGCACATGTGAAATGAAACTTGCACAAGATACTGTGCAGCAAACATTGCACATGTCTCAATTTTGTGACGCTCAATCTGCACACAGGAACATGCACATGTTACATCTTACCCTTCCTTTTCCCGCCCTTAGACTGAGCATCTTTTTGAGCGCCTATCTTTCTTTTACCTGTTCCAAATTTAAAAAAATGAAACTCAATGAACGGATAGTATTTACTCATAATTTCACTTTCATGAAATTGTTAACAACCTTTCTTGTCATTTTTTTTGCTTCTAGTGCCTCTTAATCTCATCCCAGATTTCGAAACTGAAAATTAAAACACAAGATTAGAATAGCATTTTCCCCCAAAAATCATGATGTGCAGAAAAAACAATTGACGGAGAAAAATCGCGGGTTAAAAAACGAGGGGTTTCAACGAATGAAATACCTGGTGTCTTTCTTGTCTTCCTCTTGCTCGACTCTTCGTCTTTAACAAACCATTATGTGCAGAAAAAAAAATGACGAAAACATTAAAAGGAGAAAAAGAGGGTTTTCCTGCAATGAAATATCTAACAATGGGGTCGTTACCTGGTGTCTTTCTTGACTTCCTCTTCAACGATTCTTCGACTTCGTCAACCATTATGTGCAGAAAAAAAAGGACGAAAAATTAAACGGAGAAAAATCACGGGTTCAAAGACGAGGTTTTTCACACAATGAAACACACAACAATGGGTCCTTATCTGGTGTCTTTCTTGTCTTCCTCCTGCCCGATTCTTCGCCTTTTTCAACTCTCAATTTTCGTTTTGCCTTCGTCAGAGCCATACCTTTTCCAAAAACAAAACCCCAATGAAACCAAAATATTTAAATGAAATTCTGGTAAACCAGTGAAAATATGACAAAAGGGTTTAGAAAAACACTTAGGACGACTTCCCTTCCTCCTTCCTGTTTGAGAAACCTTAGTTCGTTCTATCAATGGTAGCTTCTGCTGAAAGCTTGTGCTGAGAGAATATTATCACAACGTTGGAAGAGAAAATATGGGGGAAAGGAATGGACGTCAAATCAATAAGCTTTTCAGAGCAAGGGTAAAATAGGTAGAATAGCTGAAAATATTGTATCCAACAGTAATTAGGAAAAAAATTGTATCTTATAGTATTAGGGGGTGTAAAATTGTATCTTAGAGTCACTGCCCCTTAAAATAAAAATATATTATGCAAAAAAAAATTATACTCTAATTGTTATATATTTACAATATACAATAAATTTAAATTGAAATAAAAATTTAATATGCACAAATTAAAATTTTATTTTTATTAATTGATAAACATTTAGAATACAAAGTAATTCAAACAAAAGGTTTTGCAATTACAAATTTTAAACAAAAAATATTTGTAAATAATATTTATCTGAATACATATAATTTTTTGTAAATAACATTTGACTACACTATTAACGTGATTGATTATTCAAAAAAAATAAATTTAGATATATATATTTTCAACCATAAGATTTCAAAAAATGAATTTTCAATAATTCTTTAAATTATCTTGAATTTAAATCTAATATATATAGAAAAGGTCAAACATTGTTATGATCACAATCCAAAAAAATTTGCTGCATAAATTATTATTAATTAAAGTAAAATCTATTGTAAAACAATTTTATAGTATGAAATTAAAATACTATTAGAAATATTTACTAATACCATAATATTCATTTAGTGATACTATTACACTTATAATATCACAATATAAAATGATTATGATATTAGTGAATAATTCTAAAGGTAATCCCTTAAATTTAGCAACTCATAAATAATATATATGTATATATCATTATCTTTTTTTCAATTAGTGAATGGTAATATATAATTTTCAAATATAAAAAGTCAAATTAGTATAAATACCAATATATTTTAGGAATTCAAATTACTCTTTATAGTCGAAATGAAAGCTTGACCTCTACATTTAATTAATTTAATAATTATTTATGAGAGATGATACCTTTTGAAAATAAATTATTGAGTTCATGCTAATAAAATGCCAAAATCTTATTCTAAAATAGATAATAATAATAATAATTTTCTAAAAAAAAAATAGATGATGATAATAATAATAATATTAATAATAATAATAATAATAATAATAATAAAAAAATGAAGTAGCTTGATACAAATAAGTGACATTTCATCAAGTAATATATAAATTTCTTTTCAATTCAAAATTTTCTAAACATAGTAAACATAAATTAAAATTTAATTCAATACATGTCCATAACAAATAAAAAAAAATAATATTCCTCATCAATTATTTGAAGAAGTCATATTCCGGCCCGTATATAGAATACAAATACAATTGGTAGAGATGTACATATTTGATATATATTAACTAAGTAAAAATATACAAAAATAAGAAAACTAATATATAAAATATATTTAGGAGATATTATGAATATTCCTAATCATGATCTTCTTAATAAATCTCCGTTAACACCTGCAAAATTTAAATCTGTCAAAAATTTAAAATCAAACATGAACCAAAAATTAAATAAGCAAAATTATGAAAAGGTAAGACGAATAAAATAAATTATAAACCGATGAGTGATTAATGAATCTCCATTAATATTGCAAAAATCTAAACATATAAACATGAAAAAAAATTTAATAGTTTTGTGTATTGATATTTCAATTATATATCTTGATAAAAACTTTAATTAATGATGAAAAAGAAAAAGAGTGAGATTACTGCTTCTTAATCGACTTAGTCTTCATCTTTTGTTATTATTCCTCCTCTGATTTCCTATTATCATAATTGCCAAACTTATTGAAACAACAATCAAGGAAATTTGAGTTAACCGAACACGCAAGAAAAATCAAATAATAAAAATGGATTAGAATGATATGACAAATGAATTAATATACATCTGCAAAAAAAGAATTATAAAAGAGGTTAAAAAGATAAATGAGAACATCAATTAGAGAAAGAGAGAAAAAAAAATTAGAGTTTGTCATGAAAAACAAATAAGAAATATGTCAATTATTAATAAACTAATGTGTAAATAAATGGATGGTTGAGATTAAAAATTTTAAAATAGATGGTTTAGATCAATTTTTAAAATTTGAATGAATGAGAGTAGAGAGATTTTAAAATAAAAAAATGTGATTTTTCCACATAAGCTTTTAAACGTTTAGTTTTATAAGGTTATAGATAATGATAATAATAATTAGTGCTTGACCTTATTAAAATATCAGTGGCCAAAATATCAAAACCTTTCTACCTTGTCCTTTTCGCTTTAGCTGCGGAAAAGTTGACTAGTTGCAAAATAATATATTTCCTCAATCTTATACTCATTGTAACATTTATAAAAAAAATCTTGATTCATATTAAATTATTAATTAAGATTATTTTTTATTTATTTCAACTAATTTCTTTTAATAATATATGACATATCATTTAGTTATCACATCATAAATAATACTCCCTCCGTCCCATAGAACCTTTTACACTTGACTTTTTCAACGATTTTTGTGTGAGAGTTATTTCATAGTAATACATTAACAAAAGTTATTTTATATGAATGATATGCTAGTTAATAAGATCAACTAGCATATCATTCATATAAAATAATCTTTGTAAATGTATTACTATGAAATAACTCTCACACAAAAACCGTTGAAAGAGTCAAGTGTGAAAGGTTCTCTAGGACGGGGGGAGTACAATTTATAATATTATTTTGTTAATTTATTGGTCATACCCTTCAATTATCACGACTTATGTCCTTTAGTAATATATATAATGATCATAATACCCTTTAATAATAGAAATAATGACAACTTGATTCATATGGCAAGCCTGAATTATGCAGAAGTGCATCACTTTTTAAATTGTGTGTAATTTGTCAAAAATGCCCTTAATTCCTTTCAAATCTTTTAATTGTTCGATCTGGGTATTCTTTTTTTCTCTCTCCCATCTTACGCTCTCTTTCTCTCTCCAATCTTACGCGTCGTCCCAACTCTCTCCTTTCTGTTGTTTATCTGATTCTCTTTTTTAAATTTCAAATTCTCTTTTTTAAATTTCAAAATTACTTTCTCTTATTTCTCTCCTTCCTAAACCCGCCTACATCCTAATTTATATACTCTTCCTTCACGACTAGGTTTTCAGCCACACACAACCACTTGTCTTTCTTTTTTAAATCATGGCTGAAAGAGGAGAAGACAAAGGAGACACGCCAGACGACGGCGCAGTCGACGATGGCGTGGAGCAGCGAAGCCCGGCACTCCAGGCGACGACACATATGGCCCAGAATTCACCGAAGGTAATCAACATAATAAATCTAATCTAAAACACGAATTAGTTGCTTCAATTTTCTCGAATTTGTTTGTTTGTTTTTTTTTTTTTTTTTTTTTGCGTTAATCTTCTTTCTCATGTTAATCTCAAGGTATGATCAAAACACGAATTAGTTGCTTCAATTTTCTCGAATTTGTTTTTTTTTTTTTTTTTGTGTGTTATTTTTGTTTGTTTGTTTTTTCCTGAGATTTACTAAATTATATTTTGTTGTTAGACTTTTTGGGAGCAAATAATTTCTGGTATTGTGCAAATATTTTTTTGTTATTGTGCATATATTTTTCTGTCATTGTTCAAATTTTTTCTGTTATTGTGCAAATATTTTGAGTGATAATTTGTGCAAATATTTTTTGGTTATTGTGCTGGTGTGCTGTCGCCGGCACCCAAAAATAAATTAATTACCCGAACCAACCTACTAATGTAGTAGGGCAAGTAAGGGGTCGATCCCACGAGGAACTGAGTAATTATATTGAAATAATTTGTGCGAAATAAAACAGTAACAAAATAGGGGGGATTGATTTTCGACTACACTATTTACTCAAACAAATATTCAACAGATTAAATTAAATAAACAAGTCACACAAATGTGTTTAAACAATATAAGAAACAATCTAGCCCTCGGATAGCTTCCCTCTGAACGGTTTTCCTAACTCAAATTAATATCCACGTCTATTCAAATTCTTTCTCGAATCTTTTCCCTAAACCAGTGGTACGACCAAACTAGTTCGAATCGTTTCTTAAGTTTAATTAACCAAAAAGTACGACCCTTGATTAATCTATCCCAGGAATAATCCTAAAACATGTATTCGGGATTCAATTCCTAGAATGCATTCGCCCTAAAACGATAGGAAAAATTAAGCTATGAAATCGAAACGTTCGAATCATACGACTTAAATATTATTATTCTTCGCTACCATATCACAAATTTGCACAATTACGAATTACAAAATTGCGAATTAGCTAGAGATAAATAGTAAACAATTAGGGTGATCAATCCTAAATTATCTATTATTTAAAACATGCAAAGCATATAATCAAACAATAATAAAATCAAGACAAGAATTGAATAACAACGTTTATACTAATTTGCACGAAATTCGAACCGTTCAAAGTTTAGCATCCTCGGACTAGAAAATAAAAGTTTAGCTACTAGACATGATTAACGAACAACGACAATAATAAAAATCTTACAACTTGTTTTCACAAAGAAAATGTAAACAAAATCTCCGTTCTCCCCTTCCAATTCTGCTTCTCCAACTCTACGTAAGTTCTTCTCTTCTTTTCTCCCTCTCTAAATTCTTTCCCCCTTTTTCTCTCTGTCCAGGTTCGTCCCCCCTTCACCTTTGACTTTTCTTTTTCCAATAAGGAAGTCCTCAAATCCTCTTTTAATTTGCGCATTTATGTTGCCAGATTCTCTCTTCCATCGGCCTGACACACGCTCCGATTCCCAACGTCGATCAATTTACCTATAATTAATATAAAAATAACACCTCAAAGTAAACTGACGACAGAAAACGTAATAAGCGGAATTACTATGAATTGTGCTAGAAATTAATAATTAAACCACCAATATTCGCACATAATTTACGCACAATTAACCACTTATCAAATCCCCCCACACTTAAGCTTTTGCTTGTCCTCAAGCAACTACCACACACACGGGCTCAAGCAAAAATAGTTAAGACACTCTTCTATTTCCCTAGCCACTGGATTTCCGAGCCAAACTCATGTTTCACGTGCCTATCAAAATAATTACAACTCATACTCACGATCAATCATAAAATCTCATCTACTCTTAGCTACTCAAGTCTTCTCCAAAACTCCCTAACAACTTATTCTCAAATCAATTGTTTTCAATCTTTCTTCAAAGTGCAAATTCGAGTGGTGCCTAACTCCTTTATTTCTTTTTTTTTTCCTTTTCTTTTTTTTTTTTCATTTTTTTTTTCGATTTTCAAACGAGGGCTCGCGGCTCCGCTCTACTCTCGGGTTTTAGCTCTTTTCGTGTTCTTTTTTTTTTCTTTCATTTTTTTTTCACACTTGAGCCCCCAAGAGCATGCAGCCGTATCGGCCCCTCGTTATTTTTTTTACAATTCTTCAACTAGAACTCCTTTTATTTATTTTTTCCTCCAACCACACATTTATTATTCTCAACTTTAGGCACCAACCCAAACTTCACTTTTCATGAGACCAAAACAACTATCAAGAACAAATCATCAAGTTGTAATATCAAAGCCAAGCAACTAACAATCGACTCAATTCTATGACTAACACATGAATTCAAGTGCAATCACCAATCAAGACATGCAATTCACGTTTTCAGCATATTTAACAGAAAAGTCAGCAGCTACATCAACAGCTAAGTGCTCAACTATCATGCTCGAACTCCACAACAATATATCACCACGTAACTAAACAAAGAATAACACTATACAACAACTAAACACAAGAAATAACAAAATAAACAGAAACAACAATGACAGCTATCAAAACCCCCCCCCCCCACACTTAAACAGATGCTAGTCCCTAGCATAAATGTACAATCAAATTCCTTGCACCATAAAGAATGACATTAGAAGTGGAGCGGGGTTACCGGGTGCTAATCAGTGGAAGGCTGTTGTCGCTCCCGGAGCATCCGTAAAATTTCTGCTATCTGATATCCTTGTGCCTCCTGTCTAGTGTCAAGTCTGTCCAGACGTCGCTGTAATTCAAGGTCGCCAAATCCAAAACCCTGAACGGGCATTGAAGCCGGAGCTGGACTCGTGGGCCAAGAACGGTGCATCATCTGAACATTCAACATATTTTCAATGCTGGTGTAGTCTGGATTAGGCAACGGCGATCGGTGTTCTTTGTGAAATAGTCCACCAATACGTGCCATGATCATTCTCGAGCACCCCCATTTGCTGCAATAACTCATATCCCAAAGTCTGAACAGGGGCAACAGGAACTTTCCCCTCAAGGGAAATGCCTGCACTAACCGCAATACCGGTGATGAGGCCTCCAATTGCTATCCCACCGTCTCTCCTGCATGTGGTCTCGAAATGCTCTAGAACGTAATCACTCCATGGCAGCGCAGTGCGATGGTACATGGAATACATCACGAACATCTCCTTAAACTCTACCACATTCTTGTTAGTCTCCCTCCCAAACACAGTTCCTGCAAGCAGCCTTTGAATGTATCGAAAATTTGGGTTTTGGATGGCACTGGCCTTAGCACTTGCTGGGTGATACTCAATCCTGCCATCTGTGATATCATCCCAAAAGAATTTGGGATGGAAAGGTGGAACCTGAATAGTGACATCCGGCAGACCCAAAGCTTCCATCAACCTTCCAACAGTCCACTCAAATGTTTCTCCACCCAAACGAAACCGAACACCACTATCAAATCTTTCAAAAGAACTCAGAAATTCATAGGTTAAATCATCATAAGTAGGCCAATTACCAGTAACCAAATAACGCAAACAGCCAACAGTTAATAATTTCATCACATCATCTAACAACCCTAGAGAACGCAACAATGGCATATCCAAATACGTAGTAGCTCGAATTTTACGAGTGCAAATTTTACGATAGCGAGTTACCTGAACAGGATTAGCCATCCTGATAGAGTGGGCATTGGGAAAACACCATTGACGTCCAGTACTCGGTGGTGGTGGCTGCTCACTCTCCTCGGGTTGCTGGTCCTCCATAGGAGATGGGTCGTTAACTGGTTCATCTTCATCAATGCTTATAACTGCCGGAGCCTGCGAGGAAGACCCTTTTCTGCCCCGTCGTGGCCGAAGATTCACCATGAGAATATTCTGAAATTCTGGCAGTGGGAAAATAGGAAACCGCAGTGAAGGCAGCCCACAACGGCACTCAACGGCGGTTGAAAGGGGGAGGCGGCACGACGGCAGGGAACCGGCGACAAAATGTGCCGCTGCTGGATGGCGGTTCTGGGCGGCGTAGGTGATGCTGCCCGGCAGCAGCGCTGGGCGTTCTGCTGTGGTGAGGAGCGTGCGACGGCGGCACTGGCGCGGCTGATGGGTCGGCGCCGCAACGGCAAGGGAACCGGCGGCGAAACACGCCGCTGCTGGACGGGGGCTGAACGGTGGTGCCGACTGGCAGCAGCGCTGTACGGCGCTGAGGACTGCTAAAAATGGAGGTCGCCGCTGGACGGCGGGTATGGGTGGCGTCGCTGACTGGTGACGTGGAGGCGGTGCTGACTCGGCGTGGAAATCGGCGGCGAGAGGTGGGCGATGGGGCAGCGTGAAAATCCAACAGAGATAGGCCGTAAATGAAGAAGAAGGAGGTTTGACCCAGCCCTTCTTTTTTTCAAACTTGCTGGTGGGCCTTACGCATATCACCTGGGTAAACTTTAGCAACGAGATAATTCACCAAATCGGCGAACCATGGAGGCGACTGTACTGACACTGATGGGGTCAGTGTTAGTACAGGCGGATTCTGGTTTGCAACTACGAGCAGCTGCTCATCTGGAAATTTTTCCAGCAAAGATTCAGTCTCTTCAGGCCTCTCTAATCTGCTCAAATGGTCCGCCACAAGGTTCTCTGACCCTTTCCTATCCCTTACTTCGAGATCAAATTCTTGAAATAGTAATATCCACCGAATCAGTCTCGGTTTTGCCTCTTTCTTCTTCATCAAAAATTTCAACGCTGCATGATCAGAGAAAACAATTACTTTAGTACCAAGCAAATATGATCGAAATTTCTCTAATGCAAAAACGACAACGAGAAGTTCTTTTCAGTAGTAGAATAATTGGCTTGAGCCTGATCCAAGGTGCGTGAAGCATAATATATCACATGGGACTTCTTATTAATTCTTTGTCCAAGTACAGCCCCAACAAAGATAATCTTTGGCATCACACATAATTTCAAAAGGGATGCTCCAATTAGGTGGTTGGATGATGAAATGAGTCGTAAGCAAAATTTTCAGCTTATCAAATGCTTCTCTACACGCCTCATCAAACTTGAATTCCACATCTTTTTGCAAAAGACGACAAAGTGGTGATGCTATCTTGGAGAAATCCCGAATGAACCTCCTGTAAAAACCTGCATGGCCAAGAAAGGAAACGAACTTCCCGCACGCAGTAGTAGGATAAGGTAAAGCAACCATAAGCTCAACTTTAGATTTATCAACTTCAATTCCTTTTTCAGAAACAACATGCCCCAACACTATTCCCTTATCTACCATGAAATGGCATTTTTCCCAGTTTAAAACCAAATTTGTTTCAATACAACGTTTCAGAATTAAACCGAGATTTTCAAGACAAATGTCAAATGTATCACCATACACACTAAAATCATCCATAAAAACCTCAATTATATTCCCAACATACTCAGAAAAAATGCTCACCATACACCTTTGAAAAGTAGTAGGGGCATTACACAAACCAAAGGGCATCCTTCGATAAGAGAAAATACCAAAGGGACACGTGAATGTTGTCTTCTCTTGATCCTCCGGGGCAATAGCAATCTGAAAATAACCAGAAAAACCATCAAGAAAACAGTAATAAGAATGACCAGCTAATCTCTCTATCATTTGATCAATAAATGGTAAAGGAAAATGATCCTTTCTAGTCATAGAGTTTAGCTTGCGATAGTCTATGCATACCCTCCAACCCGTTTGGATACGAGTTGGAATAAGTTCACCTGCATCATTCTTTACCACAGTCACCCCCGATTTCTTTGGCAAAACTTGTGTGGGGCTAATCCACTTGCTATCTGAAATGGGAAAAATTATCCCAACCTGCAGAAGTTTCAAAACCTCCTTCTTGACTACTTCCATCATAGGGGGGTTCAATCAGCGCTGAGGTTCCCGAGAAGGCCGGGCATCTTCCTCAAGATGAATTCGGTGCATGCAAATGGAAGGGCTAATTCCCTTAAGGTCTGCAACCGTCCATCCTATGGCTCCTTGATATTCCTTCAATATCATCACCAACTTAGACTCTTGATCGTCCTTCAACTTTGACGAAATTATGACTGGGAGAGTATCATTAGGACCTAGATAAATGTATTTCAAGTGCTCTGGAAGTGCCTTCAATTCCAATTCTGGGGCCTGCAAAGAAGATGGAAGAATTTTTGGGTAAGAATCAGGTAATTTAACAAAAGAAAGTTGATACCTATCCTCCATTTCCGTGGCATTCATCCCCTGAACCTCTTCTTGAACTGTTCGCTGAAATTTGTCCTCCAATTTAATCCTGCAATCGAGCTCAAAAATATCCTGCACAACCGGCTCAATAATACTCATGCAACAAAGAGAGTCAGATTCTTTAGGATATTTCATAGCTTCAAATATATTAAACTGGATGATTTCTCCATCAAATTCCATCGTGAGGGTGCCCTCACGTACATCTATTTTTGTTTGAGAGGTATTCAAAAATGGCCTCCCTAACAAAATAGGTGTGGAATCTCCGAAGTTACCCTCCATGTTTAGAACATAGAAATTAGCAGGAAAAATTAAATGATTTACCTGTACAAGGACATCTTCAACGACCCCAGCTGGGTATGAATGGCTTCGATCAGCCAACTGAATTACCACTCCAGTTGTCTTCAATGGTCCAATACCCAACTGCTCGTAAACAGACCAAGGCATAACATTAATAGAGGCCCCAAGATCAAGCATGGCTGCTTTCGATTTTGTGGTCACCTATCATGCAAGGAATTACGAACATGCCGGGATCCTTCCTTTTGGGTGGCAACTTCTTTTGAAAAACAGCAGAAACGGTCTCTCCCATAATAATCTTCTCATCATTAGCCAACCTCCTCTTATTCGTACAAAGCTCCTTCAAAAACTTGGCGTACCTAGGAATTTGCTTCACAGCCTCCAACAAAGGTATGCTGAGCTCAACCTTTCGAAACACTTCAAGTGTCTCTTGATCCTTGATACCTTTTACAGTTTTTTTCATCCTGGAAGGGAAAGGTAAAATATTAGTATTAACAGGAATCGAATTATGAGATTTTACCTGAATTTTCGTTTCTGGTCCACTGACACTGATGGGGTCAGTGTTAGTGCAGTCTGCGTTCAGATTTTTGGGGACAGCTTCCTCTTCCTCCACTTTCTCCTCCTCATCCTCCCTATTCTGCTCCTCCTCATCCTCCCTATTCTGCTCCTCACCTTTTTCCTGATGTGTTGGTGGTGAAATTTCCTCCAATTGCTTACCACTACGCAAGGTGATGGCACTCACATTTCTAGGATTAGTTTCGGGTTGAGAAGGTAGCTTGCCACTATTTTGTGCTTGTAACTGGCTAACGGCGGTGGCAATTTGGCTCATTTGGGCTTCCAAATTCCTTTGACCAGTTTCTAAATTTCTTTGCCCTGACTCTAGAGACTTTATCACCACTTGAGTGTCTTGCTGAAACTTCATGGTGTTGGATGTTAACGCCTTCATCATATCCTCCAAAGAAGGTCCTGAATCCTTCTCACCCATGTGTTGCCCAGAGCTCTCACCACCTCTATCATTCCCTCTAAATAATTGGAATTTTCGTTCCTGAAATGGAGGTCTGAAATTGTCTCCTGGTGGATTATTTTGTTGGTTTCCATAACGAAGGTTGGGATGATCTCTCCACCCAGGGTTGTAGGTGTTGGAAAATGGGTCATACCTTCGGCCTTGAGAATTCCCATAACCAACTGCATTAGCTTGCTCTAACTCATCACTCAGGACTCGACAATCTTCAGTAGAATGCTCTGTAGTATGGCAAACTTTGCATGGGCGGACTTCTGAGGTTTTAGTCTTCATCATCATCTCCATCATGCTTGCAATTTTTTCTAAGGCATCATTCTTAGGCTGCTCCGTAGGTCTGCTCATAGCATCACGTACTCCAAATTGCTGGGTATTTGCTGCCATGCTAGAAATTAGTTCTCGTGCAGCTGTCGGTGTTTTACTCATCAAAGCTCCTCCACTGGCTGCATCGAGCATGTTTCTATCGGTGAGAGTGAGACCTTCGTAGAAATATTGGATGAGCAATTGATCACTGATTTGATGTTGTGGGCACGAAGCTATGAGACGTTTGAAACGCTCCCAATACTCATACAGTGTCTCCCCTGGCCCCTGTCTAGCACCTGAAATCTCCTTCCTCAAGACTGCCACTCGGGTGGCTGGAAAATAATGTTGGAGAAATAGCCTCTCCATCTCATTCCATGAAGTAACTGATCTGGGTGGCACGAAATATAACCAGTCTCGTGCGGTGCTTTTTAGTGCAAATGGGAATGCACTCAACTTGACATGCTCCGCTGAAACTCCTGTTGGCTTCATACTTGAACACACAACGTGGAATTCTTTCAGAAAAGCATGTGGGTTTTCACCTGCAAGACCATTAAAAGAAGGCAATAAGTGAATTAACCCAGATTTAAGTTCAAAATTAACATTAGTAGCAAGAGTAGGAATAGTAATGCAAAGAGGTTGATGGTTTGTGGCCGGATTTGCCAACTCATTCATCGTCCTCTCTTCATTCCCTGCAGCCATGTTAGTGAACGTAAATGCAGATTCTACTTCTTCACTAGATTCACCCCCTTCGTCACTATTTGTATCCCCTGTTGATGCAAAATCAATTCGTCTCCGCAACCGAGTCTCTCTCCTAAGCTTTCTGGCTCTTCTTTCTACTTTTGGATCAAACTCGAGTGATGTACTTCGATCTGAACGAGTGATCATTCACTGCAATAAAAATTCTGAATAGACACTGAGGGGGTCAGTGTTAGCAAACAAGCAGCAAACAAAATTAAGTTCCAGAACGTAAAGAACCAGTTCCCAGAATTTTTCACAAATTTTTCCAGAAACAAACCAAGACACTGAAGGAGTCAGTGTTCAACTTAAGGAAATGAAATACGCAAGCAAGTTCAAAAATGAAATTTCCAGCAAAAAAAACTTTTTTTTTTTTTTAAACTTTTTCCAGAATTTTTTTTTAACATAAATTAAAGACACAAAAACAATTCAACAAAATTACCAACAGCTCCCCGGCAACGGCGCCAAAATTTGGTGTGCTGTCGCCGGCACCCAAAAATAAATTAATTACCCGAACCAACCTACTAATGTAGTAGGGCAAGTAAGGGGTCGATCCCACGAGGAACTGAGTAATTATATTGAAATAATTTGTGCGAAATAAAACAGTAACAAAATAGGGGGGATTGATTTTCGACTACACTATTTACTCAAACAAATATTCAACAGATTAAATTAAATAAACAAGTCACACAAATGTGTTTAAACAATATAAGAAACAATCTAGCCCTCGGATAGCTTCCCTCTGAACGGTTTTCCTAACTCAAATTAATATCCACGTCTATTCAAATTCTTTCTCGAATCTTTTCCCTAAACCAGTGGTACGACCAAACTAGTTCGAATCGTTTCTTAAGTTTAATTAACCAAAAAGTACGACCCTTGATTAATCTATCCCAGGAATAATCCTAAAACATGTATTCGAGATTCAATTCCTAGAATGCATTCGCCCTAAAACGATAGGAAAAATTAAGCTATGAAATCGAAACGTTCGAATCATACGACTTAAATATTATTATTCTTCGCTACCATATCACAAATTTGCACAATTACGAATTACAAAATTGTGAATTAGCTAGAGATAAATAGTAAACAATTAGGGTGATCAATCCTAAATTATCTATTATTTAAAACATGCAAAGCATATAATCAAACAATAATAAAATCAAGACAAGAATTGAATAACAACGTTTATACTAATTTGCACGAAATTCGAACCGTTCAAAGTTTAGCATCCTCGGACTAGAAAATAAAAGTTTAGCTACTAGACATGATTAACGAACAACGACAATAATAAAAATCTTACAACTTGTTTTCACAAAGAAAATGTAAACAAAATCTCCGTTCTCCCCTTCCAATTCTGCTTCTCCAACTCTACGTAAGTTCTTCTCTTCTTTTCTCCCTCTCTAAATTCTTTCCCCCTTTTTCTCTCTGTCCAGGTTCGTCCCCCCTTCACCTTTGACTTTTCTTTTTCCAATAAGGAAGTCCTCAAATCCTCTTTTAATTTGCGCATTTATGTTGCCAGATTCTCTCTTCCATCGGCCTGACACACGCTCCGATTCCCAACGTCGATCAATTTACCTATAATTAATATAAAAATAACACCTCAAAAAGTAAATCGCGGCGTAAAAACGTAATAAGCGGAATTACTACGAATTGTGCTAGAAATTAATAATTAAACAACCAATATTCGCACATAATTTACGCACAATTAACCACTTATCATGTGCAAATATTTTTCTGCCCTTAGTTCAAATTTTTTCTGTTATGGTGCAAATTTTTTTTCTATTATTATTCAAATTTTTTCTGTTATTATTCAAATTTTTTCTGTCATTGTGTAAGTGTTATTGTGCAAATATATTTCAAAATATTGAGTGATAATTTATTTTGATTGAGATTTTATTATTGTTCAATTTTTTTCTGTAATTGTGCAAATATTTTTTGGTGTTGTGCACACATTTTGTGTCATAGCAAGAACCAGAGATTTGAAGAAAAAAATCTGTGATTTGAAGAAGAAGAAGAAGAAGAAGAAGAAGAAGAAGAAGAAGAAGAAGAAGAAGAAGAAGAAGAAGAAGAAGAAGAAGAAGAAGGAAAACCGTAGATTTTAGTGGAGTGATTTTAGAAATTTGAAATTTGAATTTTTAGGGAGATTTTTGTTTCTAGTGTGATGAGATTGATGTATTTGAATTTTGAAATTTTAAATTTTGAAATGTAATTTGGAATCTTGAATTTTGAAATAAAGGGTGTTGAAGTCTTTTTGACACCTTTTTTTGAACCTCTTTGATAGATTTTACTGTGCATGCACCTCTATGTAAATAGAGGTTGTCAAATGCACTTACATGTTACCAACTCTTAATAATATAGGTCATACCTTTCAACTATTACAATTCTTCTTTAGTAAAATAAAACTTGTTCATAGGAGATTTTGCTTTTAATATCCATTAATATCTTATTCGATGAGGAACGTATTATGTACACCTATATTCACTGTACATCACTAAACAATTGTTAAAAATAATAATATTAATTCTTACAATAATAATATTAATTTTTATATGCAATGGTATTAATGGTGCAAAATATATGCACTAAAACCTTTTTTTTTTTATCGGTAAATATTCGTTTCTAAGGGGAATCAAACCCGGGTCTCCCACTAAAGTGAGGAACCCGGTGGCCAGGTGGGCTAAGCCACCATGCTATATGCACTAAAACTTTGTCTAATCTATGATAATTAAATCATCAATGGAGTTGATCTTAATTTTCATTCATTTTAAAGTGTATATTGTAGAATTTTTTGTAAAATTTAATTAAAGCATGCATCTACATATTTCATATATCTCGCTAAGATAGTCTCATTTTTATTTTTCACACAAATTAAAGAAACTTATTTAATATAGTTGAAATTCTAAATTTTTGTCATTTTTCTCACAATATCCTTGCATTACGTACATGAATTTTTTTAATAAAAAATGAGATGATTAATAAGATTATTTTTGTTCAAAAAAAATATTTAATCATTAAAATAAGGAAAGTGGACTATTTTTGAGATATAAACAAATTAAAATGGAAATATTAATTTAGTGGAACGAATGGATTATTATGCTAAGAAATTGGATAACAATTATTTACAATCTCATTATGAGTTCTTTTTTTTTTTTTTTTAGATTTTTTATTTTTAGAAGAGGATAATATCAACTTAGCTCTTTACAAGTCAAATCTTCTAACCAAAAGAGAAATCACTCTCAACCCAATTACGAAGATGAGATGAAGAAAAAAAATACCTATTAATTATGGGTTCTATCAAATCTGTAAGATGTAGGTTTTATATAAATATGTCATGATAAATTTATTATAAAATATTATTTAATTTTTTATTCAAATACTTAATATTTTTGGTTAACTACTTGATATTTTAAATATTGCTTTTAAACTTGATTTTTTTAACGTAATTATTAGGGAAAATTACAAATAGGTGTAAAAAATTAGCAAAATTACAAACAGGTGTAATGTGCAAATTTTTTGTGCTTCTGTGCAAAAAAAAAAAATTGTGCTTCTGTGCAAATTTTTTACACCTAGTTGTAATAAGGCT
This sequence comes from Paraleonurus japonicus, assembly GCA_030762865.1. Taxonomy (NCBI): domain Eukaryota; kingdom Viridiplantae; phylum Streptophyta; class Magnoliopsida; order Lamiales; family Lamiaceae; genus Paraleonurus; species Paraleonurus japonicus. The sequence continues at coordinate 26,164,404 of CM061057.1, read as the reverse complement.
TACCTCTCTCTACCTTATTGTAAATGGCCCTAATTATTATAATATTATATTTTTTTATATTAAATGAGAGTATTTTAAATAGTAAAAATATTAATTGTTGTTGATACTCCTGAAAAATACTCCCTCCGTCCACTAAATTTATGTTCACTTGCCATATTTGGACGTCCACTAAAACTATGCTCATTCTATTTAAGGAAATAAATCACTTAATTTATACCCTTTTTTTAATCACATAATTACAACAAATGCCACTCAATTATTCTTACAATTAAAAACCCAATTAAAACAAATTAAACTAATCAGCCAAATATTACTTAATCTAACCCAAATCTAATTAAACCCACCCAACCCAATTAACTAATCCAACACATTAAACAAACCCTACCCCCTTATCGGTCTCATTCCCACCCCCCCTCTCTATTCTTGAGTTCTCTCGAACAAACCCTAGCCACCGCCGCGCTTCAGATATAGTCGCCTCCCACAAAAATTGCCACTATCCTCTTCTCCGATATGTTTACCAATGGTAAGCCCTCCGATTCTCCGATTATTTTGTGTGGTTTTTTTCGAATCTACCACTTTCGCCTCATGCACACACACTGTCGACACCCCTTTCTCCGATTCACTCACCGATGACACCCCTACTTCCGATTCACCCAAGATCGACAACCCTAGGTCGGTTTGACCCACCTACGAAACCCACCTTTCAGATTCTCTCACCATCGAAGCCACCCTCTCCGATTCTATCACAGTGGTGGCTAAGTCACTGATGTGTGAGGGTCTCGACTCCGATTTCGTGATTTGTGAGCATGGGGTGGCTGATTCAGTGAAGTGTGAGCATGTGGTGTGTTGGTGATGACTACTCGAGGATTTGGGGTAATTTTTGTGGGCCATGGTGCCCTGAACTATGGCGGTATGTGGTTGAGAGATATACCATGTGGATGCTAGCGGCTAAAATACTTTTGAAAAGGTCATCTCTGATATCTTTTCGATTTTCTGAGGGTTTAAATTTATGATGGTCTGTATGCTGAAATTGTTGATTAATTCTTAATTTGGTGTTGAAATGACTATTCAGCATGTGATATTGTGTTTAATGCCACCACTATGCCTTTAGGAGGCTTAAACAGCTCTGTGATGATATTTTGATTACTTTTCTGAGGGTCTTTATGCTGAAATTGTTGGTTAATGCTGAAATTGGTGATGAAATGACTATTGAGCTTGTGATATTGTGTTTAATGCCACCACTATAATTGCATGGCTAGTTATAAGGCTTAAACTGGCTCTGTGATGATTTTTTGATTACTTTTCTGAGGGTTTAAATGTTAGCATATCATAAGTTTGATACTGGAATGATGCTTAAGCATGTTTAATCAATTTAATGCCACCACTATGATTACATGACTAGTTAGGAGGCTTAAACATGATTCATCGTCACAAAAAATGATTCATTCATTCACAAAAACTGCTTCAGTCATTCATTCATGGTCACAAAAAATGATTCATCCATTCATTCAATGTAACCAACTAGCTACTCCGCAACCCAATACCGTACTCTCTATATCTGCTAGACTCTGTCCAACTATTTGGCCTTTAGGCAACTGACATAGAGTACCGAACCCAACGTTACTGGGAAAGCACTGAACCACAAGGAATTGCCGGAGAACTGGGATGGGAAAGAAAGAGAACCGCACCGAGAGATAGATTGATAAAAGGATGCTGATGAATCGGATCGTCGCAGAGACCCCGAACAAGGGGAACTCTTGGTGGAAAAGAGCCCACTGAGTCGCATCATTGATCTTTCGGGTTGGGAATGGATTTAGAAGAGAAGAGCAGCTAGCTTGACTGGAAGTCTTGGGGTATTTGAGTGAAGAAGAGAGACCCGTTGAAGAGTCGCTTAGTTAAGAGAGAAGCTAGACATGCATCGTATATAGAAGCAATGAATAAATCCTTTATCCCAGGTTAGTCTGCTAAGTCTGCGTAGTTCAAGCCTAAGTCAAAGAAGAAGAAGTAGATGCGCATGAATCAATAAGAAAGAGGCCTTTCGCCTACAGGCCTTCGTTTAGTTGAATTCTATGTCTTAAGCATAGTTCACCTATTGATAGATCAGGATTGGAACCTGAATTCTTCCTATGGTTCCGAGAGTGCAAGGCTTTCGTGGTCGATTTGGAAGAGATTTACTATGGATTCTATCTTTTCGTTGTTTACGATGAAAGTCAAGCAGTCAAAGGTATTAGCTCGGGCATGCGGCTTTAGTGTTCCAAGATTTACTGAAGCTTCTAGATCAATTACATACTTTCAAAGTCGTGAGGTTCTTAAATGGAACTTCCTAACGCTGACAAGTGAGGTGTGGATGTGGCAGGTAGACCGTCATCTCCAAGAGAAAGCGGTTCTCGACATCTTTATCCAAATCAAATAGATAGCCTAAAGTCAAGATAAAAGTCTAGTAGTCAGGGTTTCCAGAGATTGGTTAGTTCAGTTGAGGAGAAGGTAGTTGGAGATAGACTAGTTGGTCAGAGTCAAGAAGAGGTGGGATGCTAGGTTGATATAAAGAAGAGAGGTATGCCCTTCCTGGGTCAGGTAAGGGAGAAGATAGAGTCAATGTAAATGATTTTTTGGGGTGGATCAGTCTTGAGAATCTTTTCATAAAGCAGATTCCCGGCTGCGCTGCTATATTAAAAAAAGGGAATGCCTTCCTCTTTTCTTTCTTTTGCAAATAGCCAATTAGTTGTCGGCCTACTTCGTTATCTCATTCCGGGGAGATTTTATTCGTAGTCAAGTCCCCCCTTCGACGACTATAGTAAACTATTGTCATAAGGGTACTAGTAATCGGAAGCTAAGTGAACTTCCACCGCTAATAGATCGTGCACCCCGGAAAGGAAAAATTGGCTTGAGTGTGACGGACGTATCCGACTTCCTCTTTCCAAATAGGTCGAGTAGCCCTTTACTTTATAGAAAGGAGCTCTCTAGTTGGGATTCACACGCACAGCCTTATCCTATGAGTCCGCCTATGCTACGCGCCTGCCTTTGATTGAGAGCCTTTCCGCTGGTTCCCTTCGTCGGCGTCATTGAACCTCGTTAGCATTTCCAAAAGAATGTTCAGCTCAAAACGAATGGTCAAAGGAATTGATGATTCGTGTTTAGTCTCCGATCTTCGCCTAGTCTTAGAACCTGCACTGTAGAGAGGGGAACAAGCACCTCTTTCTGCCGCTCTCCTCCCTTCAACCTGCACCTACATCGTTCTATTCTCTCTCCTCCGCAACCACCATCATCGAAACCTATTAAACCACCACCGTCAGACTTGAATAAAGGGTCTGGTTAACAACCAAGCTTCAAAGAAAGGGATCAGAATCCGACATCAATTCAAGTGGAGACTCGGACTCTTTAATAAAGAATATAAAAGGGAAAGCAAAGGCTGGAAGTTGCCTCTTCAATAGTTGTTCCCGAAGGGCGGATATCCTAGCTTCTATCGTACTCTCTGACTCCCGAAATGGATTCTTGAAAGAATTTGCCTATCAAAGGTAAACATAAGTAGGCGCATTCTCCCATCTCTATATGTGAAAGGGGCTATTACCCATTAGCCCTTCGATCAGATCAGGGCGGGGAACATATTTAGCTGAGTCTCGTTGGATTGGTGTACTAATCGCTAAGTTCAACTTCACTAAAGCTGAATTCTATCAGTAGCATATGCATTCCCTCGTCGGCAATACGGTGGTATATAAATAATCCAAAGCTTAGTTTTATATTAGACTCTGTGATGAGTATATAAGTGATAAGAAAAGAATAGATGGGTGGCCCTATACACTCTAAATTCAATTCTCATTAAAGTCGACAAAGCACAGTTCAACATTGTCGTCCATAACCAGTAGAACAATTCTTGTTGGTATCTGACCAGATCTTCTTTTAGTTGAACCAGATCTTTTCGTTGAAAAGTAGGCCCTATTTTAAATAGGAAATAGAGGTCTTTGTTTAATGTGGTGTACCATTAGTTAATTATCTAATTGATTTAGTTTCCACCCGGTGATCGTGGTATTCCTATACTTTGTTGGGTATTGACCATCTCCCACCGACTACTCCTTGGGTAGGACCTAGATCATATCGATGATAAGATCTGCCCATTCTCTAACTTAGAAGATGAGCAGGACCAGTTGCCTATTAAACTCACATTAGAGTACTCATTTGTAGAGAAGAACCTACACAAAAGGAATTTCAAGGTTAGTAGTGCGACCGGGTATTCCCGGCCAGGAAAGGCGAGTGTAATCTTTCCCCATTAGGGGCACCTGTGTTATTGGGGTATTTTTGACTAGTTTGACCTCTAACTCTTTCGATTTCTAGACTAGAAGGACGGAAAGAAGCTTAAAAGAAGGTTTCTTATCGGAGTCTTGAACACTGACTTGATAGAGTACGGAGAGCTCTCGCTTATCCTTTGATTCACCCTAAGTAAGCTCCTGCTGCTATTGACCGACCCTATGAGCTCCTGAGCTAACGATGAGAAAGAGACTCAAAGAAAGAAAAGATAGGCCTCTTCTGTTTGTCAGAGGAAGTGCTTAGGCGTTTAATTACATACAGGGTTCAGCTTGGTGAATGTTGGCTTATTCGTGCAGCTCGTCGTAGACTCGTCCCCTCCCACTTACTTTATGCGGACGACGTCCTGTTATTCTGTCAAGCTAGGTCCAGTAATTGTCAGTGTCTTTCGGTTGGCAGATTAGGCATCCATATCTGGGCTTCAACCCGGCTCCAAAGTTTAGCAAACAAGTTTCCCGAATTGCTCAAAGAAGACTTTTACGCATTATGGGCATTCCATGCGAATTCCGTTTACCTATCTTGGAGTCCCACTATTTATCGGCAAGCCAAGACGTGCATACTTTCAACCAGTTGCAGATAGAATACTTGGTAAGTTAGCGAAATGGAAAGGTTCTCGATGGCTGGACGTATTTGCCTGATCGACTCCTTTGTTCTTGGAAAAGTTCTGTTAGGTTCTTAGTAGCAATCTAAGACCTTTTCTTCTTTTACTTCACATAGCTTTTCGTCTCTTTGATAGCTGGAAGTTCTCCAAAAGTATGAAAAGCTGGAGGACTTTGTACCATCCATTCCGGTGTGGTTGGATTCTGTTCAACAGCCCAAGGACTTGGAGCACATCTTTTGTTCTTTCCACTGCTTGAAGTGATTGTTACGACCACGAAGAAACGAAAAATCCCAACTACGGATATATAAGAGCCAAAACTGCTAAGGGCATTCCATCCAGCGTAAGCATCTGGATAATCTGGAATGCGACGTGGCATACCCGAAAGCCCTAAGAAATGCATAGGAAAGAAGGTCAGATTCACCCCGAAAAAAGTGATCCAAAAATGGATTTGACCTAAAGTTTCAGGGTATGTCCGACCAAAGATTTTACCTACCCAATAGTGAAATCCTGCAAATAAAGCAAAAACGGCTCCCATAGAAAGTACATAATGGAAATGTGCAACCACATAATAAGTATCATGTAGAGCAATGTCTAGCCCAGAATTTGCCAGAACTATTCCCGTGAGTCCTCCTATGGTGAACAAAAATATGAACCCTACAGCAAATAACATGGGTGTTTTGTATTGTATCGAACCCCCCCACATGGTAGCGATCCAACTAAAGATTTTGATTCCAGTGGGGACAGCTATAATCATGGTAGCTGCGGTGAAGTAGGCACGGGTATCAACGTCTAAGCCCACAGTAAACATATGATGAGCCCAAACAAGAAATCCAAGCACGCCTATACTGATCATGGCATAAACCATGCCTAGATACCCGAAAACCGGTTTTCCCGAAAAAGTGGAAACGATATGACTTATGATACCGGATCCAGGCAGAATGAGGATGTAAACTTCAGGGTGCTTCTCTCTTCTACTAATATAAGCGGATGAATAGAAGAAAGGTGGACTATATCATCAACTTTTTCCATTTGTCTAGGAAAGCTAGCCATGCTTTATGGTGAATACTGTCAGGTTTAAATGCTTTGAGATCGTAAAGACTGTAATATTCCTCAATAAGGAAGAATCGTCGTGATTTATGACTTCGGAAAGTATTTGATTTAAAGTAATCTAGCATCATGATAACATCTTTTCGACTTTGTATAGACCATTGATAGTAACCATTTTGACTACTATCAAAGTATAGACTTCCTCCAAATACTACCTTATAAGACTCTACATCTTGTAGAAGTTTATTAGTTACTCGAATACTTAGTTGAGGTAGTCCATGCTTCATAGCTATAGTAATAGTACCATCAGCATCAAAGAATCCTGCAAACCAATTTGATTGAGCATCTAGTGGAATAGGTAGAATTACGGGGATTTCCAGTACTTGACAGACACGATGTAGTTGAAGTAGTCGTGCTGAATGTCGAATATGACCATTTATACAATTCATTAGTTTAATCATACCAAGGTGATTATAACAAGTCAAATAGATTTGTGGTAAAATCTATTGCGATTATTTACAAATAATCTCATCTCTACACATACTCTGATGTCAGAGGTGATTGCTCGTATGAGAGAGTCAATCTATACTTGTCGACACACTATTATATGAAGCATCACATAAATTACAATACATAAATTTCTAGCAACATTAACATATACTCATATCATGTCCAAATCTATATAAACTTAATCTTAGATGTCCAAGTCATCTATAGTAACAAGTTCGACGAGAGGATTTGCTAACATTAATAAACAAAAAATATTTTAAGAATCACTCTTTTAATCTTTGTAATAACTTTACAAAGAACTTTTATAGTATTTTGTTTTCTTGATACTTAAAATATCTAGTGTAAGCATTAGTTGTCTTGACTATCACTAAATAGCAGCAACTCCCACTAAAGTATTTTATTCCACAATGAATTGTAGCAACATCTTTCACCAGGATATTTGATTCCATAATGAGTGGCAACAACTCCCACTGGAGTGTTTAATTCCACAATGAATCGCTACATCTTTTATTGGAGCGTTTGATTCCTTGGTAATCTCTACAGCTCCCACTGGAGTGTTTGATTACTTGGTAAATCGCTACAACTCCCACTGGAGTCTTTGATTCCACAATGAATCATTACAACTCCCACTGGAGTGTTTGATTCCAAAATGAATCACTACAACTTCATTTAAGGTGCTTACTATTCCCAAAAGTTTCAAGAAATCTCTTAACCAAACTACCTCTTGTATTGCTGATGAACATGCCACAAGTTTGACTTCTATAGTGGACAATGCTATACAATTCTATCTCATAATATGTCATTAGATTGCCTCAATCTCAAGCAAGAAGACATAACTGGAATTTGATTCACGTTAATCTAAATCACTATTCCAGATTGGATCTGTATAATTTTAACATTTGAATTTTAAATTATCTCCTTGAGATAATAATCTGCAATACCACTCAGATATCTCAAAATCTCAAACACTTTCTTTTAGTGTTTTTTCTCAGATTAATTGATATCTGCTAACCAAAACTAATAGCTCAACTATTGTCTCAATGTGTGCACAATTTAGCATACATTGGACTTTCAATTGCATTTGTATATAATATTATCGATATTCCATGTATATGATATTATCGACATTCCATATTTGAGTTTTCAGACACTCATCACAGTACAATGACTCGTCTTTCAGAACATGAGTATCAATAGGTTTTCATTCACCTATTCTAAATTGTTTAAGAAGTCTCTTTGCATAAGCCTCTTAGGACAACCCCAAGTAACTTTTTCCAACAATTTTTCTGAATCTTTCCATAAAAAAAATACTCACTATTGTTATTCCAGCTAATAATATAACAACAAACCAGTATCAGAATTATAAAATTGTCTTGGACCGTTTTAGCTAAGCACAATGATCTTTGTCTTTCACAACAAAGTTATATGAGGTAATCATTAAATGAAATCTCAAGTTACATTGTCTTGATGATTATTTAAGCTCGCAAATTGACTTTTCAATTTACAAACATTATCCTCTTAGAAGATTGAATCCTACATGTTACATGTAGATTTCTCCTTTCGATTTTCCTTTGCAAAAAACTAGTTTTAAACTTCCAATTTGATGTAATTCTAAATCTAAACTTGATATATTAGCTAGAATCAGTTGAGGTAAAAATTACAACAGATGAAAAATTAATACACTCCTTTTAGAGTATAAGTTTTTCATCACGTGAACTTTATTACCTCACTATAGAGTCATCAGTCTTAATTTAATTTTGAGAATTCATTAATCTCAATTACTTAGTGTCTTGATGAAAAGTCTACAAGTTCGAAACTTGGTTTGACCACAACGACTCAAGTATGTCTTATATTGCTTTCTTTCATTGGCCTCTTGTGATCTGAGATAGAACCTCTTGAACGTTTGTAGGTTCTTCTGTTAGGATGTATACTATAAGCCTAGCTTTTGTATGAACATCTTTTTGAGTATGAACATCTTTTTAATATGAGATTCATTATGATCAAAATACTTATTGTTTATGATTGTTATATATATCATTATTTTGTCCGGGTTAATCTATACTGTAGATAACATGGTGTGTGGTGTCACACAGAAGATTATGCTATCAGTTCCTTATAGATTATAAATAATAGCTCACAACCAAGATGGATTTGGACAAACCATTGGAACGGTTGTAGTGTAATTTGGTATTAGTCTATCTTGACTATAAAGTTACACTAGTACATTTTGTATGTATTGAGCAGGACCATATGAGGTTATTCAATTTGTACTGACTATATAAAAGAACAAGACCTCTGTTGTTATGGATGTACGTCTTCTTAATCCCTATATAATAATGGGCACGTGTACTTAATGTATGTTTCTTTGATTTGCCAATGGGTGAGATTTATTAAATTAAAAGGCTCGGTGATTTGGGAGACAACATTGTTTATATGGTGTGCTATTGATTATAGAAGGAATCCGTGTCCTAATTATTTAGGATGATGATGTCCCCTTGAGGAGCTCATAAAGATTATTATGTAAACCCTGCAGGTGGATTTAATCCGACATAATAATAAAAATGAGTGGTACTACTCTTGGAATTAGATATAAATTAATTAAGTTGTCAGTAATTTAATTAATTTATGGACATTCGATATCTTAAACACGGGGAAATAAATGTACACATAATAAAGGAGCCCATATTATAATATGGGATTAGGACGGTAATTCAATTATAACTCTTTAGTGGACTGAGTTATAATTGATGGGCTTAAGTAAAGTGTTCGGACTGAACACAGGATATTTAGGCCCATCAGGAGGCCCAACCCTAATTCCTCCTTAGGGTCCCTGTTGTAGCCTATAAATAAACCCTAACATCAGAGCCTCCAGTGTGTGAAAAAATGTGAGATTAGAGAGAGGCGGATTCTGATTCCTTGGAGGATCGTCGACCACTCGACGTCCAAGGGAAAGGGATAGGAATACGGCAGAAGACCGTGAGGTTCGAGGCTCATCCTTCGATCGCAGTTCTGACCTTAGAACTGGTTTTTCTTCACCTATTACGGTGAATAAAGGTACAATTCTATCCGCTGCATTTATGTGATTACGATCCCGAATCTGATAATTTCATAGAGTCGGCGATCGGTGGTTCCAACAATTGGTATCAGAGCCGTATTTTCTGACTCTATGCAATTGATTCGGTTATTCATAGATCTAATTTATTAGGATTGCATGATTATTGTAAATCTATTATAATAGGGTTTCTTGATCTGTTATAATAGGGTTTTTTGATCTGTTATAATAGGGTTTTCTTGATCTGTTATTATAGAGGTTCATGATCTGATATTGAATAGGATTGCATGGTATTTGTAAATCTGTCATATTAGGGTTTGCATGATTATCATAAATCTGTTATATTAGGGATTCGATGTTAATCGTAGATTTTTTTTTGGATATGCGAATATTCAGATATTTTTTGCAGGAACCCTAAATCCAACTATTATGGTCAGCATGTATGTTTATGTATGTATTAAACCCTCGGACCTGTCGAGGTTTTTGTTTTGGGTTGGTGAATGATTGTAATAGTAATAACCACGGCGGTCTGTCGTGTAGGTTTTATTTCGATCTAGATGATGTATAGGATCGTTGGATAAAACTGTAACAGGAACAGATTAGGATGGTCGATGGAGGAACCAGTTCGATAGCAAAGAATCGATGGATTTTTTTTTTCGAACGGGCCCCTTCCCCGCACCCCGCGATCTGACCGGGCAGGTCGATCCCCGCGACCTGAGAGGCCAGGTCGATCCCCGTTTGGCAGGGTGCTGCCCCGCACCCCGTTTGACGGCGAACATTCAAGCACATGGGAGCATGAAAGAGGCCATAATAGTTGGAATTTTATTTTCCATAGTTATTCTTTCTCATATGTGTTATTGTGTTTAGCATGCTTTATGTGTTTCATATATTATGCATATTAATATCCCTCATGTTAAATAACTAAGTGGGAGAGGGGTTATTTTTCAACATATCCCATAGCCTCCATTTCTGGTTTGTAAGTGATGCATTCAAACATGAACGTTGGTTTTAAGTGCCTTCTTCCATATCGGATGTGTTTGTTTGCGGATCACTAAATCAAACTTCCTTATGGATAATTATAAGTAAGTTATTTAGGAGCGTGTTATCTTCTCCATCTGAAGAGGCACAAACCTAGGTAATTGACTTGGTATTAAGAAATGATATACACTTAGATGCATATAACAGTATCCTCCCCATCGGAGTAAGTGCTGTTATTTGTATGGCTAAAGACAAACCAACTATTAATTTTTATTTTTTTTGACAAAATGATGAAATTAATGGGTAAAACCTCCTCTTGCAAATAATTGAATTAGTATACGTCCACACTATCGTGGCATACAAACTTCACGGTGTTTTGAGGTGTTGGTGAATTTAATTATATTGTTTGAGGGAAACAATATTGATTTAAATTCTTAATTTTGATCATAATGCATTTACGTGTTTCTCAGGATTTATCATGGCTTTCAATTCACTTACTGTTATTCTTAAAGAAAACAAACTTACTGGTCCTAATTATATTGATTGGAAAAGAAACTTGGACATTGTCTTGACTGCTGAAGAGTACAAGTTTGTACTCACTGAGGTTTGTCCTGAAAAACCCGATGAAAATTCTAGTGAAGAGGAGAAAGAGGCTTATAAGAAGTGGGTCAAGGCAGATGAGATGGTGCGGTGCTACATTTTGACTTCTATGTCAAATGTGCTGCAACATCAGCATTAGGCCATGACCTCTGCTTATGAGATGATGCTCAATCTCAAAGAACTCTTCGGACACCAGAGTCGGGCTGCCAGGCAAGAGGCCATGAGAAACTTAATGACGACCACCATGACTGAGGGGACACCCATAAGGGATCATATCCTCAAGATGATGGCTCATTTGAATGAGATGGAAGTCCTTGGAGCTGAAATCGATGGGGAAACCCAGGTCGATATCGTTCTCCAGACACTGCCTAAGAGTTTTGAGCAGTTTCGCCTGAACTACAACATGAACAAAATGTTGTATTCGATGGCGGAACTTCTGACAGAACTCTAAGCAGCAGAAGGGTTATTTCGTCAAGCTTCTCAAGCTTATATTGCTGAAAATGTTTCTACATCTAAGCCAAAAGGCAAAGTGATGAAGAAAAAGAAACAAGCTGGTTTGGCAAAGAAAGCGGGTGAACCAAAGAAAATTGGTCCACCAAATGGCGTGAAGAAGCCTAAGGGCAAATGCTTTTTGTGCAAGCAGCCAGGACATTGGAAGGTAGATTGCCCCCGTAAAAAGGAAAAAGAAGGTATATCTTATTCACTAACTATTGAAACATGTTTAGCGGTGTTATCTACCGGCACCTGGTGTGTAGATACGGGAGCCACTGATCATGTCTGCAATTCTTTGCAGGGGTTCCAGGAAACCAGGCAGCTTAGTGAGGGTGAGATTACCATCTACATGGGCGACGCTACGAAAGTAGCAGCTGTTGCAGTGGGAGATGTTTATTTATTTTTTGATAAGAATAAGACTTTGGTTTTGAGAAATTGTCTTTACGTACCTTGTTTTAGAAAGAACTTGATTTCAGTTTCTAAGTTATTTTTGGATGGATATTCTGTTTCTTTTGATAGCAAAGTGGTTGTCAAGAAAAATAGTGCTATTATCTGTTCTGGTACGTTGATTGGCAATTTATATACTCTTAATCCAATAACTCCCACAAAGCAACAAATGGAAATTAATAGTACATCTTCTAACTCAAATAAGCGAAAAGAACCTTAAAAAATGAACTAAACATATCTTTGGCATCTAAGATTAGGTCACATTAACTTGAGTAGGATTCAAAGGTTGATAGCCGATGGACCTTTGAGTTCATTGGAAGTGGAAAACTATCCGACCTGCGAGTCCTGCTTGGAAGGAAAAATGACCAAAAGGCCTTTTAAAGCCAAGGGGTATAGAGCCAAAGAAGTGTTGGAATTGGTTCATTCTGATTTATGTGGTCCTATGTCTACTCAAGCAAGGGGTGGTTTCGAATATTTTGTCTCTTTTATAGATGATTATTCGAGATATGGATATATTTATTTGATGCACCGCAAGTCTGAGTGCTTTGATAAATTCAAAGAGTACAAGGCTGATGTGGAGAAGGGTCATGGTAAATATATCAAAACACTACGATCTGATCGTGGTGGCGAGTACCTCTTAGGAGAGTTTAGGAATTACTTATCAGAAGCTGGGATTCAATCCCAATTGTCTGCACCTGGTACACCCCAACAGAATGGTGTGGCGGAACGAAGGAATAGGACACTCTTGGAAATGGTTAGATCGATGATGAGCTATTCGGAATTGCCGAGTTCGTTTTGGGGGTATGCCCTGAAAACGGCAGCGTACATTTTGAACTTGGTTCCTTCTAAGACAGTATCTTCTACTCCCACAGAATTGTGAAATGGGCGTAAGCTTAGTTTGAAACATATTCGGATTTGGGGTAGTCCAGCACATGTGCTGAAAGGAGATGCTGATAAGTTGGAATCTCGTACAGAAGTTCGGCTGTTTGTGGGCTATCCTAGAGGAACGAAAGGTGGTTTGTTTTATAGTCCTAAAGATCAGAGGGTAATTGTTAGCACAAATGCCTGATTTTTAGAAGAGGACTATGTAATGGACCACAAGCCCATGAGTAAAATTATTTTAGAAGAAATAAGGGGAGAAACTTCTACCTTAGTACCAAGAGTACAAGATGAGATACCACATGGGTCAGCACTATCTGCTACTAATGATACACTATTACCACAAGTGCCTCGTCTTAGTGGGAGGGTTGTTAGACAACCTGATAGATTCATGTTTTTGGGAGAGTCTTCAGACTTAGTACCTGGTGAACACGAATCGGATCCCTGGAGCTACGACGAAGCACTCCAAGATAAAGATGCAGAATCTTGGGAAAAAGCAATGAAATCTGAATTAGAATCTATGGATTCTAATCAAGTCTGGGAGCTAGTAGAACCACCAAATAGTGTAAAAGCCATTGGCTGTAAGTGGGTCTACAAAAGAAAAAGAGGATCAGACGGGAAAGTATAAACTTTCAAAGCAAGGCTTGTAGCGAAGGGGTACACTCAAAAAGAAGGAATCGATTATGAGGAAACCTTTTCGCCGGTAGCCATGCTTAAGTCTATCCGGATTCTTTTGTCTATTGCTGCTCATATGAATTATGAGGTTTGACAAATGGATGTCAAGACAGCTTTCCTTAATGGAAGTCTTGAAGAAAACATCTATATGAAGCAACCAGAAGGATTCATTGCAAAGGGCAAAGAGCATCTTGTGTGTAAGCTTAATCGGTCCATATATGGGTTGAAACAAGCTTCGAGATCTTGGAACATCCGTTTTGATGAGGTAATCCAGTCTTATGGATTTATTCAATGTCCGGATGAGTCATGTGTATACAAGAAGAGTGACGGAAACGTGGTGGTATTTCTTGTACTATACGTAGATGACATCTTGCTCATTGGCAACAATGTCAAGGTGTTGTTAGACGTAAAGGTATGGTTGTCCAAGCAGTTTGATATGAAGGACTTGAGAGAAGTTGGACATATTCTTGGGATCAAAGTTATAAGGGATCGCAAGAAAAGAATGTTATGCTTATCTCAAGCTTCATACATTGATACTATCTTGGCTCGTTTTAGCATGCAAAACTCCAAGAAAGGTTTTCTACCTTTTCGACATGGAGTACCTTTATCTAAAGAGATGTGTCCTAAGACACCAAAGGAGATAGAGGACATGAAGGCAGTTCCTTATGCTTCGGCTGTAGGAAGCCTAATGTATGCAATGCTATGTACGAGGCCAGATATCTGTTTTGCCGTGGGCATGGTTAGCAGATATCAAAGTAACCCAGGACAAGGACATTGGACTACGGTAAAGCATATTTTAAAGTACCTGAAAAGGACTAGAAATTATATGCTGGTTTACCAAGCAGATACTTTACTTCCTGAGGGTTACACAGACTCTGATTTCCAGTCGGATAGGGACAACAGTAAATCTACCTCGGGTTATGTGTTTACCTTGGGAGGTGGAGCCATAGTATGGAGGAGTGTAAAGCAGAAATGTGTTTCGGACTCCACCATGGAAGCTGAGTATGTAGCAGCCTCTGAGGCAGCCAAAGAAGATGTATGGCTTAGAAACTTCTTGATGGATTTAGAAGTGATTCCTAGTTTGCCTAAAGCTATCACAATTTATTGTGATAACAGTGGTGCAGTGGCAAACTCGAAGGAACCACGAGCCCACAAAGCAAGCAAACACATTGAGCACAAGTACCACCTGATACGAGACATCGTAAAACGAGGAGAAGTTGTTGTCGCCAAGATTGCATCAGTGGATAACCTAGCAGATCCTTTCACAAAGGCTCTTCCAGCGAAAGCTTTTGATGGGTATGTTGAAGGGATGGGAATCAGATGTATGGCAGCAATTATGGAAGCATAGTCTTTTAGTATAAGTGGGAGATTGTTAGGATGTATACTATAAGCCTAGCTTTTGTATGAACATCTTTTTGAGTATGAACATCTTTTTAATATGAGATTCATTATGATCAAAATACTTATTGTTTATGATTGTTATATATATCATTATTTTGTCCGGGTTAATCTATACTGTAGATAACATGGTGTGTGGTGTCACACAAAAGATTATGCTATCAGTTCCTTATAGATTATAGATAATAGCTCACAACCAAGATGGATTTGGACAAACCATTGGAACGGTTGTAGTGTAATTTGGTATTAGTCTATCTTGACTATAAAGTTACACTAGTACATTTTGTATGTATTGAGCAGGACCCCATGAGGTTGTTCAATTTGTACTGACTATATAAAAGAACAAGACCTCTGTTGTTATGGATGTAAGTCTTCTTAATCCCTATATAATAATGGGCACGTGTACTCAATGTATGTTTCTTTGATTTGTCAATGGGTGAGATTTATTAAATCAAAAGGCTCGGTGAATTGGGAGACAACTTTGTTTATATGGTGTGCTGTTGATTATATAAGGAATCCGTGTCCTAATTATTTAGGATGATGATGTCCCCTTGAGGAGCTCATAAAGATTATTATGTAAACCCTGCAGGTGGATTTAATCCGATATAATAATAAAGATGAGTGGTACTACTCTTGGAATTAGATATAAATTAATTAAGTTGTCAGTAATTTAATTAATTTATGGACATTCGATATCTTAAACACGGGGAAATAAAAGTACACATAATAAAGGAGCCCATATTATAATATGGGATTAGGACGGTAATTCAATTATAAATCTTTAGTTGACTGAGTTATAATTGATGGGCTTAAGTAAAGTGTTCGGACTGAACACAGGATATTTAGGCCCATCAGGAGGCCCAACCCTAATTCCTCCTTAGGGTCCCTGTTGTAGCCTATAAATAAACCCTAACATCAGAGCCTCCAGTGTGTGAAAAAACGTGAGATTAGAGAGAGGCGGATTCTGATTCCTTGGAGGATCGTCGACCACTCGACGTCCAAGGGAAAGGGATAGGAATACGGCAGAAGACCGTGAGGTTCGAGGCTCATCCTTCGATCGCAGTTCTGACCTTAGAACTGGTTTATCTTCACTTATTACGGTGAATAAAGGTACAATTCTATCCGCTGCATTTATGTGATTACGATCCCGAATCTGATAATTTCGTAGAGTCGGCGATCGGTGGTTCCAACATCTTCCTCATTCACTAAAGACTTATCATAATGTCACTCAAGCATATATTCTCTAGAAAATTACTTTCATCAAGATCCATCTGTTCTTTAAAGGGTAAAAAACTATTAAAGAATACTTTATCAGTAAATTACTCCCACTTGGATCTGATAGAGAGTGATTACTCTAATCCAAAAAAAAATGATTTAGATTTTATGTGATTCTATCTCAAGTACACTTCAACTCATTTGATCAATGATCAACACGTATCCCTTAGATTTAACAATATACCTAATGAAGGTACAATTAATCACTTGGACCCAACTTTTCATACTGACTCAAAGAATCATGTATGTGAGCTGCTGATCCTTATATCTAAGGATACTGATTAGGTATTTCACCTATCTTGTAGATCAAAAATGTAATTGAAGTAATCAACTATGAATAGTTATTACAAAATAACCATCAACAACTAATAACTACCCATCTCTCCTCAATAGAGATGGTAAAATTAGCTTATGTCTACATGGATCTCCTCACATCCAACAATGTTCAAATCTCTAATCAGCACCACCATTATGTAATGGTGTACAATATTTTAATAATTGTTGGATTATGTCTTTCTTATTACACAGTCCATTGAACTGTTTGGATCTCTCACGCGCTTTAAAGGTTCTTAAAACCTTTTAAAGTCATGTCTTTAAATTCACAGACAATATTTTGGAAACATCTAAAACCATCAAATGTCTTAGACATGTGTGAAATTAAATAGACATCTCTTAAAGCATGAAAAATCCATTAACGTAAGTATTGAAAAACAGTAAGTTCCATGTTAGTTGTTTGACATTCATAGAATCACATTTATCAGAATAAAACAGTTGCAATGAAGAGTCAACTTAACAGTTTTATTAATGATTTTCAAGTCACTTATTAGCATGATTATGTTCACATTTGATAACTCAACTTTTAAAATTGAACTTCAAATTTCTTCTTTCACAAGTCAGTTCATCCAATCTTGCATAACATGACTTAAAACTAGTATGCCAGATGTCATTATTTACACAAGCATTACTAGTGGAACATACTTATAATAAATATGAACTAACTTCATAAAAATTAATAGTAGTTCTCTTACAATCCAAAACCACATAAAACATTTAAAGGAAGTCAAATACCATAATACATATTGTAACACTATGACAATTTTTGCTTTTAATATCATCAAATTAATAGCGGTTATTTTAAAAATTGATATTGTATCATAAAAAACCGCTATAATAAGTTTAACCGCTATTATAAGTTTAAGGGCGGAGCGTATACATAGCGGTTATTTACAACCGCTATTAATTGTCTGATTTCTTTTCGTTTAGTTTTTACGGGTTAATACATAGCGGTTAATAACCGCTATAAAATGGAATTTAAACCGCTATAAATTTGAATTAAAAAACCGCTATTAATTGTCTGATTTCTTTTTTACGGGATATTACATAGCGGTTAATAACCACTATAAAATTGGAAATAAACCGCTATAAATTGAATTAAAAAACCGCTATTAAATGTCTGCTTTCTTTTTTACGGGATAATACATAGCGGATAATAACCGCTATAAAATTGAATTAAACCGCTATAAATTTGATTTAAGAAACCGCTATAAATTTGATTTAAGAACGTTTTTAAAGCTGATACACGCAAACGTTTTTTCCATATCTTCTTTGTTGAATTAACGTTTTCTTCCTTCCAATTTGTTGAATTAACGTTTTTTCCAATATTTTTTGTTTAAAACACGCTTCTCATTCTGCTCACCAATTACGAGAATTTCTCCCAAATTTTTTATCTCAATTTTTCATCCCCAATTTTTCACAGTGCCCTAATTTTACTGCCACTCCAATATTGTTGCTTCCACCTTGCGCCGACCATCGCCTCCACCGTGCGCCGGCCGTCGCCTCCACCGTGCGCCGGCCGTCGTCCTCTCTATCAGTGTCGCTGTGATCACATTCCTTGACCGTTGTTACTGTTGCTGTTCGTAGCCGTCGGTCTGTCGTCGCCGTCGATCGTCGCCTTCTCTCCTATAACCGTTGTCGGTCGTCGCCCTCGCTCCCACAATCGTTCGTAGGAGTTGGTCGCACATTGAGAGACTCAGTTCTGAAAAAGGTAAATCAGTTTTTATACTCTGTTTTGATTGTTTTCATAGCGCTCTCTCTCTCTCATATATGCGAGCTCTATATTCACGTGAAGTAGGGAATTAGCAAGTGGGTAGATGAACAAAACTCTAACTCGTATATAAAGCTGATATGAAAATCACCGATAATTTGGTGATTAGAATAATTCCACTATATAATAATTTACACGGTCAGATTACAAGGAAATACAATCAATAGGATATACAAAATATATACAAAAATAGATACCATATAAAGCTGATATGAAAATCACCGATAATTTGGTGATTAGAATAATTCCACTATATAATAATTTACACATTACAAGGAAATATAATCAATAGGATATAAAACATATATACAAAAATAGACTAAGTCAAACATGCCTATTTAGGACCTAGTCAAATATTATCCCTAATATCGTATATGCCCAACAGTGGCTTTCTATGTGCAGTTTTCTTTAATTGATTGTAAATACATAAAGCTCTATTCAAAGTATGAAGTAATGTCATTATTTATAAAATAAAATAAAAAACCAATACTATTGTTTATTATTATACGGTGTTCAAGATGACGTAATACCTTCTCTTTTTAACATGGGCTTCTTTTAACTTTAAACATGATTGAAGTTATTTTTAGTATACGTTTATATGATGCATCATATACATATGCAGAAGAATTAAAGTTCATAATGGAATTAGAGCTAGCTTTATTCATATGGGGCTTCTTTTAACTTTAAACGTGGTCGAAGATATATAATTTCAGTTCGAGGAAGTATACTACAGTATAAATAGTTTCACACAGAAGATTTTTAATCATGTCATGTCATGTAGTATTGCTATCGAAAAACACTTATAAGAAGAATATTTTGTTATTATTTTTGTTTTAGTATACGTTTATTGCATTTCCTTCTTGCAACTTTTTAGATCCTAATTAGTTAATTCCTATATTGTAATTAAGCAGCAGAAAGTGGTGGTGTTTACATAGATTGGGGCGGTTACATATAATTGTTTTTATTTATTGCATCTTTTGTAGATACTTTATGCTTTATCTCATCACAGAAGATGATTCTAATTTTCAAGATTAATAAAACATTAATTCTCAAATGGTTAATTTAGTGTTAAGAGTTCTGTTTATGGCGTGTATGTCATTTCCTCTTTTATCCTTGCATCTTTTACTTTATGCCTCCATATCCTCAAACTTTTAATTTTATCCAAGCATGGGGATTCGCTGTTGTGAGAGTTATATATTTCCTTAATTAAAAATCTTAATGTAACATTATTTATTTTGCAAATGCTAATTAATGACATTACTTTACCTCTTGGAGTATTTATTAATCTAATTTAAGTTATCTCTTGTCATGATCCATTAATGAAATACATTTGGAGTGTGTGTAAATGATGTTCTTAGAAAGTAATTAACCAAGATTTGTTGCCTAAAATATGTGCTTGGTTGACTTAATTTAGAAATAAAGGTACCTGTTAGCAATACATTTTGGAAATTAAACTAAGGTTGGCAAATTAGGCTTTATTTTTCAAAAATTGAAATATTAAATATATTCTATATATTTTTAAGCTTTATTTTTAAAATTAGGTTTTTGTAAAAGATGGATAAAGGATGGATGTTAAAGGATAGATTGTCACGTGAGTACCGGCTTGGAGTAGAGCTATTCATGCAGTTTGCGAAGCAAAATACTGTAGATCTTAATACAATGTCATGCCCGTGTGCGCAATGTGGAAATCTAAGGAAACTTAAGTTTGATTGTGTAAGGGCACATTTGTTGTCTAAAGGTGTGGATAGAACATATACCACATGGGTATGGCATGGAGAAAGTTTTATGGAAGATTCTCCGATGCATGATAATGACACCAAAGAACATAATTATTTTTCAGAACCCTTAGATGATATGGTACACGATGCATTTGAAAATAGTGATAACCCAAATGATTTCTTAGAGTTACTTGAAGATGCTGAGAAACCTTTATATCCTGGATGCACTAAATTCACAAAGTTGTCTGCAGTTGTCAAATTGTATAATTTGAAAGCAAAATATAGTTGGAGTGATAGAGGTATGAATGACTTACTTGAATTATTCAAAGATATGCTCCCAGACAACAATGAATTACCTCCATCTATGAGACAAGCGAAGAAAAGTTTGGTTGCATTGGGTATGGGATATGAGAAAATTGATGCGTGCCCAAATGATTGTATCCTATATCGAAAGGAGTATGCGGATCTTAAAATTTGTCCTACATGTGAGGCCTCAAGGTGGAAGGTCGGTAGGAACTCCAAGATAAATGATGGAGTTCCTGCGAAGGTGTTGTGGTACTTTCCACCTATTCCTAGATTTCAAAGAATGTTTCAAAACAAGGAAATGGCGAAAGAGTTAACCTGGCATGCTGATAGGAGGGTTTGTGATGGTAAATTGTGTCACCCAGCCGATTCACCATGCTGGAAGTTAGTGGACCATCAATGGCCAGATTTTGCTTCCGAGTGTAGAAATCTAAGATTGGCGTTATCAGCAGATGGGATCAACCCCTATAGTAATATGACTTCTGCGTATAGCTGTTGGCCAATTATATTGGTCACGTATAATCTTCCGCCGTGGTTGTGCATGAAGAGAAAATTCATGATGCTCACATTGTTGATTGCCGGTCCTAAGCAGCCAGGCAATGACATTGATGTTTACTTGGCACCTTTGATTGATGATTTAAAACTTTTATGGATAGGAATAGATGCACATGATTCCTATAGGGACGAAACATTCCTCTTGAGAGCTGTCTTGTTGTGGACAATTAATGATTTTCCAGCTTATGGAAATCTGTCAGGATGTGTAGTGAAAGGATATCGTGCATGTCCTGTTTGTGGTGAGAAAACATCTTCAAAGAGGTTGAAGCATAGTAGAAAAATGTGTTACATAAATCATAGAAGGTTTCTTGATGAACATCATCCTTACAGAAAGCAAAAAAAGGCATTCAATGGGAAACAAGAGGACAAGTTCGCACCAAAACCATTGACTGGCACTGAAGTGTTAAATTGTGTTGCTGAACTTAATTGCGGTTGGGGAAAAAGTGGTTGTTATCGTAAGTCAAAAGAGGAAAATAGATATTGAAAAAAAAAGTCAATTTTCTTTGATCTTGAGTATTGGCAACATCTACATATTAGACATGTGTTAGATGTCATGCATATTGAGAAGAATGTATGCGAGAGTCTCATCGGTACATTACTAGACATTCCGGGTAAAACAAAGGATGGAGTAGCGGCAAGACAAGACCTTGTTGCGATGAAAGTGAGGCCTGAGCTTGCACCACTCGTGGGGGAGAAGAGAACATATTTGCCACCTGCTCCATATACACTAAGTAAGGAAGAGAAAAAGAAAATTTGCTCCTCTTTGTCAGGAATGAAGGTGCCTACTGGTTATTCATCCAATGTCCATAATTTGGTCTCAATGAAGGATTTGAAGCTCGTTGGACTTAAGTCTCATGATTGTCACACTTTAATGCAACATTTACTTCCAGTAGCAATCCGTGGTGTGTTGCCAGATAATGTTAGATACACAATCACTCGATTGTGTTTCTTCTTCAATGTCTTGTGTAACAAAGTGATAGATGTTGAATTGTTAGATGATATGCAAAGAGATATTGTGACAACATTGTGCCTTTTGGAGAAATATTTTCCACCTTCATTCTTTGATATCATGATCCATTTAACAGTTCACCTTGTGCGAGAGGTGAGACTATGTGGACCAGTGTGGTATAGATGGATGTACCCATTTGAAAGGTACATGAAAGTTTTAAAGAATTATGTACGATGTCGCTCTCGACCTGAAGGGTGTATGGCTGAAAGTTATATTGCGGAAGAGGCAGTTGAATTTTGCTCGGACTATTTGTCAAATGTGCACACTATTGGACTTCCAGTGAGGCATCAACCCTTGGAACTCACTAGGCCATTATCTAATGCCAGAGTGTGTGATATCAATGCCAAGGAGTTGGGGCAAGCACATCTTCATGTGTTGACAAATGATGCTGAGCTAGATCCATATATTAGGTAATTAATCAAAATTTGTATTAGTTTGTTCATTTTTATTTTAGTCTGAAGCTAAGTTTATCACATCTTTTATTTTTTTAGTAAACACATGATGTTTCTGAAGTCAACATATGGCCAAAAAGCAAGGTCCGAAAAGTGGTTGCAAGAACAACACAACAAATTATTTATTTCTTGGCTTCGTAATCACGTAAGTTCCTTAATAATTTATTATTTATAATTTTAAAAAACACCTCAATCTGAAATGTAAATATTTATCACGGTTTGAATTATAGGTTGCAAATGAAAGGCAACATTATGGGCAACAAATATCAGAAAAGATGAAGGCTCTTGCTGAGGGACCTAGCGAAAAAGTGTTTAAGTATCAAAGTTACTCTATAAATGGGGTGATTTATCATACAAAAGAGCGTGATAATGTACGAGTTGTACAAAACTCCGGAGTAACTTTAGTTGCTAAAATCATGCAAGTTGCAAGTGCAAAGGACAAAAATCCTATTGTGTCAGATATGACATTTTATGGAGTTATCGAGGAAATATGGGAATTGGATTACTACCACTTTCGGATTCCAATTTTCAAATGTACTTGGGTGGATAGTAGTGGGATCAAAGTGGATGATCTTGGTTTTACATTGGTAAACCTTAACAAAGTTGGATTCAAAGATGATTCATTTATTTTGGGTAGTCTAGCAAAACAGGTATTTTACATTGAGGACCCAAAAGATCATGCATGGTCTGTTGTGCTTGAAACTCCTACGAGGGAGTACTTTGAATATACAAATGCTGGTGAGTTGGAAGAGACTGCAGTCCACCATCAATCTTTTACGAAAGGATTGCAGTCAATGGATCCTATTACGAGAGATGAAGATGAAGAATCTTGCATTCGTGTAGATTGTGATGGGGTTTGGATTGATAATATAAATGCTTAATTTACTTGTGTATGTATTCATTAAATTGTATTTCATATTTCATTATTTCAATTTATTAAATGCTTAATTACCTTAGTTATTGGACTTGTGTTAATCCATTTTATTCTTTGTGATTAACAGATATATACATATGGCGCCACGTAAAAAGGTTAAGGTAGGTCATGATGATCATGAGCCACATGAGTCTAGTAAGAACATAGAGCAAGAGAATAAGGACATAAAAAGTAATGATGTTGCAGAAGATTCGACATCTAGTGTTAAGAACACTATGGTTTCTAATAAGAGAGGACGTACGTCCATGCATTGTCTTTTCAAGGATAGAGGGGACGGAAAAAAGCAAGACGTAGAGTTCAATAAATTTAGGCAACCTGTAGGTCAGAGTGGTGCTAAGCTTCAAAGCTATATTGGAGTTGTTGCAAGAGAGAAAGTGAAGATCACGTATCCTACTTGGAAGCAGGTTCCGAATGACGTCAAGGAACAAATATGGAAAGCTGTAACCGTAAGTATTTTGATATATTTATTTGCATTTTTTTAATATTATCTAATATGTTTATTATACTTTTAGTTGATGTTCAATGTTGACCCTACGTGGAAGAAAAATTGTTGGAAGTCGGCAAGTATAAAGTGGAGAACGTACAAAACAACACTCACTACCGAGTATGTCTACAAAAGGGTCAACGCTCCGGATTTGAATGTACCACCGGATAAAATTGATGAAATTGAATGGAGAGACTTTGTGATAAGTAGACTATCTACTCAATTCAAGGTAATATTCTTTAAACACATATTACATTCAACATAGTTATGATCACTAACTCAATCATATAACATGTTTGAGTTTTACTATTTGATATTCTAGAAATTGAGCGACCAGAACAAGGAACTTGCTAGAAAAAATCATTTTCCTCATCATCTTTCTCGAAAGGGTTATGCCCGCTTTGCTTGGGAGAATGTAAGTAATTACATTTTATTGTTTATATGCTAATTTTATCGCTTTTTTATGACTAATGGTTTTTTTTATTGGAAGCAATCATTATTTTCCGGAGATATTGACATTGATAGAGCCACTCTTTGGCTCGAAGGGAGAAAGAATAAAGATGGGGAGTTTGAAGAGGGTGCACTAAGAGAAAAAGCTGAAAAAATTGTAAGTCAAGATATGTATATATTTTAGTTTGATAAAATAAAAATTGTGCATTACGTAATTGGTTTGCAATTACAGGTTGGTTTTATAGAGGAAAAGAAAGAAAGTGGCTCAGAATATAAAGGTGAAAAGGGAGGTATTCTTGAGCAAGCTCTTGAAAAAGAACCACATTCTGGTCGTGTGAGGGGGGTTGGAAGCTATGTCAACCCATCATCGTACCTTTACCTGCATGAAAGTAAATTCTCAAGCAATGAATTGTGCAAACAACATGAGAGGGAGTTGATAGCACAAAGGAAGAGATATAATGAGCAAGATGAAAGAATCCGGAGATTAGAAGAGGTACTCCTAAAAAATCATGAAAACAAGACAGCTAATGAAGAGTTGGGCAGTTGTAGTGGAAAGATTCAGCGTAGCACAAATGTTGGTAAACCAGACGAGGGTGTCAAGTTAATTGGTGATGATGGTGTGAACATTGTTAATGATGATTATGAAGTAAAGGTAGTTGATGAGAAGATGGGGCTTGAGAATGATGAAAGTTTGAAGGTATGTACATTTAAAAATTAATGTTTTTTTTTGGAATTATTGTTTAATTTGATTTCTGCAGCTACTATTTAAATATGAGAAACATTGGACAAGTATAAGAAATGCTATAAATTCACCTCTATATTTTTTTGGGTTTGTTGTTTGTTATTTTTATAGGGCAAACCTGTGGCATTGTCTTTGGAATCGAGGTCAAACATCATTGTTGCATATGGTACAATTATCAATGTTTATTATCCTCACACACTCATTCATGGTATTAAATTTCCCAAGAATTGCATGCGTGTTTCCATTGAGAAAGCGGTGGATGGAGGTGCCCATTTGCCATTTCCGACGGCAGAGTGTCTTACAATTGGTGATGCAATTGGATCTCATGTGGCTTGGCCGATGCACTTGATGAAGTTGCATGTTCAGGTTATATAAAATTAATTGTCATTTATAGATTGAATTATACTTTACATATCTAACTTTGGTACATGATTTGCAATTCTTAGAGTGCTCCAAAAAAGACAAAAAAGACTGAAATTAAGATGCCTTCATTAGATCCTTCAACTATGCCAATGCAACTATACATGGTGTATTGTTACTGTAAGATTAAGATTACTGCCACTGGGTTGATATCAATTCCATTAGAAAATGATGTCTTTGGCCATGACCGTTTGTTGTATGTTAATCTTGAGGACCTTGTTCCATTTTGTCAACTGCAACCGATCTCATATACATGTATAGCTGTTTACATATGGTAAGCATTCCATTTACTTTTAAATTTGTTTATTACAAGTTTTTTTTCCTTATGCATATGGATAATAAATATTATGTGTTTTTATTAATGGTAGGTATTTGTACCAGAAAATGAACAAGGACAAATTCAGATTTGTGGATCCATATGGCATAGCCTATATTCCATCTGATCGGACTGATAAAAAATTCCATGACGATCAAACTACAAAAAGGGCACGCTTTCTCTCGGACAGACTCATTGGTACACCTGTTAATCAACTTTTGTTGGCTCCATGTAATATCAGGTAGTTGCGACTTCCAAAATTACTGTCATGTTCTATTTTAGAAAATAATAAATTGCATACACTTATTATTTATATAGGGATCATTGGGTATTAACGATCATCGACCCACACAAGTCGGAGATTTGTTTGTTGGACCCTCTATATAATGGCAACAAAAATACACCATGGAAATTAGTTGTCGAGTTGTAAGTTCTTCTCCTTATTAATAACATAAATATATATTATTTGATTATTAAAACATCTTGTATATATTAATTGAAGGGCCTTACACATGTTCAATGCGTCGGTTGGAAAGAGAGGTACTATTAAATGGAATATAATTCAGGTATGAAAAGTTTGCACGTGTTTTGTTCACAATGTGTTTTGCAAGAAAATATGTATTTTATAATGAATTTTGTTCATAACCTAGGCTCCTAAGCAACCGGATGCATTCCAGTGTGGATTCTATGTACTTCGCTATATGAGACAAATCGTTGAATTTGAAGGCGAAGTGGAAACAGGCTCGATGCAAACAATGGTAATAGTTGTGTGAAAGATACTCTTTATCAATAAATTTATTCATGCCATAATATTGTATGTTGTATTTTTGTACTTCATAGTTCATGCAGAAAACCTACTCGAAAGCTGAAATTGATAAAGTGCGCGAAGAGTGGGCTTCAAGCGTACAATCATACATAATTGAGTAGGAAATGAAAGTTTTTGTTGCAATGACGAAGGAGAAATTTGTTCAAAGTCCATAGCTCATGAGACTTTTCATTATAGATGAAATTGTGATGTAATTAATAGTATTAGTAATTAGTTGGACGACATATTGTAGCTGAATTTCTTAATGAATGTAATGCATTTTAAACATACATTATGTATTATGTTGATTGATTATTACTATTATAAATTTGAAATGAATTTGTTGATATTTTATAAAATTTTATTTTAATTTGAAAATGAAATTGCTGGATTAAAAAAAATGTTAAAAAAGCCTATGATAGCGGTTATTCACCGCTGTTAAATTGTATTAAAAACCAATATTAAAAACTCTGCTATTAAAAATATGAGAAAACATAGCGGTTGTTAGTCGCTATAATAGAACTTTATTATAGCGGTTAATAACCGATATCATATGTCTTACAGACCGTTATCGTATGCGTTATTTTGGCTAATAATTCGTAACATATAATAGCGGTCGTCTGATATACGACAGCGGTTAAAAACCGCTATTAAATGTAAAAAAGACAGCGGTTTAAAACCGCTATCGTAAAGCACACTTTTAATAGCCCCACCTACAACAGCCCCTTCCTAAACCTTTTAACAGCGGCTAAAAACCGCTATGTATCAGCGAAAATGACATAGTGTAAATACTAATTTCAACCAGGTCTTATGAAAATAGTAAATCATGTCTCAATCGTAGAAGAATATTGATAGAAGTGAGATCCTAAGTGATCTTTGGAGTAATCAGGAGACTATATAGTATTAAACATTGACCATTGTCAATCTCAAGTTTACAAGTCCCTAGACCTCAACTCGAGCTTAAACCCCACATAATAGCATTTCGTCTCAATGCTCATTCGTCTTTAGTCAATGATCTTATCATTTATGAGTCTCTAATCCGTTGGGATAAGACTCAATTAAGAATACATTACTAAAGATTAATATGCTCAAACAAAAATGGAAAGAACAATCTAGTCCTTCTTGGACTTAGGATATTCGTGAGTAAAATGACCACACTTGTTACATCTGAAACATGCCACTCACTCTTATCCATTTGTAGTCTAGCATATTTTCTTTTTTTATTCTTCTTAGCATTAGGATTGACACCAAGATTTATCGGTACATCCAGTTCGAGACCGCTTGTCTTTTTCACTTTCCTTCCAGCTTTGTTTACATTTTAAGCTTGAAGCTTGCATTGAATTAGATTCAGCAATGAGAACACTTTATGAAGACTTGACTGCTCCAAGTCCGTCATCTTTTAACTCAACATAATGAGCTACATGAGTGAAAGTTAAAATACTTTCATCAAGAGTCGTGTCGACCCTCAAGTGTTCCCACTTGTCAGAAAGTGACTGGATTAGGATCCGAATTTGATGTTCCTCAAAATGTAAAGTGTTACCATACTTTTCCTTCAGATATTCCCAAATATCATGGGTAGTAAGGCGATGTGCACACTCAAAGATCATGTTATCGATGACTGAACTCATCAATATGTCACGTGCTATGACATTTTTTATTTTTCAAATCTCATGATCCTTTTAAAACTAAGTCTCCATCATAATTGCAGGACCTTCTATAACATGGTTTGATAGTATCAAATACATCAAGTTCTACAAGAACATTCAAAATATCATGACACCATGTGTCATAATTATCATTGAGTTTTTTATTAGGTTTAATTCATCGATAATTATTTTTGAAGTCATTGTCTGGTTTTAATAGAAGTGATTCAAAAATTAATGTTCATTTATGTATCAACATGTTCTATGTTAAAGCTAACTGACATCTGAATATTTCGATACCCAAATCAATATCAAAAAATGACTTAAAGTCATTAATCATCAATCTCATGAAGTATCCTCCTTAAACAGATTCAGTTCCAAAACATGAACAAAAATAAGTTCTAGCATTTAATGATCAAAATAAATAGCTAAAACTCCCACTCAACAACATGAAACTGCATGCTTAAAACATTCAATCAATATTAATGCTATAAAGCATAATCATGTCATAAAAAACAACCAAGATAGTTACGGTAATCTCAGAAGACTATTTCAAGTCTTAAATACCAACTATTAGCGTCATTCAAAAACAATTTTGTTTCAACAATACTCTTAGGTAAACTCCTTAAATTTGGGATAATCTATGATGTAATGTATGCGCTCACGGAGTACTTCATTAGTACTCATTAAGAGAAATTATGATAAAAAGGAATTACATGGATATTCTTCATCCAAAAAATAGTTTAACTTCTCAAGTTAAAACCGTTGGATCGTCGAATCATTTATTTGTATAAACATGTTGCTTGTTCAACTTGTCTATTGTATCCAATACCCAATTATCAATCGTTTCTTTCATAGTATCACAATTTTCATAAGAATCCAATTCTAAATAAATTTTATTTATATTTTAAAAAACTCCAAAAAACTACTTAAAGTTTTCTTGGAAGTGCCTTAGCTCAAATCTCAACTCTTATTAAGTCTCGAGCTATAAAATTGGAATTAACTTATGAGATACTAAAATGAGCTATACATCTTTATCACAAAACTTAATGTTCCAAAAAAAAATGTACGATGATTTTCAATCATGTAATTCTTAAGAATGCATAACATAATTTTATTATAGCGAATTTCAAGAACTATAAATGTTCTTTACTATTCAAGTCATACCCATAAAATGAGCAACCTTCAATCATATTAATACTTAAAACCTTTTAATACATGAATTTCAAGCTCACTATTACACCAAGGAAAAATTTATTTTCAAGTGTAATACACTAATTCACAAGTGAAATAAGTTAAACTATGGTTCTCATCTCAAATGGATAAATAAACACTCAAACTTTAATAGTTCAAATACCTCATATTTATGTATATTAAGAATCTATACTGAAAAATATGAACATATGAATTTACGGCACTAAAATCGGATTTAAAATGAGATCAAACGAGCTGAAACAAGTTTTCATGCGCGCGTAGGTGCCGAAAACAACCATTAAAGGCTGAAAACAGCTTCTAGGTGGCCGGAAACCACCCAGATATATCAATCTTTGACGCAGCGGAATAAATCTTACCGGTTGGAATTCTACGTACGACTGTGATCCTCTGAGTCAAAAACACAACCACGTATTATTCGGATTGCTTTCATATATCCACCATTTAAATGACTGGCCTTTTACGATTGAGTATTTGTGATAAAGGTGAAATGGGGAGAGCATGAGAAGAAGACTCCTTCTCATTTCTGCATGGCATGAACTCTAAGAAAACCTTGTTGAATGGTTTTCATAAGGAAGTTAGTCAAATAACTTCCCTCATCCATATCCACTTCATGTGTGGATTATTTAAATAAATAATACTTAATTAATTTATTTATTTACTTTCACAAATAAGTAATAATGATATCAAAAGATTTAAAGAAGCTAGAGAAGAGATTGAGCTCTATATATATAAACTCTAAAGAGTTGAAAAAAATTAGAAAAATAAAAATATATTACTAGCTATTTATTCGAATTCAATTTTAGTTTTATTTTAACGTTATCAATTTTGATCATTTTGGTGTTAATTTGGATCATTTTCACCGGATAATTTCAATTTTGACCGGAAAAATTTTCTAAATTTTTTAATCATCTCACACAAGAAACAAAACTCTCAATCAATTTTTTCAATTACACCTCCCTCGCGAATTGCGTCATCAAAATCATAATTTTTTTCCATTTTTATCTCTAATTACGACTGATTTAGGAGGGAAGAATCCAGACCTATATTATCTCTTCCTCTTATCGAGCCCATCATTTTGATACATTATCCAGCGAAAATGACTTATTTTGATATTAAAAAGACCCTTGTTGAAATCTCTTATATTGTCTTATATAAGAGGTTCAAATCCCCTAATAGGGAATTTGTTTTTGCTTAGGTGTCGACTTGTGGTGAATTCTGTTTATATGTGTACAACTCCAGCCTATAAAAGTGTATTAGATATCTTGCTGAGAAAGTTCAATATTTATGAAATACTAGTTGGGAGTATTTCAAACAAGTGAATCTCATTATATAATGATATGAAGTTTATAATATTTATGATTATATTTTCTCTGAGTTCAGATGATGTGTCATTGAATTGGAAAAATAATTTATCTGTGTGATTAGGAGTCAATAATATAAAGAGTTGTATATTAGTAATGATTATGTGTCAATGTATAATTAGTTACCTATACAATAATATTAACATATTGAGTAAAATTATTAAAAAGGACCGACTCAATTAATTTACTTTATTTCATCCTAATGAATATATGTATAAATATAAGTATTATTAAAAAAACTTAATATAATCATATATGATATTTATTACCAATATACAATATATATACTATTCAGAGTAATATTTATGCATCGATTATATAAGATTTTTTTTTATTAATTAATTATCTTTTTTTATTAACTGTAAAATAAATTTAAAACAAATCTTATAAAAAAAATTTCACATAATTATAATAATTCTAATACGTAGCATGAATTATTATACTATTAATATTACCATTACTTAAATTTAATATTATAATTACACAAAATTTAATACATATATGTTATTTTAATATATATGTTATTCTTTGATGGAAAATATTATATGTATAATATATTATATTATAAAGTTCATTCAACAAATATACCACATAATACACGGGAGCTCATCTAGTTATATTTAATACACAATATACGATTTTTCCATAATACTCTGGCTTTTCACTTAATTTGCAATTTAAATAATACTCCATCCGTCCCAACATAATCTTCATACTTTCCTTATTTGGACATCCCAACATAATCTTCACACCCAAATAAAGAAAATATATTTTACACTAATACCCTTAAAAGTCAAACACTTTATCTTCTTACACTTTTTAAAAGTCAAGCACCCAAAATACCCCACAATTTATTCTCTCTCCTATCCCTTTATCTCTAAAAGGCAAGTTTTCTTAATCTCCGTGCCCGACAAAGTATGAAGATTATGCTGGGATGGAGGGAGTGATTTTTATTTTCCAACGATAATTACATTTCTTCTTAATTTACCCTTAAAACTATTAAAAATTTCTAAGATAGTAGTAATAATCTTCAATGTATCATATAGAATGTTAAATAATTAAATAAAAGTATAATAGGAATTAGAAAATCAATAAATTTTTTTAATATATATGCATTGATCCAAAATAATATGTATTTTGAATTGGAAAGAGTATTTTTAAGTACAAGGAAATATGCATTTTCCTTTGAATAAAATATGAATGACAAATTCTCATATAAATATTTTACGGATCTAGGATCCGTGAAATAACCCAAATCAAGAAATACGTAGATCTTAGGTGTGGATATTTTCAAAAAAAAAAAAAAAAACTCGCGGAAGGGCAAATAAAATTTTCGTTCATAGGTGCTCCCATGTGTGTTACTATTAAGTTAAACATGTGTTACTATAACAATAAATATGCTTAATTGTATAACAAATAACACATACTCCCTCCGTCCCATAATAACTTGCACAATTTCTTTATTTTGATGCCCCAAAATAACTTGCACACCCCAAAAATAGAAATCCCACTATAAACTCCACCCTCACGTTATTCACAATATTACACAAAATATCGATTACTTTTGGCTCACTCCAACTTATTTCATACTTTATACATAAAAATTTACAAAATTACCCCTCAAATACCAACTCATTACTCTACTTTCTTATTTTGTGCGCCCACAAAATGGTGCAAGTATTTATGGGACAGAGGGAGTTGTTGTCTAAAATACTCGCCCAAATGCAAAAATAAAAATAAAAAAATGGTCAAATAAGTCTCTAATCTTATATGTGTCGATCAAATAGATCTCTAATTTTTGACAACTTTAATTCCACTAATAAAGTGTGATTCTAATATGACAAGGGGCTTATTAGATCTCAAAATTAAAGAAAAATAGTTTAAATGTATCAAGAAAAAGTTAATGGGATTATTTGATCCTCACGTATAAGATTGGGGTGATTATATGTTATTGTAAGGGCAAATATGTGTACTAAACTCACGTAAATGTAAAAATAAAAACTCACTCTCTGGTTGTGTTACTATAAGGTCAAACACGTGTTACTGTATGAAGAGAAATGTGTTACTAATGAACAAAACATTCTTTTAAAGACTAGTAACACGTATTTGCCCTTATAGTAACACATATTTGTTCTTACAGTATCGCATATTTGGCCTTATAGTAACACGTATGAGTTCGAGATTTTATTTTTCTTTAGAGAGAGTTTTTTTTTTAAATGTGTTACTATATTAACATAAACATGTTACTGTATAGAGAAAGATGTGTTACTATATGAACAAATTAGAAACAGAGTAATAGTTGTGATATTAATTTCAGTTTTTGGTAATCATCCATATCTTCTTGATAGGCTTAAAAGTCAACACTCACCCTTTAAGTGTATAGGGATCGTGTAGCTAGTAAGTTACCCGGTTAAATTATCGATCCACGGAAATCAAGTGTGAGATATCCCTAAATTTACTAATGTATTTGCAATTGTAGCACAAATCTTATAATAGGATCAATTGGTGTATGCAAATAATTAACTAATCAAATACCTAAATTCTATTAACAACGAAATTCAATCAATAATAAAGACGTGCTCGGGTGCTTATCAACAAATGGGTATCAATCATGCAACGAATTCAAATGAGCATTTATCATGTTAATCAATTAATAAGAGCAAACTTTTATTCAAACAATAATTCTGTACTTGGTAAGCCTAGGAATTACGCTACGATTTAAGCTCGAAAGTTTGAGAGGACTAAGTCACCCTTTCCTCCCGGGGCAAGAACACGAGTCAATAGGTTCCCCTAGCGTGTCTCCCCTTCGATACTAAGACACCTTACCTATGATCTCTTCACTAATCACCCGACTACTAATCTAGCAATTAATGTGGAGTTGATGTATTTCTAATGAAATTAACCAATTCTCATTGCGTTAACCCAATATTAACTTTAATTACCCAATTAATTCCCTCACCCAAATGAGTTATCTAAATACCCAAGCCTCCTTGCGATAATTAAACAACTATGCATGGAATTAGAAATTAATTAAATAAATCAATCAATCAAAACCTCATCAATCCAATCAATTAATCAACAATCAAAATCACCCATAAGAATTCTTTACAAGATCAATCACCCATATGCATCAAAACACCCAAGCACTAGGAATTTAGTTGATCATAATTAAAGAAATTGAATCCATGAAATTAATTGAATAGTCGAATGTCATAACAAGAAATTGAATCAAGAAAACTGAAATTAAAGGAAGAATATCACCTAATTGGTGTCCAATCATAAAGAAAACAATCGACGATCGTCTAAATTAAAGAATAAATCGAAACCCTAGCTATGTGTGTGTGAAAGTATGTGTTCTTGATCTTCTTCTCTCCCTCTTGATCAAAAACCGTCTGAAATATCTGTATTTTCGTGTATATATATGTATATAACTGCTCTGCCACGTGTCACGCTCGGATTGGACGAGAAAAATAACAAAATTCCGAAAATCACGTCCCTCGACTCGAGGGCTGAATCTCGACTCGAGGCTTGGCTCATCCCTCAACTCGAGGTACAAGCCTTGACTCGAGGCTTTTGAAAAATCCGGTTTTTTATTTTGGCCAATCCCTCGACTCGAGGCTTCCGAAGCTCGACCCAAGGTCGAGCCCAGGGAATTTTCTTGGCCCGACACACACCTTCGACCCCTATTTTCGCCCTACACGTTCGTCTCATCACCATATGAATCTCGGTACTTTCCGTTTTGTCAAATTCCACCGGAAACTCTGAAAACGAGACAAAAACCGAACGGAGTGCATTAGTAATACTTTTAAGCAGAAAAAGTGATACTCTATACTTTTAAGCTTAAACAGTAATACTTTTCATCATTTTATGCATTTAAATCCCTCAAAACTTATGCAATAATTCACCTAATCAACTCCCCCAAACTTAAAGTGTTGCTCGTCCCGAGCAACAAAACAAATAAGCACAAAGGGTGAATTGATTGCAACTATGTCACATGGCACAAAGAATGAAGTTTGGACAATCAAACTCATTAGTGCATACAAGTTCTCAATGTCACTTTCAACGAACACTCAAAAATGTCATGCTTTGATAAGATGCAAATTGAAATACTTTCTCAATGCTCCTTCCAAGAAGTGTATCTCTCATCACTCAAGTGTATAAGGACAATAAAACACTCATTTATCAAATCACAACCATACACACCATAGGCTTGCCATAAGACTCAATCTCAATCGTCATTTTGTGTATCAACTATAAATCAAAAAGGTCTTTTAACAAAGTTGTAATGAAGGCTCTTTGGATGGGGTATGTGAATTTGGGAAATAGTGACTCAATGTTAGTAGAGCAATGATTGTTGATCAAATAATGCAATACAATTTACACATCATCTCAACAAACACATTTCTTTCTTTCATTTTCTTCCTTTTCACATTACATGCACCACCAAACTCCTTTTGAGACTTTCTTTTGCATTCAAGCTCAAATTGAATTTTTCTTCTCATGATTTTTCATTTTTTTTAATTCAATTTTTTTTCCTTTTCCTCTTTTTATCTCAACATACTTATCCAATTCATACCACCACACTTTTCAACTTCACTTCACCATTCATTTGCCAACAATCATGCTCTACTCAACATATGGGAACAAAGGCTCATAAGGAAAGGCAAAATGACTTAATTTCACAAGCTTACCAAAGAATAAGGCTTTAAGGCACAAATTGGCTTACTAGGGAAATCAATTACATTGATGGGGTAAAATTTGGCTAAGTTGCTTAACAAATCAAACATGGCCTCAAATCATCTTCATAGATCCACACAAAACTCGACTTCAACGAGTTTCTAGGCAAGTTCTAGCATGCAAGATTGCAATTGATGCACTCAACAAGGAATCAAACCATTTTTTCATGCACGATTTAAAAGGCTCAAAAGCTCATGGGCTTAAAATTAGCAAAGAGAAAGCATTCTTCATCACACTCATCATCACAAGACAACTTCTCATGCTAGAATCAAGCAACAAATCAACTCATCAACACATCACAAGTTTATCATGTCCATCAATCAAAGCAAATATGCCACATACATAAC
Source organism: Paraleonurus japonicus (assembly GCA_030762865.1). Taxonomy (NCBI): domain Eukaryota; kingdom Viridiplantae; phylum Streptophyta; class Magnoliopsida; order Lamiales; family Lamiaceae; genus Paraleonurus; species Paraleonurus japonicus. The sequence continues at coordinate 26,128,556 of CM061057.1, read as the reverse complement.
TCCAAGCACAACACCTCATCAAATTCACATAAAATAGACTCAAAAATAAGAATGAAATCCACATTTAAACTCAACATTCACGAAAATTTTCACACAATTTTCTCATTACGAATGAGAGGCAAATTGGTGCAACAAGCATTGCTAACTAACACACACCCCCCAAACTTTTCATTGCAAAGCAATAAAAAGTTTGGCAAAGGTAGTTAGCTAGGTGAAGTTGCACACAATTACCAACTATGAAATCCAAATAAGCACATAATGAAAAGAAAGGAAGAAATGAGGCACACCTCCCCCAAACTTAGACAAGTCTAAGTCTAGAGAAGGTGTGGTACCGTAAAGATTTTAAAATCTCTTTCATCGTCAAACTTGTCGCACACCAAGCCTCACTTGCACACCTCAATCTCCTACAAGAAACACAAGAAATAAATCACACACACTTATTGGAAGCAAATAAATAAATAAATAAATAATAAAAAAAATGAAAACAAGAAAACCGATGGGTTGCCTCCCATCTAGCGCTAGTGTTAACGTCCTATGCCGGACGGAGCTTGAGACGCTCAACTTTCCTCAAGAAATAGCATCTCCACCACCTCAACTTGAGATGGTACAAAGTAGGGCTTCACTCTATGGCCATTCACTATAAACCTTTCATCCTTCTCATTTGCCAACTCAAGGTATCCACTAGGAAATGTCTCAGCAACTCAAAATGGGCCACTCCATCTTCACTTCTACTTACCCGGAAAGAGTTTCAATCTTGAATTAAAAAGTAAAACTTGATCACCTTCTTGAAACTCCTTCTTCTTGAGCTTTTTGTCATGCCATTTCTTTGTTTTCTCCTTAAAAATCCTAGAGCTCTCATAGGCATTTGAATGAAATTCATCCAACTCATGGAGTTGGAGAATTCTCTTCTCCCCCATAGCTTCTTCATCAAGATTTAGCTTCCGAATAGCCCAATAAGCACGATGCTCTAACTCAAGCGGCAAGTGACATGACTTTCCATAGACAAGTTGGTAAGGAGACATCTTCAAATGAGTCTTATAAGCCGTCCTATAAGCCCACAAAGCATCATCTAAACATATAGCCCAATCCTTCCTATACACCTTAACCGTCTTCTCAAGAATTTGCTTTATTTGCCTATTAGAGACTTCCGCCAATCCATTGGTTTGAGGGTGATAGGCTGTGGAAATCTTGTGCTTTACTCCATACTTCTTGAGCAACCTCTCCATGAGTTTGTTCACAAAATGTGAACCTCCATCACTAATCAATGCTCTTGGCACACCAAATCGTGAGAAGATGTTCTTCTTCAAGAATTGAAGCACAACTTGGGCATCATTCTTCTTGGTTGGGATAGCTTCAATCCACTTGGATACATAGTCAACTCCCACTAATATATAGAGATAACCGAATGATTATGGAAACGGTCCCATAAAATCGATGCCCCATACATCAAATATCTCCACTTCCATGAAAATTGTCATGGGCATTTCATCCCTCTTAGTAATCGAACCCATTCGTTGATAACGATCACATCTCTCAACAAATGCGTTACTATCCTTGAAGAATGTTGGCCAATAAAACCCGGATTGAAGAACCTTCATCCCCGTTTTGGCTCCCCCAAAGTGACCACCACTAGGCATAGCATGACAATGCTCCAAGACTCTTTCAATGTCTTCTTCGGGAACACATCTTCGAATTATAGAATCTAACCCTCTCTTGAAGAGTAGAGGATTTTCCCATATGAAGCTCTTTACATCCCTCAAAAACTTTTTCTTGACATATGATGGCATGTCACTAGGAAGCTTCCCATAAGCCAAGAAGTTGGCATAATCCGCAAACCAAGGAACTCTCCCACTTGTCTTCTTCACAATGCTCTCCTCAACAAGATGCAACCCCTCAACTCCAAAGAGCTTCTCATCCGGGAACTCTTCTTGAACCTCCCCATCTTCTTCAATGAACTCTTGCGCTCTCTCAAGCCTTGACAAATGGTCGGCTATTACATTCTCACTTCCTTTCTTATCTCGAATTTCAATGTCAAACTCTTGTAGCAATAGAATCCATCGAATAAGACGTGGCTTTGCATCCTTTTTGGTCATCAAGTACCGTATGGTCGTATGATCCGTGTACACGATGGTCTTTCCTCCAATCAAGTAGGGACGAAATTTATCTACGGCGTAGACTACGGCTAAGAGCTCCTTCTCGGTTGTTGTGTAAATCCTCAAGTCTTGGCTTTCCCTCATTGTTAGGTGCACGAGAACCCGGATCAATTCCCGGAGGTAGAGTAATGGCCGCCTTTTGATTAGCATAGGAGAAATTCTCATGCTTGCGGAAATTTGGGTTGTAAGGAGGATTATTTGCTTGGTAAGGAGGTGGGTGAGAGGCTTGATTTTGGAAATTAGATGGAGCATTATGTGGATAACGGTTTGGGTAATTTTGGTGGTGAGATTGATTTGGGAATGAATGGTTTCCTTGGTAATTTTGTTGGAAAGGTGGTCTTCCCATATAGTTCGCTTCTTCCACTTGATCAACCATTTGAGGAGCTTCATTTCCACCCCCCATTCCACTTCTCATGCCACCTTCTACTATCCCATCCACTTTTGTGGCCAACTTTTAAACCGCATCGGCTAGCGCCTTCAACGTCTTATTCTCTTCTACTTGAGTAATCTTAAAGTGACCCATTCTCTCAGTTGGCCAACTTGCGGTGTTGCAAGCTATGTTCTCAATCAACTCCTTAGCTTCTCTTCCGGACTTATCAAAGAGTGATCCACCCGCACTTGAGTAAAAAATTCTCCGAGATGGAGGATCAAGTCCATAATAGAAGAAGCTCACTATTTGCTCATCTACAAAACCATGTTGAGGGCACTTCCGAAGTAAGCTATTAAATCTCTCCCAAGCTTCATGCATGTTCTTCCCTCCATTTGATGGAATTGAGCATTCAACGTCTTGCATTGGAGAGTCATGGAAGGTGGGAAAAACTTCAAGAGGAATTTCTTACTCAATTCTTCCCAAGAACCCAAGCTATCTCATGGTAAAGAAGTAATCCAATCCTTAGCTCGATCTCTCAAAGTAAATGTGAAGAGGCGAGCTCTACATGCATCCTCAGTCACTCCATTCATCTTCACCGTATCGGCATACTCAAGGAATTGAGCAATATGATGATTCGGGTCCTCCTTGGGATCTCCAGCGAATTGCTTGCTTTGGAGAATGTGCAGCAATGCCGGCTTGATTTCGAAATTATTAGCCGTCAATGGTGGACGAGCTATCCCATCATAGTGAATTTGGACTGGAGGCTCGAAATACTCCCGGATTGGTCTTTCCCTCGGATTCTCTCTTGGAGGCTCTCTTTGATTTGTTCTTCCATTCTCTCTCTTTTTGACCACATCTTGATCGTTGTTCTCCATTTCACGTTCTCTTTCTCTTGCTCGAGCTTGAGCCCTTCGACGATTTCGGTTTCTCCTTGCGGTGCCTTCGATCTCAAAGTTCAAGGGAATTGGTTCTATTCCACGTGATCTTATGTTCATACACACCTAGAAAACAACCAAGTATCAAATTTTCACAAGGCAAGCAAGAACAAGATAAAAATAGACAAAAGGCACTATCAACCACTTTCAACTTTCAATCTAAGTTATCTTAAACACTGATTCCCCGGCAACGGCGCCAAAAACTTGATAGGCTTAAAAGCCAACACTCACCCTTCAAGTGTATAGGGATCGTGTAGCTAGTAAGTTACCCGGTTAAATTATCGATTCACGAAAATCAAGTGTGAGATAACCCTAAATTTACTAATTTATTTGCAATTGTAGCACAAATCTTATAATAGGATCAATTGGTGTATGCAAATAATTAACTAATCAAATACCTAAATTCTATTAACAATGAAATTCAATCAATAATAAAGATGTGCTCGGGTGCTTATCAACAAATGAGTATCAATCATGCAACGAATTCAAATGAGCATTTATCATGTTAATCAATTAATAAGAGCAAACTTTTATTCAAACAATAATTCCGTACTTGGTAAGCCTAGGAATTAAGCTACGATTTAAGCTCGAAAGTTTGAGAGGACTAAGTCACCATTTTCTCCCGGGGCAAGAACACGAGTTAATAGGTTCCCCTAGCGTGTCTCCCTTTCGATACTAAGACACCTTACCTATGGTCTCTTCACTAATTACACGACTACTAATCTAGCAATTAATGTGGAGTTGATATATTTCTAATGAAATTAACCAAGTCTCCTTGCGTTAAGCCAATATTAACTTTAATTACCCAATTAATTCCCTCACCCAAATGAGTTATCAAAATACCCAAGTCTCCTTGCGATAATTAAACAACTATGCATGTAATTAGAAATTAATTAAATCAATCAATCAATCAAACCTCATCAATCCAATCAATTAATCAACAATTAAAATCACCCATAAGAATTCCTCACAAGATCAATCACCCATATGCATCAAAACACCCTAGCACTAGGAATTTAGTTGATCATAATTAAAAAAATTGAATCCATGAAATTAATTGAATAGTCGAATGTCATAACAAGAAATTGAATCAAGAAAACTGAAATTAAAGGAAGAATATCACCTAATTGGTGTCCAATCATAAAGAAAACAACCGACGATCGTCTAAATTAAAGAATAAATCGAAACCCTAGCTATGTGTGTGTGAAAGTGTGTGTTCTTGATCTTCTTCTCTCCCTCTTGATCAAAAACCGTCTGAAATATCTGTATTTTCGTGTATATATATATATATATATATAACTTCTCTGCCACGTGTCACGCTTGGATTGGACGAAAAAATAACAAAATTCCAAAAATCACGTCCCTCGACTCGAGGGCCAGGCCTCGACACGAGGCTTTTGAAAAATCTAGTTTTTTATTTTGGCCAATCCCTCGACTCGAGGCTTCCCAAGCTCGACCCAAGGTCGAGCCCAGGGAATTTTCTTGGCCCGATACGCACCTCCGACCCCCGTTTTCGCCCTACACGTTCATCTCGTCACCATATGAATTCCGGTACTTTCCCTTTCGTCAAATTCCACCGAAAACTCTGAAAACCGAACGGAATGCATTAGTAATACTTTTAAGCATAAAGAGTGATACTCTATACTTTTAAGCTTAAACAGTAATACTTTTCATCATTTTATGCATTTAAATCCCTCAAAACTTATGCAATAATTCACCCTAATCACTTCTCCTTTTTATTTGTATTTTTGCTTGTTTCTCTTTAATTTGATGTCGTTGATTAATTTCTATATTGTTTTCGCCAGAGTTCTATGTTGAATCGCCTCCTAATCCACCTCGTCATAATTTTTTCCATCATTTTTGTGCTTCTTTTTCTTTTTCTTTGTCATTGTTCTGTGCTTGAATCTGCACTTTATTCATGTTTTGACCCGTGAGATTTAGGTTCTTCTCATTTTTAACTATAATTTCACAATATAATATTATACAAGAGACTCGCTCAATATGAATTGATTTGAAAAAACTCGTAGAAACAGTTTGTTATCAATATTAATGGCAATGCAGAATTGAAATGAAGGACTAAATTCTCTCCCTCTCCGTCGTCGAGAACCTAGGATTCTGTACTCTTGGAAGTTGCTTTTCGTATATGCAATTTACTGTGATCATTAATTCTTGATGAATTCTGCTATGGAGAATTTAAATTTGAATACGGACAAAGTTGATGATCTAATTATCGAACCGGAACAGGGAGATATCGGGAACCCTGAACTATGTCTTGTAGGACGGTTCTTGATGGACCAATCTGTGAATTTTAATATTCTAAGGAGTCGTATTGCTGCTACATAGAAACCGATCAGAGGGATGTCTATTCGAGATATTGGGAATAACAAATTTTTATTCTTATTTTATCACGCGATTGATGTGCAACGTGTGGTGGGGGGCGCCATGGACGTTTGGGAATGGGAAGAAAACCCTAACACGGTACTGTTGGAACCACCAGATCGCCGACTCTAATTGGTTATCTAATTCAAAATCACATGCAAAAATGCAGCGGAAATAAAACATACCTTTTCACCTTGATAGGTGAATTTGAACCAGTTCTAAGGTCAGAACTGCGGATCAAGGATGAGCCACGAACCTCACGATCTTCTGCCGTATCCTTATCCCTTTCCCTTGGCGTCGAGTGGTCGACGATCCTCCAAGGAATCATAATCCGCCTCTCTCTGATCTCACGTTTTATTTCAGATGTCTAGAGGCTCTGATGTAGGGTTTATTTATAGGCTACAACAGGGACCCTAAGGAGGAATTAGGGTTGGGCCTCCTGATGGGCTCCTGTGTTTAATCCGAACACTCAACTTATGCCCATCAATTATAATTCGGTCCACTAAAGAATTATAATTGAATTACCGTCCTAATCCCATATTATAATATGGGCTCCTTTATTATATGTACGTTTATTTTCCCGTGTTTAAGATATCGAATGTCCATAAATTAATTAAATTACTGACAACTTAATTAATTTATATCTAATTCCAAGAGTAGTACCACTCATCTTTATTATTATGTCGAATTAAATCCACCTGCAGGGTTTACATAATAATCTTTATGAGCTCCTCAAGGGGACATCATCATCCTAAATAATTAGGACACGGATTCCTTCTATAATCAACAGCACACCATATAAACAGTGCTATCTCCCAATTCACCGAGCCTATTGATTTAATAAATCTCACCCATTGGCAAATTAAAGAAATAAACACTGAGTACACGTGCCTGTTATTATATAGGGATTAAGAAGACGTACATCCATAATAACAGAGGTCTTGTTCTTTTATATAGTCAGTACAAATTGAACAACCTCATATGGTCCTGCTCAATACATACAAAATGTACTAGTGTAATTTTATAGTCAAGATAGACTAATACCAAATTACACCACAACCGTTCTAATGGTTTGTCCAAATCCATCTTGGCTGTGAGCTATTATTTATAATCTATAAGGAACTGATAGCATGATCTTCTGTGTGACACCACACACCATATTATCTACAGTATAGATTAATCTGAACAAAATAATGATATATGTAACAATCATAAAAAACAAGTATTTTGATCATAAAAAAAATCTCATATCAAAAAGATGTTCATACAAAAAGCTAGGCTTATAGTATACATCCTAACAGGTACTACCTCTGTAAACTTGTGTTCTGGGTGCAATTCTACGATGTCTCGATGGGGTATTTCTCTGAGAAAGTCAGCACCATGCTGCGAAAATTCATAGGCCATTTTCTTGAATACGATGCCTTAAATAAAGGGGCATCCTGGAAATCGTATATGAGAATTCGTGTGGAGATTAACGTTGATAAACCTTTGAAGAGGTGGAAGAGTATTAAATTGCGAGATGGCTCTTCGGTGATGGTAACATTTAAATATGAACGACTGCGTTTGTTTTGCATTCTATGTGGCAAACTGGATCATACAGAGAGTCATTGTGGGAAATTGTATGAGGATGGTGTGGGGGTTATCGAAAGAGGATGGGGGCCGGAACTGAAAGCAATGGACCGTACAGGGAAACCTATGTGATGGAGATAGGATTGCATATATTATTTATTGTTATTTATATTTTAATAGTTTAGGATTTATTTAAGTTTTATTTAATTGTTAGTGGGCCGGGCTTATAAGCCTAAAACCCTAGGTTATCTTATATATATAGGAGTCTCAACAATATTGTAAAGGAGCTTTGATGAATTAATAAAAATATTGGGTTATTCCCTTTCTTCGTGTTAATCGTTGTTCTTCCGGTATTCTTATGAATCAACGGAACGATCACGTTAATCACATTTACGTATATTTCCGGGTATTCTAAGAATCAACGGATATTATACTAGTATCGTGCTTCCCCTGCATCAGTTGGTATCCAGAGTCTTGGCAACGCTCCTGTTACGATGCCGCCTCGCCGACACCAACACACTGGTGCTCCCGCCGTGGAAAATTTACGGCAACAGATTGCCACCCTCACACAGGTTGTAGAGGCTTTACGTATGCAACATGCCTCTTTGACCGATCAACGCAAACCTTTCCCTAAATTTGCGGGTTCTTCCAATCCGAATGTCTGTGACTGGATCCATTCCTGTGAATCATTATTCGATCTCAACTCAGTTTCCCCAGATCATCGTGTGAAATTAGCAGTAAAACTCCTCACCGGCCGCGCCTCAACCTGGTGGCAGCGACTCAAATCCACCCGCGTTAGACAAAGCAAACCAAAGATTAGTACATGGGTCGAATTCAGAAAATATTTTTTGCGTGAATTTTTGTCAAACCCAATCCATCTCCGCCGCTGCCAATACACCCAGCCGCATCGCCCGCCGTCGCCGGTACCACCACCACCACCGGCTGCTCAGCCCCGGGGCAGACGCGCGCCGTCGTCCCAGCAAACGCACCGCCAGATCGCAACACCGCCCATTCCAGCGCCTCCACCGCGCGCAGCACCACCTGCTCCGGCGCCGAGGCTTGGCCCTCCACCATGCGCCGATCCATACACGCCTGAAAGTCCACCACGAACTGCGCCATCCGCGCCTCTTCACCGATCGCCGTCGCTCACCTCTCCTGCCCGATCGGCGCCGCCTGTGCCCCCTCCCTTGGCTGAGTCATCATCGCTCGTCGACTAACCACCAACGCGCAACCAAATGCGCCGCCCACCCCAGCTGCAGCCCAAGCGTGATGAAGGAAATCCAACCTTTGACTCTGCGCTGCACCTTGAGGGAGACGAGAGATGGATGGGCCTGTTGCCCTAACTCTCCAACATGGGTCTTGTCCCTTGAATGAAAAACATGGGCCGAATGATTTTGATGTAATTCAGTTTGATGGGCTTCCTATTGTTGCTGGCGTTAATGCTGATGATGGGTGTATTTCTCAGCCTTGTTATGATATGCATTTTAATTTTGATGGCCCATTCGTTTTTTATGTGGCTACAGATATTGATATAGAGGAGGATTACGGGGGACCAGCTATTTATGATGAGGATCCGGCTTTTCTTGATTCCATTCTTCCCATATTTGACACCGAGCCCGTGGAGGATCTTTGTGATCCTTTTGAAAGGGATTACAATTTTTACGAGGCACTAATTCCGGATCTTGATGACGCACCCACCGAGTCGAACCTCGATGGTGATTTTTCCTCACAAAATAACTATTATTATTTTATTAATCGTGATAGTTATTTTGTTGGTGATGTTCCAAAAATTATTTATGCCTACAGACTCAAGACCTTAGGCCACATTCGTACTGCCGACATTTTTAAACTCAAGAACCCTGATGCATTAATTAATTTTATTTTTGCTGGAGATGAACGTGTCATCACCTCTATTATACGGTTGGAGATAGGATTGCTACAGATTCGAGGACGAATCTTTTTGAAGAGGGGGAGAATGATGGAGATAGGATTGCATATATTATTTATTGTTATTTATATTTTAATAGTTTAGGATTTATTTAAGTTTTATTTAATTGTTAGTGGGCCGGGCTTATAAGCCTAAAACCCTTGGTTATCTTATATATATAGGAGTCTCAAGAATATTGTAAAGGAGCTTTGATGAATTAATAAAAATATTGGGTTATTCCCTTTCTTCATGTTAATCGCTGTTCTTCCGGTATTCTTATGAATCAACGGAACAATCACGTTAATCACATTTACGTATATTTCTGGGTATTCTAAGAATCAACGGATATTATACTAGTATCGTGCTTCCCCTGCATCAGTTGGAACGATCACGTTAATCACATTTACGTATATTTCCGGGTATTCTAAGAATCAACGGATATTATACTAGTATCGTGCTTCCCCTACATCACTATGGCTGGGGATAGTTGCCTGAAACAAGATAGGGAAGATGAGAGATGGTCGAGGGGAGCTGGAGGGGGTGCGAATAACAATCATAGGAGGGTGGAGGAGGCTGTCCATGTTAATCCACAGGAAGCGTTATTCAAAGGGAAAAAACCAGCCCTAGACGCACCTGCAAATAGAATGGTGAGTCACTCTAACACTATGATCATTAGCTCGATCTATAGGGTTAGCGAGGAAGAATTAGATGAGGACAATGTTGAAGGATCTCAGTTGGAGGCTAGAAAAAGGAAGAGGCATGCGTATGGGATTGGAGAGACTACTTCGATTACCCCTGTGCATACTCACTATGAGAATATTGTTGAAGAATTTGGAATTGACGTGAATTATTTTTTATCGGTAGTCCCCAGTGGTGAGGACTGTCGGGGGTAATGATAGTCCTAAGCTAGAATTGTAGGGGGATCGACAATCCCCCTACAATTCTTGTGTTTTGTGAACTTGTTAGGGTTCACAAGCTGAATGTAATTTTTTTATTTGAAACAATTTTCAATTCTAATAAAATAGAGGAGCTTCATGGGCTTTTGAATTACAATTTTGCATTTTCTGTGGACTGTGTGGTGATTAGAGTGAATTATTGCATGATTATTGAGTGCTTAATTATCTTAAATTGATATAATTTTTATGTTAATTCATAATTAATTGTCCAATTGCATTTAATTATTTGAGTTGGAGTTTTGAGTTTGAATTTATAAGTTTGAGGCCAACTTTGAGGATAAATAGGGGACTGATAAAATTTTCAAATCAAAAGAGAAACAATATGGTTGCAAAGAGGGACATGAGAGCTTCTCGTAGCAAAAATAATCATCTCAATCGGAGTTCGTATGCAAAAGATATGATTGAACGAAGTTGTGGTAGGCGAATCGGAAGCGGTACACCCATCAGATTGGTGAGTGCACCCTCACGCGGATGAGTTCACCCACCTTCTCCTTCCCCAAATCCACGCCCCCGTCGCACACCTAATTTCACCTGCAACTGCCATTTCGACACCAATACACCATCTGCAACCACTAATCGCGCCGTCCATCGCCGTGAATCCTCTCACCACCGTCACCCACCATCTTTGATGAATCTGCGACGCCCAGCGCAGTCGTTTTCCCCTCGTCTTCGCTGCTGTATTTCCCTGTAATTTTTTTGTGCATAGCCTTGTCACCTCTCGCCTTCCACTATAGCCATCGCGACTCAATCAACCCAGTTGCCATCACAATCTAGCTTCGGCGCGACTCCTCACGCTCACCGTCGTGCATAGTTCTCACCAAATTCTCTCGACTCAGTTCCGAATCTTGTAACTACACCCATTTCCCTGCAACTTTGCTGTGCATAGCCTTGTCGCCTCTTGCCTTCCATTGTAGCCATCGCGACTCAATCAACCCAGTGCCATCACAATCTAGCTCCGGCGCGACTCCTCACGCTCACCGTCGTGCATAGTTCTCACCAAATTCTCTGTACTCGGTTCTCATCAATTCCATTGGCCGAGTCTCGTAACTACACCCGAGTGAGAAACTTCCAGTAGCATTCTCACTCGGGTATCACAATTTCACTCGATCATGGCCATTTCTCCACTCGACTGAGTTGTAGCAACACCCAAATCTGCATTTTCACAACTCGGGCGAGTTGACTCGGTCAACTCGACCAAGTTTGATCGAGTCAACCCCGATTTCGCATGAAAAATGCATTTTTAATATTTTCCAAGACCCATTTTGCAATTTTAATACATTTTGCCCTAGCCCTTTACTATAAATACCCCATTTCTGAATTCTAAAAATATCCACACACAATCACACACTTTACACTTTCAAACACACAATTAAACACATATTTAGGATAGTTAGCTTAGTTTTCAATTTCTTTAAATACTTTTACAATTTAGAAGCTACTTTGGATTGATCAAGTTGTAAGAACACCTATAGGTGATATTTCTCTTTTATTTAAAACATTTGTTGGTTAATTGATCATGTTGATCATCTCCCTCTTTCCCCCTTTCTTGGATTTTTTTGTTTATTAACATGTTTGGCTAAATTTTGTGTATTTGGGTGTTTTGATGCTTATGGATGATTGAATATTGTGATGAATTCTTATGGGTAATTTTGATTGTCAATTAATTGATTGGATTGATGAGGTTTGAATGATCTATTTGCTTAATTGCTCCTAATCACATGTCTAGTGGCTTAGTTATTGCAAGGAGATTTGGATAATTAATTTATTCATTTGGGTCGTGGATTTAATTAGGTAGATTAGAGTTAATATTGGTTTAATGCAAGGAGACTTGAGTAATTCCATTAGAAATACATCAATTCCATATTAATTGCTTAGATTAATAGTCGGGTAATTCGTGAGGAGACCAAAGGGAAGGGACATTAGTATCGAAGGGGGACACGCTAGGGAAACCTATTGACTCGTGTTATCGTCCGGGAGAAAAGGGTAACTTCGGCCTATTCAATCTTTCGTGCTTTAATTGAAATGTAATCCCTAGGCTTACCAAGTACGGTATTATGTTATTTTTTAAAGATTGCTCTTATTGATTAATTAACATGAGAAATTTCATTTGAATTCGTTGCATATTCAATCTTCATTAATTGATAAGCACCCAAACACCTTTTTTATATTGTTTGAAACTCATTGAAAGTTCTATTTCGTATTGTATTTGTTGCTTAATTGCTTGATTTACCTCCTTCTTATTGTATGGCTCGTATTAGTTCTACGGATATCCCCCTCTTGATTCTCATGGATCTATAATTTAATCGGGTACTTACTAACTACACAATCCCTTTACACTTGAAGGGTGAGTGTCTCAGTTTTTAAGCTATCATGTGGGTAGAAGTGGAGGTATTTTTGTTTTTTGGAATTCTATTCAAATGTGTAGTATCCGAGACTTGTCCAAAAATCATATTGACTTGCTCATAAAGGAGGAGAACGAAGAATGGAGGTTGACTAGATTTTATGGATATCCTGAAAGGGATAAACATAGGCAATCGTGGGATTTGTTGCGGCTTTTGGCAGGCCAGAGTTCGCTCCAATGGATATGCATAGGTGACTACTACGATCTCTTGAATTCTACTGGCAAAAAAGATAGCGTGCCACATCCGTTTTGAAAATAAATGGTTCCAAGAACCGGACATTAACTATGTTGTTGAAAGGAGTTAGGATTTCATGATTTTTCTTTGCTGAGAAGATTAACAGTTACAGCATAAACGTTGCATGAGTGAGGGCAACATGTGTCTAGTGCTTGGTTTAACAATAAAAGGGATCTCGAACAATATCTGAAATTGCATGAATATGATTTATCCCAATCATCATTCCATCACTATCAGGAATTGTGTGCTGCTCTTTCTATCCTACTATCCAAGGAAGAGGAGCATTAATGTCAACGATCGAAAATGTTTTGGCTAATGGATGGAGACATGAACACTCATTTTTTTTATCAAATGGCGTCTGCTCGACGAAGTGCTAACCGAATATGGGGTTTGTTCAATGCAAATAATGTATGGGTAACAGATAAGTTAGACGTGGAAGGAGTCGTGAGAGATTATTTCAATGATGTATTTACTCCTATCGAGAGCCTTTTGGATATTGACGCGGTTGTTGCAACTATTCGAAATAGAATTTCTGTGGAAGATAATAACTTGCTTACACGAGGGTTTGCAGCTGATGAATTTAGAATAGTCATTTCTCAGATGCACAAGGATATGAGCCTGAGACCTGACGGTTTTAACCCGGGTTTTTATCAAAAATTTTGGGGAGTGTTAGGACCTAACATTGTGGACGCATGTGTTTCTTGGCTGGAGAATGGAAACTTCCCAGAGGGTTTATATTGTACTAATGTTTGCATTATCCCGAAGATACCAGAGCCGAATACAGTTAAGGACCTTCGCCCTTTTTCTTTGTGAAACGTGGTATATATATAAGATAATCTCTAAGGTACTCTGCAACAGACTAAAATCCGAGGAGTGCATAGCACTGAAGAATGCGTTGGATCTATATGAACGTGGATCAGGTCAGGCAATAAATTATGGGAAGTCAGGGATTTTCTTTAGCACAAATGTTCCACCTGGAAGATGGCATGAACAATTTAATATTCTAGGAGTGCATGACCCTAAATACAGGTAGATATTTAGGCCTCCCTTCTCTGTTGGGTAGAGATCCTATGGAATAAACTACAAGGCTGGAGAAACAAAAAGCTATCAAATGCTGGTAAAGAAATATTTTTGAAGACAGCTGCCCAAGCCATTCCAGCGTACACAATGAGTACTTTTCTATTGCCGTGAACTTTCATGGATGAGTTACAATGGATGATGATTTTATTTTTTTGGTGGGGTCATGGTACAAATCCTGCGAAGGGAGTAAGATGGGAGAGGTGGGACGACTTGTGCGCCCCAAATAACATTGGAAGGATGAATTTTATTAAGAACCTCCATCTATTCAAAATTGCTCTGTTAGGGAAACTTGGTTGGTCGATCATTTCGTAACCTGAAAGACTTGTTACTCGGATTTTGAAAAGAGTTGATTTCCTTAATGCTACATTGGGTTCGAATCCAAGTCAAATCTGGAGAGGGATTTTCAAGGCACGGGAGGAAAGGTACAAAGGTAGAAGATAGGGGATGAAAATAATATCAAGGTTTGGGGTGACACATGGTTGGCATCTGATGATGGAAACTTCACAATCACCACGCCCCATGTTCCCACATTTGAAGGCCTGTTGGTGAAGGATCTTTTTATTTCAGGGACTAGTCACTGGGATGTGGCACTCATTAGTTAAGTCTTCAATGAAAGGGATAGGGCGGCTATCAAACGATGCCTTCCGTACTTGGATACTTTAATCGGGTGATTTAACATCATTCGAGGAATGAAAAATACACGGTTAAGAGTGCTTATCGGTTAGCTTATGATCTAGTTTCTAAACCAAGGACGATCACGCAAAATCCTTGGAACCTAATATGGAGTAAACCGAGGTACCTCCAAAAATTAAAGCATTTTATTGGAGGCTTTGCAAAGGTTGGCTTGCTATGAAGGATAAGTTGGCGCGATGGGGCCTTGGATCGATAGTAGCTTGCCCGGTGTGCGATTCCAGACGGGAAACAATCTGACATCTGTTTGTCGATTGCAAATTTGCTAAATCTTGTTGGCAAAGAGTGGATTTATGGAACAAAATAGATGCAGAGGTGTACACAGTGGATGGTCAAGAGGAGCTCTTCCTGGGAATAACAGAGAAATTAAACTAGCAATAATTGGAAACGTTAATGATGATCGCATGGCAAATTTGGAATCACAGAAATAACATTGTGTGGCGCGAGATCCGAATAACAGTGGACAAAGCGGTTTATGGTGCATTGGCTTTCCGAGATGAATGGAAGAATGCACGATTATCGACTAGACGATTAGATTCTATTACTTAGTGTCGGAAATGGCATAAACCTCCTGTTAGGATTTCGTGTCGCCGTCTCGGATTTGATTCGGGTGTAGCACGGGCTCAGACTCCCTTTTCTGGCGACAGTGCAGGCACACGAACCAAACGTCTCAACGCTCTCTCTCAACCGTTCTCACAAAGCTGGATTCTCTCACAAAGAATTATTTTGAATTCCCCACGAATCTGGACGTCTTCTCCATCAATTTATTAATTACGAATTTGAATCTCCAACACCAAATTAGGGAGACGATTATAGAATCTCTGGAGGAAGACAATCAATCACCGCAAATCTACGATCTCTTTCCAAACGGGATGAGAGAGAGAGGAGAGAAAGGAGTTGTGGGCCTCAGGGATTTACACGATGGGCCAAATATCCCTAATTACCCTTTCCTTAGCCCAACACCTCCAATTCATGTTTTCAAGATTAATGTGGATACAAGATTCTTTGATGAGTCTATGGAGAAAGGGGGGGAATGGTCATTAGGAATGATGTAAGAAATTTTGTGGCATGCAAAACCCTATCTCGACCAGGCCTCCTAGTCCTTTGGGTGGGAGAGGGGGAAGCATGGGGAGTCCTTGAAGCATTGACGTGGGCTTTGGAAATGGGACTTCAGAATGTTATTGTGAAATTTGATTGCAAAATGATTAAAGACACTCTGGACAAGGATGCATCAAATTTATCCTCTTTTGGTGCTTTCACGCATTCTATTAGGGTGATGTTAGATAATAACCAGGACTTTAATGTGAATTTAATATCTCGTGACGCCAATAATGTGGCACACATTCTTGCTAGGTCCTCTCACTTTTTTGAGAGTCCTACTACTTGGGTCGAGCCTCCTGTTATTGGGGATGACCTTCTCGATGTTTCTTGTCATTACTTGAGTCCGTATTTGGATTCGATGTAACCCGATTTCACAAATGGAGTCAACTTTACAGTAAGTAGAGCATGTACCCTTCCTAAATATATTTTCTTCGCTAAATTAAGGACCATAACTTACTGGCGGTGGTAAAATGAGGACTCTAACTTTTTCGACTGGCAAAATGAGGACAATAACTTTTTAAAATTGGCAATTTAAGGACCATAACTTTTAAAATAGCAAATTGAGGTCAAATTAGCCCAAACCAACCAAAATTGAGCCCAAATTCTGGTTAAATTGAACCTAATTTCAGCTTCAATTGGGCCAATTAGTCCGATTCGTAAAGATTTAGACTGATTTGGCCTCAATTCGTCACTTTTTAAAGTTATTGTCCATAATTTGTCAGCCCGAAAAATTATGGTACTCATTTTGCCAACTCCTAAAAGTTATGATCCTAAAAAAAATTATGTTTTCTCTTCAATTTACACATTCAGATTCTACAATTCAAACGCATTTACAAACACTACGTGGAGCACCACAATTAATTGTGAATATATATATATATATATATATATATATATATATATATATTCACAATTATTTATGGGTTTAAAAAAACATCACATTAATTTATAGTTTTTATCAATTACAATATATTCAATTTTTTTTTTAATTTAATACACCACCTATTTAAGTTTTGCAATTCGAAGCATCTGATCATTTTCCAATAATTATTAAATGATATGACCGTCCGAGATGCAATATAGACCAGGTCCATGTAGATGCCAACATATAAAATTATTTTTTAAATGATAAACGTGTTTTAAAAATATTTTTAACTTTATAAACATAACTTCAAGCTAAAAAAAAGAAAACACCAAGTTTTAAAGAAAGGTACGAGAAAATCTAATTTTTAGCACTGAAAAATCAGCGTTTTAAGAACAGGGAAGAGAATGGAAAATCTTCGCAAAAAACAGTCGTGAAAGCAAGTAAAAGTGAATGAAAAAATGTGTAGGAAGAAAAACTGACAAAATGGGTAAGAAAGAAAAAAAATGTGGAAAGAAACATAACGAAACCAGGTAGGATGAGACGAAGGAAGGAACAAAGCCGAAACTGGTAGAAATGAGTGAATTTCATAAATCTCGCATATGTGCAAGATATTATATATGCACATAAGGCAAAAAGAATTTATGAAAAAATGTTAATGATAAATTTATCATAAAATTGTTTTAAAAATTTTAAAGTAAAAAATATTAAAAATTAAAAGAAGTATCAAGAATTATGGTTAGTGATATCATATTATTATTACGAGTATCAACAATAATTAATCTTTTTACTATTTAAATTATTCATAATTAATATAAGAAATACAATAATACAATATTTAAGTTTAAAGTATCAAATATTTATTATAAAGTATCAAGAATTTGATAAAATTGAACAGTAATTCATGATAAGCTTATAAACGAGTTTTTATCAGTCCAAGACCTGAAGATATATTAATTAATAATTCGGGGCTAAAATATAAAATTTATCAATTCGAGACCTGAAAGATGTTTATATTAAATGATTTTATCAATATGAGACCTAAAAAATATTTAAATTTCAAGTCCAGAATTTCTAAAATTCCTTTATATAAATATTTTTCAGGTCCCAAATTCATAAGTTTTATCTTTTAGATACCGAATTCATAATTAGAATAACTTTTTCCCAATAAAAATCCTATAAACTATTGTTACGATATTATAATTAACAAGTGGGAAAATTATAAAGTTCAATCCAAGACCAAAGATTAGAGAGAGAAGAGATTGAAAGAGAGAAATGAGGGCGATGGTGGCATGTCTTGGTCTGATGATATATCTTCGTCTTCTTGTTTGTTCCGGCAGCAATAGAAGGCCTCTAATTTTCAACTTTGGAGACTCTAATTCAGATACCGGCGGCTTCTCCGCCTCCACTGGTTTGGCCGCCGATTATCCCTACGGCCGCGCCTTCTTCCATCCTCCATCCGGCCGAGCAAGCGATGGACGGCTGATCATTGATTTCCTCTGTAAGTGTAGATACAGATTCAGCTTCTACATCTACATTAATTCGTTAATAAATATGCATATTTATTTATATACTCCTCCGTCCCAGATTAGTCTTCATACTAATGTGGACATGCATTTTAAAAAAAAGTATAATGAGTGCAGTATTGAAGGGTAATTTTGTAAATTTTTATTATTAAAGTAAGGGAGATAGTTGGATTGAGTGTAAAAAGTAGTGACATTTTGTATAAACTAGATGAGCTCCCGCGTATTACGCGGCATTTTCGTTAAATAAACTTTACAATATAATATATTGGAGTATAATATTTTCAAATAATATATATATATATATATATATATATATATATATATATATATATATTAAAATAATGTATATGTATAAAAAATTATAATTATAATATTAAATTTAAATAATGATAATATTAATTGTATGACAATTCATGCTAGGGATTAGAATTATTATAATTATGTGAAAGAATTTACTATAAGATTTGTTTCAAATTTATTTTACAATTAATAAAAAAAAAGGAGACGATTAATAGAATTTTTTTTATATAATTGATGCATAAATATTACTCCAAATAATATATATATATCGTATATTTACAATAAATATCATATATAATTTTTTTTTTTATAAAAGTTGATACAACCACAATTTTTCTTACATACTGTGCAAGAGGTTTAAGGTTCAAACCTCCTTAGAAATATATTTTTTAATTAATTCCTATATTAAAATGCCACATAGATGTCATATATTAATTATAAATCAATAGAAAAATGACACATAGATTATTAACATATATATGCATTTAATAAGAATGTGACACCTCATTCAAATTAACCTCATGACGACACTTAAGCAAAAACAAACTCCCTATTAGTAATATAGGGATATATGAATATTGTGAGGGTGGAGTTCAAGGAGGGATTTCCTTTATTGAAATGTGAAAACTAATGTGATATAAATAAAAAAGGAAAGTGTGAAAATTGATGTGGAACATATGAAGTATATAATAAGAGTATATGAAGTATATAAAAGGAGTTAGTTTTATCTGGAAATGATTCATGATAACGTTACACGATACGTTTAGTTAATTTTTTATACACTCTAAATACTTTTTTTAAACGTTATACATTAAATTTAAATGTTTATACAGCTCAAAATCAAATATTATAAGTTTTAATAAAAATGTTGTTTATTAATATTAGAAGGTGTAAAGTAAAGGATAATTACATATTTTCAACTTTATTAGAGCAAGTAGTTGAATGAGATTTAATTATATTGGGGAATTGAGTGACATGATTTATAAATAAGATATATTTATAAGAGTTTAGTTTGAGAGGATAAATATTTTTTTGATATATATATATATATATATATATATATATATATATATATATATATATATATATATATATATATAAAGATTCTCTGCTTGATGCTAAATTCTAAATTTCTGATTAACCTATTGCATTGTATTGTAAATCTAACATATAGTTTGTTTGTTTGTTTTTTTTTTTTTTTTAGAAAAAGAAAGGGATAAGTTACATTTGTAAACCTAAACTAATGTTTTGTTACAAATTTGACTATATACTATATCCTTTTTTAAACAAATTGGATCTTAAGATTTTTATTATTTTTGTTTTGCAAATAAACATTTTAATATTTAAAATCAAACAAATAAGTTTTGCAACTAATAAGATGAGACGTGAAGATCTTTTAGTAATACTTTTAAAATAATAAATATATATATATATATATATATATATATATGCACATTTAAGATATAAAAATTTCCCGAGCCTACCGCCAAAACATTTAAAAAAAAAAAAAAGTGTACTTGAATCTCAACTCATTTTTTTTTTTCAATTTATCCGCTAATATGACAATATAATATCTTAGTTTATTTAATGAAAGCATCTCCATGCGTCGTTTAATTAGTTGGGGATTTATTTGTTTAATTTTAAAAGTAAAAGTATTTGTTTGTATAAAAAAAACAAAAAAAAAAATTGAAATCTTTTTACTTTAAGATATTAATTTAGGGTTAAAATTGTACTCATCCCATACATTAATTATGAGGCTTCTTATCATTGATTTCCTTAGTTTGATCATAGAAAAAATAGGAATAATATTTTTTATAATTTCATTATATTTTTACTTTTTTTTCCCTTTCTAATTACCCTTTGTTCCGGTTCCTTGTGTTGGTCCCGGAAAGTTGAGTTGATTAAAACCTTGAGAAAGCTTCCTAGAACAAAATCTAGAAGGGGGGGGGGGGGTTTGAATAGATTTTGTTGATTTTTCAAATCTTTCAAAATCAATTCAAAATATCAGATTAAGCACAGCGGAATATGATTGAATTCTCAACTTTTTATAAGATCAAAAGCAAGGTTGATATTCTGATTTTAGTTAAGATTCTGAACTGTAATCTTGAATTAACACAAATGTAAATCAAACAGAAACTAAAGAAAGCAAGAAATAACACCAGGATTTATAGTGGTTCGGATTTTAATAATCCTACATCCACTCTCCTTCTTCAATCTGAAGAAGGGACTCTGCTTACTGCTTACTTTCTCACTTCCAGCTTACAACTTACAACTTGTACAACTCTTCAAATCTTCAATCTACTAAACCCTTCTTCTAGAAGTCTAACTATTACAGTGTGTATTGGATTTTGAAGATTACAAGAAAAGTGTTCTAAAAACACTTAGAACTTTTTGAAAACTCACTAGAAATACTTGTGAAAAGATTGTGATTGAAATCTGAGTAGTGAATAGAGTGAAAATCTAATATGCATAAGTATTCTCTTCTCTCTTTTTAAAAATGAAAAACCTAGACCTATTTATAAGTCTGGAAAGACAGTTAGTTTGTTAGTTAGTTCTAACAAACTTGAAACTGCTTAACAAACTTAAACTGCTCTAGACCTCAGCTGATTCTTCATACTCATCTGCAGCTGACTTGGTGAAAACTCGCCTTTCTTATTCTACTCGGCTTATTTTGACCTCGTCTGAGCTCTTCATATTTGTCTCCTGCAGATGACTAGACTTGAGCTTGTCTTCAGATGGCTAGCATGATATCAGACCTCAACTGACTAGCTTAACGCATGACCCCGTCTGATCAGCTTACATCCTCAGCTGTTCTTCAGGTTGGCTGATTAGTCTGATCTGCTCTTTAACTCATCAAAACCTTTTGATCCAACAATTTCCCCCTTTTTGATGAAGTTAAAACCTATAAGAAGGAAACATACTCACAGCTGAAGTTAGTACTAGATTTAGTTAAATCAATCAGATAGATATAGCACATTTTCACACTTCAACAGATTCAGTCACAATCAAGTCAGAAAAAAAAATTAAGTCTCTTAAACTCTTTTAGAAGTACTTAAAAAAATTTAACAAAATTTTAACTCTGAGATATTAGAATTTCTCAGATGATTTATACTTAGAAAAAATTTTTAACTCTGAGATATAAAATTTCTCAGATGATTTATACTTAGAAAATTTTTTAAGAAAACTAATACACAAAATTCACATAAGTCTGAATATATTCATTCACAGTAAATTTCTGATTACAAAATAAGAGAACTGATAGAAAATAAAAGATAAGGAAAGAAAAATCTGTTCTATCGATTCCCCATCGGTCGGCCTCACGGAATGTTTAGCCAGCTGAAAATCCTCGCTCTAAGCTGTTTCAGATCATTCTCATCTGTGAGCTCGGATTCCCTTTCTGCCTTGGCCACAACTGTTCTGACCCATTCCAGATCAGGAGAACCATCTTCTTTAAGCTTGGGGGTGACTGCTCGTAGGGCTGGTGCGATCGAGATCGTGATTGAACACATTATGTGCCTCATCGAGCAGCTTCCCATAAAGATCTGCGTCCTCCTTCTCCATCCATTCATGCCCGAGATGTCTTCGTTGGCTGCTCCGGATGGCGATGCCTTGAGAATGTACCATAATACATCCACTCAGCATCCAGGGCTTGCTTTTTATAATCGCCGGTGTACTTCCCCGATACCATCTTTGGAGGAGCGTAGTGCGGTGGACGGGGCGGAAGTCGGCTTCATTTGCGGCTTTGGATACCCACTTCCGAGTATCCTGTCCCACTTCATTTCAGCCTTCCCCATCTTCTTGACCTCTTCTTTTCTCTCTTTTCAAACATCTCCTTCTCAAAGATTGATTCTTCTAATCTCTTCGGTGATAAGTTGGAGAAGTCTGGTTTCTTTTTTTTGCGCTCGGCTGATCCGGGGCTGATCATCCGCTCGGCTAATAGAGTCTTCTCAGTGCTGCTGCTGCTGCTGCTTTCCCTTTACCTTTGCCCTTGGGCTCCGGTTCCTCAAACTCTTTCATGCGAGCCAGCTGCTTCTCGATTTTCTCTTCTTCCTCCTTCTTTCTCTTCTCCTCATCCTCTCGGATGGCCTCTTCAATCTGGGTTACCCTCGGTTGCAAGGCACCAAACTCGTCGATTTGATTTTATTTCCGCCTTGGCTGCTTCCAACTCACCTGTGTCCGCCTTTGTATCAAGCTTATCTCATTATTGACATGACACCACTGTGAGGGTTTCGATCCGCTCTCCGCACCTTCCCCTTTTTAACTTCATCCTTGAGGATCAAGCTCATCCTCTATCGCCGCACAACGTCGTAAATCAAGTCGTTCGATCGGATGTGAGTGTTGAGACCACGACTTCGTTGTCATTTCTTGTCTTCTCTTTCAGTGCCTTGACCTCTTCTTCAAGCGCACTCGGCCTGGATCCAACAAAGAAGGTCTTTGAGATTGGCTGATAAGTTTCTGGTCATGTTGACCTCAACAATCTGCATGTTGGCGAGCATAGTGTGTCTGGATTGCTCGAATCACCTTTCTTGTTTTCTTCTCCATCATCCTCGAACTTGGGAAATGATTTTCTTTGTGAAGTTGCTCAAACGCAGAGGAGATGGCAAGAATTGTCTGTCCTCTTCCTCCGAATCGGATGAGGAAGAGGTGGTAGGAGAAGTTGGACTAGGGGAGCTCATGGGGATATCCCCAAAGATATTTGAGGTATCCACATGAGGTCGGGCTGGAATAGATGAGGTGGGAGTGTCGATGGTGGGGGTGGGATTTACGGGTGGGGGAGATGATGGTGGGGGTGGAATTTGTGAAGTGGTAGGTGGAGGAGATTGAAGTGATTGGAGTAAGATGAGTTGGGGTTGAGTGGGGGGATATGGAGATGGGGGTTGGGGAGAATACTTGGTCCAGATAAGAAGGACAGACATATGAGATGGGGATGGGGGAGGAGATGAGGTTTGGATTTGGACACTTTCGGGGGAGTAGGCTGTTCAGAGGCTCGAGGTGCCAGCCCTGGGACACCTCTTCATTGCGTTTGGGTTGGAGATGGGGAGGGGAGAAAATACCGACCCGACCTACCGGGGGAGGGGTCCCTTGAGAACTTATTTCTGGACCTCTCCTCCGGTGAACCACCCGAGCTGCAATCTGCAGCGTGGATGCTTCCTCGGGAAGGAGAGTTGGCTGATCTGCAGATGATCCTCCCAACTCGGAGGTTTTCACCAACCTTCGTCTCCTTGGGGCCTTCTCCTTCAGCCTTCATCGGCATTCGAGACTCGGGTGAGCTCACGGTCGGCAGCTCCGCCTCCACATCTTCTTCCTCCTCCTCCTCCTCGCCTTCTTCTTCAGCTGGAGCTTGAGCTCTAACCTCGGCTCCACCCTCATCGGGAATCCACTGGAGCCCCGAGTGGCTCTTCTTTGGTCGAAGCCCTTCGCGCCGTGTAAGATCGGACCCCGTCGACCAATTTATCTCGGCTGACAAGCAAGTCCTCCATAATCACAGTCACTTTGTTAAAAAGACTAGTGATTGACTTCGCCTGCCACTTCCCATTGACTACCTCCAGACGCTTCCTCTTCGTCTCCAGCTTCTCCAGTAGCAGACCAGCCCAGTTGGCCTGAACCCTATCCAAGATTGTTCTCATTACACAGAGTCTGGGTCTGGTCAGCCCATCGTGGGAGCTCTGTTCTCCCAATATCACCTTCGTGACAATGGTCATCAGAAGGCGATATCGTCGTCGGAGCATTCTCTTTTTCAACTCCGATCGGCGATCCTTCATGGAATTCCGGGCAATCATCTCAAATGATTCTACCCATTCATCAGATTTGTAGGTGAGGGGGTTCACACCCTCACTGCTCGTGTCAAAGATCCTCGCCACCTCCGCCGGAGAAACAGTTAGTTCCTCTCCATACACCCTGGTTCTGAAAACTCCCTGTTCATATGTCCCATTGACATAGAACTCCAGCCCTCTCATATCCAATGTCTTATTGGAAGGGTATTTCTTGGAGCAAAATGTCCTCAATCCAGCCCTCTCCAATAAAGACAGAATTTCCCTGGATTCTGCGTCGGTGGTGGTGTCGAAGTCGACATACATCTCAGACTTCACCTTCTTTGTGTAGGTTTCGTTTTGTACATCCACCATTGTTGATGTTACTCCTCTTCTGAGTAAATGCTCATATACTGATTTTAGAGAGAATGTGAGAAAATTTGCGAGAGAATTTTGATAAGTTACGAAAGTGAAAAGAATGAATTTGGAGAAGAAGATGTATTTATAGGGAATAGATTGGAAAGAGAAACCGCCATTTTTGAAAACTTGAATTAATCTTAGCCATTTATTCAAAAAGTTTTTCTTGAGTATTAATCAACGGTTAAAAACTAAGATAAGCGATTAGGATTCAGCGCGTGAACTGAAATCGCCTTTGGAATGCGTAAATAGTTACTTTATAGATGTTGATTTGTGAGATGTAGGTTACTTTATGCAGAGAAGTAAGTATACCCGACGTCGGCCTAGGGTTACCTTACTTCGCCTAAGGGTTTGTAAATCGAGATGAGTTTGAAAAAGCAGACTAGTTTTAAAAACAGATGGGTTTAGAAAGTCATCGATAAAGTAACTGTGTCGATCTGAAAACCGAGCGATTTAGATGTAACTTTTTAGCAATTTCAAAACAAGTTTAAACAAAACAGAGACTTCATTTACTTTTCTAAAACAAATTTGTTCTTTTATTAAAAAAAATTATTAAGAAATAAAAGAAATAGAATAAAGGAGTTTGAATAAAAGAATGAAACAGTGTTATCTGTGACCTGTTCCTGCAAAGACATAAACTCAAAAGAAACCATCAGAAGCTTAAGATAAATCAGATAGGATGTAAATAGTCATCTGTTTTCTTCAGGAGATCAGCTGACTATTGTGTCCTTGTCTGATTTACTCAATGTCAGATAAGGTCAATATGACTAATCCTTGATTCTTGATTCCTAAAAGGAGATCAATGATATCAGTTACCTGATTGTCCTTTGACACATATCTAGTCTGATAATTCTTTCTAGACATTTTAAAGAAAAGAACAGAAAAGAAATAAGGAAACGGATGCACACAAATTAGAAACCAGCTAAAGATGCATCAAGTAATCCTAATTCTAAACACATTTCTTTAAACCTATATTCAGCTAATGGTTTTGTAAGAATGTCAGCTCTTTGTGATTCAGTGCCAATTTTCTCAATTCTAATGTCATTTTTCTCAACATGATCCCTAATGAAATGATGCCTAATATCTATATGCTTACATCTAGAATGTAAAACAGGATTGTAAGTCATTGCTATTGCACTATTACTATCACAGTAAATAGGAATAGCTGATGTTTGAATATTATAGTCTCTAAGTCATTGACTAATCCGAGAGGAGTTGAGAGCAACAACTTCCAACCGCCATGTATTGGCTTGATTGTGGAGGTGGCAACGAGATGTCATTTCTTGGATAACCAAGAAATTAATTTGTTGCCTAAGAATTGGCAAGTTCCAGAAGTGGATTTTCTATCAATCTTACATCCTCCAAAGTCTGAATCAATAACCCGTCACCAAAGTTGTCATCGGTGGGTACCATAACCCTACTTGCAAGGTTCCTTTGAGATATCTAAGAATTTTCTTAGCGAGTCTCCGAGATGAGTTTTCTTAGGATTAGATGGAATCTTGCACATACCCCAACCGCAAAGGCTATGTCCGGGGTCTACTTGCGGTGAGATAGAGAAGAGATCCAATCAGTCCACGATACTCCGTTGCATCAGTGGGTATCCCCTGCTCATCTGAATCCATTGAGAAGTTAGTTGCCATAGGTATTTTAACTTCTCTGCTAGTTGTCATTCCAAATTTCTCAATCGATCCTTAGCATACTTAGTGATGTATAAATATACCCTTACTCAACTGTTTAATCTGTAAGCCTAGAAAGTATGTTAATTCTCCCATCATTGACATTTCAAACCTGTTTTTCATGAGAATGCTAAATTCTTCACATAATTTCAGATTAGGTGAACCAAAAATTATGTCATCTACATAAATTTGAACTAGTAAGATGTTGCCATCTACTTCCTTTCTAAACAAAGTTCTATCAATCTTACCTTTAGAAAAACCATTTGATGTCAAGAAATCAGATAGAGTATCATACCAAGCTCTGGGAGCTTGTTTCAGTCCATATAGAGCTTTGTTGAGTTTATAGACCTTGTTATTGGTCTTAAACCCAGGAGGCTGCTCTGTTAGGAAAAGAAATTTGTATTTAGTTTTGATGTGTTAAAAGTGTAAAATAGGATGACCAGCTGGGCATCTTGTATAGACAGCTGGAGTATTTCTTTGTAAATAAAACTAAGTATAGAAGATCAGACAAGGTCAAGATATCAGACGAGGAAGATTTCCAGATGTAAGAGAATATCAGACAAGGTCAAGATATCAGACAAGGACAGCACAGGATTGTTGAAGAGCAAGACAAACGTCTAGACAGAAAAAGAAGATGGAGACGAGGTGAAATAAACATCAGATGAAGAGGTGTTAGAAAAATATTATGCAAAGATAAAGAAGCAGTTTCAACAACTCAGGAAGAAGTTACAGAATTCAGTTATATTGTTATAATCGATCAAAGAAGTTACAATCGCCAAGAGGAGTTCTCTATAAATAGGAATAGAAATCAATTTAGAATTAACTTTGACACTTTGCACTCTTCATTATACTTTGTATACGCAAGCAACAAAGAATCATACACATTCAAGAACGTGTTATACGTTTTTCAGTTCTTAGTGTTTATAGAACACTTTTTCATTAGATCTTCAAGCCATAGATATTCGAGAAGTTAGGAAGATTCGTTGTAAAAATTTGGAGATTCATCATTGTAAGTAAGATAGCAAGAAAGAAGAAAGAAAGTAAGTGAAGGCCCTTCTTCAAGTTCGAAGAAGGAGAGTGGACGTAGGATCGTTTGATCCGAACCACTATAATCTGGTGTTATTTCTTCTTCCGCTTATTACTTGTTTTTATTAATTGTTTCTTGATTACAAATTTGATATCGACAAAGCTTTAGATCCTATTAGAATTGAGTATAAACAAGAATTTGTTTCATTTAAAATCTGTTTTGGAGTTGATAGATCATCTAAACTTGTAAAAGTTTTTGATAATCTATTCATCCCCCTTCTAGATTATCACTAGAGGGTATCTTGTTTTTGCGTTTAAACTCGTTCTAAAGGGACCCAACAAGTGGTATCGGAGCGGTGTTAAGGTCATTACGATAGAGATTTGTGGTCTTGAAATATCCGAGTTTTCATTGAAATCGATTTCTTATCACTAAGTCACTAACATTTTCGATAAGTTGTTTTTAGCATCTTGAATTACAATGTCTTTGTCAAAAGTAAGAAATCCAGGAGTTTACCAGATTTTTCTATTGAAGAATATGATTCTTGGAAGTTGAGAATGGAGAATCATTTAAAGGCCATTCATGACCGTATGGAAGAGGTTCTTGAGGAAGGTCCGATAAAATTCTACCATGGAGTTGTTAGTATCTTTGGAGCTGAATCTTCTACTACAAGAAGTCAACAAGAAAAGAAAAAGTCTTGATTTGACAAATGATGAAAGGAAGATTCACAATTTGGATCGAGGTAGCAAGGACGAAATTATAGAGACGTTGAGCAAAGACTGGATAGAAAAGGTAAAGAGATGTAAAGCTGCTAAGGATATGTGGAAGACTCTTGCAAATGTTTGTGAAGGGTCGAGAGTTAAAGAAAACAAGTTGCAATCAGTTTTACATGCATTTGATACATTCAAGATGAAAGATGGAGAAGCGTGGATCAATTGGATGTAAGATTGACCAATTTGGTGAACAAAGTGCTGATTTGGGTAAAACCTATTTCGAGAAAGAAATTAATAATAAGGTACTCGAGATCATTAAGCAAAAGATGGAGAGAAAAAGCAAATATCCTCAAAGCTACTGAGAACCTGTCATCTATTTCACATCATACTCTATTTTCTCATCCGAAAGCCTTGGAATATGATATACAAATTGAAGATGAAGAAGATGAGGCGAGTCATCTACTTGGAAAGACTGTGGCATTTCTTCATCAAGAAGATTCTCGACAAGATTTCTAAAGCATCGATTTGTCGTAGAAAAGAGGAAATGGCTTTATTGATCGACGATATGAGAGACTCAAGATGAAGTATAAAAGGAATAAGAGAGATAGGTTTAATCGTCAAAATTATAAATCGACAAGGAAGAGAAGTATTGAGACAATGACAAAAAGAAGGATCCGGTGAAAAGATTCAAATCACCAATCGACGAGGTGAGAATAGTCCAAAGTCGAAAGAGGAGATATCTGTTATACCTGCAATAAAACCTGGTCATTTTAGCTATGATTGTCCTCAACTCACTCCTAGAGAGAGAGAAGAAAAGAGGAAGAAACGGGATAGGAGGTATGCGAGATCAACGAGCTCTTTTGGCCGAAAAGGATGAAACACATGAGACATCATCATCCTCATCCTCATCTAGTTTCGGGTCGACAATGACATTTGCCTAATGGCTAAGGAGGTAAACTACTACTCATCCTCGAGACAATGATAATGATAACTTGTGCAATCGATTCATGTCTTATTAACAAACTTCTAAAAGATCGAAGATGCTTTATCTCGCTTATAAACAGATAGAGACTGAAAATTTAAGTTTAAAGGATCAAATTCTTAGTCTAACAGAGAAACATCGAGACAGGGACAAGGAAGAATCTAGATTGTACATTCAAGGGGAATGTCAATCAAAGACTTCTACTAGTTCCTCATCCGAGAAAATCAATGAGTTGGAAAAAGAATTGAGTTCTTTAAAAGCTAAATTTTCAAATATCAATATGGAGAATGAGAATTTTAAAAGGACTAACAGAGATTTAAATCTCAAGTTAGGACATCTTAATAACTCTCGTCTACAATTGATAACATCTTTAGTACTTCTCAGAAGCCTAGTGATAAGACTGGATTGGGTTTTGATAGGAACATGAAAAATGATCCTATCAAACCAAGAGTTTTTGTCAAAGCCACTAAGACTATGGAAAAGACAGAACTTAGTCCAAAGAAATCAAAGGAGCAAATCACCCCATCTGATATTTCAAAAGAGAAAATACAGATGAGGAGAAATGTTTCAAAAAGAAATCTAAAGACTAAATCAAAGTCATTTCCAAAGTATAATGGTTTTGATGGAAGAAGCAAGTCGTATCCATTCTTTCCAAGATATAAGACAATCACTAGAGATCAATTAAATAAAATTGATCTAGATAGTCTAATATTAGTGGATAGATATGGTTGCAAAATTCAATCATTGGTTCTGAAAAACTTGGATGTTTTTATTTGGATACCTAAGTATCAACTTGACGAAAAAGGACCCAATACACAAAGGGTACCTAAGAATTAATTTGTGATTGCAGAAGAATAAGGAGATAGTTGAACAAGAAGATGTTCTTGAAGTCATTTTGGTATATAGACGGTGGATGTTCTAAGCATATGACTTATGAGAAAAGACTTCTTTCTAACTATCAGACAATAGATGGACCTCGAGTAATGTTTGGTGACAACAATTTTGGTCTAACCAAAGGAGTTGGAACTTTGATGATTGGAGATATTCAGGTTAATGAAGTATATTTTGTGGAAGGTTTGAAACATAATTTCTTTATCGTATCACAATTTTGTGACAAAGGATATTGTGTAAAATTCACTCATGAGGCATGTTTTATTTTGGATGGTTTAAATGAAAATATTTTACTTATCTGAGTCGAGACAAGGTAATATATATATTGCAAATTTCAAGAGTTGCTCTAAGGATACTTGTCTTATTGCTAAGAGTTCAAAAGATTTAAGTTGGCTATGGCATAAACGTCTTAGTCATTTAAATTTCAAAACTCTTAACAAAATAGCAAGAAAATCTTTAGTCAAAGGACTTCAGATAAAATATTTTCGAAAAATCATGTTTGTGATGCTTGTCAAAAGGAAAACAGACCAAAACTTCTTTCAAAACAATAAATGGTCACATTTTGAAAGGATTCTGGAACTTTTGCACATGGATCTTTTTGGTCCAGTTACACCTCTAAGTTTTAGTGGAAGAAAGTATACTTTAGTGATTGTAGATGATTTTTCTAGATTCACTTGGGTTATTTTCTTGTACAAAAAGAATGAGATCAGTAACAAAAATTCCAGAATTCCTCAAAAGAATTCAAAATGAAAAAGGACTAAATATTGTCAAGATTAGAAGTGATAAAGGTGCGAGTTTACGAACTCGTTTGTTACTAACTATTGTACTTGAGAATGGTATAGCACATGAAACATCATCGCAAGAACACCCCGACAAAATGGAGTGGTAGAAAGGAGAAACAGAACCTTGAAAGAAGCTGCAAGGACTATGTTATCGAGTATGACACTCCACACGAGGTTTTGGGGCGAAGCCATTAATACTTGCATGTTTTGTTCAAAATAGGTGTTTAATTGTGAAAGATAAATGCAAAACTCCTTATGAAATATGGAAAGGCGAGAATACCAAAAATTTCATATTTCCATATATTTGGTTGTAAGTGTTTTATTCATAATAATGGAAAATCAAAGTTAAGAACCTTTGATGCTAAGATTGCGAAGGGATATTCTTAGGATACTCATCTCGTATCTAAAGCATATAGAGTTTTTAACAAGATTACATTATGTGTGGAAGAAACACCACATGTTGTTTTTGATGAAATTTCTAAGTCGAAAGTACAGATGATGTCACCAAGATAGTCAAGATCTTAGCAGATTAAACATCAAGAAATCAGTCAAGTTCTATTTACAGAGTCGAATCGGATGAGGAAGACACACCGAGGACAGGGGATAAAGATAAGGAAGGCGAGAGTTCTTCCATGTCATCCGATCGACGACTACACTACCAGATGGACTAGGAGATATTCCTGAAGGTAATCTGAGAACTAATTGATGAAAATATCTTAGATAAGACTTCATATCCAGTAAAAGATAAAGGTAAACGAGTATCGACTTATCATCCAAATTGAGCAGAGATAATTGGAAGTTTAGATTCGGAGTCCGAGACAAGGACACGAGATAAACCAAGACTATGCATTTAGTTGTTATGTATCTTTACTTGAACCTAAAACTATTCTTGAAGCTCTAACCGACTCCAATTGGATAAATGCAATGCAAGATGAATTAAATCAATTTCAAAGACAAGATGTATGGGAGCTTGTTGAAAGACCTCATCATCAAAAAGTTATTGGAACAAAATGGGTTTTCAAAAATAAGAAAGATGAGAACAACATTGTGGTAAGAAATAAGGCTAGATTGGTTGCACAAGGTTATTCACAATCGAGGGAATTGATTATGATGAAACCTTTGCACCGGTTGCTCGTCTTGAAGCCATAAGATTGTTCTTAGCTTATGCTGCTTACAAAAGATTTACTGTGTTCCAAATGGATGTGAAATCTGCATTTCTAAACGGAGTCATAGCCGAAGAAGTCTATGTAGAACAACCTCCAGGTTTTGTCAAAGGAGACAAGGTCTATAGGCTAAGGAAAGCTCTATATGGACTTAAACAGGCTCCTAGAGCATGGTATGATACATTATCTGAGTATTTAATTCAAAATGGTTTTGTAAAAGGTAAAATAGATAGAACTTTATTTAGGAAAGAATCTGATAAAGGTCTTTTGTTAGTTCAAATTTATGTTGATGATATTATTTTTGGATCAACTAACCTACTCTTGTGTGAAGAATTTAGTCATCTTATGAAGAACAGATTCGAAATGTCCATGATGGGAGAGATGACATACTTTCTTGGACTTCAAATTAAGCAG